>CM031242.1:459249287-459864287 GCA_018340775.1 Taxus wallichiana var. yunnanensis | reverse complement strand
AAATTTCAAAGGGCGGTATATTTCAATTCGAGCTCTAATTCTTGCAAAATTTATATCATTGGAAAGGTATCTTCAAGCCCTTCACTTTGGCATCATCAAATTCAGAAAAACATGACATTTAGTGGGAGAAAAAATAGAAAACATTGTCAACATTAAATATGTAGTTCCAATATTAATCAACCACCTAAATTGATGAAGTATGGTGTACGTTTCTTCTTTGAACACACAAGACATGTAGCAATGAATGACTTTGGCGTGAATCACATGCTCCTTTGCGAGGTTTTAATGCTTCTTGTTGGTGGTTATAGAAGGAAATAAAAATTTTCTTCTTTCTTTATCCTTCTCATCTTATATATATTGTAAAGTCTACCATTTTGTGCAAGGAGGCGAATTGGGGGTAGTTGTAGAATTTTTGATTTAGTTCATTTTTTTGTTCCAATTTCTAGTTTCTGTAAGCAGTTGTTTGTTTGTATCTAGTCTGTAAGGAAGAGCTAAGGTGGTTGCATTGTACAACCATTAACAGGTTTTGAGGGCATTTGTTTGTGTCCCCTAGCCAGAACTTACATGAATATATCTCTTTGTGATTGATCAAGCTATACTTTCCCTTTCTTATGTTTTAAAGGAATGAAAGATGCAATATTGTTTCTGTTACTATCTTGCATTGGATTTACTTTGTTAAGTACACAAGGGTCTTTCTTAGTCATTGTATTCTTCTGGTCACTGTAAGACTATTGCAGAATAATGTATATTAGGCAATAGCTCAGCTCAGTTGTAAAATCCTATAGGCAACATCACTTTTGAAGAGTTCTTGTTATCCCTTAAGGGTCTTTTGGGTGTATAAGACAAATCTAACAAGTTCTTTATCTCAGCTCTAACTCCATGATTTTTAGTTAGGATTGGGAAGAATGTAGACAACATTTTTTCTAATTGAGTATCAATGAATGCAAATGTTATTTCACATAGCATGTTAAATTGATTGTTTTTTTCAAGCATCATAGTTACGGATGAATTCATTCCATGGGAACACTACTCTACCAAAGTCATAAAATAAATTTCCCTTCCCCCTCTAAATCCCAATTAGAAAAACCATTTATCTTTATACCAACTAAGCATATCATACCTCCAAACCAAACATATGCTTATTCCGCAAAGCCAAACTTTAAAAATTCATTACCAGTAAGCTTTGCCAAAAATCCTACCAATTATGTGATCCAATATCATTCAAAGTAGCCTTGGTCAAATAATTTTATGCAAATGCAATATCTTAAGTTGTTCATTATCTTCCTTTTAGATCCGTGTTTTATTTTAAAGTTCTTACAATAAAACAAGTGAAAATTCTTTTGAGAGATATATTGTATATGTAGCTGCACTTTCTTCAAATTAATTTGCACCAACCATAAAGGAAACCAAGCCATGAAAGCTTATCCTTTATTCATATCACCCAAATATTTCCTCTCACCTTGGTCGAGGCAGAGCTAGAAGTAATAGTGTAAAGCAACACCCTTTGCAAAGGTGCCTCTTGATCACCTCCTTGATTTGGGTCATTGAGTTGAGTGTTGAAAAAATCCTCGCTATCAATGATAAAGAACTTTTCATTGTTCATAACTCTCTCAAATCTAACCCACTAAAGTTAGTTACTCATTTCTCATGGGTGCTATTTTGGGATCCAACACCCGAGTGACGCCATTGCTAGGGACTATCTACATATATTCTACATGTTTAAAGGTTCTATCTATTTCAAGAAATTGATATTGTAGTGGCGATTCCATAAAAAAAAGTTGGGATAGATTGGTTTCATTACATAGCATGTTGACGAGCCTCTATTGGAATTCTTATCGATAATGTTCTCATTATAAACATGTTTTTCATAAAACCTAACTCACCTGGGAAAAATATGGGAAAATTCATGAAGATATGCAAACCTTAGCCTTCCAGGTTTATAAAGCTACCATTTCAAGAGATTTTGAGTTAATATTACATCTAAGGTGCAAGGGCCTTAGTGGCAAAAATCGTCTTTGAAAGAAAATTTGGTATATACTAGTGCAAAATTTTTACAACTTGGTGATTAATTCTCTCCTTTGCAAAGATGGAAGTATTACGGTCTTCTTTCAAATTTGATCCCATAAAGAAGTTGCTTCCCAAGTTAGATTCTCAGTAGCATACATGGAAGCATGTAATTGATCAAAGTTCAAAGATAAGTTGCAGTCAAGTCACTAAGCTTGATATTCCACTGGTTAAGGACTGCTCTAGCACATATGACAATTTTGAAGCATCTAGTAAGCCTAATCCTATTCTTTCATTTACTAAGGAGAACCAGGGATTTGATTTAGAATCTATTCCTCCCTCAATATTTCATCATAATTTTCAAGATCTATTTGATCAACAAACTCTTTTTCAGCATTGGCTACACCATCCTCCACCTACAGCTTTTTATGTAAAATAACATGGTTGACCCTCCTCCTAGAGAACCTTTCAGAGTTAACACTTATAAACCTATTGATTTTAATGACATGGAAGGTTATCCAAATGAGGTCCCTAATGAGATCAGAATGAGATTTCCTAAGTTTCAAGGAAATAATGCTATCAGTGGTGATCATCATTTAAAGTTATTTCAGAATTTAATGGATGACTATGAAATTGAGTTTGAGGATGTATGTGTAAATTTGTTTGTACACACTCTAGAAGAAGATGCTCATGATTGGTTCAAAGCCTTTCTTGATGGATCAATCGATTCATGGTAGGATATGTAAAATACATTCGAGTTTCATATGGTGATAGAAATGATCCAAGATTTCTATTGTTTGAGTTTGAAAACATCAAGTAGAATCCTAATGAGTGTGTCCAAGACTTCAATACTAGGTTCACTAAAAATTTACAAGATTTCCCAAGATTATAAGACCTAGTGATGAATCTTGTCTTGTAAAGTATTCAGATGCATTTGATAAGAAAGAAGCATACTACTTAAGAGATAAAAATCCTACAACCCCTGGACATGTTTTTATCATGGTTATTCAGATTGAAAATAATATTAAAGTTGTTGAAAGCTACCAAAAGGGATGGTGTGAGGTTGGATAACCCAAAAAAGCCACAAACTAGCAAGATAGATGATCTTGAAGAAGTTATCAAAACTTTGGCAGGGGTTGTTAAGGAAATTTCTTATAAATTAGCATGGATCGAGAAAAGGGTTGCCTTCCAATCCCTTAATCAACATCAAAACATTGGACATAATAGATTTTTGAATCAAGTTAAAGGATATTTTAGGGAAGAATATAGAGGAAAAGGACATATGGGTTCATGTAGCAAACAACAAAATTTTAGAGATAACAAAGCAGTCCCTGACCCTTTAGTGGGAAGAGTAGCTGCTTATTGAGGAAGAACATGTCATTGATTGGTGTGACAAATGCTTTCGCCCCATGTGCCTTGTGATCCACCTGTAAGTGATGAAGCTAATTTTATTGATGTATATATGATGGAATGTCAACTAGAATGTGAGCAAGATGTATCTTCTACTGACCTCCTCTATGCCTGAATTGTGGTTGATTTTTGGACTTGTGTTGAAAACATTAAGTCCCTTCCTGTTGAAATAAATTTTGAGGCTGATATGGCCCAAGATTTTGAATTTCCCAATCATGATTTTGAGTATCTAAGAGATTTGATGATCAAGAATTATAATGGTGATGTTCCTTCCAGTGAGGATAGAAAATTATTGATTAATGTGTAGTTGCTCATGAAAAGGAATACAATCTTATAAATAGACAAATTAAACGACCAACTCCTCCTGACCCAAAGCTAAGATGCATATTCTTTCTAATATCCACAAAGATGCTCCTCAGAAAAAATGTATTAGATAAAATTCCTATAATTCATCATGAACCAAGAATTTCTACTCGAAACCTCACTAAAAAGAACCTTTTTCCATGTGATAAAATTGTAACGTTGTCTTATAATACTCCTCTTCCCAAGTATAATGTATTTGATATGGCTCATATATTAAGTCAAATAAATATTACAATTCTAATTATAGAATTTTTAAGGATCCTTGAGCATAAAAAGAAGGCCTTTGAGTATTTGGGCTTTAACAAAGATGAGATTATTACAAGTAGAGAGCCATGTTAATGAGAAATCAGCTCCTACCATTCATGAAGCTAAGACACAAGAAACTGAAGAAGATATGGAAACTCCTCCTGAGGTATATCTGGGAACTTATTTAGTGGAAATACAATTGGATGTTAAACCCTTTTTCACATCACTTATTATAAATGGGTGGCTCTTACACAATTATATGTTTGATTCTATATATTCGTGTAACATTATGCCTCTTGCAGTCATGAATGAGTTAAATCTTAAGATCACTATTGCTTTTGGTAGATTTTATGCTATGGATTTTAGAGAGAGTACCTATGGTGGGCTATGTGAAGGAATTGATTGTACAATTGGCAACACATCTTGGGAATTAGTCAACTATGAATGTTTTCATTGTTGACTTCCCTGCCAAATGGGGGATGTTATTGTCAAAAAAGTGGATAGCTAGTGTGGGAGGAAGTGTCCAAATGGATATGCCCTATGATACCATACCATTGGAAGGAAAATTGGTCAAATTATACAAAGAAGATAAGATGTTACACCTCATTGAAGATCCTAATAATGCTTCTTATGAAGTGATTTTTACTGATGTAGACATGGAGAATTTTATAGGAAATGTTGATTTTGAAGATCAATGTATGGATGAGAATGCTCAGTTTGAAGACCATATGGTCCCATGGACCATGAAATTTGATGGAGCATGCTCAAGTAATGGTAATGGTGCAGGAGTGGTGTTGAGTTCTCCAAACAGTGAGTCTTTCAATTTTTCTTTTAAATTAAATTTTAAATGCACCAATAACGTGGCTAAGTATGAAACATTATTGCTAGGATTAATAATTTCTTGGAGGCATGGAATAAAATACCTCATAGTTAAAGGGGATTCTAAGTTAGTGATTAAGCAAATAAGAAAATTATATGTAGCAAAAATTAGAGATTGAAACAATACAAAAATGCAGTATGGGATCTCATTGAATGTTTTGATTCATTTAATATTGAGTATCATGAAAGAAATAAAATAATAACAACCGATAAATTGGAAATCATGGGTTCACAGTATGAAAATTAAGATTCATCCCCTCATTGCAAGTTTTAAGTGGAAATGTTGGTTCGACCCTCTATACCTAATAAAATAAAGCACTGGCAAGTATTTGATAATAATTCACACATCAACATATTTTTGAATTTCCAAGATGATTTCACTAACCATATCATTGATTGATAACCTTTGATAGAGGTGTGTGAGGGGAAAGAAACCCTCTTTGGCAAGGACTTAATTCAGCTAAAAACTAATATAATCCCAAGAGGATTAGTTAGTTTATAATCAGTCTTTGATAGTAATGACAGAGCAATTTGTAAGTCTACTACTTTTCCAATAGATGTTGAAGAATACAACTTGGGAGATTCTCAAAATCCCATAAAGGTTTGGCTGGGATGTGGCATGAGTAAAAAAGGAAAACCAACTTATGCCCAATTGTTGAAGAATTACCAGGATTTCTGACATGGTCTTATCTAGATGATCAAATATGATCATTGTATAGTTTTGTTTTTGTTGTGTTGTTTGTTTTTGTGTTTTTGTTTCCCTTTTTGTGCTCTGGTCTATAGTGATCGTGGTTTCTTTTGTTGTCTATTTTGACCCCTTCCCGTTTACATCTACTCGAGATAGCCCTATGTGTTTTTTTTACTAGAATCCTTTCCCAATGGACTAGGCATATGGTCTTTGTTTTATGGCACCCACGGGGGATTCCCATCCCTGAGAAGGATATGATTTTAGGGCTCAATCTAGTTCCCTTGATTGAGTTGGTCTTTTTCATAAACTTCCCATGCATTTAACTGATTATGTGTGTTTCATATTGTTCCCCATGCTTTAGACATCAGTCTGAGTCAAAGAGAAGTGTTAATTTGTAATAGACATTATGCCTTAGCAATATAAATGAAAGGATTCAGAAAAAATTTTGAGGGACTAGTTCAATTTAATGAGAGTACAAGAACTTAGTGTTTCGCGGGTTCTTCTAACCCACGAAACAAAGGAGCATCAATTGGACTTAGGCGGGTTTTAATTAAACACGTAGGAAGCTAGTAAAAGCCACACAAAAATAATAGCCATGCGATATTGAAAATCCATAACCAATGAGAGACCAACACGTGGTGGGATTCTAGGGCTCCTTATTGCTTTGACCTTCATAAACGTCAAGTCCCGTGATGAGCTGCAACTCATAAAGCTTTCGGTCCGGGTTTGGGTAGCGAAGGTAAAGGAAACATGGCAACATCAAAGGATGACTCATGGCATGATATTAAGCGTAAAAAAAAGGCACGTGTAATCATTCGAGAAATGTTTGAGTAGATGGACTTTGCAGACTTCAAGACCGCATAATGGACCAAGTTTTATAACAATGTCGGGTCCGAGTGGTTAGGGTGGTCAAGGCAAGATACATGACAACCTTTTTAGGAAGCCAAAAGTTTCTAATTCACCTTAAAGGAAAATCTTGCGACGCGAAGGCCAAACCAATCAAAAGCAAGAACGATGCGAGAAAGGCCGATAGACCCAAGGAATGTGGATCTTTTCTATTGGCTCGCATTTTTTGATTGTCAATTGAGGCTAAAGAAAAGGTAAAATGCAAAGTGGGTGTGGGGCTTCCTCATTGGCTAAATATTTGCAGGTCTTTAAGAAGAGCTATGAGAAGGGTGACACCTGCAAAGAGCGTGGAGCTTTCTTATTGGATCGCTCTTCATAGTGGTTAGTAAAGGGCTATAAAAAGAGTAAATTGCAATGAAGTGTGGAGATTTCCTATTATTTCTTTATTCTCTATTTTCATTCAAAGAAAAGGACAATCTGACAAGGTAGGAGAAAATGGCATTGATTTAGTGGCTCACATTTTTTAAAGAGATAGACCTACCCATAGAAGAAATGAAAGGAAAGGAAAGGAAAGAAAAGAAGCAAAGCCCAACCTTGTGAGGCAATCGCAGACCGAAACTTAACGAAGTAAAAATAATGCACACGTTGGCGGAGGAAGTCTCCGTAACCAATCAAAGGATACCACGAGTCATTATCTTGTTGATCCCAACATGTAAAACTTCATAGGGCCATATCTTTCGATTCCCTGCTCCAAATCTTACAAAATTTATATTGTTGGAAGGTTTATTCAATCCCTTCACTTTAACATCATCATATTTAGAAATTGATGGTATTAGTGGGAGAAAAAACATAAATTTCTTTCATATTCAATTTACAGGTCCCAAAGTCGGTTGGTCAACCACCCATCTTAATGAAGTATTGTTTCTATTTCTTCTCTTCTCATGCAAGACAGAAGGAATGAATGACTTTGACAGTGCCCATGCTCCTTTGTAAAATTTTAATGCACCTTGGTGGTGGTTGTAGAATGAAATGATTTTTTCTTCTTTCTTTCTCCTTTTCATCTTCTATATATTATAATAGTTTTCCATTTTGTGCGGAGGTGAATTGGGGGTAGTTGAGAAGTTTTTGATTTAATTCAGTTTTACTTCCAGCTTCTAGCTTCTGGAAAACAGATTATTTATATCCAGTTTGTAAGGAAGAGATAAGGTGGTTTTGTTGTACATCTATTCCAAGGTTTTATGGGCATTTGTTTGTGTACCTAGCCGTAACTTACATGAATAGATCTCTATGTAATTGATGAAGCTATACTTTTCTTTTCTTATGTTTTAAAAGAATGAAAGATGCAATATTGTTTTTGTTAGTATCAATGAATGCAAATGTTATTTCACAGATCATGTTAAATTGATTGTTCTTTTCAAGCATCATAGTTAAGGATGGATTCATTCCATGGGAACACTACTCTACCAAAGTCATAAAAGCAACTTCCCTTCCCCCTCCAAATCCCAATTAAAAACAACCATTTATCTTTATACCAACTAAGCATATCATACCTGCAAACCAAACATATGCTTATTCTGCAAAGCTGAGCTTTAAATTTGTTCATTACCAGTAAGCTTTGCCAAAATTCCCACCAAGTCTGTGATCCAATATCATTCAAAGTAGCCTTGGTCAATAATTTTATGAAAATGCAATATCTAAAGTTGTTTGTTATCTGCTTATTAGATATATGTTTGATTGTCAAGTGCCTACAATAAATCGAGTGAAAAATCTTTTGAGAGAAATATTATATATGTGGTTGCACTTTCTTCAAATTAAATTGCACCAACCATAAAGGAAACCAAGCCATGAAAGCTTTTCCTTTATTCGATCCCTCAAATAGGTCATCTCACCTTGGTCCAGGGCATAACCAAAAGTAGCAGGGTAAAGCCATCCCCTTTGTGAAGGTGCCTCCTGATCACCTCCTTGATTTGATTCATTGAGTTGAGTGTTGAACAAATCCTTGGCTATCAATGACAAATAACTTTTTTTGTGCTCATAACTCTCTCAAAGCCAACACACTTACACTAGCTACTCATCTCTAAGCGGTACTATTTTGGGAGCTGACAATATATATATGTATATATGTTGATTTTTTGTTGATGTGTGTGTGTGTGCTTACAATTACACACATATATATCTTATGAGATGTATGCACACTTATAATGGTTATTTTTTTAATTATATGATTAATTTTTATAGGATTTTTATAAGTGTGTTTGTTTAGTCATCTCAAAATTACCTTCACAAGTAATCATTAATATAATATAATTTTGTTTAACATATTTTTAAGGAAACCCACTAAACAAACAAATAATTTAAACATTGATTTATAAGGAAAAAAAGAATAAACATAATTCACAACTTCTAAATACCTTATAAATCGCAGATTTGTCTCACTTTTTTATTTACTACTTTGATGTATGTTTCACATAATGCTTTGAGACCATTTTTTCCTTGGTCTACTTTTCAAATGATAGCCTTATTTCTCTTTACTATATTCACTTATTTTAATAATTTCACATCTTGGTTGTTTTTACATGGATTTTGTATTCAAATAAACTCTACATATACGTGAGATGTTCTTGTAATCTAATGTTTGTTTATCAACTTAAAATAATTCAGTCTATTAATGTTTTATATAAGTTTGTATCATATGCATAACTCCCATTTATTGAAAACCTAAAAAGGCAACAATGAAATCCTTTCTCAAACTTGTTGAAATGGGAATTTGCCATTTTTGGGTTCAACCCAATTATCCAATATTCTATTAACAATCTTGTCCTCTCAAGTTAATTAAGGAGATTTTTGTATCATTGATTTTGATAAAACTTACCCACAAATAACCTCTTTTGCTGAACATTGGAATTTGTAGGTATCTTACCAAAAAATAACCTCTTTACAACATGGGAATATGTAGACACCTAATCTTGGTATGTGTGTTGTTATTAGTTGTAAAATTGTATTATTTTTAGCTTTTTTATATTTTATGATTATTGGTCTAGATTAAACTCTCATTAGTGCATTTCCTTATTTTTAACTATTTTTCTTGTGTTTAATTTATTTTTTTCACTTCTCTTCACTTTCTTTCTCCTCCCTTTATTTTCATTATTTTTTGGCATTTCCACCAAAATCTTACATTTATGGTCCATGATCCAGTTAATCATAATTATATAGTTTAGGTTCTCCATTACTATGGTTATACATTTATGTGGAATTTTATCTATGGTTCACATGTATTATGTGATCCCTATATGATCCCATCATGTATTCCTTTCCACCTCTTATGTGTCAATTTACACACCGATATGGTCTTAATTTTAAATGTAAGAGGTCTATAAATACATATGTTCATTAGTGCATTTACTGATACAAGGAACAAGTGAATAATAAAAGAGCATCCTCATGCCAAATGCAATTATGTTATACATTTAGAGTAGGCATTTGAGCATTTAAAGAAATCAAAAGAGAATATAACATTTATTTTTGTTACATCAAACATTCTTTATAACATCAAAAGTGATAAGAGTTGGTTATTTACATGAACTTGGATTGCATGCTAAACATTGCATTAATACTTGATGTGTCAGCTTTCCAAATATTCTACAACTTATGAGAGACATGAAAATAATGGAGGATAACACATGAACCCAAAAACATCATTGTTTTATGGTGTTCTTGCAATTTGTCACTACATTATTAGGGTTTCGAAGGAGACCAGTCTCCCAAATATCCATGCAAAAATTTGGAATAGTGAGTGAGGTGTTTAGAGACTTGACACTAATGAACATGTTTTTCAAGCCAATATTTTACATGTATGCAAGTTATTGGCACGAGAGTACACTAAATTTCTAACGAATGTTTTTTTATTTGTGATGAGTTTTGGATCTTGTTCATATTTTTGTCTAGCTCTACTTTATGTTGTCTATTTCTAATATATATATATATATATATATATATATATATATATATATATATATATATATATTTGTGAAAAATCATATATGCCTCTAGAACCCCTTCTTCTCATTTATTATTACACCAAACATAATTATTTATAAAATTAAATTTAGTTTTACTATTTGAAATACCTTTATATATGATTACAATGTTTATCAATAGATAAAGTTATGCATTATTGATGTAAAACCATTTTCCTATCAAGGTATTTGGTGAAATGTCTCGGTGTTTATAATAATGCACCTCTTTAGGGGTTATGTAAAGCTTCTTATTTCCCTTTGTTGTTGCAATAAATCTAACTCATTAATATAGAGGTATATGAATGGATACAATATTTTAATAAAGTCCACAAGACCTAATAATCTATGGGACCAAGTGTTGCAATATATTTTCTCCACACCGACACTTCTACAAGGCGAAATGGTTGTCCTTTTATTCTTGTAAAATTTCCAATCCCCTTTTTATGCTAGTTTTTCTACTTTGTATCCTGGTCATGAGAGGGTTTTTGTCCATCTTTCCTCCGCAAAAAAAAGTCAATTAGGTATTCTACCATTATATTTTTGTTGTACTTGATACATATGTCGCTATAGGTTTAAAACTCCATGATATAGTGCCATTATGTTTCCACTACCCACTTGTCGAAAAATAGGCATATTCTTGTTTCTTACTCCTCCTTAGGTGTTGGAACACCTCTTTTTCACACCTAAGATGATGCAAGATATTCCTTAGATGAGCCATCAAATTTTTTTCATCCACTTGATTTCTAATCCTATTTACACCTTTACATCATGGTCCCATGTGGGATTGAACTCCTTCATATAATATGTTTTTTTATCCCATGTATTATTTCCACATGGATGTCTTGAATTTCTCTCTCATGTATTTTTTCTTTATTCATTAGTATTTGAGAATTCTTACATGTTGATGCCCCATTTATGCATTCATTTGTTGTTTTGTTGCATCCACATGTTTTTCCTTCTATTTAGATCTTCTTTTATCACCATTAAGGGTAGTCATTGATGAGTTTCCCTACTTCGCAT
This sequence comes from Taxus wallichiana var. yunnanensis, assembly GCA_018340775.1. Lineage (NCBI taxonomy): Eukaryota > Viridiplantae > Streptophyta > Pinopsida > Cupressales > Taxaceae > Taxus > Taxus wallichiana. The sequence goes on along the minus strand of CM031242.1, from coordinate 459,852,815 downwards.
ATTTTCTAAATAGCTCAATGTTCGAGTCATAACCAATGCCTCCAATGAGAACATACATGTTTTAAATAATAAAATCTCATATAACATTGATGCTTTCAATTTTAGGTTTATTGTAATTAAATTTTTTTGAATTATTTGTAGATGTCTCCAATTTAGATCAAACACATATTTATCCAAAACTTCACATCCATATAGGATTGCTGGTGTGAAAAGTATGTTGAACAAGGTCCTCTTGGTTTTCCAGTCCCATAATTGTGCATTCTTCCATGTATTTTGCAATAATTATAAGGCCTTCCATCCCCCTTGTATTATTTTTCCCTTACAAGTTTCCCAACTAATCTTGTGGTGAAATCTAATCTCAATATATTTGTATTCTTCCACTACTTCTAGTGGGATTCCTTCAAAAGGAAGTTGATTTGTTTCTTTTTCCTTTTTAGTGAGAATATCACGACTTTGGGTTTCTTAGTATTCACTCGCATTCTCACCTCTTAACATAAGTGATCTCAAGTGTTCTATTCAACTATGTGTTTTTTTCAAATATAATAAGATCATCTCGTATATAAAAGTAACATCACAACATAGTTTTCCAAGTGAATGCCCCCTCCACTAACTTTATTTATCCATTTTTGAAATTATTAATGTGTATTCCAAACAAAGTGGAAGATACAGGTATTTTTTTACATCAATTTCACTTCCAAAGTATTCTTACATTCCCTCACTTTTATTGATTTTAGCCCTAACTTGCTCATGAAGTCTTGCACTACCACTTTATATTCATTTGGAACCTTGAACTCCTCCATCATTATCCAAATATTTTCTGTAGGGTTTGTCGACATTAAAATTTTCCTCCGTAATTTCTATTTTATTATGTATGTATTAGGAATAGGATGTTGTTAAGTAGTGGTGTCTAATAGAAGATAACGGCGCCGTCAGTACGGTGCTGCCAATAAAGTAGAGTACGGTAACAGTCAAAGTACAATAGGAATGTTGTGGTAAAAATTAAATATTTTTCGTAAGTGGTCCGGTAATGTTAAAATGTCAAAGTTGGGGTAAGTAGAGAAGTAGGGTCTACATGATTAGGAATTAGAAATATTATATTTGTAATAAGGACAAAGAGTGATGTCATAAATATTTTGTGTATTTTATTTGTGGAAAAGTATAAAAAGGTGGAACCCATGTGAGATGATAAGGTTTATCTTATCTTAGAAGATAAGCCTACATGTAAAGGCAAGAGTTTAAGCATGGAATATGATTGACCGGAAGAGATTTCCTATCCTATCTTAGAGATAGGGTGGATAAGCCTAAATTCCTATAAATAAAGAGGCCACCCCCCTCATTTAGCATAGAAGGAAGTAGTGAGAAATATTGTATTAGTAATTGTGTAAAGGAAGCCATCATTTTGAAGGTGTGTTAAAGAAGCCATTAAGAGGTGTAATTGTGAAGTTTCTCCCATAGTTATTGTTGGAAGGCAAGTGAAGTCAATAACACTTGAAGTACCTCATGGGTGAGATTATAACAATTTCATGTTGATATTATAATTTACATTGATATTTCAGATTTATCATCATTCCTTCTTATCATAGTCTATGGTATTCTTGTGTTATGTTTGTTGTTGTGTTTCTAGATTACATCCACCAAACTAAAAGTTGTGCATTAGTAAATAATCATAGCATGAGGAGTTCTCGGTGAAGAATTATCATAGTGTCGGATTGGTGATGACATTTTAGTTCCGTTGCAGGACCATTCCTCGTTGGTGGATTTTCTAGAGAGATATTCTCACTTAGTCAAAAAAAATTTGGAGGGTAACCTTGTTTTTACTGTGCATAGTAGTTACCATGGTAAAGTCACTTTTTACCATGAATGGTACTTACCGCAGTAACTTCACTTTTTAGCATGAATAGTGTTTACCACAGTAAAGTCATTTTTTACCGTAGTAAGTCAATTTTTACTATAGTTTACTGTGGTCATTTCTATTTTACTGTAGAAAGGTGTAAAGTCACTTTCTATTATAGTGATTCCAATTATTTGTGCACATAAGTCTTGTTGATTATACTTGTGGGTTGGTATTTCACTGTGGTTATTTTTGAAAATGGGGAAGATTCTTGTTTTTTCAACCCAATCTAATGAAGATGCTTCCTCTTTCATTCAAGAGTTTAAACGATCTTGCATTTGTAATGGCCTCATAAGAAGGGAACAATGGACTGAATTTTTTCCTACCTTTTTGGATGGTTCAGCCCTTAGGTGGTTTGAAACACTAGGTGATAATGTGAAAATTCATGGGATTTATTAACTGAAAGTTTTTTTGAATAATTTGGTGAACGTAAAAATATACAGATCTCATGATCGATATCACAAAGCTATCCCAAGGAGAGAAGGAGAAAATAAGGGATTATCATGCTCGTGTTCTAGAGTTAAGGAGGAAGCTCGATGCCCAAATCCGGAAGGAAGGATTAGTGGATGGGTTGATAATTGGCGTGGATAATCTCCTCTGTAAGCACTTCATTCTTGGGATGAAGCCAGAGATCAGACAATGAGTGAAGTATGACCACCCAGCTACCATTAAACAAGTAAAGGAGATTGCAAGAAGGTAAGAAGAAAGCATGGAAGAGGAGCCCAAAGAAATTGCTACTAAGATAGAGCCTACACCAACACCTTTGGTCTAGAATCCACAACCACTCTCGGTGAGCACAAATCTTTTCCCTAGTACATCTAATGAGTATGAATATCTGCTCAAGAAGATGGGTCAATTAACTATTAATCTTCTTCAGGAAAGAATTTAGTTCTCGGGGAGGAGATAGAGGTCCAAAAAGAAATATTTTTGAAGTTGTATGTTATGGTTGTCGTAAAAGGGTCATTATAAGTATAATTGTTCGGATAGAGCTTCTACATCCAGTACAAGAGATAATGATAAAAGAAAAGTCCCCATGAATTCTTTTGATGTAGTAGATAAGAGTATAAATAATGAAGCGAGATGTGTTTGTAACAAAAAGAAAGAAAGAAAAAGATTACCAAGATGGAAATGATCCTAAGAAATGAAAGGAGAAACTAGTAAGAAACATAGGAGAAGAAAGTTGGGTGTGCAAGATTTTCTTATTTCATAGGGACAAGGACCATACTCCATCTTAGAAGATTTGTCCAAAAGGCCTACAAATATTACATATGGTCAACTCTTGGCTATGTCTTCTGAGAAGAGGCGGGAGTTGCGAAGTGGACTCAATGCTCGACGAAGGAAGGAGGTTAAGGTCCCTATTTTGAAGGCAGAGGTGGATCCCTATGCTCCACAAGCTGAGGTATTATGTAATGGTATTTCAATTCATGATGTCTTAGTTGATGGAGGTGTTGTAGTTAATGTAATGACCGAGTCTGTAATGAATATGTTGGGTTTAAAAATTGATCACCCCTCAACACTTATGTTAAGGTCATTAAATAAGGGAAAAACTAAACTAGAAGGTGTTGTTTCAAATGTGGCAATATCATTATGGGTGTTGTATGTGTGGTAGACTTTCAGGTGATAAAAAATGGTATTGTTGCATACCCAATGTTGTTGGGAAGGCCATGGCTAAGAGAGTTCATGCAAGAAACTATTAGATTGAAGGCTTCATGACACTTGGACGTGGTAGAGAGAGGGTGAAGATAAATGTGATCCCTTAGCATCATAAGGCGTAACACAGGGATTCAAGTGACGAAACCGATGATTAGACATCCTCTTATTACTCTAGTACTAGTGAAGTGGACACGAGAAGATGAAGAAAGTGAGGTTCATATTTCGGTCATGGATATCCTTTCAATCACATTGACTCATGAACCCATAAGATTATATGAAGAAGAAATTGTTGATCATCTCCAACAAATAAAGATTGGTGATCTTTGTGATGGAGAGTGAGAAGGAATGCTACCTCCAACTCTTTCGAAGGTACATACGTCTATTACTTTTGATTACAAGGAAGTCCGTCAAGTAAGTTGGGTAGAACATTCTATTGAGCTGGTAGATGGTGCTAAGCCCATAAAGCAAATGCCATATAGAATGAATCCTAATTTTTCCAAGATTGTAAAAGAAGAAATAGATAAGTTGTTGGATGCAAGATTCATATTTGTTGTGGAGAATTCAGAATGGGTTTCTCCCATTGTGATCTCAATAAAAAAGAATGGGAAACTATACATTTGTGTTGATTATAGGAAGCTCAACAAGGCAATAAAGAATGATCATTACCCTCTTCCATTCTCATATCAGATCTTGGACGAAGTAGCTAGCCAGGAGTGCTATAGTTTTGCTGATGGATATAGCGTATACAACCAAGTTCGTATAGCGGAGAAAGATCAACTGAAGACCACGTTCACCACTCCTTGGGGAATGTTTGCTTATAGAGTTATGCCTTTTGGGTTGTGTAATGCTCTGGCAACGTTCCAACGACTTGATGAATAGGGTGTTTGAACCCTACATTAGGAACTTCATCAGAGTATTTCTGGATGATTTTTGCATCTATGGGAGCAAGATGGACCACATGCACCAGATGGAGACAACATTTCAAAGGTTAGATGAAGCACAAGCCTCACTAAACCCTACAAAGTGTGTCTGTGGATGTTCTAAAGGTGATTTGTTAGGGCATGTTGTATCCAGAGATGGTATTTGTATTGATCCTGATAAAGTTTCAAAAATCAAAGAGTTACCATTTCTTGTGGATAGAAGTAAGTTGAGATCATTTTTAGGCCATGTGGGTTACTATAGAAGGTTCATCAATAATTTCTCAAAATTACACAACCACTAACCCAGCTTCTTGAAGAAGGATGTTACTTATGAACCAGGAAATAAGGCACATGAAGCTTTTGAACAACTCAAGGAATCCACAGTGTCTTCACATGTTTTAAAGAATCCAGATTGGAGCAAGCCATTCATTGTGTATACGATGCCTCGAGATACAAAAGACTAGGAAGTACTACGAGCCAAAAGGATGAAAATGGGAATGATCATCCAGTTTACTTTGGGAGAAGACAAATGAACAGTGCTGAGGTAAATTATACTATAATAGAAAAAGAGGCTCTAGCTATCATTTTTCCTGTAAAGAAGTTTAGAAATTACTTGCTACGGCGAAATTTATAGTTGTAACATCATCAAGATTTAAAATATATTGTAAATAAGCCTAACCCATCGGGGAGGATAGAAAGATGGATAATTTTGGTACAAGAATTTGAATTTGATATTATAGATAGGCCGTGAAAGAAGCATGTCAATGCGATGCACTCTCTCGAGCCTATGAGGGTTTAGGTTCATCGTGTGATGATGATGATTTCCCAAATGCAACATTGTTATCCCTTGATACAATCCCTAGTGAATACATAGATATTTGGAATTATCGGAATGAATTCAAGCTTCCCGATGGTGTCAATGCAAAGACTAAGAGGAATATTACTCAAGCTAGTCATCTATATTCTATTTTGCATGGAGTATTATTTCGAATAGGACCTGATGGACAGTACAATAGGGCAATTGGACGTGATCAAGGGAAGGAGCTGATAGAATAATTCCATAATGGTACATGTGGAGGACACTTCTCTAGACAACTTACAGCAAGAAGGATCTTGGATGCAGGTTATCACTGGCCCACTCTTTTTAGAGATTGTTATAATTATTGTAAGACATGTGATATTTGTCAAACACATGGTAACCGTAAGACTTCATCAGTTCCCTTATGACTATTCTTCCACTTGGTCCCTTTAAAAAGTGGGGAATAGATATTGTAGGTCCACTTTCAACTACCCCACACCAAAATAAGTATATTGTAGTTGCCACAGATTATTTAACCAAGTGGGTTGAAGCTAGGCCATTGAAAACAACTTCCATGGATGAAGTGGCAAGGTTCATATATGAACGCATTATCACCAGATTTAGTTGCCCATTAGAAATTGTAACAGATCAAGGAAGCCACTTCATTAATGAGGTGGTAGAAGCCCTAGTCAACAAGTTTTCTATTAAGCACAGGAAGGCAACAACATACAAGTCAAGCACAAATGGACAGGTGGAACAAAAAATTTTGTGTTGTGTGTCAAATTCTAGCAAAGATGCAGCCTTGCAGGTACATAAGTGGGATAAAAGGATTCATGCAGCATTTTGGGCATGTAGGGAAACATCAAAGTCAACAACAGGATACTCCCATTTCGGTTGGCTTATGGCATTGATCTAGTTCTTCCTATTGAGTTTGATATTCCCACTATGAGAGTTATGAAAAAGGAAAGGATGGATGAAAGTGATTCGATTAAAAAAAGGTTGGTGCATCTTTATTTGCTAGAGGAAATGAGGGAAATAGTGAAGGATACAAGATATAAGAAGAAAATGAAGCGAGAAAGAATACTTTTATCAAAAGATTCGTTGGTCTCCATTTCATGTGAATGACTTGGTTCTAGTATATGATTCCGAGATACAAAAAAAGAAGGAAGAGAAAATTTCTTCCCAAATGGATGGGGCCCTAAAAAATAGCAGGTTGTGTGCATGAAAATGGTACATATCGACCGGAGGAATTAGATGGCACTCCCATTACGAAATGGGTCAACCACGACAAGTTAAAGATTTTCCAAGCACCGAGAATAGTCTACTCTTGAGGACGAGTAGAAGCTAGGAAGGGGGAAAATGTCGACATTAAAACTTTCCTCCGTAATTTATATTTTATTATGTATGTATTAGGAATAGGATGTTGTTAAGTAGCACGGGGATTCACTTAGTAAAAGTATGGTATATCACCTGCGTTCGAAGGGTATTAAAGAATACCCTTAATTCTAGTTTCTACCTCTAATTATTCAATTGATAATACCCCCTCCTGTTATATTATTAGAATGAAAATACCCCCTATTTTTTCCATGTACCTTATCTACCCATTTTTCAATTACAATTTTATTTACCCCTTTTTATTTCTACCCCAATATATTAGACAAAAATATATTATATTTCTCACTCAATTTTTTTTCAATATGCATTTCCTTTCGAAAGATAGTTCGAAGCCATTGAATACATATTACAAGTCACCTTATATATGTTAAGCTTTATGCATTTATCAATAGTTCTTCAAATAATTAAGATGGTGAAATAATATCACTTGTGTTGAAAAGCATACTCAATTCTAGTTTTCTACCATCTTATTATTTCTTGGTTAAGAATCTAGATTTATTTATTAAAAAGAGATTATAATTTAATTTATGACCACACTCCTTTTGCAATTTTAAGGTATTTACGTTTAAAAACTAGGGTTCAAACGTTTTAGTTTTATATTAAAAGTAAACCTCTATTTCCTTTGGCCCATCTCTCTAACCTACCCCAATACACCGATTCAAAACATTAATAAATTAAACCCTTTCACCCCCTCATGTCTACCGGTATATTGAGTTTAATTTTATTAATTTTAATTACCTCAATATGAACCCACGTGCTAGGATATTGCCTAGCTAATGAACCCCCCGCGTGTTAAGTAGTGGCATCTAATAGAAGATAACGGTGCCATCATAGACGGTGTTGTAGAGTAAAAAATATCCAAAAGTACAATAGAGTTGTTGTGTTAAAAAGTAAATATTTGTCGTAAGTGTTCCGATCTCCGTTAAAATGTCAAAGTTGGGGTAAGTAGAGAAGTAGAGTCTACATGATTAGGAATTAGAAATATTATATTTGTAATAAGGACAAAGAGTGATGTCATAAATATTTTGTGTATTTTATTTGTGGAAAATTCTAAAAAGGTGGAACCCATGTGAGATGATAAGGTTTATCTTATTTTAGAAGATAAGCCTACATGTAAAGGCAAGAGTTTAGGCATGGAATATGATTGGCCGGAAGAGATTTCCTATCCTATCTTAGAGATAGGGTGGATAAGCCTGAATTCCTATAAATAAAGAGGTCACCCCCTCATTTAGCATAGAAGAAAGTAGTGAGAAATATTGTATGAGTAAGTATGTAAAGGAAGCCATCATTTTGAAGGTGTGTTAAAGAAGCCATTAAGAGGTGTAATTGTGAAGTTTCTCCCATAGTTATTGTTGGAAGGCAAGTGAAGTCAATAACACTTGAAGTACCTCATGGGTGAGATTGTAACAATTTCATGTTGATATTATAATTTACATTGATATTTCAGATTTATCATCAATCCTTCTTGTCATAGTCTATGATATTCTTGTGTTATGTTTGTTGTTTTGTTTCTAGATTACATCCACCAAACTAAAAGTTGTGCATTAGTAAATAATTATAGCACGAGGAGTTCCCAGTGAAGAATTATCATAGTGTCGGATTGGTGATGACAGGACTATGCCAAATGCTTCTTTGAATTCAAAAGAGAAACATAAGGATTCTTCTCCTTGGGCATCCCATAATTTTTCGATCAATTGCCTATGAGAGATATGATGGTCAATAGTGGAGTACTTTATCCTAAAACATGTTTTCCTTCTCTTCTTTTCTTTCCTATTCTTCCGCTCAACTTCTAGTTTTACACTCTATAATTATGTGAAATATATTTCCAAGGAGAGGTTTGACCATGATATTATGATAGTTGGATGGATTATTGATGTTCCCTCTTTATACAACGGGATAATGAGATTTTTTGTCTAATTTGTAGAATTCTTATTTGATGGTACCATTTTATATGCTTTTGATGTGAAATGTAAGGAATTTTAAACCCCATTTTAGATATTCATCTTATAGCCATCTATGTCTTGTGCTTTACCCCTTGCTAGCCTCTTTATGCCTTGAGTAATATCCTCCTGAGAAGAGTTCAATTTCCACATTGATTATGTGAGGGGTGTCTTTATCTTGAACCCATTTATAAAGTATATTTGCATATGTTAACCATTGGGTATTTTTGATATTATTCTTTGGTTTTTTTCTCTCTATTTGTAGTTCCCTCCAAAATCCTTTCAGTTGTGTTTTCATATAAAGATTAATTATTTTCTATTGTTTTCATCTAGCCTCATTTTTATACTTTGTATGATTATTTCATAAGCCTTCTCATTTTCTTTGTCTTCTCTAAGTTTCTCTAAGGTTATCTTTGCAACTTTGCACTTTTTATCTTACCACATATTTTCCACAAAATCACTTGTATTTCCTCCTTAGATATACTTCCTTTGCATGCACTTAGAACTCCTTGAATTAAAGGAATCAAAATATTGTTGTTTTTCGTAAATGTGATGAGACCAAACTAAGTTTCATCTAATGCACAAAATAACACTATTCCTTCTCTTATAAAGTGGATTAGATGTAGTCTTAAGAACTAGATATATTATTTAAGATAAAATGTAGAATATATTTGATCTATTTTTGAAAATTCCATTACAATCTGAATGTTTTCATTTCCTAATATTTCTTGTAAGTTAGAGTGCAGTATTGTGTATGAGAAGGTCATTTGAAAATATTTGAAAGCTAAATCACTTTAGAACACTTTGGACTACTCTATAGACTATATTGCGATGCGCAATAATCACATAACCAAGCTCACGACTCACATAGCCAAAGCACATGAATCACATATCCAAACGAAGGACTCACAAAGTGCATGATTCACATAGCCAAGTGCAGGGACTCACATGGTCAAGCATAGGACTCACAAAATCAACACAAGACTCGCTCTAACTAAAGTTACAAACCTCTAAATGAGAAAATGAGAGAGGTTTTTGTTCCTCTTATTGTTAGGTACAAAAACATCTCTCCATTTTTACACAAATAATGTTTGTGAAGATATCAACATCTTAAAAATAAGGTTTTCAAGCTCAGACTCGCACAATTAGCATTGGACTCGCTCTAACTAAAGTTTCAAACATCAAAATGAGAAACCGAGAGAGTTTTTATTCCTCTTATTGGTAGGAGGAAAAAGTTCTCTCCATTTTTACACATAAATAATGGTTACAAATATATCAACATTTGAAGAATAAGGTTTTCAAGCGCAGAATCGCACAATCAACACCAAACTCGCTCTAACTAAAGTTGCAGACCTCCAAATGAGAAATTGAGAGAGGTTTTTGTTCTCTTATTGCTAGGAGGATGACCTAGAGATAAAATAAGTGGGTATAGTTTCCCTAAATCTCCTAAGATTATTACAATACAATAGAAGACTCTAAGATATTTCCACTTCTGTTTGAATGCAAAAACAGACTTTGTTGGAGCAAGTTACCATCTGCAGAAGATTCTAGTTAAAAGAGCAAAAATAAGGGCAACTAGCCAATTAGGTTGCGACACGTTGTAAAATAAAACATTGAGAAAAAGTAAAAATTCATTTTGTGACTCCAGTCTTCAATGCTCATTTTCGGATGGGTGGGCTCCTCTTTTTACTAGATGGGGACCCTCAACCGGGGTTGACAAACTTTTTTATCATAGGGTGTCTTCACCTTCGTTACTTCACTTTAGCATTGCCACAACATTGTATATATTTTCCTCTAAGTGTGATTTTGGAACAAATGTGGGATATTGCCTTGCATTGTAGAATATAAGCATTGCATATGAATTGATTTTCATTATGGGCCAACTCGCTAGCTCGGCAAGATGCCACCTAAATATCTCTCACCATTTAGCTTAAACCTTTTTCCGACCTCTCCATACTTAACACTGCCACATCGCCAAACATAGCTTAGCCAAGTCACATTTATCCATAACTAACCAAACATAACACCCTCTTGATCGACCTAACCACTTCATGAGCCCACCCATTAACCGCCGAGTCAAATTTGGCTATCTCCTTCACGCCGGCCACTACATGGATTTCCAAAACATGACCCTAAGCCACTTCACACAATGGCCGACTTAAATATAAACTATTTTCTCAGCTAATCCCTAAACAATATGGGATTATATCCCAAAGAAACCAAAATAAGCATTGGAGGTGGTTGGTGGGGTTCAATCCCCTAACCTCACGGTGGTAAAATATATCCCTACCACTATACCACGAGTGCTTGACATGCTATAAAAGGAGGAAAATATATTTTAATATGCTAAGTCCAATGATTGTGTATATGCTTATAATAGAGAAATTTTGAAATCCACATTTTTGAGAAGCTTAAGGGAAAAACCAAGTATCGTTGTAAATAGGAAAATGTTCAAAATTCGAGACAAATTTGGTGATGTGTTTATTCTTTCAATTTGGATTCCATATGCCATTTTGGAAAGAAGTTTTTGTAGCTTTTTATGGATAATCGGAAGAATATCAACTTGAATGCCAGAACAAACACAGAGCGCAAACATATTGATATTTTTCGAGCTCACCGGTTCTCAAAATCTTCTAGCATGTCTAAAAAGGTTTGTTATTTATTTTCAAGATTTTAATTGTATTTGCAAAATTAGTGTTAATGGATCGGTTCGTATGAACCCAAGGACATAGGAATTTTCCGATCCTCGTAAACAATTTTTGTGTCGTGTTATTCTAATTTTGCTTTCGAGTTTCACATTATTTTTAGTTTTTTAATTTAGACTTCAGTTTTGGAAGAAAATTTAATCAATATGGCATTTTATGGGAAGACGATGACATTAGGTAAAATGAAAATTTGAATGGTTCAAATGGATAACTGAGATGAATGAATTCTTAGCAATTTAATTTAGTTTTTACACACATTTGAATCAGATATTAATCATTTCAAGCTGATAAAAGGTTGAGAACTAAAAGGTTTAAAAGATCCTTGTAAATAATTAAAAAATAGAGGATTTCTATCAACTTACGAGATCATGTTTTGGTATTAGAGCAAGGCTGATTTAACAGTTTGATTGCTTTAGATTGTGTAGTTGGTGAGTTGTGATTGAACAAGTAAAGGTGTGCTAGGTGAAAGTTATCAAAATAGGCAAAGCTTGAGAAACTTGAGGCATTCAACCGCCAGATCCAAGAAGACAATGATCTCCTAAGATCAATGTATTATTCCTTAGAAGGAATGTGAAAAATTGAAAGTAGGATTGAAAGCCAAGGATGAGATATTGGAAAAGTTACAATATAGTGGTGATATGAAGGGGAAAAAGTTTGTTTTATAATCAAGACCTTCCTCTCCCACAAGTATACAAGTTGATTCAAGCATTGTAAGTATTCCACCAGTTGTTGAATCTTCCCATTGCAAATCAGTTGAAAATGATTTTTGTAAATTTGAACAACACACTAAGGGAATATGTTCAAAGTTACTTTTTAAAATGGGATTTAATGGAAAAATCCTTGGAAAAGAAGGCCAAGGAATTGCTAACCCAATCCAGGTAGAGGATAGGCTCACCATGCAGGTTTGGGATTCATATTTGGTGGTCAGAATGAGAAAGGTGAATGCTCTAGGACAATTGAGACTACAAGGGAGAAACCTCCACCATAGCCCACGAAAGGTAAAAATGGTAATGGGAAAAAAATCTAAAAGCGTTGATTTTAAACAATGTAAATATTCCCGTGTTCCTTTTGATTATGGTACACAAAATTGTGGTACATTTATCCATGCATTTTTTGTGGATTATCTAACCACTGTGTAGCTAAATGCTGGAAAAGGAAATCATTATTGGGAAGAATTTTGAAATACCATTTTCATACACAAGGTTGTAAAAATGGTAATCTAAGTAAGTTTCCTAAAAATAGAAAAAGGATATTGTACCCATTGTAATAGGAAAGGTCATGAGGTTAACATGTGTTGGTAGCTTCATCTCGAAACAACAATGGAAAGTTATGGAAAAGGAAAGCTTTGTGAAACCAATTGTTACAAAAATAACCCATGCATATACCCGGTATACACTGAGGAAATTATACCACCCAAAAAGGATAATTTGATAAATTTGGTTGGTAAAAATTTTCTTAGTTTCATATTTTCATAGTTGATATTGTTGATTAGCATGCATATTTTCAGAGCATATTTTGTGGGATTCATTGAATGATGAAAGGAAAATTTCCCATATTCATTTTTCTTTGAAATAAGAATAATGGTGTCACATATAGGGAAGAGCTAAGGGAAGGTTTATCATAATCAAAATATACATTTCACATATGAGGTTGAAAAAATCCATTTTGATTTTGACAAAAAAATCATTTAAATATACTTGTTAATTTTATGTCTTGCAAAAGTATGGCACCATTTGTATTGTAATTAATATACAAACTCATTGTGTCCACACAGGGTATTTGCACATATATGAAGACCCTTATTTTGGGCATTTATTTGTAACTATCCTATGTGGTTATAATTAGTGTGTATATTGATTGCACTAACAAACTGGTTTGCATATTATGCCAAGTGATCTTTCGCAGTGATAGCAGTTTAACCATTTTTGGTATGCAGATAGTTTGTTTCTATCCTATTTACATTTCAAAATGATGGGATGGATATTTTATTGACAGATTCATATGATTCATTTTTTATTCTTGTCTATTTTTGGCATGTTATAATCTAAACATTTTGTATCATGTTTTTTTATTTTCAATGATTGACAATTTCACATGGAAAGTGGACACTAGCCTATTTTTGACATGTAGTTGCCTTTATATACTAATCTATTTGAATGGAATTGTATTTACAAAGATCGATCACACATAACAAAGTATCACTTGGTAGTTACCTATTTTGGTGAACAATTTTCTATTTGTAAATTGGTTGATTATTTGTGATAGCGACTTACATTACTAGGATTTGACGATTCGAAGATGATTGCGAGAGATTGAAAGTATCAAAGAGTATCAATAGGATAATTTCCTTTTCTAGAGAATAATTGTCTAATTTTAACTGATCGATATTTTGTGATAAGATAATCAATAATTTGCAATAATATAACCCATAACACTATTTCTATTGATTATATATGTGTTTGTGATCTATGCATGAAGATGATTAGAAACATTTGTGGGTGATTATGTTTTTTTGTGCAAAAACTCTTCTCAATGCAGAGGTGTGATCCGGAGATCAAATCAATGGGAAGAATTTCCCTAAAACTCCCAGGGATAATTACTATACAAGTAGACGACTCTAAGAGATTTCCTTCACCTATTTGAACGTGAAAAATGAACTCCGTTGGAGCAAGTTACCATCCGTAGAAGATTCCCATTGAAAGAGTAAAAATAGGGGAAATTGGCCAATCAAGCTGCGACATGTGGCAAAATGAAAATTGAGAAAGACTAAAAAAATGGTTTTTTGACTCCGGTCTTCGACACTCATTTTTGACGAGTGGGCTACGCTATTTGTTGGTTGGGGGCCCTCGCTAGGCTCGACACACTTTTTTATTGAGAGGTGTCTTTTCCATCATTACTTCACTTTAGCATTGCCATAATATTGTATATATTTTCCTCTAAGTGTAATTGTGGGATATTGCCTTACATTGTAATTATAAGCATTGCATATGAGCCAAGTCTCATTATGGGCTAACTTGCCACTCAAAGTGAGCTTCCACTTAAACATCCCTCACTATTCGCTTTGAGGACCTCTCCATACTTAACATTGTCACATCGCTAAACATAGCTTGGTCGAGTCACATTTATCCACAACCAACCAAACATAACAACCTCTTGACCAACCTAACCACTTGACGATCCCACACATTAACCGTCAAGTCAAATTTGGCTATATCCTCCATGTCGACCACTACGTGACTTTCCAAAACATGATCCTAAGCCACTTCACACAATGGTCGAACCAAATATAAACTATCTCGCTTGCCTAATCCCCTAACAATGTGGGATTATATTCCAATCTGACCAAAATAAGCATTGGAGGTGATTAGTGGGGTTCAACCCCTAATGTCACGGTGGTAAAATATATCCCTTCCACTACACCACAAGTGCTCGACATGTTACAAAAGGAGGGAAAATATATTTGAATAAGCTAAGTCCAATGAATGTGTATATGTTGATAATAGAGCATTTTTAGAAATCTGTATTTTTAGGCACTTAAGGGAAAACCAGTCTCAAAGTAATATGGGAAAATGCTCAAAATTCAAAGAAAAATCTAGTGATGTATTTATTATTTCAATTTGGATTTCATATATTTTTTTAAAAGCATTTTGTGTATATTTTGACGAGATAACTAGAAGAAGATCAACTTGCATAAGCCGGGAACAAACACGAAGAGCGAACACTGATATTTTTCGTAGATCACATGTCCTCATAATATTTGGGCAGGTTTAAAAGTTTCATTATTTTTTTGTAATATTTTAATTGTACTCATAAAATTAACGTTAATGGGTCAATTTGTATGAACCCGAGGACGTGGAATTTTTCAACCCCATAAACAATTTGGGTGTCGTGTTATTGTGATTTTGCTTCTAGTTTCAGATTATTTTTAGTTATTTAATTCATATTTCAATTTTGGAAGCAAATTTAATCAATATGACATTTTACAGAAAATGATGAAATCAAGTAAAATGAAAAATTTGAATGGTTCAAATGGATAAGTGAGACGAATGAATTCTTAGTAGAGGAAAAACCTCTCTCCTTTTGACACAACAATAATTGTTATGAACATATCAACATTTGAAGAAAAAGGTTTTCAAGCGCACAACTCACACACGGTCAACACATGACTCTCTCTAACTAAAGTTACAAACCTCAAAATGAAAAGCTGGGAGAGGTTTTTATTCCTCGTATTCTTGAGGAAAAATAATCTCTTCGTATTTACACAACAAAAATAATTGAGGAGATATCTTCATTTGAATTTTCAATAGAATAATGTTGAAGGAAAGTAAATAAGACAAAAAAACATGGATTTAATAGAACTGCGATATCTTCCTCATTTCTCAATGAAAAAAAGAATTTCCAATTTTTCTAGAAATCTTACAAAAAGAGCATAAAACCTAGAAATTTTTTGAAAATATTATTTAAATTGAATGCACGATAATGATCAGAAAATCAGGGATGATAATATGGTGGGACAACTGTCATGTTGAAAGATTCAATCATGCAAGAGTGGACTTCGCAAGTGGAAGAGGTAGTTCAATATAGAGTTGTAGTGTTTGAATAAATATATTCCACATTTGTATCCTTGGTAAGTGGAAGAAGTAGTTAAGTGCAAGAGGAAGAGGTAGTTCAATCTAGAGTTGTAGTGTTTGAATAAATATATTCCACATTTGTCTCCTTGGTAAGTGGAAGAAGTAGTTAAGTGCAAGAGGAAGAGGTAGTTCAATATAGAGTTGTAGTGTTTGACTAAATCTCTTTCACATTTGTCTCTTTGTTAAGTGGAAGAAGTAGTAAAACCTGGATTTGTAGTGTCTAAATAAATTTATTCCACATTTAAATCTCATTGGAAATTGGAAGATGTAGTCAAGTCTTTCCAAGATTATAGTTAAATAGTTCTATAATCTTGGAGTATTGACCACTTTGATTCCTAAAGTGCTAAGGAAAATAATAAGTCATAACCTAGTGGAGTAAGAGTGTAAGATATATAACAGAAGCTTTAGGTTTAGTTGATAAATAAGTAAATGATATAATGTTAAGATAAATTCCAAATAATTATTGATAAGTGCCACATGACCAAATTTAGGGTACTATAAGGAAATATCATGATTTACGTCCTTTTCTTAATTCACACTTAGGGGCATCTCATGATGCCTATCCTTTTTGAGTTTATAATTTAGGGAACATTTTGATTCTCATCCTTCTCATATTTCACAATTTGGGGCATATTTTAATGTTTATCCTTCCCTCACTAAACTTGGGGGTATATTTTGTTTCCTAAAGTTGTTTTATTTTTACTTTTATAGATATTATTTTTATTGCCCTTGGGTCACCAATAACTTGGGGACATATTACCATGCCTATTTTATTTCTTCCTCAAGCTTGGAAGCCTCTTATGATTCCCTCCATCTCCCAACATCTCAAAATAAAACCAAGAACATTGTAGTCTTTAAATCCAAAAAATCCATCTTTATTAAATGATTTAAGAACTAAAAATATTCAATTCATTATAAAGTACAATGCTTGATATAAGTACATGATTTTTCTCTCTTCATGTAGAATGTTTTTGTACATAATTAGACATATATAGTATAATTTGTAATTTAGCATGTTTATATTATCATATTTATGTACTAATGTGGTATAAAGCTCTTTTGTTTCCTATTATAATCTACACATCTTATTTTCATAGGTGTCTTAACTTTTTCCATTTCACTTTATCACCTTTGTTTCTCATATAATATTTTTATTCTTCTTATCTTTTTACATTTTACACCCTTATTTTCCTACATCTATTAGTTTTATATGCTTCAAAAAAATTTAGTCTTTTTTTTACCTGTCAATTTTATACACTTAAAAGTTCTTCCTATACCCCTTGGTTCTAAGCTTCTGAACTTTGCATTTAACCTCAGCCTCTTGGTTTCTATGCCTCATGGATTTTACCTACTCTTCAACTACTTTATATCTCTAGGTCAGATGTCTATATGTCCGGCATACTATTTTTATATTGCTTATTTTTCTACACCTCACTACCTACTTTTACCTATGATGTTATATACATCTTGGTTCATGATTCTTATTATATTTGGCTTCCACTTTTTCCACTATACTTTACACCTTACTTTGTGAATCTTGGTTATAATCCCTTATAGTATGCTTCTAGGATCTTAATTTATGAGTTGTCATGATAAGAAACATTTTGGAATCAATTGATACTTCCTAGATAAATTCTCACCCCATATGATTTCCAACTTGTTACCTTGGGCTCCAAACCATAACTAAGAATTTAATTATAACTAAGAATTGAATTATGCTCCTTGAAAAAAATGGATTCTACCTACATGTCTTGTATTCACATTTTATCATCTCTTGTGATAAAAGTATCAAATATGTCATCATTATATAGCTTTTTATACACATTTCTTGGGTAAACCCATCCAATACTTAACTATATACCATTTATTACACACTCCATGTTGATCACACCAATTTTGGGTTTAAGATAGCATTATTTTATAAGGTGTAAGTCTATGCGATCTAAGCATCATGTTCTATGGTTCACCCATATAGAGCTTGGTATAAGATATTTAGTGTTAGTCATATTTATTACCCATTTGATTAGAATTCATAATCCATATTGAGGAAGTATTAAAAATCCCATAAGTTTAAAATCCATAATCTCAAAAGAAATATTAATCGGACTATAAAAAAGGAAATTTAAATTCATAATTACAAAAAAAGTATATCATTGGCATGCCCCTATCCTAGTTTACATCTCAAACTCTATAGTTTACCTCATAATAAAGTTAAAGGTCCTATGAGGAGAGATAATTCTCTTCAACTAGGGAAGGGGGATAAATAACTATCATGTGTTCTCCTCCCTCTTCACACAAGTACTTAAATCTTATAGTTTATTCATGGATCCTTTGGGAGCCAAAGAATGAGGAACACATTTTGGGTAGGTAGGAACCTTTAAATTTCCTTGCATTCCACAATTGGCATGTGATAGATGTATACTTCATTAGCTTACCTAAACCAAACCTTTCATATTTGGGTCCCCTCATATCTTGATGTCAAAATATTGTAGATTTTTTTAAATTGATTTGTCTTGATTCTAGAAAAGATTTTTTTTTTCACTTTGGTGGTGCCCACTTATCCCTCCCTTTTTATTATCTAGCCTTTTAGAGAGACTAGTTTTTAAAAGTTTCCCTCTTTTGTATAACCAACTTCATCAACCATTATTGATGACATCAATTACTTTATTGTATGAATTTAGGTTATTTTTTCTTATTTATAGGCCTTGTTATTTTAATTTCTCAAATATATAATTGATTTATCTACTTTTCATGCACACAAAATCTTCCCTAAAGATTAATAGCTATCGTGGTCTAGTGGAGATTATATGTGGAGGTCATCATTGATCATTTCGTTACTTATGAGCATAATAATAAGATCTAATCCGAAAAAATTCTACCTTATTTTATAGAGTCCCAAAAAAATTCTGGTTAGGTCATCTACCTATCCCGCTTGTGATACACCCACAATTATCACTCATAAGGTGCTACAAACCAAGGAGAGGGATTAATGCACCATTACACACACACACACACACACACACACACACACACACACACACTAGTACTATTATGATGTATCATGTATTTAACAAGGATAGTGTAGTGTATCTTTTTTTTATTACATTATTGTTCCCTTTATAGCACATGTTTACCCCTTAATCACAACTCATATTTTTGGATTAGCTTTTGTTTTCTTACCTTAGTTATTTCTTATAACCCTTATGATTATATTAACACCCCATCCTCATATCTTAGATATAGGTTTTGAAGTTTTTTTCTTTATCTCCTAATATTTATCATCACTTCATATCATGTCACTCCTTAGGGTTTTTATAGCTATCCTCAACCCATTCAAGTTTTATAGGGGTTTATTATTTATACCTTTGTTTCTCATCATTAAGGGAACCTCAACCAACCATCCAATATAATATGGTCAAATATCCACAAGAGGAACTATCATGTATTTGATGTATATCTAGAAAATGATCCAAATCATGATCTTCTCATATTTGATTAATATAAAAATGATGATATTCTTATCTTTTATGAAGATATGAATGAAGATATTCTCATATTTTACAAATATCCATGAGATGATATTCCCAACCATATATGTTATCCATTAAAATATTGGTATGCCAATTTTTACTTTGATACTAGAAATGTACTACATATTTTAACCCTCGCACCCACCCTTTATTTGAAAATACCATCTCAATAATTTAACAAATTTCAAATTTTACCTCTTAAAATCAATTTTAAAAACTAGTAAATCCCAAAATTCCTCAAATAATTAAAAACAGCTTTCAAATCGAAAAACTTTATAGAATAAAACTTGATGAAATTTTGATAAAATCTACCATAGATAACTTCAACAACCAACTTGAGATTTTACAATCCAATGGAATACAATTTTCCTCCCTACTTCCACAACCTTACATATCACTTTGGATGATAAAATAACATATTTTAAAAAAAAATGCATGTAGTAAGTCATCATATGGATCATGAGCTCAACATCATTTACAATGCTTTATTACCCTACATTTCCTCACCCTTCGGAATGTGATATCAAAACTAGGGTTTATATAATTAAGATATTGGAATCATATATTAAGATAATTTTAGAACAACATCAAAATTGGTGATGCAAGGTAAAACATTATTAGAAGAATTTTGGGAATACCCTCGGGATATGAAAGAAAAGGAAATATTTTAAAACATTATCCAGTGCGAAGAACAAATAATGACACTATATAGAATCCTTCAAACATGCAAAATTTTTGTTTTCATGGTCTCAATATACCCTATGTTGGACTAGGGATAGTTAAGGGTGATATATTGTGTGGGCTAGATATAATGTTTTTACTTAGAGGTTCAAGGAGAACTTAAATGGCCTAATTACACTATCTACAATGCAATTATCTCACCGTGAATAAACTTTTTTTTTTCCTTGGATGCCTTGTCTTGGGTGAATATTTACCAAATATATAGATTAAATAAAATGAATTTTGTTGGACCATTGGTATGTATCTTGTGTAAACAAGAATGGTAATCCATTGAGAATTTAAACCTTCATTGTAAATATGCATGTGATTGTAGAACATAGAGGAATCCTAACAATTATATTAATATGGAATACATCAAGTTACAAAGTTATGAAGTGTTGCATACTTATAGGTATTGAACAGTTGAATACAAACAATAAATTATTACACATGTGCAACAATAAACCAAATATGAAAACATACATGAATGAATAAAAAACTAATAGGGCTTAAAAAAACCATATAACAACATAATTAAACATTTAACCAATTACCAAAACTAATTACCTAAGTAACGGACAAGTTACCTATGGTAATAGAGTAAAACATATTTACTATGAAAAATTAGTACTATACTAAGGTTTTACTTAACATTCCCCCCCTTAATTTTACATTTCCTCAAGAGAAGAGGAGAGGAACTCTATAAACATCTCAAATTTGTCATGTGTCGGTGAATTTGTGAAGATATTTGCTTGTTTCTCGATGTTGGGAAAAACTAAAGTTGAATATTGTGTTTCAAAACATACTCGTGGATGAAATGTACATATAGCTCAATGTGCTTCATTATCTCATGAAATATTGTATTATGAACATGTTTTAGAACACCTTAACTTTCAACATACAAGGTAGTATATTTATTTTGTGGTAGTCCAAGTCCCTCAAACATTTGACATATCCATATCTCTTCACGAAAACTCCATCTCGCATCACGATATTCACCTTCTATGGAAAATCGAGAAATAAAGTTTTGTCTCTTGTTTCCCCATGATATTGGACTAGATCCCAAAAATAATACAAATCCATACATGTATTTCCTATCATCTATGTTAGCTACATGATCTGAAATCAAACATCCAGTTGAGCAAAACTGGTCATTCTTCTTATACTCTAGACCAAAATCCATAGTGCCCTTGAGATATTGCAAGAAGATCTCGCCTTGTTGTTTTCCAATGAAAACTTTGGGTTCTGCATGAACCGTAAAATATATTTGATTACAAAGATGATATATATCCTAGTATAGGTTAGATAAATGATACTCCCAATCAATTGTTGATAGAGTTGTATTTACCAAAAGATGGATTTAGTATGAGATAACTTGAGTCTTGTCTCCATAGGTGTAAAAATCAATGTGCGGTCCATCATCCCGAATTTCTTGAGCATAGTTTTGGAATATTTCAACCGAGAAACAAATATATGAATATCATTTTTTCATACTTCCAAACCAAGATAGTAGTGCATCATACCAATATCTTTCATGTCGAATGATCAATTCAAATATTTCTTCATTACATCAATCATCTTCATTATGCTTCTTGTGATAACTAGATCTTCGACATAGACAACAACTATGAAAATCTCCCCTCATTTTTTATTGAGGTAGAAATTGAGATCATATGGATCTCTCTTGAATCCATGCTGAATAAGATGTTAATCAATTTTAATACACCATGCTTGGGGATCATGTTTAAGACCATATAAGGATTCGATGAGTCTACATACATTTTCTTCTTTTCTAGATATGACAAAACCATCTGGTTGAGTCATGTATACTTCTTCTTTTAATTCTTTATTAAGAAATACATTTTTCACGTCCATCTGATGAACTTTCCATCCAAACTATGATGTTAGAGAAAAGATCATTCTGATCATTTTGATCTTAGTTGTGGGAGAAAATGTCTCCTCATTGTCTATGCCTTCCTTCTAAGCATACCCTTTTGCTAAAAATTTTGCCTTCTGATTGTCAATGGTCCTAACTTATTTGTATTTTGTTTTGAAAATCTATTTGCATCTAATGGGATTCTTCCCTGGTGGAATATTGACAATATTCCTTGTGTTATTCTTCATCACCGACTAAATACTTAACATCCATGGCTTCTTTCCAAACTTTAGACTATAGGGATTACTAATATGTAGATGGATCAATAGATTCAATAAATATACTCATTAAGTTAAAATTTACCTCTTCAAGATATTTGTTGTGAGTCTCGTGGTCCAAGATTGGATTTATTTTGATGACCATCCAATTTTGCATCTCGAATCATGTTAATATACCACTTCGGCATGCGTTGAACTATTCCCATGGGTTGTGGACTTGGAAAATCATCACCATCATCCCCATAATCACTTGTCATCATCAATGGGAACATCATATATTTTTTTCAAAACAGGGGTTCTCTAAACATTTGGTGAGTTTGAGGACGGATCCTCAGCTTATTTATTCTCAAAAAAATTTACATCCCTACTTGATGTATAATTTCCTAGTTTTTGATCCATCATCATGCCAAATATATTCTTCATCAGTATCCAATGAAAATGTATTTATGCTTTCATGTCTAGCTTATTTCTCTTCTTATTGGGAATGTTCATGTTATCTTTGCACCCAAATACTCTAAGGTATGCAATGGATGGTTTTTATTCTCGAACATGCCTCATGTGGCGTTACTCCACCAAAAGCAACCGTGGGAACTTTATTCAATAGATACACTCGTAGTCTTCGCTAATTTTTCCCGTAATGTCTTTGTCGGTCCTAAATCATTAAACAAGCATCACACCATCTACATGATAGTATGATTCCTAATCTCAACAAGACCATTTTTCGTGGTGTATATCGAGGAGGAATCATTGATAAATCCCATGATCTTCTAGAAAGGCTTTGAACTTATTACTAGTGAATTCACCCTCGATCTGAGTATAGAGATCTAATTTTATGACCCATCTCATTCTCAACGGCCACTTTGAACTTTTTGAAGTTATTGAAAGCTTCATATTTAGTAAAAAGACAATAAATCCACATTTTTCTAGAATAATCATCAACACAAAACATGAAATAATGAAATCTAGAATGACTAGGATGCATTGGACCGTAAATATTAATGTCAACTAGATCAATCTTACATTGAGCTCGATATGTACTTTTCTGGAATGAGGCTCTATGATAGCAACAAAATATCAATTTCTTGGTTTATACAACAATGTTAGCTTTCATAATCTTTAGATCACCAAAATCCATGCAATATGTACATAACTTAAAAGCCTATTTTTATCACAAACACCAAAATGCCTTAAACAACTAAAACAAGGTTAAAAACTAACTTACACATGCTCAAATGCATCAAAAAAACATGTTTAATCACCTCAAGAAGTTTCATACCTTCATTTTTTCCCATTCACCTTTTATACCCTTCATACTAGCTTTTAGCCCTCCTAAATGAAAATTTTTGATGAATAAAACAATCTACAAGGTCTTAGACCTCAATGTTAAGTGTTTCAAACACCTTTTATGGCATTTAAGGTGATTTGAAAGTTTTAGCTCCTATCTCCAAGCCCATCATCCATGTTTTTATTCTCCTTTTACCATTCATAATTAGCCCTATTTAATAGCTCTTCTCACACACAAAGCTTGTAGCTAGGAAGAACTTGTTAATTTTCATGAAAAAGTGTTTAGTTTTTTTGGATACCCTTTATTGTTTTCTTTCTTCATGGTCAATATCATTCTCTAACTCCGAACACAACTTACCCAACATCTATTTCTCTTTCTTGACTAGGTCTATTAGGCCTTCTTAGGGTTTTGTTGCTTGCCAACCGTTCACACATCTTGTCCACCTTGAATCACATCTATCAACCTTTTACAAGCTCTTTCCAATGTTCATTCACCCTTTTATCAACCTTCATGCTATGTTCTCATAAATTTGTCTCTGTTTAGGTCTTCCTTACTTACTCTTAGCACATAACTATCTTTTAACCCTATCCTTTCCTTCCCTTATCTTTCTCTAAGGTTATTTCACTCACCTTAATGTCTATTATTCCACCTAGTTAACCACTCAAGTCATTCATCCATTCATTCAACACACTTTCTAATAATTTATCACTTGCTTCCTCTAAGTTTCTCAAGATGACAAAAACATGATAGTCAAAAGTTTCTTTTTATTTGATGGCTCTATAGATATTTTCTTCACTTTCAAGGATTCCAACTTGACCACTCCACCTTCCAAACATATGGACTATTGTTCCCTTGTAGACTAGTTATCGAGACAAATATTTCAAGAGTATCATTATGATTGTCCAAAGTTTCTATATAAGATTGTGCTTTTATCTCCCTACTTAATTACTCAAAGGTCATACACTGATTCATGTAAATTTTACCACATATAATCCCCTTATAAATTCTCAATGACTCTACAGTTCTCCAATGTATGCATTAGACTATTTCACAAAGTATGTTTCCTTCCTAAACCCTCCAAATTGGGCACTAACACAATCAGTCTATGTTTATAAGTTTGGATAAAAATTCTTCTTCTCTATTGACTCAATGCTTCATAATCAACTTGAACACATTTTAAACCCCTTGATCATCTTCTTATAACAATATTTTTGGTTTCTTTTTAGCATTACACAAATTTCTTTGTCTTTAAACCATAAAGCATGGTATTCCAAACCCGAGAGAGGTTTTATTATTTGTTAAGTTCTTATATTAGCCTTTATAAACTTCCTTGATGACTCAAAATGTTTCTACAAACATTGGTGCCTCCTTACAATCTCCATTCACTCTATGACTAGATTATAATTCCTCAACAAACATTTAAAATATTGTTAAACCGAATTTTCAGTTTTTAGATTTTTTCCAACTCCCATACAAGATCATTTAGTCATATTACCACCCTTAGCATTGCATAAACTTAGACTTCATAGTTTATAACCTCCACATAGGTTTCTATTCAATCACACTCCAACTCTTTCTATTATTTAAATATGCATTCTCATACTTACCTCATTCCACAAAATTTTACACTTTGCATTTGACTATCTTCTTATCATTCCAACACCCTCGGATTCTTTCTTATTCTCCTTAGGCCTCTACAAAATTTCTACACATGTAGGAATCAAGTTTCAAGCATTATTCATCTTCCATGATTCAAACATACATAATCCTAGCCTTTATTCCTTCAACTTAGTACACAAACATTCATCCATATTACAAATATTGACTCAAGAATTCCTTTATTTGATGCCTTCATAGTACAATATTGGATCCTTGAGCTCTCATGGATCTATAAAAACACTCCTTTCTTAGAACCCTTTCCACTACTATCTCCGCATTCATTCAAATATCTTACAATTTAGGTGAGAAAAGAGGTAGTTAGGGTTCTAATTCAACTAACCCAACTATGATTTAGACTAACCATAGAGGTTTAGAGTCATGTTAGGATCAAGTAAGTCATTTTATAAGTGAATTCATGTTCCATGACCCCTTTTTCCTCATTTATTTAGCATATGCTATCACATAGATCTCTAACAGCTAGTGACAAATTCAAATATTTGAAATGTGGTTTTGGAGGGAAACTCCAAACACCACTTATTACAAAGTTACACGAGCCTAAGACAACTAGAAAAAAATACAAAATCTGATTATTACAAGTGATGCTCCTACATCATACTCCCCAAGTGGAGAGAGATGAGCTTCCTTTGTTTTCTTTCTTGTTTTCCAATTTATTTGCTTTCTTGACCTTATTTTCTTCTTCTTAGGCTAAGCTTCATCCTTCTTGATTATCTTTTTCATTTCTTTATCGTCTTATATTCTTGTTTGTTTTCTTTTATTTCATCTTATTTGTATTTGTCTTCATTCTTTTTTGCTTTTCTTCTTCCACTCTCACTGCCATATAAAATCAAGTTTTTTTGTCTTCGTCTTCCCATGGTCTCTTCTAATCTGATTTAACTTGTTCTTCATGTTCTTTGACTTCTTCTTCATCATGCAAGATATTCATTATTTCTTTCTCTTATTTCCTATAAAATTATTCATCTCTAAACAAATATGAATTCTGTGATTCATTCATGATTTATTTTCAAATCATCTCTTCTTCTACTTTAAACTCACCTTCATCTTCTTTGGTTCTTTCATTTTTAGTTTCTTTGTCTTGTATGTCTTCATTCAACACAATTTTATTTGTTTTTACTTCTTCATTTGTTTCACCTGCATTCACACATGACAAGGAAAGATTAGGATGAAAACATGGAGGTCATATAGCCTCATAAGAAGCTCATTTGACGAGATCTTCTTCATCTTCTCTTTGTTGTCCTTATTCTTCACTATTTTTCTCTTCTTCTTCACCCAACATCACACCAACTCATGGATAGCAATAACTGATCTTCATACACCTTTGTTTCCTTTTATCTTCTCTTTTCCAAGAAATAAATTTCTTCTTCCTTCTCTCAATAAGCCACTCAATGGGCAATTGCACTCTTCTCTTCATACTCCAACCAAGAACTTAACTTTCCTTCTTATTTATTTCTATCATCAACTTTAAATATTCTTCTATCTCTTTTATCTATGTTATCATCTCTTCATGAGTCACTATTACATTCCTTTCACTCTCTTTCAACTTGCTATAATGTCCATCTAGAAATAAACCTTTCATCTTTCTTCCTTTTCTCTTAACTCTCTCTCTTTTCTTCTCAAGAAAAAGTCTATTTCACCTTTCCTATTCCAAGTACCTCACCCTAGGACTTCACGTGGTCTTTTGGAAAAAAATTCCTTCTTTCTCAACCTCCAAGTCTGTTCACCTTGGATCACTCTTCACTTCTTCTATTTTCTCTTTTCAAGCCTTCAAAATGATAGGTTCGAGCAAATTGCACAACAACAAAAAAAATCATATATTTTTCTCATATACATGCCAATATATAGGAAATAGTTTTCCTATAAAATAGGAGATCTAACTATCTCCAAAACAACCCATAAACAAACAATTATATTTGTGAGTTGTTATAACTCACTCAGTCCTATTTACGTGGGTTATTAACAACTCACCCACATAGTTACATCACAATAATAATTACATTTTACCACTCCATAAATATAATGTGAGCACTAGATTAATGAATTCCTAACATTCCCCTTAGTGCGAACATGGGAGAAAAACAATCACACTTCCTTCGCAACTTACCACCCTTGATCGCTCATGATGAGGATGGTTTTTTAGGAAATCCAACAAACTAAACAGATGGTTTTCCAAGGACAACCAACAACCTGCAAGGATGGTTTTACAGGACAACCAACAACCCAAAACATACATATGGTTTTACAGACAACCAACAACCCAAATATCATGATGTTGTTTTTCCTTGTGCTTTCATCTTTTCCACTATATTTTCACATTAGAGAATTATGTAGTAAATTACTACTCATTGAATACAAATATGAAAAAATAAGAAAAGGATATGGAACATTAAGACCATGTTCCCCCCTCAATGTGAACTTTCTAATTATTCACACAAATTAGGAACTTTGAAATCATACTGCACACAACTGAAATTGAAACTCTGAAAAGAAGCACACTGGAAATCAAATATTGAAAGCAAATTCACAAACACACTATCACCACAGTTTGGTGCGGCCCTGTCATTGGTGATTGACAAGAGGTCGTTGATCGACCTCTAACCTCATATGCCTCCGTCCTCCAGTTTATGTGTTGCTTACTCAAATTGATGTGGCTTTGAGGCTTTTTGAACAATTTACCCCCATAAGGTGGACATCGCAAAAGAGAAAATGCATCCATTTATTGAAAAGTGAGGCATTTTTTTACTTTTTGGATTATTGATGATGACTTATGAATAACAACATATACACGATTTCAAAAATTCTAATTTTGACAAATGACACTTTTTATACATTAATATTTGACTTTGACTTTATAACTATTGACGCATTTGATGTGAAACCCTATACTGACACTTAACTTCTCTTTTGATAAAACTAATCAAAACAACTTAAACTCAATGACTTAATATTGACTAATATACAACAAAAAAATGACAATATATTGACAATGTAATAATGACAAAACAATTTAATACAATTTTAATATTAAATTATCTATTTGACTTTCTACGAGGACTCAAGAGTTGAAACTTTTCTTTTGACTATTTGATAAGATGTCCCTATGTGCCGAAGGAGTAGTCCGCTTGATGTCTCTGTGTGTGCAACATTTGTACAATGGTGTTGCTAGAGTAGTCCGACCGATGTCCCTAAGTGTGCGCCACTGTAAGGAGACAAGATGAAGTGTACACCAACTATACGAATGTGGTATGAAACCTAAGCTTCGACTAAATGGAGACGGTGTGAAACTTGTGCACCTAGTGGTCCCCTCCTCACGCCAGGATAAATAATACCGAGGCTGGTTGAGACTGTGCTAAATTGTAATATGTAATGATTCCTCAATAATTCCAAAAAGACTTCTAACTTTACAAAGAAGATAAATAATTTTATAGAAAGTAACTCTAGACACGAGAAATATAAATTAGCAAAGTATGTAAAAGATTTTAACATCGTATTAAGATACAAACACTACAAGATAAATGGCAAGGAATTTTACCATTCAACTAATAATGTTATAAACAAAACAATCCCTATTATAACTTAGACACTTCGAAGACTCTGGGATTATAAAATTAAAAACACACCTTTCCACTTTGCATGGATCTATCATCTACGACTGCATGTAAGAACGACCCGCTGCAAATAGGAGCAGACGCATGAGTTTTAAGCCTATGAGAGGATGATTGAATTTTCAATTCACCAATCAAAGAAACACAAGAATTCTTCAATCTGTGCAGGTCTGCAGATATTTGTACAGCCATACAAAGATAACAAAACTAAACGCAATCCTTCACAGCTTTGATGTCTATCCGATCTGATGCATTTAGAGAAGTGGCAAAGGAATTGATCACGTACAGTTCGCAGGTGAAGACTCAAATAGCTATGTAGGCCTATGGCTTCAATGTAAAAAACTTGAATCGATATGCAACGTCTCAAGGTGGACATGACAAATCCACATGGAGGCGAGTGGATGACTGTCTCTGACAAGAAAATATTGTATCAAGAGGATGAATGACTCAGAATTATGTATGCGCGTGCAGATCTAAATTTGTCCGAGTAAACACAATACATAGCCGTGTGTATCACTTCCCCATCCAAAAGGTATGCTCCAAATCTTTCTTACAAAAGGGTGAGCATCCCGCTAACAGAGAACAACTCGGATTCACAACAATCTTAGCTTGCAATCGTATTTTCATTTACACGCCTCTCTGACAACCACAAATTATTATATATAGATAAAATAAAAATTATTCTAGCTGGTTCAAGATTATCATCTTCGACTATTCTCCCATATGAATCGATCAATGAACAGGTAGAATATTTTTGTAGGGTCGTTGATCTGGGGATTTGCATATAAACACTGATTAACAATAGAAATACCAAACACTATCTACAAAATCCATCCAATGCATATATAACTCATGCAGTTGGGGCATCAATACAGGATATGGCAGTGCCCCTTAGCCATTCTATACCTCCATCTCAAAATTACGGCCTGCTCTGGTACCAAATGATAGGTTCCAGCAATTTGCACAGCAACAAAAATAATCTTCGTTCATATATTTTTCTCATATACATGTCAATATATAGGAAATAGTTTTCCTATAAAATAGGATATCTAACTATCTCCAAAACAACTCATAAACAAATAACTATATTGTAAGTTGTTATAAATCACTCAATCCTATTTATGTGGGCTATTAACAACTCACACGCATAGTTACTTCTCAATAATAATTACATTTTACCACTTCATAAATATAATGTGAGCACTAGATTAATGAATTCTTAACACAAAGGCTAAGGATTTCTTTCTTACTTCTTCACTACCTTCGTCACTTCCAAACTTAACTTTTCTTTCTCACAAGAGCAAACCTGCTCTGATACAATGTTAGCTTTCATAATCTTTAGATCGCCAAAATCCATGCAATATGTATATAACTTAACAAGCTTATTTTACTCGAAACACCAAAATGCCTCAAACAACCGAACAAGGTCTAAAAATACCGTACACCTACTCAAATGCATCAAACAAACATGTTTAATCACCTCAAAAAGTTTCATACCTTCATTTTTGCCCATCAACCTTTTATACCTTCATACTAGCTTCAGCCCTCCTAAATGATTTTTTTGATAAATAGAACAATCTATAAGGTCTTAAATCTCACTGTCAAGTTTTTCAAACACCCTTTATGGCATTTAAGGTGATTCTAGAATTTTAGCTCCTATTTCCAAGCCCATCCATTTTTATTCTTCATTTACCGTTCACAATTAGCCCTATTTCGTATCCCTTCTCACACACAAATCTTGTAGAGTGAGAACAACCTGCAAAATTTCATGAAAAAGTGTTTAGTTTTCTAGATACGCTTTAAATTGATTTCTTGCTTCATGGTCAATCTCATTCTCTAACTCCGAACACAACTTACCCAACACCTATTTCTCTTTCTTGACTAGGTATATTAGGCCTTCTTAGGGTTTTAACTGACTTCTTAGGGTT
Organism: Taxus wallichiana var. yunnanensis; assembly: GCA_018340775.1. Taxonomy (NCBI): domain Eukaryota; kingdom Viridiplantae; phylum Streptophyta; class Pinopsida; order Cupressales; family Taxaceae; genus Taxus; species Taxus wallichiana. The sequence continues at coordinate 459,821,985 of CM031242.1, read as the reverse complement.
TTGTTGTTTTCGGCTGGTTTACACCTCTTGTCCATGTTGAATAACACCTATCAACCTCATTGCTAAAGCTCTTTCCAATGTTCATTCACCCTTTCTATCGACCTTTATGCTATGTTCTCACAAATTTGGCTTCTTAGGTCTTCCTTGCTTTGCTTCTTAACATACAACCATCTTTTAACCATGTCCTTTCCTTTCCTTAGCTTTCTCTGAGGTTCTTTCACTTAGCTTAATGTCTCTTATTCCCCATACTCAACAACTAAAGTCGTTCATCCATTTCATTTAAGACACTTTATAATATCTTCTATCACTTGCTTCCTCTAAGTTTCTCAAGATGACTAAAACTGGACAATCAAGAGTTTCTTTTTATTTGATGGCTCTATAGATATTTTCTTCACTTTCAAGGCTTCCAACTTGATACTCCACCTTACAAACATATGGACTATTGTTCCCTTGTAGACTAGTTTTCTAAGACAACTATTTCAAGAGTATCATTATGATTGTCCTAAGTTTCTATATAAGACCATGCTTTTATCTCCATTAATTAATTACTCTACGATCATACACTCGATTCATGTGACTTTTACCACATATAATCCTCCTTCTAAATTCTCAGGGACTCTAAAGTTCTCCAAGGTATGCATTAGACTATTTCACAAAGTATGTTTTCCTCCTAAACCCTCCAAACTAGGCACTAACACATCAAGTGTGTGTTTACAAGTATGGCTAAAAATTGTTCTTCTTTATTGACTCAATGCTTCATAATCACCTTGAACACATTTTAAACCCTTGATCATTTTCTTATAACAATATTTTGTGGTTTCTTTTAGCAATACACATATTTCTTTGTCCTTAAACCACGAAATAGGGTATTCCAAACCCGAGAGTGGTTTTCTTGTTTGTTGCTCTTATATTAGAATTTATAGACTTCCATGATGACTCAAAATGTGTCTCTGAGACCTTGGTGCCTCATTACAATCTCCATTACTCTATGACTAGGTTATAGTTCCTCAACAAACATTCAAAGGACTGTTAAAACCGAATTTGGTTTTGGAGATAGATGTTGTTTTGATGGTAGGAATGGAAGATGTATCATATCATCCATATATAAAGTATGTGTGATTAAGTGGGGTGTCAAAACAGATGAAATATCCTTTATAAAGTTTGGGGAGGTAGATTTCTTGTAAGATTTGGCTAGTGAATGTTAATTATTTAGCTTGGTAATAGAATGCTCCTTAATTTGTTAAATGGAAGAAATATGGTTGATGTATTTCAATAAGAAAATATGTGGTAGGGATACGACATACATTTGTATCCTCCCATACTTTTGGAATGTGAGACATTGGAAATATATTGTGATGTTTTAGTTGACTTGGTAGAAAAATATCTAGATGGGGATAATCATGGTGAGGTTGGAAAAGCATATAGAAGAGTAATGACATATAAGAGCGTAGAAGATGATTATGCATTTGACAAGGAGGAGGATGGTTTGGATATGGGTGGTGGTTTGGATGAGTATGATGGTGACTGAGATGGGCTTGATGTTTGTGGATGATTTTAATTATATGAATATCTCTAAGGGTGGTTATAGGTATTTTCTTTATATTAGGAGAGGTGGTTTATGATTCAAAAGATGAAGCGATAGTTATAAGTTGAGTAGAGGAAACAATATGGTGTAATTTATGTGTAACATTATTGTAATACTTAAATGGGTTATGATCACTAAGAACACAATGAGTAATCTCATCTTATTAATATTTTATACATTGGTATAATATATACAAGACACAACACATCTTGTAGATCCATAACCAACCTAGTAGGATGTTGTATGTAAAATACTCTCAATGATGTAAAATAGGGTGTGGGGTGTTTTTAACCTACTTTGATAGGGAGGACAATAAGGCCTAATGTGGGACAAGGTGCATCATTTAACTTCCATAGTTGTAATTTGGATGTTGACATATGAGAGAGTATAATGTGGAGATGGTGAAGCACGCTGGAAGAAATAATGTTAATAACGGACCTAGTATCGATGAGCACGTGCTTAAGAATTTTATTTTCTATGTTAGTGATAATGAGTAATGGTGAGTATTATGTCTCAACTCCCCTTGTTCCATGATGGGATATTCAGTTTGGATCTCAAATTCATGGAAATTGATAGGTTGCAAAGAAGAAGTTTAGAGATGACCAACGAAGGAGGAGAAGGCATTAAAGCCCTTGGTGGATAAATCAATGGATTTCATGACCTTTGTAAGAGATTCACAATGTTTAAGGATTGTTATAATAGGTTATAAATGGATGTTTTGGTAGGTGTGGCTTTCATTGACTTATAATAATACATTTGAGTATGAGAATAGACCATTGAGATGGGTTGAGAGTAAGAGATGATACAAAGCTAGGAGATGGGTTTGCATCCAAAGGGTTATTAGGTTTTTTTTAATTCCACGTGACAATGTGTAGTCCCTATGAACCATTTTTGAAAATATGAAGAGGTTTTATGACTTATATTGTTGGAGGTTTTAGAATGTGATGGAAATGGGTTTTTGAACACATCTAGGCTTTGATTGTTTGGTGCTACATTATTGTTAACTTGGATGGTTCCCTCGTTAATCAAGTCCTATATGACATTACATAATTAATATTATTTATTGGTTGGGTGTCCTATAATACGATGGTAATAACAACACTCATAGTGTTGATGCCACAGGGTTTTCGTGTATTCAAGTTTTCTCAAGTTACATTTCTAGGAGAGAAATCATTTTTCATCTAAGACATTTTAGAGTATATAAGAGAGGGACTTTTCCAAAGGGCTAGATATTTTATGTGACTGGAATAGACCTTGGGATGTACCTTGCTTTCTTTTTCATAATTGTGTATGATTGGGATTTGCATATGATGAGGTTGGGGTGTCAAAGCCTTTGCGATGTTTAAACAAGAGGAAGGATTAACAGGTTTGGAGAATAACCTAATTGATATGTGTTTGTTTGTTTTAGAATTTAGAGAATTCATTCTTCTTGTGTAGTTTGGCTTCTCCACTACCGACATGTACATCCTTAGTTTTTAGCCATCAATATGGCCTCTTCAAATGGGAAAAATTGTTGAATTTATAGTGTATGAGATATATGTTAAGACAATGTTATGTGAAAAGATGTGTCATTTCAGGTTGGAAATGGGGAACATTACTTCATGAATGATGGCTTTCCATAATGTCACTTAATCTGTAATGGACTCATTATCAAACCGCTTAATATTATATAGATCAAATAGAGTGGCATATTTTGGCTATATTAATTGAGAAATGGTCAAGGAATAAGTTTTTTACTTTCTTAAAAGAGTAGATATTACTTTCTTGCAAGCTCATGTACCAATATAAGGTTTATCCTACTAGTGAGAGAGGGAATATATGCAACATAAGGGTTTCATCATAGGATATGAGATAACATGCATATTTAAATATGTGTAAGTGATTTTGAGGATCATCCTTAGTTATGAATTTATCAAATTTAGGCATATCAAATTGAGGAGGGTACTTCTTGATGGCCACCATAGGGTGAATTGACTCATTACAAAGTTGGTTATATGTTAATTTAGGATGTCCATATCTTTAGCTCTATAGTTATAGATTATGTATTCTATCTAAAACTATTGATCAATCATGGGAGCATACTAGAAAGCATGCATGTGGGCATGAAAGATTTTTTTATTAGTGAAGAGGAAATTTTAGTGTTATAATTGGAAGACGAAGAATAAGCTAGTGTTTTAGAATAGGTCAAAGATGTGTGGATGTTAGCATTATTAAAAGAGAGTGATGAATGAGTATAATAAAAGGATATAGATTAATAGATAGATAATTTGGAATTATTAACATTTGATGACACATGAATTTGTGGTTGTGAGGGTGGGGAAAATCGTGTTCCATGTGTGGTATATTAGTTTTGGTGGAGGAAATTGGATGATTTTTATAAGACTAGAATGAGTAGGATCAACTTGGAATGTAGAGGTAACGAGAGGTGAAGTAGAAGAAGATATAGAGGGTTCTACTTGAAAGAATCAGAATTTGTGGGAGGTGAGTTTGTAATAAAATTTTTAAAAGTATTTTCAAGTGCTTCTTGGTTTTACGATATGATAACCTTTAATTGTATATAATTGATAGGGATGTTAGGGGCTTCGGTTTTTTTAGAACTGAAAAGGGTTGGATGTGACCCTTGAAATAAATGGTGACCCTTAGTATGCAAAGAAGAAACCATGGTCGAAGGGGAATGAGTTTGACCTCACAAAATATATGACCATTAATGATTAGAGAACATGTGATAAAATATATAAAGCAAGGGTAGAAAAGAATATTTATGGATAAAATCGAGGCTAGGATAGATAAAGGAGATTTTGGTGGAGCTTTTAGGAAATACAACTCCTACAAATAAGGAGTTTGTTATAACATCTCTCCCATAATATATCAAATCTCTTATTCTATCTACTTAATCGGTTTCAACCACCCACTTACAATAACAAACTTATTTATATTTAGTTTCTACCATTATCAATAACATATAACAATGGAGCACAAAATATTATTTTCCTAACATTCCCCCTTAGTGTGAATATGGTAGAAACACAATCACACTTAATTTGTAGGGTGTCACCTTTACATACTCATGATCATGATCTAGCATTGTCACACAACTCTCCAAAGTTGTATTCTCATGGGTGGATTTCATGGATAGATACAACAACCACCCAAGTATGGATAAGGACCCGCACATCTGTTCATCCTCCACACCTATATAATGATGTTTTTACAAAGGCTTGACCAATAACCTCCATAGATGGTTTTACAAGTGGTTTGTCCACAACCAAACAAGATGGTTTTACAATTGGTTAACCAAAACCAAAACACTCAGAAGGTTTTATAAGGAAACCAAAAACCTATGTGGTTTTCTCAAGACAACCAGTAACCTAGATGATTTTCTCAGGACAATCAACAACCTAAATGATTTTCTCAAGACAATCAACAACCTAAATATCAAGATGTTGCAATAATATGTGCTTTAGCTTTCCACTATGTTTTTCCATCGAGGATTACATCACAATTGTGCTCACTTATCATGTGAACAGAATACACTTCTATTCTTTTTTAATACCACACCAAACTGAAAATTGAAAACACACTACAAACACACATGCCACAACATCATTATGTGGCCCCATCACTATGCGGTTGGTAAGAGGATGTTGATTATATGTCATTTCCTCCATCCTCTCGATGTCTTGGATTAATTACTCAACAGATAGTACTTTGAATCTTAGTTTGATCGCATGTAAGAAACCCCCATAATTTTGACGTGGAGTCAATTTTAATGGAAAATGCAACTAATTACAATTTTTATTTATTTTCCGACACTTTACAATAAAACTAGACTTTAGAATAGATCACTACCTGACAAGACACAAAATATTTATTTATTGACTTCCCTAACAACACATTTCTTGATAAACCTTATTGATCTAATTTATAAAAAATGACTATAGGCTAAACCTAAAATACATCCTATAAATTTCAAATGACACTTAAACAAACTACACACTTTGTTTAATAAAGTGACCTTATTCTAAAAACACCAAAAAAATAACAGAAATTTCTCCTATATATCTATCAAATTATAATTCTATTTACATCATGTACGTGATTAAAAATCGCTCCGATACTAAATGTAAAATTTGACATATTTTTTATTAATAATATATTGTAAATTCTATTAATTCAACTCATACAAATATTACAAATATATGGGAAATAAAACTCCTACAAATAAGGAGTTTTTATAACCTCTTAAATATCTTAAATATCCCCATTATATCTCAAATATCTTATTCTATCTATGTAAGTGGTTTCAACCACCCACTTATAATAAAAAAATGTATTTATATTTAGTTTCTACCATTATCAATAACATATAACAATGGAGTAAAACATATTATTTTCCTAACACAAAAACGTAGATAGATTACACAAGGATCACCGGGTTATTGGGTTTGAGTGTGCTAGATAAAATTAGGCTATACTAGATAAACATTGGATTGTGAAACAAATCTAAAAAAAGAAGAAATTGGAAAATTCAATAAAAAATAACACGTAGATCATATTGGTGATAAGGACCTGGATAACCCAATTACCAATAGAGTGTCTAGAATAAACAAAGGAGAGTGAAGTTAAAAAAGAGATGAAAAGACAATAAACACTATCCGAAATCACATATGGATAACCTAAGTGACTTGGACTTAGTAGTGTGATATTAAAATGGTGTGTAATTTAGATAGAGTAGTGTGAGACAAACATGGTTATGAATTCCATAAAGGTTACATGACTGATTGGGAATGAGTGTTATGGGTAGGAACAATGTTGTGGGGTGGACTAAGAGGAAGTATGGTCGATGTTGGAAGGTTTGTGTAGGTGTTGGGTGGAATTTTAGTTTTCGTGGGAAATTTGGGGTGTGTACACGGTCTAAAAGTAGATTCAAAAGGATGAAACTAGAAGATTATATGGAGAGTGGAAAATGATATATCATATGATGAATCACATAGGAAATCCATATAGGGTAGGATGGATTGGAATGAAATGAGACAAGGTAAAGGTTGTATGGATTATGGATAGGGTTGTGGTATATTTTATTTGTTGGCTTTTTCTACAATTTTTGCAGTATCAATATTAGAAACACAAGAAAATAGAGAACCATAGCTTTAGTGATAAAGGTGTGTCCTCACTTGTAGCCCACTAATATACCTCAAGGGTATATGGGGGTATTTTAGGAAATTTTCTTTTCTTGGAACTACCAAATGAACACACAAAATACTTACCAAATGTAGTCACCTCTTACCCTCTAATCTCACTTTAAACCCCAAGCGCATCAGCCTATCACCCAGCCTTGACTAGGTGCTCACCCGAGGCGTGCGCAAGTGTCGAGCCCCTCTTTTATGTGATCCTTGTAAGAATAATTATCATTAATGGAAGAATGTTTATGCAAATAAAAGATACATACATCCATCCCTAGAATTAAGATAAAGAACTAGACCCAAGCACAAATGTACCAAAACATGGAAGTAAACATCACAACATCATGTGGGAATCATATCTGAACCATAAACGATATAAAGAATGCAAACGTTTTGGCCCATAAACATAGATATACAGAAAAATCCATTATCTATTGATTCATAACTGTTTACAGTAACTAGATACATCAAGTGACTCATAACTGGACCAAATATATTCTCAGGGTCTCGATACTTCTTCTACAGTGACTCCATCATGGGAGTTATAGCAATGTGCGTAACATATCCCATTTGGTTTTCCCTACCTCCTAGTTCTCACTCTCCCTCTCAATCCTTACTATCCACACATTATCCATCTTCACACACACACTATCCATATCCCTCTCTCTTTGTTTCCATGCAAATTAATACATAAGAAAGTACTCGAAGGAATCTTCGATAACCGCTCCATCAATACCCAAGAACATGCCAAATGTCATCATGTCTTTCCATCAAGTATCTTCAACATTCATATGTCACCTAACCATAACTAACTCCACCTTTATATATCCTAATCCTTTCATGATAACCATAATGATACCCAGGAATATTATTTCCTTAAGCTGCAATTCTTCATACTTAACTTTATCCACAACCGATTATTGTCGCTTTCCACGTGTTCCTCTATCGTGACTTTATACATGGTCCAAAAAGTGACTAAGTCCTAAATCTATTCTACACGGGAGCAGACCTTCGCGCCTCCCCAAAATTTACAGTGTGATCCTTCGTGCCATGTTGTCACATGCCACAATCCCTCATGCCTCAAGTACTTGGTCATTTTAAGGGCTCAACACCAAACTAGGATATAATAGTGGTATCTAGGAGGAATTCCTCGATATACCTTTTAGTACATGAGGTCCAAGTGTCTTAGAGGAGTATTATCTAAGGTGTGGGTATTAATGGGTAAAATCCCCCACTTCACTCTATGCAATTTCACAAGAAATTCACTAAAAAAATAGTTCCTTCCTCAAATTTATATAGTACGTTGACACATAGGCTTTAAACTATGAACTCTTGATGATGAAATCCAATTACTTCTTTAAGATATTGATTTTTTCTAATTCCCAATATCACCTTATGGTGCAAGGGAAGAGTGTATATGGTTATAGCTAATATTATACAAAAACAAACACAAGAAGCACATAAATAGACTTATAAAAATTTATTGTTTATTTTTTTATTATAAAAGTTACATAGTGATTGCACAAAGATGCACCTAAGAAATTCCTGTAAAAATAACTTGTAGCACCAAAAATATCAAAAACATCGTAAAATGTATAAAATTTACACTCAATTTTCATCCACATGAATGTTATATTTTTCCACAATACTATGCCCATGTCACCCTACCATCATTTATTTATTTGTATTCCACAATAAATGTTTTATTAAACATTTTTCTTACCACACATATCTTTTATCACTTCACCCCCATCCGGTATGTGTCAAAGGTCTTAGTAGACTACTAACAATTTTTCCAAAGATATTTTTGTCATGGAAACTTCTACAATTCTTTGAGTTTCACTTACATTCATGCAACAAATTTAAGAATAACTTTGTTTTGTGATATCCATGTACTACTCGTCACTTAAAAAATAATTATGGAAATCCTCAAACTTTATTAAAGTCACTAGTACATTTCATTTCGCAATATGTATCCAACCCCTTTAATTTTCTAGTGCTTTGATACTTAACCCTCTCAAAATATGAGAGAGAGAGAGAGAGAGAGATAATTCAATATCAACAAACCAAAAACATCACACGTAAGGTCAAAATACGAGAAATAAAAAAATCTCTCTGAGGGTGTTTAAGTATCTTTGTCGAGGCTATGGATTCATGGCTCATAGTAGAGAAATTATTTGATTATTACTAAATACATATCCATTGGGGCTATGAACACCTAGATAGTAGAGGAGAAATGTATGGATTCCCATTTTCAACCACATTCACTCATCTCCCAGTAAAATATCCAAATCACCCAATGCATAATCGAGTTTGTCTTCATTTTTCCACGAGACTTCATGACAAGCAATAATTAATGTGCACTTACACACATTGGATCTCAATAAGATAAAGGGATAATATGCCACTCAACGATTGTTAGACCTTGTTCAAAATTCATGTCATCATTATTTCTCGTCTCATAATAAGTGTTGTTAATATTTTATAGAACACACTTAAAATATTTTCTTCACACTATGTCACATCCTCGCATCATAAAAATCAATATTCTACATTGCCTATTTTGTTTCTTAGAACATCCACAGTAACATGATAAATTACACGAAATGGTAAATAAATACATCATATAAATAAAATATTGTTAGGTAAAACATATTATAGTTATGCATTGTATTTAGTTTTATTGTTTTACTATGGTAGAATAGTATACTATGTGGTTACTTAGGTAACTTTCATTATTTTTATATGGTTATATTGTTATAACCATTAGTATTAGTTTTATTTGTATTTGGGAATAGTATTTTTGTATGGTTGTTGTGACAGCATGTAGTTTGGTTCAACATGTGCAATTGTTCATTTTTTTCTATGTAGCTATGTACTACTTATATATTGCAGCCCTACCATTGCCCCGTAAACTGATTTTTCCTTATCAATGAAGCTACAACAGGCTACCTCCTTATTTCCTCCAACATTTGGTATCGGTTTGGTAAGGAGCATGTACATTCAAGTAGATAGTTGTAGGAGGACAACAAAAGTGAGTGAGAGCTATTGGAGAAGAAATCCACATTTCTAGAGAGCCTATGCAACCTCCTGCAACTTCCCAAACCCCACCCTTGTCCCCACACTTTGCATATAGATTTCCAGATGAAATATTTGCAAAAAAAACACTCGTGCCTCCCACACTGTAGATTGTTCGCATTAGGAAATTTTAAAATATCAGGATTTTTTCCCCAAATAAGGGATTTTTCACCTTCATTTACCCCAGTGGGCCTCACATAGTTACTTGCAAGTTTTTACAACAATAAGAGTTGAAAAATTCAGTTTTGTAATCCATTAATGAGCTCCTAGGAGACCTGAAGCAACGACCTATGTAAGCAAGATGGGACCAAGTTATCCACCTATGCAGAGCATTTGTAAGCTAATCATAATTTACACTACCCCGTGTTAAAATTATGAAATATAGTTGTGTAGTGAGCTTTAAATGTCCAAATCGTCCTTTTTATTCTTTGAGAAAAATTGTGAGAAAAGCATACATAAACAAGAGAACAATTATCCAAAGAGTCAATCCATAATAAAGGGAGGTGGCGAGCGTTATTTTATAAGCTTGAGGTCCGTATAAGATTGGGATGGATATGGGCGCAAAGTGCATAAAGAGTTAAAAGGATAAGCGTCTGGTGTGTATTGGAGATGCAAATAGTAGGTGGATTTAATTAGATGTTTGTATTGTATGCATGTAGTGTTGTGACGGGATTTAATGTGAGTGGTTGAGGATCATTAAATGTTTGAAATGTCTTTAATTAACCTTATTTTATCCTTTATATTTGTTTTTGTGGGATTATTTAATTTTTAATTATTATTATGGTTTATATTGTTTTTATATATTTGTAAATGACATGACCTTAGATGTTCATTTTCTTATATTTGTGTGTTCCTCTTTTGGGGTTTTATATTGCAACATGCAAAATGTAGTGCAAAAACTGAAGATGAGATGGGGTTTGTCCAACCCTATGAAAATGGTTTCCACACACATGGGTTTAAACAATTAACTAGACACAAAAGAACCCAAAAATGTGATTGATGGTCCACTTCAACTAGATTCTATAAAGGTATCGATAGGTTGATTTTGTAAGGATAAGACTATTTGGAAAATTGACTAAGATAGATTATGATTGAGTATCATAATATTGATTAGAATGGTTTAGTAGAGTATTCCCCTCACGTGGTATTTTTGGGCCACATGATACCCCAACATAACACAGGATGAAAAGTGGAAATTGATAAATGATATAAGACAACCTCGGTAAATGAAAGAGTATTAATGTGAGGATAACATTGACCCAATGATGTGCAAATAAAAACATGATAAATGATAATCGAAGAGTGGATGTGAGTAAGAAAGTATGGGAGCATTGTTGCCCCAACCCAATAGTAGTGAGTGAACATGATTGTAGGTTAGCATGGATGAGAAGTGGTGGTTGTGTAAAATTTTTGTAGAAGGTAATAAATTCCTATAGATGTTCATCTGGGTGAAGAAGTGCAAGAGTGCAAATGATGGGGATGAAATAATGGAAGAGAATAGATTATATAGTTGATTTACATAGTTTGAAGCAATATTTTTAGTGAGCATTATGATGAGTTGATAGAAGTATAGCATCGATAATATGTGGAATAAAACAAGAGTTTCAACAAGGTCTAAATATCACTTGATAACATATTAACCATGTCATTCATTGAGATATAGTGTGTACATGTGAAAGTTAATTTTTCTTGAAGTGAAGGATTATAAGGTAATGTGATGACACATTAACCAATGTGTAGGTATGAGAATGATGGTTTTTAGTGGATAGTGGTATGTAGTGTAAGCCATACATTTCTCTCATTGTCATATGGGTGTAAATATCATTGATGAATATACATTTGATTCTAGTCGCAACATTACTTTACTATCAACTAGGTATCCATAACCCTAATAGAGATTCTAGAAAGAACCTTGAGAGAAATTCGAGATTGTTTTTTTAACTTTTACTTTACATTTAAAAATAAAAATAAAATGAATATTCATCTATCTCAATTTTTAAAGAGGTTTAGAGCCTCAAGTGGCTTGATGGAGGGAGTGAAACTATTGTGGAGATAATATTGGCGAGCATCAATGGATAATATCTATAGATCTTCATGAAATGTTTGTAAGTGTGTATAATGTTTATATATCTAAGAGAAAATGAATTATTCAATTCATTATTAGGTAACGAGAGACCAAGGCAAAATGTCTACAGTAGAAACTATTGACTCACAAATGTGACAACAAGTTGATCAAGAGTTCATCGTAAACTATGAATCATACTATGACTTAGAATGTGAATGAATTGTAAGTGAAGTATGTAGTAGTGAACAAAGAATTGGAATGAAATATTAAAGAATTGGGATAAAATGGAGGAAGAACATATGTGTGCAGTGGCAATTTATTAATTTTTTTGAGTTACATAGATTATTTTTGATTTTGAAATATGTTTAGCTATGTTTGGATTTTAATGTTGGTGTATGTGTCGAGGATAATGGTAAAAAAGTATCAAGAATTAGTACACATATTAATTTGGGTTAGATGATGAGGAGAACAAAGTGTAAGTAATAATGAAAGTGTGGAAGTGAAGACATGGGAAAGCCCCACTAGTCGTAGTAGGGACTATATCAAAGAGATACATGATCTATAGAATAAATATGAAAATGAAGTAAATAATTAGATTTTGTGTGATGGTGTTGGTGAGGAGTAAATCAATGATTCCAAGGATGCACTAGAATATGGTGGTTATTGGTAGATGTGAGTGTCAAAATAAAGTGGGGGAGATCAAAATAGGTGCCAAAAAAATTAGAAGTGTAATAGTATCTAGCAAACAAGGACTCAATAACATATGCTTGGTAGGATATGGATTTAGAAGACATGTTATGTGAGGAATGATGTCAAGTGGATGAGGTTTGGAGAAAAAAATTGGTGTCTAGATGTGACAATGGTCCGATAAGAGGATGAATGCATAGTATAGGACGAAGCGTATAGAAATTTATGTTAGGTGGATGAGGAGTTACAAGTAAGGTTGAATGATGTGAAATAATGAGTGTAAATTACTTGCAAGGAAGATGTGTGAGAGAAAGTGTTGGTGAATCATAGGGAAGGTATGCGAGATGAGTGTGAATGAGAATAAATATATGATTCGAATGATAAGGGGAGGAAAGGAATCCTTAATGAGTGGTGGAATTATAGGTTGATTGAGATCCTTCATAGAGTGAAGGTGTAATAAGTCCAAGAGTGGTTTAGGATGACGAGGTGTGGTTGTGCATAGATATTTCGGGACAACAAAGGGGAGGAGAGTGATCAAGCACACCTAATGACATTGTGAAAATGATATTCAAATATGGAAAATGGGGGTGAGAATAGAAGGGTGAGAAAGTGGTGATGGGGGTGATGATGATGGGATGGGAGCAAGTAAGAGGGGTTCTAGAAAAAGTTCAAATAGTGGTAATACTATGTGTGTGAAAGAGAGATCTATGTGGGGAAAATAAATGAAAGGCTTAAGACATGGGGACAAACATAATGGAGATGTGGTGAGTGGAGGAATGACAATATATTGGTATATAATCAACACAAGTGATGAATAGGATGACGAAACTCCAAGATGATACCAAACGATGGCGTATATGGTAAAAAGGAAGATGTAGGAAATGAGGAGGACAAGGACTCTTGGGAGTATGATAACAAAAAGGTAAAAATGATGATGGGGAGATGGTAGGATATGAAGATTTAGATCAAGGAGACGAGAAACATGGAAAGGAAGTGACAATATTTGAAAGTGGTCAATGGGTATTTGAAGGTAGAGAAAGAGGAGACACATGCTTGAAAGAGATGTCACCATTATCAATTAGGTCCTCTATGATGTTAAGGAGTTGGGGACATGAGTTAATGGGATGACCCTTGGTGTGATGATAAGAACACCAATCATGAGAAGTGTGCTTAATTGTCGGGGGTGGCATGAGTGAGAGAGTGATTAGCGAGACATTGAGAAAATTTTGGAGGATGGAAGAGAGTGATTTACTCAATGGAGGAAATTTATGAGTGGAGTGGAGAAAACGATAAGCCTTAGAAAAATGTGATGGGTACGAGGGGTGTGGGGGAGGTGGGATGAGGTTCTTGGTACATAACATGGTGGACTTGCGAGTTTAGTATTGCAATGGGTGGGGAGGAACCAAGGTATGTGAAAACACAAAGTGAAACCCATAATAGACATCCTTGAGGCACTAATCCATATACATGACCTCATCAAAGGTATGCAATGGGAGGATTTGCAAGTAACATGAGATGTGGGAGAAACATATTTTGGAAAAGAGATTAATAAGATTAGATTGCGTGACTGATAAGGAGAGATTGTTCTCGAGCGCACATCAATGTGTAATTAAGGTGATAATAATCTCATCATCATATTATTGAAGCATGTAAAATCCAGCCAATGTTTCTTTAGGAACAATGGGAATGAATAACTAGTTAAGGAATATGTCAACAAGTTGTCAAAAGGTGTGAACACTATGATGTGGGAGGTGAGAGCACTAGTCTAGTGAGAATGTGTGCAAGAGGAATGCATTGTCATGATGGAAAAGTTGGCATATGAAGTGGTAAAGGTAGAAGTGGTGTTAGGGGTCATACATACCACTAAATTTTTCGAAAATAGGAATTTTGAAGTGTGGGGGAATATGAGCGGCGTGTCACCATATTGTGAATGGGCTTATTGTAGATTTGGTGATACGTTAAGTGAGGCACACATTCTCCCAATTGTTGGGACAAGATGGAAATGCGAGAAATGAGATGTTGGTGGATCATGTCAAGGTGGGAGTAAGAATGAGGGTGATTGGAATCCATGTGGAGTGACTAACGAGAATTAATAATTGACAACATATAGGGGTGTTATTACTTGCCCAAAATGTGTATATTTTTCCCAATTTTCAAATTTTTTGAGTAAGTTATTTCTTTGAAGGTCTTTTATTGCCTTAGGGAAGTATGAAGGAAATAAAAGCTCCCAAAATTTAGTCAATTTGCGAAAAAATGAGTTTTGGGCTCTTACTTTGTATTACGGGTGTTTCAGCTTATTTTGGGTCTTTATGTCCCGCGTGTCCCACATTCCTTCGAGCTCTTTATTCTCAGGTTCCCCACTTTTCCCGTAATAAGCTAGTATTCTTTGGTTTTTGGATGCATTGGTCTTTTTGTGAACCCACAACCCTTGTGTTTCCCGACCGTCGGTTCCTCGCACCCCCGTAGTACCCGTAAGTCTTGTCAATTTGCAACCTACCTCTTATAATTTTATAATTCCCTTTCGTGTTGCGTATTTTTATGTCGTGAGAGAATTTTTGTCCTCGTATCCCATGGGTTGTCTATACATCTTTCACCCAACTTACCCACTTTCAATTGTGTGTCGCAGTGTAGTGTGAAACTTTTAGCTCTTCATGTCCCGTATGTACCACATGTGGTCCGACCCCGCCTCTGCAAACCCGCACTTTTCGCATCGAATCCATTTTCTTTGTGTTGTGGAAACTTCATGGCCCTTTGTGTCCCATGCATCCCAAGTTCATTTGGGCCTCTTGTGCCTTGTGACCCTACCTTTCCACATTAGGCTCATTTTCTTTATATTGTGGGTATATCACTCTCCGACATCCCAAATTTTACAATGTCTCGTGGTTCTCCCATGCTCTTTTCTTCCACCATACCCACATTCTCAAAGCCAAGATAACCTCATGTTGCAAATGTCAACATTTTCCGCAATGCATTAATTACCTCCATTTAATGCACCCCACCGACCCTTTTAAAATGGGATTATATATAATAGGATAGACTTGTCAATTTTACCTTTGCCAAGTTACAGTGAAGCGTTGCGCGTTCTTTCTCCCACACTTCCCAAAGCTATTTATATCCATAAAAAATAATTTCCCAGTCATTTTATAAAATTTTAAGTGTGTTGTGCTCTAAGGAGGGTTGTTGTTCATCATGTGGTCAAGGTGGGTCTTATCAGAGGCCTTTCATGTGAATTTTGGAACTGATTTCACCTCATGCCCTATTTCTTCGTTGTTCTTCATAAGTTTATTCTACTTTACCGAGTGATTATCTTTCATACCATCATGAAAATAAATTTCAAAGGTCATGAGCATATTTTCTCTCTCAAGACCTCCATACCCAACATAAGGGATATTGATGTACAACATTTGGATTTTAAAGACTTCTAGGCACGAATTAATGATGATAATCCTTCGCATGTGGCTCATCTCATCAAGGATTGTGGGATAGCATACGTTGTAGGATTCCCGGTCTCAGTCCAAAGTAGAGATATAATTCTAGCATGTGGTTCCCATTTTGATTCTAGCACAAAAGAAATCACAAAACCTCATGGCCAATTAATTACCAAATTGGATGTAGGATGTATCAATGCTTCCCTTGCAATTCCATTGTTTTGAAGATTAAAATTTTCTCACTTTGGCATAGGCACAATAATTGTTTGACCAAGAACCTAATAACAAGTATAAACACATGGTGGCTAAATCTTGGTTTAAGGTCCCAATGAAAGGAGCTTCCAAGTTTTGCCTAAAGCTTTGTATAGGAGTGATTTTATGAAAGATATTTTAGACATCGCCACTTTTGGCTAGAATAATGGGGCTTCCTATAAGTAATGAGTTCCATTTTTGGATTTGCCCATACATTAACATCATATGTGAAGGAAAGAAGAATTTGAATTGGGGAGAAATCATTTTAATAATCTTAGTGAACAATTGGCCAATGTGCAGAGAACCAAGGTCTTCTATGACCTCCTACTTGATGTACAATATTGGGGCATACAAATAATGGTTAGGTCTCTCTCCAAAGACAATAAGAAAAATTCCCCAGTATATGAATACTACTCAAAATTGACCCTGAAGAACAATAATCATCATTTTAGGAGGGTCAATGATGCCTTCACAATGTACATTGTTAGGATTCTAGAGGAAATACAACTAAAATATTTTCTAATGAAGCCAAGTAATTGATATCCACCTATGGTAGTTACTACATTTAGTTTAGGAAATTCTCTTATATCAGGATGACATGTAGTGATAAGATTACCCTAGTAAAATTTAGGTAGCTTGATAAGTTACACGTAACCTCAAAAGACACGAAGATAGCTGATGTCCAATTCCCAACCATTTTGGGTAATTATATTTGTAAAATTGCCCTAGATGCTCAAAATATTGAAAGGATAGTGATTGTTTTCAATTTTCATTTATTTCATAAATAACTTGCTTTGATCTCAAAGGCTTCATCTCCAATAATGCCAAAATGTCCTTCTATCACCTCCCTGATGTAGAATATTATTAGGCGAATTTCTTGGATGACTACAAGGCAAGAAGAAGGTATTATGGTTAGCTCTCCTCAAAACGGATAAAATATTTTGGCATCTAAAAATTACCAAAGGACCTTCAAGATGATGATGATGACCTAAAATATCTCGAGTATAACAAAACTATAAGCACACTCCTCTTGACACCATTAACTTGTTTAAGAAATAAAAAGATAATTTATAAGAAATCATCAACCCAATCTTGGTCAGAACTAAGGTTTGGTTTGATAGGAAAATGAAAATGTATAAAGTAGGTAGACTATGGTCTCCTTCCCAAGAAGTTTCTACATCCCATAAAGAAGCTCCGCTTCAACCTCTAAAACCCACACTCAATCAGCCCCTTCTCCTCTCGAATCTTCAACTCTGGTGTATACCAAGAAAGGAAAGTCTAAAAAGGATGAGAAGGAGGAAGAGATAAATTGAAGAAGAAAACACTCAACCCCCTTCTCCCAAGAAGATAGAGATAGCCATGGTGGTTGAACAAATCATTGATATTTTAGAGGAAGGGAAAGAATTAGAAGGTCAAGAGAGAAGAAGGGAGTATTCAAGAAGGAGGAAGCATTGAAAAGGAGGAAGAGGTGGAAGAAAAGAAAGAGAATGTGAAATCAAAAGCTAAAACAACAAGTACTCCAGAGACTCCTGCCAAAGAGATGCCTGTTTCTAGTATTGGAACATCTGTCATGGAAGTGTCAGTTGCACAAACCCTGGGTTCAATGAGTACTCTTGCATTAGGTCCTCTTGTTCCTCCTCCTTCTAGTACCACTTTTACTTGGGTCCAACCATTCATTGATAGCAAGAAAAGGAAGGCCTCATCCCAAATAGTTTCCCCCAAGTTTGATGATGTAGCTACCTTATTTTATCGCACAACTCCTTCCCCATCTACCAAGAAGGCAATAACCACATTTGGGTTAGTATCGATTCTAAAGGCCCGATATTTTTAGAAATTGCTAAACCTAGGACTAAGATAGAGGAGAAATATTTGGCTTTGAATGACTTGGAGTTGACAAGGATACCATTGGGTGAGTCCACTCTTGAAAGTGGGGTCCATAACCTAAAGGAAACCATGTGAAAAGTAATTGAAAGAGTGGAAAAAGGAAAGCAAACACATGATCAGTTGGAAGAACATGTACATATCCTCTCCGACTTCATTAGGTCTCCATTGGCCATTGATAAGGTGTTAGACCCAGCTCCTCTTACTTCAATTTCCACCTCCTATTTTACTGACTAATGAGGAAGTACAAAGCATCAAGGATATTAAAAATCATACATCTTTGGAAAAGTAACAAAATCTATGGTGGAGGATATGTTAATATATGGCCTAAATTTTATAGAAGAAACATGTAAAGCCTATGATAACATCTATTCGGTTCGAGGCTCACCTAAAACACTATAATCCTAGATAAGGAACTCAAATTGTGGAAAGAGTGCATATAGGACCTGAGACAAATGAGTACTACAGATGAACAAATTCTCATTACCACTAGAATATTTTATGACCCAAAGAATAATTAGTCCAAAAATTGGTTTATAGTATATATTGGAAGATAAGGGTCTAGAAGAGGAAATTGTTGAAAAAGAAGTCATTTCAAAAGGGGGAGGCCATTAAAACATGTGTATTAGATTTCATTCAAGATCTTCATTTCAGTTCCTTAAAGAAGACTCTGTTAAAAAAACACAATTCAGGACATCAAGGTAGAGTTCAAAACACTTGTTAAGGAAAAGTTATTCAAAGATGATATTATCACCAAAGAGAAGATGAAAGAAGTATGCGCATTACAAGCTACACACATTTAGGTAAACAAAGGTTTCTCACAAAATTCAGACTTTTGGAAGAAATGGAAGGTTTCCTCAACAACTTGGACAAACACTACTTCAAATACTACCATTCCTCAAGGCATGGAGATTGTTGGAGCACTACTCAAGTTTAGAAATCATATACTTAAGATGAAGACTCTAGTGACATCCTCTTCAAACATTTCATCGACTAGTGCATGAAACTTTCTTTTAATTTCTCTTATATTTCAAATTTGGTGTTATTGTAATGATGTAATTTGTAATTAGACTAACTTAAGAGATGATACTTTTGCTTAAAGTATTAATGCTTAATTAAAAGAAAGGAAACTAAAAGACTCGTTTTGAATTACTCAAGTATCTTAAATGAACTTATTTTCATTGAAAGGGGGTTGATCTTGATTTTTAAATGTAGAAGTGCAAACCAACTAAGGATCAATACAAAAATAAGTTATTTCACCTCTTTTCTCGTGTTCTCTCTATTTTCTTTCTATCTAGTGAATGTGGATTTTATATATTTGAATATAAAACTTTGTGTTCACTCGCTTGTTATGCTTTGAAATTTGTGTCTATTGCATATATGTCTTGTATTCGATATATATAGATTCATGTGTTCTTGAAATTTCATGCATGCATAAGTAGGATGTTACTCTATAACCTAGTTCATCTAAAAGTATTGCCATCTCTATTCCCAAGATCATTATTTATTTGGCCTCCTTTTTTTCTTACGTATTGAGAATCATTAAATATAGATACATTTAATACATCAAGATCCTCATTCGGTATTATTTTTTTGTATATTTGTAAATGAGTAGGTTTTTCTTTTGTTTGGTGAATAAGGGAACCTCTCCCATAAAGAGGAGGGATTGTTGCTTATATCAAAATTTAAACCAATAGTTTTTGGCGCCCACCATGGGACACGTCCTATGCATCCCACCTAACATCTTCAAGTAGAACAATGGTAGTAACACACTAGTGGAAAGTAGATACATGCGAGGTTAAAGAGCACAAGGTGTCAAAGGTCCTAATTTCAATTACTTAGAACAAGAAGGCTTTCATCTGACTCCAGAAAGAAGGGCTAGAGAGAGAAGATCCACAAGTACTCCTCCTACAAAGAATAGGACATGTGCATTTTCAATCAATAACATCCAAACCCAATCAAGTCCTAGTGCTCAAAGCCTTGTATTAGTCGGAGTTGAAATCCCTCTGCAAACCATTTTTCCTAGGATCGTTGTTGTGCCTTTGCCTTGGGGTCAACGAGTTAGGCCTTTGGCTCTTCCCCAACCTTTGCATGATCTTCCAAAAGGGAATATAAAGAATTTCCCTATATTCTAAGGAGATGGCAAAGTACATCTAGATGAGCACATTCTTACCTTCATTGTGTCCTGTGGAGTGCTGGGAGTTACGCATGAAGATGTCCCCATCATAATTTTTGTGGAGAAACTACAAGACAACATTGTAGATTGGTTTTATTACCTCCTGATTGGTGTTATCACCAACGAGGATAATATGAAGAATCAATTTGAAAATAGGTTCAAACCTCAGAAGACGTGCATGCACTCTTGAAACAAATATCACAAATTAAAAATAGCCCTACAAACCCATGCGAGAGTTTGTGGAAAAATTTAACAAGTTGGTGAATAAAATTCTAGTGGCTACTCATCCTGTAGATCAAATTCAAAAGTTTTTTTCTTGAATGCTCAACCGCCAAAGGTAAGCTATGCATCGAGGAGGGCTAACCTTCGCCACCTTGGATGATGACCAATGTTTGGCCATAAGCGTGGAAGATGATTTAATAATGTCAGGAAAATTATGGAAGGAACCACCTAAAGCCAAGGCCTCTTCATTTGCTACCACAAGTTCTAATCAATTAGTTTAGAAACTGGCAAATGATATGATTTCCATCAAAATTAATTGACCCAGAATTCTCCTTATAAATATATTCCGAGAAGGAATTTTCAACCTCGAAACGCTTACCCCCACCCATCCTTATTTGGAAATCGAGGCACCACCTCTCAAATGTCCCATTCAATGCAACATGTGAAGTTAAAGAACCTAAGATGAAGTTGAAACTAAGGAACTTGAGGAGCTTGAAGAAGACCCCGATGAGGCATTAGAAGAAGTGAATGATTCTCAAGTCAATTTCCTTACCACATAAGGAGTTGATGATGATGATGACAACTATGATGAGGTAATCATAGAAATGAACATCGAATCATACGTTGTCATGAAAGAGAACAATGAGTAAGAAGAAGGAGGTAATTTAGTCGGTAAAAGATTCTAAAGAAGTTCTAGTCACTATTCTAGTTTGTTGCAAGAAGAGGAGCACTAATTCCTACCACTACTACTCCAAAGGTAAGCAATGCTAGTACTCATACTCCTTCATCTTCTTCACCTAAGGCTGATGTGTCTCCAACTCATGTGTCTAAAACAACCTCATCTCAAAAATTTAATCAATCTAAGACTTTCTACTTCTTCAAGCTTGACATCCCATCCACCTCAGGATCTTTTGACATAATTAACCATATTAAGAAGACCAATATCCAAATCTCCAAAGTTGAACCACCCAAAGCCTTTTACTAGGATGTCAAGTTCATTAAGTCTAAGCCTAGTCAACCAGTCACCACTTCTAAATGCTTGTTACCTACTCCTACCTCTCCACCCCCAAAAATTTATGGCTTCAACACCTTCTACAACTAAAAATATTGAGCCCTTCTATGTCATCTCTGCTCATAGTTGGTCATAAGCTTAGAAATTGTGTCATTGAATCAAGAGCATTAGATAATGTGATGCTTGCTAAAAGTATCCCATGCCCTTGGCCTTACATTTTCACACACATTTGGTTCATGTTATTCTATGGAAAGTAAGGAGGTGCCTCTTGTTGGAAGAATCAAAGATGCCCATGTAGCTTTTGTTGCCTTCCCGGAGAAAAGAGTCAAGGCTACCATTTTAGTTGCATGGATATCCCACCATCATATGGTATGTTATTGAGTAGGAATTTTTAGAGAAGTAGGAGGAGAGATCCAGATGGATTGGTCACATGCCCTCATTCCAGTTAATGGAAAAATGAAGAAATTGTTTCCTAAGAGATACATGAAGAATATATTGTGTAGAAAATTAATGATCCTAAAGAACAAATTATCTATGAGGACATTGGCCATGGTAATTATATGATCATGTCTTAAGATGAAGTAAAAGCTCCCAAGGAGTGATTAATGATCCTAATGGTGTCTAGGTACTGGAATTTGATGGTAGTTATTCTTCAGCTAGCTCTGGAGCTAGTGTGGTTCTAACCTCTCTTAAAGGTAAATCTCACCCATTCTCTTATAAGCTCCAGTTTGAAAACACAAATAATACAATTGAATATGAGGCCCTTCTTCTCAGCCTAATAGTAGCAAGAGAAATGGGGATTAAGAATCTTTGTGCTAGGGGGATGTTGAACTCATTGTCAAGCTAGGCCAGAGGGTATTCCAAGTAAAAAATGGAAGACTGAAGCATTATAGAAATATGGTTTGGGATTCAATTGAATTACTAGATGCCTTTTCTATTAAAGTTGTGCCTAGGGAGAAAAATACTAGAGCTGATGCTTTAGTTGTGTCTAGATCTTTGTTAATTCCTCACCCAAATTTTACTCAAGATAAGTTCACAATTGAGATGATACATAGACCAAGTGTGTTGGATAATGTGAACCATTAGCATGTGTTCAATGATGATCACACTAATCTCCTTCCTTGAGCTCCAAGATAATTTTAGTCAGTTATTTTTAAGGAAGTGAAGCAGTCCTCGTGAATCTGCTTTCATCTTCACTCCTCGAAGAAGGGGTAGGAAGAATCTGATAAATATGGATGCATAAGATTGAAAGGTAATAAGATACCTAGAGGAATGGTAAGTTTAGAAGATTTATTTGACAAGCATGATATATATATCAAATCCAAGGTATCACATGAGACCCATCAATCGATGAATATGAAAAAATCAATATAGGGAGTGAAGAAAAGCCTAAATTGGTCAATATTGGAAAATGTTGTACTAAGGATGAAAAGAAGAAAATGATTGAATTATTGAGAAAATATATTGATGTGTTGGCTTATTCATATGATGATCTAAAATCTTTCAAGCCAAGGGAAATGCAACATTATATTCCTTTAAAACCAGGGATCAAACCATTCCACCAAAAGAAAAGGCAATATAACCCAAGATTGTAGATACAATTCATCAAGAGATTTAGAAGTTTCTAAATTCTCAAATAATATTTCATGTTCATCACTTTGTTTAGGTTGCAATATTGTACCTATAAGGAAAAAGAGTGGAGAAATCCAAATTTGTGTGGATTTCAAAAATTTAAACTAGGCCTCTCTCAAGGATAATTATCCACTCCCTATGATGGACCAAATCTTACAAGTTGTCACCAGGTTCAGAGATGTTATCCATGCTTGATGGATTCTCAGGGTATAATCAAATCAGGTGGATGTTCAAGATCAACACAAGACAACCTTCACAACCCCTAGGGCACTTTTTCTTATAGGAGGATGTCGTTTGGTCTCATCAATGCTAGTGTAAATTTTCAGAGAGCAATGGATTTGGCTTTTGGTAATTTAAAAGGAAAGTGCATTTGATTTACTTGGATGATTTGATTGTTTTCTCTAAGAAAAGAGAGGACCATTTTCAACATCTTGAGGTTGTCCTTCAAAAGTGTATGGAGCATGGGATCTCTTTAAATCCAAGAAAATATAGCTTTGGTGCCATGAAGGAAAGTTTCTCGGACACATTTTTTTCCGAGGATGGGACCAAGATTGATCTAGAGAGGGTCCAGGCTATTCAGAAAATTCCTCTTCCAACAAGCAAGAAAGGTGTGCATTCTTTCTTTGGAAAAATCAATTTTCTAAGAAGATTCATTCCTAATTTTGCAGAATTAACCAGGAGCATAGCTCAAATGATGAAAGAGAAACAATCTTTTTGTTAGACTCCCGAAGGAGAGAATGCTTTAGAGAATGCTTTCATGTCCTAATTTTGAGAAAGATTTCATAATCTATTGTTATGCCACCGAGCATACTTTGGCAGCCATTTTGGTACAGAAGAATTTCCAGAGGTTGTGAACTCCCTATAGCTTTCATGAGTTATGTTTTGAAGGCTCATGAGTTGAAATACACACAAATGGAGAAGCATGTTTTTTCTATAGTAAAGGTAGTTAACAATTTCGTTTCTATATTCTCAATTCTCACTCAATTGTATTTGTGCCTGATACAACTATTAAATCCATCCTTACACAACAAGATTTTGGGTCAAAAAGAGGAAACTGGGTGGAAAATGTCCAAGAATATGACCTGGATATTAGACCAATAAATCTGGTCCAAGGTAGAGGCCATTGTGAACTAATTACCAATAGTTCTCGAGTGAGTCATCTAAAGGGGTAGATGTTGATATCCCAATTGTCCTTTTCCTAAGTTTAATAGATGAATGGTATGCTGACATTGCTCACTTTCTGACTTATGGAGAATGCCCAGCACATCTGAATGCTAAAGAAAAGAGAGATGTTAAATTGTGATCTACACAATATGTACTTTGGGATAATTCATTGTTCAAAAGGGGAATTGATGGAAGATTTTTGAGATGTGTAGATAGAGAACAATAGAATAATTGTTGAGATATTTTCATGATTAGGCTTGTGGAGGTCATTTTTCATTTGTTTTAACTACTCACAAGATCCTCCATGTAGGTTACTATTGGCCAACTTTGTTCAAGGATACAATGAAAAATGGGTCACAAAATGTGAGGCATGTCAAACCTTTGTGGGTAGACCCAAATTGGCCACCTTACCTCTCAAACCAGTAGTAATAGAGGATCCTTTTCAAAATGAGGACTAGACTTTATAGGATTTCTTAATCCTAATTTCAGTTCCAAATACACCCATGTCTTGACAACCACTAACTACTTCACCAAGTGGGTAGAATCCATTCCAGTCAAAAGAACCACTTCTGAAGTAGTATGTAATTTTATTAAGGAGAATATTTTGGTCAGGTTTGGAGTCCCAAATAAAATTGTTACTGATAATGCCCCAAATTTCTCTTCTTATGAGCTGATTGATTTCTATTATGGTTATGGAATCTCCCTAGCACACTCTTCTGATTATTATCCCCAGAGGAATGGGAAAGTAGAATCAACTAACAAAAATTGGTGATAATCATCAAAAGCTTGTGGATGAGTCCTAGAGAAATTGGCATCAAAGGCTTTATGATGCACTTTGGGAAGACAAGATAACACCCAAAAGAACCATTGGGATGTCACCATTCCAAGTTATTTATGGAACATAATCCCGGTTGTCGATGGCATTGGAGTTGTCCACACCGCAACTAATGAAATCCATTGAAGATGTTAATTTCACAAGCTCTATGGAGAAAATGATTATGTATTTGTAAAATATGGATGAAGATAAACTATAGGTGGTGGATATTATTGTTACACACCAATAGAAAGTAAAATAACTCTTCAAAAAGAAAGCTAGGACTAGGGACTTCCAAGTTGGAGACATTGTCCTACTTTGGGACAAACAGCGTGAACCTCGAGGAAGTCATGGTAAGTTTGATTCTCTCTGGCTTGGTCCTTTTAAGATCAAACATTTTGCTGGTGAAAACTTATTTTACTTAAGCTATATGGATGGAACTTCCCTTCCATTTCCATATAGTGGTCAATATTTGAAGTTGTTCTAGTCTTAGGTGAATAGCAGTCCCTTGTATAATCTTGTATTGTTCATGTGTTTGGTTTGTGTTGTTTTTTCCCCTTGTTCTGGTTTTCTTCTTTATTTCCTTGAAGTGGACTCTATTGCCCAATGGAATCTGCACTTTCCTTTTGCCAAAAAAATTGAGTTCCTTTTGTCCTACCTTGTGCCAAGTCAATTCAATTGCCAAAAAGACCCGGTTGTTATCAGTTTCCCAAAATGTGTATATTTTTCCCAATTTTTAAAATTTTTGAGTAAGTTATTTCTTTAAAGGTATCTAATTTCCTTAGGGAAGTATGAAGGAAAGAAAATCTCCCAAATTTTAGTCAATTTGCAAAAGGTTTTGAGTTTTGGGCTCTTGCTTTGTATTGCTTTGGTGTTTCGGTTGTTTAGGGTTCTTATGTCCTACGTGTGTTGAGCCTAGAAATGACTAATTCCTGGAGCAGAGGATAAGTGCACGTGAAAGGCAAGATATTAATCAAGCATGTGACGAAGAGCACACAGGGAGAACTAAGTGCTTGAACAGTTCAGTTTGAGTGAAGAGCTTGAGTAAACATGGAACGCACGGAGGTTGACACGCGAGAAGTAGAAAGGGGTTTTAAGACTTAACCGCATTATGGAATATAGTGTTGCATGGAAAACACGTGAAGATGCGGGTAGGCCTGATAAGTGGATAAGGTTAGTGCACGAAGACTTTTTGCCCAAGGAAAGAATATTCCATGGAATAATCAAGGGTTAATCATTATGCTTAAGGAGATGTAAAGTGGAAATTAATCATGGCTTTAGCAAGATGGCATAGGAATTCGAGTATGATGGAGCATGATCCCTCTTGGCATACGATATGCTCATGAGTAATCTTGAGTGGTGGGGGAGAGATCCCTATCTATTTAATAATTTTCTTAGGTCCAAAACAAAGGGTGTAAGTGAAGAGATAATTGAATGGTATGTATGGGGATGTGAAGGACTGTGAGGAAATGAGAGATGTTGCGAGAGGAATAGGATCTATGATGCGAGGCACAAGGTATT
Source organism: Taxus wallichiana var. yunnanensis (assembly GCA_018340775.1). Taxonomy (NCBI): domain Eukaryota; kingdom Viridiplantae; phylum Streptophyta; class Pinopsida; order Cupressales; family Taxaceae; genus Taxus; species Taxus wallichiana. The sequence goes on along the minus strand of CM031242.1, from coordinate 459,795,285 downwards.
CTGGGTGCATAGGAGAGAGCATGGATAGAACCCTTTGATCATGTCATTTTGTAGGGATGGGATGTTATTTCATGATGTATTCGGTCTGTTATGACCCTTTTGATATAATTTGGCTATTGTAAATAGTTGTGAATCAATGAATATGATGGATTGTTATGAATATATCTAGTTATGGGTCCAAACCCTAGTGTTCTTCATATTTCTCATGGTTTAGATCTGATTTATTTGTGATGTTGTAGTGTTTACTTTTACATTATGGTGCATCTGTGTTTAAGATCTAGTTTCTTCACTTCTGTGCTAGAATGAATACATGTGTTTCTATTTCTGTAACCATTCCTCCATTAATGGTCAAGCACTCTTACAAGGCTCACATAAAGGAGGGGCTCGGTGCCCTCGCGTGCCTCGGGTGAGCACCTAGTCAAGGTTGGGTGATGTGTCGATGTGCTTGTGGTTTTAAGGGAGTAGGGAAAGGTGACTACATTTTGGTTCCCTTAGTTGTTGTGAGTCCGAATGGGATTTATCTCCTCGTGTTTCAATGGAAATCAAAGCATGGTTGTTCAGAAGGAATAACATAATCAAAGCATTAAAGAAGGAGTTAGAGGAGAAGAACAAGGAAATCATAGAGAGAGATAAGGAGATAAAGGGGAAGGAGTCGATAATTACGCATTGAGGGCTGAGTTGAGAGAAGAAAAGGGGAAGGTGCACAAAGCCTACAAGAAAGAAGAGAATATCTCAAACTCCATTATTTTGAAGTGCCTAGATTTATCCCCCAATGAAGTATGAGTTATCCTTCCACTTCCTAGAGGATTTGACACGCTTAATCACGATGGAGAGGCAACCACTTGCACTGGAGTCAGTGGAGGAAGTTATGGCACGACAAAAGGAATATGAGAAATAAAATATTGAGGAAACCATAACTCATTACTTTAAACTCCTTGCTTTAGTAAAGACCACAACACACATGGTTGAGGTTGTCTATGAAAACTGTGAAGATAGAGACAAAGTGGCAAGTGTGTTGGTTGCTACGCATGAGGTGGATCTGAAGGAGTTCCAAGCCAAGAATAAAGGAAATAGGGTAGAACGTGACAAAATATTGGCAGAGGTTGAGAAGAAATCTGAGGCAATTGAGATTTTAAGGGCCTTTGTTAAAAATAAGGTAAATGAAGTGTATCCCTAGGTTACACATAAGATGGACATGTTGAACAACCTTAGCAAACAAATGGAGAATATCATTGATACATGAAGGCTAAGGGTGAAGAGTTGACATTTGATGAATTCAACGTGCTAATAGGGGATTTGTTTACATAGGCATAGAAGGAGGTGGATGCTTGGAAGAGATTGAAGCATCCTTGAATAAGAATTTCCCAATCCTTGTACGGCAGTGACAAAATTCTTTTGTTCTTTAGTGTAAGTCGAATGCGAGTTATTATTTCCTTCCATTCTTTATTCTTTTTTGGACATCGATTGTTTCCAGGACGAACAACACATTTAGTGTGGGGTAATGTTGAGCCCGAAATGAATAAGTCATGGAGCGAGAGGATGAGCGCATGTGGAAGGAAATATAGGAAGAAGGCGTGTGACGAAGAGCACGCAGAAGAACTAAGTGCTTAAACAATTCATTTTCAGTGAAGGCCTTGAGAAAACATGGAACACAAGGAGGTTGGCACACCGACGCAGAAGGGGGTTCGATACTTAGTTGCATTATGGAATATGGTGTTGCATGAAAAACACTTGAAGATGTGGGCAAACATGATAAATGGATAAGGTTAGTGCATGAAGACTTGCGGCCCAAGGAAAGAATATTCCAGGGAATAATCAATGGTTAATCATTATGCTTAAGGAGTTGTAAAGTGGAAATTAATCATGGCTTTAGCAAGATGGCGTAGGCATTCGAGTATGATAGAGCATTATCCCTCTTGGCATGTGATCTACTCATGAGTAATCTTGAGGCGGTGGGGGAGATATCCCACTCTATTTAAGAATGTTCTTGGGTCAAAAACAAGGGGTGTAAGTGAAGAGATAGGGGAAGGTGTGTATGAGATGTGAAGGGATGCGAGGAAATGAGAGATGATGTGAGAGGAAGAGGATATGTGATGCAAGGCACAAGGTATTCGGGTGCATAGGAGAGAGCATGGATAGAACCCTTTGAGCAGAGTCATTTTGTAGGGCTAGGATGTTATTTCATGATGTATTCGGTCTGCTTTATGACCCTTTTGATGTAATTTGGCTATTGTAAACAGTTGTGAATCAATGAATATGATGGATTGTTATGAATATCTATGGTTATGGGTCCAAACCCTAGTGTTCTTCATTTTCTCATGGTTCAGATATGATTTCTTTGTGATGTTGTAGTGTTTACTTTTACATTATGATGCATTTGTGTTTAAGATCTAGTTTCTTTGATTTTGTGCTAGAATGAATACATGTGTTTCTGTTTCTATAACCATTCCTCCATTAATGGCGAAGCATTATTACAAGGCTCACATAAACAAGGGGCTATGTGCCCTCGCGTGCCTTGGGTGAGCACCCAGTCAAGGCTGGGTGATGTGTCGACACTCTTGGGGTTTAAAGGGAGTAGGGAAGGTGACTACAACGTGTCCCACGTTCCTTCGGGCTCTTTGTTCTTTGGTTCCCCACTTTTCTTCTGACAGTAAGCTAGTCTTCTTTGGTTTTGTGAATGCGTCGGTATTTTTGTGAACTGCAACACTTTTGATTCCCAACCGTTGGTTCCCATAACCCCACAATACCCACAAGTATTGTCAACCCACAACCTACCTCTTAAAATTTTCTAAGTCCCATTCATGTTGTGTATTTTTGGGTTGTCGAAGTACTTGTGTCATCGTGTCCCATGGGTTATTTATGTGTCTTTCACCTAAATTAACCACTTTCCATTTTATGTCGTCGGTGTAGTGCGGAACTTTCGAAAAATTTTATTTGTGTTGTGGAAACTTTGGCCCTTTGTGTCTCGTGCGTCCCAAGTTCATTTGGGCCTCTTGTTCCACGTAACCCCGCATTTTCCACATTAGGCTCATTTTCTTTGTATTGCGGGTATATCGGTTCTCGGTGTCCCAAATGTCCTAATGTCCCATGGGCCTCCCGTGCTCTTTTCTTCCGCCATACCCACATTCTCGAAAGCTAAGATGACCTCATGTGTTGCAAGCATCATCGTTTTTGCAATGCATTAATTCCCTCCAATTAATGCACCCCACCAACCCTTTCAAAATGGGATTATATATAATAGGATAGACTTGTCAATTTTACCCTTGCCAAGTTACGGTGAAGCATTACGCATTTTGTTCCCACACTTCCCAAAGCCATTTCTAGCCATTACAAATAATTTAACAATCATTTTTAAAAATTCGAAGAGTGTTGTGCTCCAAGGAGGGTCGTTGTTCATCTTGTGGTCAAGGTGTGCATTCTCGAGGCCTTTCATGTGGATTTGGAACCAATTTCACCTTGTGCCCTATTGCTTCATTGTTCTAAATAATTCTATTCTACTTTCTGGGTGATTGTCTTTCAAACCATTTTCCATCATGCGAGATAAATTTCAAAGTTCATGAGCATCTTTTCTCTCTCGAGACCTCCATACCCAACATAGGGGATATTGATGTAAAACATCTGGATTTTAACGACTTTTGGGCATAAATAAATGATGTTAATCCTTTTCGTGTGCTCACCTCATCAAGGATTATGGGATAGCTTACGTTGGAGGATTCCCGGTCTCGGTCCAATGTGCGAGATACAATTTTATCCTATGGTTCCCATTTTGATTGTAGCAGAAGAAAAAGAAATCACAAACCCTCAAGGCCAAGTAACTACCAAATTGGATGTAGGATGTATCAAAGCTACCCTTGGGATTCCAGTGTTTGAAGATTTAAATGTTCTATCTCTAGCACAAGCACAAGAATTGTTTGACCAAGAACCTAACAAGTACAAATACATGGTGGCTAAGTCTTGGTTTAAGGTCCCAAAGAAAGGAGCTTCCAGGTTGCCTTAAGCTTTATATAGAAGTGATTTTAAGGAAGAAATTTTAGACATCATCACTATTTTGGCCAGAATAATGGGGCTTCCTACAAGTAATGAGTTCCATTGTTGACATCATATGTGAAGGAAAGCATAATTTGAATTGGGGAGAAATCATTTGTAATAATCTTAGTGAGCAATTGGCCAATGTGCAGAGAACCAAGGTCTTCTACATGACCTCCTACTTGATGTATACTATTGGGGCATAAAGAGAATGGTTAGGTCTCTCTCCAGAAGACAATATGAAAAATTCCCAAGTATATGAGTACTACTCAAAATTGACCCTGAAGAACAACAATCATCATTTTAGGAGGGTCAATGATGCCTTCACAATGTACATTGTCAGGCTTCTGGAGGGTAATACAACTAAAATATTTTTTGATGAAGCCAAGTAATTGATATCCACCTATGGCAGCTACTACATTCAGTTTATGAAATTCTCCTATATCAGGTTGGCATGTTTTGAAGATGCCCCCTTCAAGCTCCATATGTTTTGTAGTGATAAGATTGCCCTAGTAGAAATTTGTAGGCAGCTTGATAAGTTGCACAGAACTTGCAAAGACAAGAAGATAACTGGTGTTCAATTCCCGATCACTCTGGGTAATTATACTTGTAAGACTGCCTTGGATGCTTAAAATATTGAAAGGATAGTGGATGCTTTCAATTTTCATTTCTTTCAGAAAATAACTTGTTTTGATCTCAAAGGCTTCATCGCTAATAATTTCAGAATGTCCTTCTATCACCTCCTTGATGTAGAAGATTATTGGGTAGATTTCTCAAATGACTACGAGGTAAGAAGAAGGTACTATGGTTGGATCTCCTTGCAACAAATCAAAGATTTTGGCATCTACAAAGTACCGAGGACCTACAAGATGATGATGATGACCTACAATCTCTTGAGTATAACAAAACTATAAGGCACACTCCTCTTGACACCATTGATTGGTTCAAGAAAGAAAAATATAACTTGCAAGAAATCATCAACCTAGTCTTGGTCAGAACCAAGGTTTGGTTTGATAGGAAAATAAAAGTATATAAAGCGGAAAACTATGGTCTACTTTCCAAGATGTTTCTACATCCCATAGAGAATCTCTTACTTAAACCTCTAAAGCTCACACTCAATCATCCCCTTCTCCTCTCGAATTTTTGAATTTGGTGTATACTAAGAAAGGAAAGTCCAAAAAGGATGAGAAATATGAAGAACAAATTGAAGAAGAAAACACGTAACCCCCGATCCCAAGCGAGACAAAAAGACAACCATGGTGGTTGAACAAATAATTGATCTTTCAGAGGAAGGAAAAGAATCGAAGGTCAAGATGAAGAAGAGAGTAGTCAAGAAGGAGGAATCACTGAAAAGGAGGAAGAAGTGGAAGTAAAACAAAAGAATGCAAAATCGGAAGTTAAAACAATAAGTACTCTAGAGACTCTGCTACAAAGATTATTGTTTCTAGTATTGGGACATCTATCATGGAAGTGTCAGCTGCACAAACCCTAGGTTCAATGAGTACTCTCACATTAGGGCCTCTTGTTCCTCCTCCTTCCAGTACTACTTTTACTTGGGTCCAACCATTGATCGACAGTAAGAAAAGGAAGGCCTCATCCCAAATAGTTGCCCCCAAGTTTGATGATGTAGTTGCCTTATTGGGCACAACTCCTACCCCATCTACCAAGAAGGCCAAAACCACATCTAGGTTAGTGTTTGATTCTAAAGGCAAACATTTTTAGAAATTTCCAAACCTAGGAATGAGATAGAGGAGAAATATTTGGCTTTAAATGACTTGGAGTTGACAAGGATACCATTGGCGAGTCCACTCCTGAAAGTGAGGTCCATAACCTAAAGGAAACTATGTCAAAATTAATTGAAAGTGTGGAAAAGGGAAACAAACACAAGATTAGTTGGAAGAACAGTATAAATCCTCTCTGACTTCATTAGGTCTCTATTGGCTAGTGATAAGGTGTTAGATCCAACTCCTCTTACTTCAATGCCACCTCTGTTGTATTGACTAATGAGGAGGTACAAAGCATCAAGGATATTCACAAGCATGCCTCTTATGGAAAAGAAATAGAATTTATGGTGGAGGATATGTTAATATCTGGCCTAAATTTCATAAAAGAAGCATGTAAAGCATATGATAACATTTGTTCGATTCGAGAGAGGCTCACCTCAAACACCGTAATCCTAGAGAAGGAAATCAAATTGTGGATAGAGTGCATACAGGACCTGAGACAGATGAGTACTAAAGATGAAAAATTTTCATTGCCACCATAATCTTTGATGATCCAAAGAATAACCTATCCAAGAAATGGGTTTATAGTGTAGATTGGAAGATAAGGGTCCTAGAAGAGGAAATTGTTGAATTGAAGAACTCATTTCAAAAGGGGGAGGCCTTTAAAACTTGTGTATTGGATGGCTTTTGAGATCTTCGTTGTCAGTTCCTTAAAGAAGGCTCTATTGAAAGAAACACACTAAAGGACATCAAGGTAGAGTTCAAAACACTTGTCAAGGAAAAGATATTAAAAGATGATATTATCACCAAAGAGAAGATGGAAGAATTTTATGCATTACAAGATGCACTCATTGAGGAAAACAAAGGTTTCTCACAAAATCCAGACTTCTAGGAAGAAATGAAAGGTTGCCTCAACAACTAGACAAACGCTACTACAAATACTACCATTCCCAAGGCATGGAGATTGTTGGAGCACTAGTCAAGTTTAGAAATCATATACTCAAAATGAAGTTTGTAGTGACATACTCTTCAAACATTCCCTCAATTAGTTTGTATTATTGTAATGATGTAATTTGTAATTAAGACCGACTTAAGAGATGATACTTTTGATTAAAGTATTAATGTTTAATTAAAAGAAAGGAAACTGAAAAGACTTGGTTTGTAACTGCACGAGTAGCTATAAATGAACTTATTTTCATTGTGAAGGGGTTGGATCTTTATTTTTGAAATGTAGAAGTGCGTAACCACTAAGGATCAATACAAAAGAAGTTCTTTCCCCTCTTTTCCTGTGTTCTCTCTATTTCTTCTCTCTATCTAGTGAATGTGGATTTTATATATTTGGATATGAAACTTTGTGTTCACTCAGTTGATGTTATGCTTTGAACTTTGTGTCTATTGCATATATGTCATGTATTCGATATATATAGATTCATGTGTTCTTGAAATTTCATGCATGCATAAGTAGGATGTTACTTTGCAATCTATTCATTTGAAAGTGTCGCCATCTCTTTTCCCAAGATCATTAATTATTGGCATCATTTTCTTCTGTATTGAGAATTATTAAATATGGATACATTTAATACATCAAGATCCTCATTCAGATATTAGTAGTTTGTATATTTGTAAATAAGTAGGTTTTTATTTTGTTTGGTGAATAAGGGAACCTCTCCCATAAAGAGGAGGGATTGATGTCCCCTAAACTATTGCTTGTATCAAAATTCAAACCAAAAAGGGGTAATGGAGCTCATAGGGGGACTAGAGCGTGTGGGGGACTAGAGCACATAGGAGGTTTTAGAGTGCATAGGGGTGAACAGAGAGGTTGCAGAGTGTGACTAGGGATTGTAGGGATGACCAAAGCATGTGGGGTTGACTAGAGTATGCATGGGTGACTCAAGGGCACATGAGTGACCAAAGCACATAGTTGGGAGCCTAAACATGCTTAAGTGAGAGAAAAATAATGCATGTATGAGATGGGAAATGTAAGCAAAAGAAATGGTGATCTAAAGTGAGTGACACTTGCGCCCAAACATGGATTAATGTAGAGGTGGTTAGGTCAAGTTAAGTATAGTGAGACCGGGAAGGAGCCTCAAGTGTGACCTCCAAGCCAAATGGGTTGAGTGGGGCATGTCGATCGTTGTATGGAATCTAGGTCACCACACAGTCGCATTAGAAATGGAGGGAAAATATGGAGTGGAATTTTTTGGGTGAGCCAATGAGTGTAGGGGTCACATTTGCAGAACCGAGTAGCTCACCTAGGATTGTACATGTGACCAGAAGAGGAATATGGAGTGTTGTAGTGGAGTAGGGTGAAAGGATTGGGGTTGGGTTTCAGGTGCAATTAGCTAGATTAGGAGTGTGTTAAAGGGACCAAAGCCAAGTTGTGTGAACGCCCGACTAGTGGTGAAGTAGTGTGCGGGGATCGGCGTTGGGTAACGGGAATGACTAGTCAATGGTTAGGACTATGGGATGTTGGGAGTGAAAGAGGTGAATAGTCCACCCAAATGGGGAAATGAAAGCTCAATCGGCTAGGCTAATCATGACCATGACCGACAAGAAGCAATAGAAACACAATCCATTAGTAAGAACTCAACCAACAAGAGGAGGAGCTCTACGGTCAATAGGATCTTGGTAAGGTGGAGTAAGTTGTGTGGTATAATTTTAGATGTGGCATGTGGACTTAAAAGGGGTGCATAATAGTAAGATAAACACGTGGCTACCAAAATGTATGTTGAGATATTGAGCCACCCTAAAAAGTGTTAGAAATATCAAATAAATCAACTCAAATCATGTTATTAAAAATATGGGCTTATTGTTGCCATTCCATGTGCGAGGGACGAATATGGGGTTCTTTTTATAAATTAAGAAGGCTAATATTTGAATATGAATTTGCAATAAAAAACTAGGGAAAATTTTTAATATGTTTTTGTGCCTAGGGGACCTTCCTCAATCAAATACCTATTCCTTTTGAAGGTTGATAAAAAGAACATGCAAGATTGTAAGGAAAAATGAAATAAAGGAATCTGAAATAGTAAACTTGTTTGGGGGCTTGAGGGGACCAAGCCATGGTACAAGGTTTATTGGTGGTAGATTACTGATTGTTGTTAGTGTGTTGACCAATTAGACATTTTTTCAATCACAACTCATTCACATGCATGGTTGTAGAGAAATCATAGAAAGTCACAAACTAGTTGTATGTGCAACTGCATAACATTCGTAAATTAGCTTGATTGTAGTTACGACTAACATCTCTGTCAAAATTTTAAAATTTGGTTGTGTAGTGAGCTTTGGTTGTCCAAGATGGTCATTTTCTCCTTCAAAAAAACTTGCGAGAAAATCATATGCGAACAAGAGCACAATCATCCAAATATTCAAGTTGAAATGAAGGGAAGTGTAATTGTTATTTTATAGATTCAAGGTGCACAAAAGTTTGGGATGGATATGGATGCAAAGTGCATAGAGAGTTGCGATGATAAAGTCCAATATGCATTTGATATGCAAATAGTAGCTGGATTTGATTAAATTCTCCACCTAGATATGTGATATATATATCACATATCTAGGTGGAGGAAATGAAGTGTAGTTTGAGGCTTGTTGGTCCGAGTAGTGTCAAAGTAGACAATGTACAAATTGTAGCCAACATAAAGTTTTCCTTATGTGCTCAATACAAATATTCATTTTGATATTTTAGATCTTTTGACGTGTCAATTAGATGACCACTATATTTGTATGCAAGTTTTCCACTTTCAATTATAACTTCATATTGCTCCCACTCTTTCTATAATATCAATCGTAATTCCATATTTTTATATGATGAAAAGTCGTGTTATCTATGTAATAAAGGAACATAATTAAGAGTCATCAAGATATATGTGGTGACCCATAATCAATCATATTCGTCTATTCTAAATGATGAGAAAATATTTGTTGAACACACTAATTTGATGGTTTGCACATAGGTTACAAGTACCTTCTCATAACAACTTTATCTATTAAATATTCCATTTTGTAAACCTCTTTTATTTATGAGTCATGTTTCTCACACTAATTAACTTCATAGGTAGAATATGACAATCATAAAAATATTTTCGAAAAAATAAAATTAGAACACAAAAACTCAACTTTGTAATTTAATTTAAAATTAGAAACATGTAAAAAAATCTCAACTTAAGCGAGGTATTACTTGCTGCATATTTCAAATTTCAAATATATTGAGAGATAAAGTGACTTTACATTATCTAACTAATTAAAAGAACTTACAAATTTACATAATGGTTGCTTATATAAAACAAGGCCATGGAATGGCATATCCTGCCGTTTGGGACTGCATTCATTAGTACAAGCTTTGTATTTTGTTAAGTAGAAAGAAACATTTGGAGAGTGGAGGTTGCATGGAGTTTAGCCGATTCAAAATAAGTCTTAATGAGAAGGCAATACATTTTTTGGAATGTGTTTTACAATCAACCAAGTGCTTGTGAAAGATCCCAATTGTGAAGACATGCCAAAAGGTTGAGATTTTCCAACTAATCAAGCAATATGGAAAGTAATATGGAAGTTCAATGTCATTGTTCAGCCCTTCTAAACAATGACACGTAAGCAGAAGGAAAAAATAACAGTACAATAGATTCACCTTGTCTTTAATAAGCTTTGGGCTATTATTTGATAAATAATATTATGTTTGTGCAAGCTACTAGCATTGAGGCAAGGGCAATTTATAATGCAGGGAATTTTCATTTGTAAAAGCAGAGATAATAATGCAGGGCCATTTTAATTTGCAAAAATAGAGATAATTTAAATGATCATCATGTTATTTATTATTTCTGTAGGTACACCAAGCTTTTGAACTTAGGCATGAAACTTTATTCCTTGATGTGAATATCATAGATAGATATCTTTCAAGTCAAGATGTTCTCAGAAATGATTTCCAACTTCTGGGGCTGACTGCAATGCTTTTTGCATGCAAGTATGAGGAGGCTTGTTTCCCCTCTTTGGAAGAATTTGACCTTATTTGGGGTTGTCTCTTAATGTCCATTTTTCTGTTGTGGCATTTCACCAGAGCATGAGTGTCCTCGATTATTTGTGGGAGAGTCCCAAAGCTGACTGCAAGGTGAAAGGTCATTGAAAGTGCTCTTAGGGGATTGAAGGTAACTATCACTGAGAGTTTTAAGTCTTTGGGATTGTCCATTCGTCAGTGATATAGGGTTGGCTGCAATAGCAAAAGGTTGCAGGTAATTGGAGAAACTTGATCTTTGTCAATGCCCATGGATCGGGGACAATGGTTTAGATTTTTTTGCTCTATACTGTCCCAATTTATTGACACTCAATCTAGAATCATGTCCCTTGGTTGGGAATAAGTCTCTAAAAGTAATCGACAGACTATGTCAAGCATCAATAACTTGCTCTCTTGTTAGTGATGAAGGGATTATCTAGATTCTTTCAAAAACCAGTGATTTGATGAAGGCAAAGTTGCAGGCTCTAAGATTGACTGATATTAGTCTTGCTACCAATGGGTTTGTAGAAACTAAAACATATTTCAAAAACTTCTTGCATCATAAATTATCAATACCACAATGGAGAACTTTCACAACAAGTTTTATAATCTGGTTCTTTTCTTGTGGTAGTAAATATATTTGCTTCTCTAGACTCCCTCTCCAAGTGCAATAGTTTATTGATGAACTCCCGGTCATGCACATTCATGGGACAATGTGGCAGAGTAACCCTCATTATATTAAGCCTTGGACTATTTCTCAGCAAGTAATGGAACATACTCAAATGAGTTTCACCCACAGGAGAGAACATATATACATTTACCCTTTTCAGATTTGGCAAACTCATGTCGACTTGTTCATACGACTGCACCATGAACAACAATATCTCTTTCACTGCCACCTCCTGTGATTCAAAACGACTTGGTCTCATACATACAAAAAAATCATACCAACCTTGGAAAGAAAAACAACACGTGTTAGATTTAAAAGCAATGTTAGATGCATAAAACTACATACCCCAATGGATTCGCCCCAGAATAGTTAAATCTTCAAGGTGAGGAAAACCACCCTACACAGTAAGACTAAAAGGAACGCGAAAGACTACTACATAATTTACAAGGGTAATGTTTTTAATTGATTTTACAACCGAAAGCTCTTCAAGTAAGTTAAACCTTGATCTAGGGTAGCCATCCCAAAAGAGGCCATATAACAATTTGATTTCTCTTAAATACGGGCACTCAATCTTCAATAATTTTACTTGGCGCGAGCCATATCTTATAGCTATACTAAGAAATATAAGGTTAGGAGCACAAATTATCAAACTGTTCAAAGAACAACGATACTCTAGCCCTAGATTCTCCAGAAATGGGCATAGCCCTAACAACTGTTGGAGTGTCTCAGCATTCAAACCAATAATATTATTCAAACAACATGTTTTGAGAAAAGAAAACCCCCCAAAATTATGAGGAATTTTAGGGAAAACCAAGCCTACTAGTTCTAGAATGGTAACGGAGTTGCAGGCAAAAATAGAACTTAGAACCTCCATTGCATTCTCCTTCCTAATATGATTCCAACATTGTCAAGGCTGATCCATTTCGCTACTTTCGTATCTACAAATTGAATCCATTTCCAAACATTGGCACTTTTACGGGCATCCAAAGAAGCCTCTACCTTCAAGCATTCAAGCCAATTAGAATGGAGTTGGAGGACGGTATTAATTATTTCTTCTACCTTTTAGGTTGTCGATTTTGGAAATCAACACAAGTGAAATTGAGATGGGGCATTTTCGTCCATAAAAATTGCCACTTGGTGGAGAGGATGGATCAATGGACTACATCTCGGAATAGAAACCATGGGGAGTATTTCAGAATAAAGCAAATAGTCAGGCAAGTTGCTCAACCTATCCTCGTTTGAGTCGTCTCTTTCCCATTTTCTTCAAGAACACTATAAATGATTGGAATCATGTGTAGACTTATATTATCGACAACTCTTCTAATGGCGGAGGCACCATCTCGATGTACTTGACGACTATCATTCATTGTTGTAGCATGTAGCAAATTAAAGTTTAGTTAGAAAATTGTTTATTTAATTGAATTCGTGTGATATTTTAATATACATGTAATATTGATTCTTAATTGAATTCGTGTGATATTGTAAGAAAAAGCATTTCAATACATTAATTGTAGAATTTATTGTGTTTGTCAGTTTTATTGCACAGAATTCAAAGTTGAGTATCCTTATGTTTAAACTATATGAAATTAAAAAATTTGAAATTCTTGATTTTTTAATATAAAAATGCTGAAATGCTTATGAAAATATTCCAGCCAATCAAAAATCAAATTAATTTACAATATATATATATATATATATATATATATATATATTTGAGAAACTATATACTAAACATTTAAAATGCCACATGGATCTGTATGATTGGCTTGTTAAGATGAGCAAAATGATTTTGTGATGCCTATATTACTGCCTTCGGCAGGATAATAAGACGATAAGGGATTCGTCACCAGATAACCCCTTCTTAATTATAGAAATTTAAAACAAAGTGTTGTCACGAATAAACATATATTATAAGTAATTATCAACTTCAACCAAATATTGACAAATAGTAGCCTTTATAGCTCAGTGGTAGAGCGTCAGTCTTGTAAACTGAAGGTCCGCAGTTCGATCCTGCGTGGAGGCAAACAAATTTTAATTTTCCTTGGGATTTACAGTTTTTCAGAATTGAAATTCAATTTTCCTTGGGATTTACAGTTTTTCAGAATTCCTTTGGAAAGGATTTACAGAGAAGCTCCAATGGAGTTTGCAGTAAATTTTAATTTTCCTTGGGATTTACAGTTTTTTTCCTTGGCATTTACAATTTTTCAGAATTGAAATTCAATTTTCCTTGGGATTTACAGTTTTCAGAATTCCTTTGGAAAGGATTTACAGAGAAGCTCCAATGGAGTTTTTTCAATCTCAATCCAATACCCTCTCAGATACGGTATTTGCAGTACATTTCTAGGAGAGGCATTGGCTCTGAATGGCCCCTAGCTGAAAGGGCTTTGACCCTAGACCGTCTTATTCTTAGAATTATCCCAAATTTTGAGGCAAGATCCATTTAGTCGCGATGATCGGACACCCCAGATGCTCTTTACAATGTCAAAAAAGAACAAGAATGTTTGGCATTACAGACAGCTTGCCTTTTTTACCCAATTGATGTTTTACTTCTATGATCAATTTTTACAATTCTACTTGTTCTTACCATTGCTTTCAGTTTCAAACAATTTCTCCCTGTTACAGCAATACTGATAATGGTCATACAACTGTTTTCAGTGGCCTAACAAGGCATGCATTTTTGTTTCAAGAGTAGTTTGCAGTTCAGAACTTTTGAGCAGCACAAGACCTTCAGTTTTATAACAGTTTTTTGGCTCCATCTCTGTATGTATTTGGAGATTCTTAATATAGTGGATTTTGGGTGGTGGGTTTTCTCCCAAAATCACCTGCAAGCTGCATTTGCAGAATTTCATTAAGAACCCTTAAATTGCTAATACAAAATTATTTTATTGAGAAGATATTTGGAGTTGTATGTGAGTTTTTTTAATCAACTTTTGAGGGATCACGCTCCCTGATCCATCATGAGGATAGAGATGATGTTTGTATGCATGGAATGACATTTTGTAGTTCATAACTTGTAAAATTGCTGGAGAAGGATTGAAAAATTGAAGTTTATAACCTGTAAAATTACAAGCCTTTTTTGACTGGGATTCAAAAAAGAAGTTTATGGCGTGTAAACTTGCAATCGTTTTTGTAGTGGGATTGATAATTAAGTGTGTTGATTTCAAGATTCAATCTTGGTGAGCGTGTGAATGTACCCAGTTTGTGGTGCTTCAAATCAATCAAGTTGTGGAATCAGGATATTTTAGTGACCATTCAATCAAACCCCACGAAAATATCTTGTGTTCGAAATTGATTTGGGGACAAACAGGATGCGTTGATCTCATATTGCATTCTTAACCATCCTGGTGTATAAAAGGGGAGTGTGTACCTTGCCGGACACTGGTTGGGTCTTTTGGTTAAGGATTGATATCCACAAGTGGTTATGAGTTTGATTTGTAGTATCCATAGAGTGGTGAATATATATATATATATATATTATATATAATCTGAAATTGGAGGGATTAGTTGCACAAAATTCTTGGGCTTAGCTGCCAAGCATCGAGGGATTGCAATCTACCAAAGTCGCCCGGAGTGCGATCCTGGCTCATCCCTTATTACTTGATATCTCTTGGGAGTGGAACCCTGGTGGGTGGCTAGGCAACACCTTTTACACCATCATACACACCCTTGTACCACAATCCATTCGACAGTGGTATATTTTTAGAAAAAATATGTTTTTTTTTGAACATTATGATAATTAGAAAACATGCATTGAATTTGCGAGAACTAGAGAAGTGATAATAATGGTATAACTCGATACCAAATGATAGAATAGAATAAAATTGCAATGACCAAAGAGGACGGAAGCCTCACAAATATTATTGATCATGAAATCGAGATTACATAACAATGCAAGAGCCAGTAATATTTATAGATATTAGACAACCTCATATGGATAGACATGACACCCTATCAGGAACCAACTACGAGATGATAAGACCCATCTCACATGCACATGTAATTACTACTAATACCAATATTGAATGTTATCCAACATAACAATATTGAATGCAAGTCACTAGACTAGAGTGCAATAAAATGTAATAAATATGCCTATGCTAAATTATGCTAACATTCCCCCCCTTAATTTTGCATAGTTTCCAATGAAGTGGAGAGGAACTCTCTAAACAGTGTGAATTTGTCACGTGCAAGTGACTTAGTGAAAACATCTCATTCTCATTCAGTAGGACAGGAACTGGAGTGTATGTTGTGCTTCAAGACATGCTCGCATATGAAATGAACATGTACTTCAATATGTTTGGTTCTCTCATGAAATAATGGATTGTGAACAAGCTTCAAAACTCCTTCATTATCAACATATCTTGAGTAGATTTACATTTGTGGTAGACCAATTCCTTCCAAAGTATTTGTGTAGCCATATTGCTTCACAAACAACTTCACCTGCAGCTCGATACTCTGCTTCTGTAGAAGAGCGAGAAACAAAGTTTTGTTTCTTGCTTCCCCATGATATCGGTCCAGATCCCATAAAGAAGACGAAGCCTGATGTTGACTTCCTATCATCCATGTTTCCTGCATGATCTAAATCTGAATATCCTGTCAAGAAGAAGTTGTCGTTCTTCTTGTACTCTAGACCAAGGTCAATTGTACCCTTTAGATATCTCAGTATTCTCTTTGCTGCTTTCCAATGACATATTTTCGGTTCTTGCATGAAGCGTGATAAATAGTTATCTGCAAAGTGATATCTCTGGTCTAGTATATGTTAAGGAAATGAGACTCTCGATCAACTGCCAATAGAGAGTTGCATTCACCGGTGGTGATGGATCGAACGAGATAATTGAAGTCTCGCTTCCATAGGTGTAGCAATAGGAGTGCAGTCCATCATCCTGAATTTCTCGAGCGTTGTCTTGGTGTATTTCAACTGCGACACAAAGATATGATTCTCTTTTTGCCATACTTCCAACCCAAGACAATAGTGCATGAGCCCGAGATCTGTCATGTCGAACGATCAATTAAAATCCTTCTTTGTTGCATCGATCATCTTCACAGAACTGCTTGTAATGACTAGATCGTCGACATAAACAACCACAATGACAATCTCCCCCCCTTTCTTTTTGAGGTAGAGATTGGGGTCATAAGGATTCCTTTCGAATCCATGACTTATGAGATGCTCATCAATTTTGATGTACCATGCTCGGGGTGCCTGTTTTAGGCCATATAGAGATTTTATGAGTCTGCATACCATCATCTCTTTTCCTAGTATTACATAACCCTCTGGCTGAGTCATATAGACTTCTTCTTGCAAATCTCCATTAAGAAAGACACTTTTCACATCCATTTGGTGGACTTTCCAACCAAATTGTGCAGCTAGAGCAAAGATCATCCTGATTGTCTTGATCTTGGCTGTGGGAGTAAATGTCTCCTCATAATCAATGCCTTCTTGTTGTGCATACCCCTTTCTTTATAAGCCTTGCTTTATACTTCTCAATAGTCCCATTTGATTTATACTTAGTCTTGAATACCCATCTGCATCCAATGGGTTTCTTCCCTGGTGGAAGATTGACAAGTTGCCATGTGTTGTTCTTCATCACTGACTGATACTCTAATCATGGCATCTTTCCAAGCTTTTGATTGTAGGGCTTCCTGAACTATAGATGGCTCAACTGTTTCAACAACTTTGCTCATTAGGGCATAATTGACCTCTTCACGAGCTTGACTGCGAGTTCTAGGTCCAGGATTGGATGATGTGCTAGGTGCTTCATCCAAATTTGCATCTCTTATTAATTGAGTATACCATTTAGGTAACTTCTTAGTTATTCCATTGGCTTGTGGTGGATCCAAGTTTTCACCATCATCCAATTCATCACTATCATCTTTAGTGGGAACATCAAATCTGTCTTCACAAGAGGTGTATTCTGCATGTTTGTTGAGTCATTGAGTGGAGCATCTTCTTGTTTCTTCTCAAAGAACTCAACATTCCTACTTGTGTATACTTTCTTTGCTTTCGGATCCCATAATCACTCCAAGTGCTTCTTCACTGTATCTAATGAATATCAGTTTCTCAGCTTTCATATCCAACTTGTTCCTATTCTTCTTGGGTATGTGCATGCTAGCTTTACACCCAAATACTCTTAGGTGTGCAATTGATGGTTTCGATTTGACCATGCTTCTTGAGGTGTCACTCCTTCAAGAGCTACTATGGGCACTCTGTTCTTCAACAAATAGACTACGCATTCTTGCAGCCTTCGCGCCAAAATGTCTTTGTTAAACCTGAGTCGTCAATCATACATCGCACAATTTCCATGATAGTACGATTCCTTCTCTCAACTATACCATTCTGCTGTGGTGTGTGAGTAGGAGGCATTTGTCGACGAATCCCATGAGCTTCCAAGTAAGTCTTGAACTCATTACTTGTGAATTCCCCCTCGATCTGCAGAGAGTTTTGATCTTGCGACCAACTTCATTCTCAACAAGTGCTTTGAACTTCTGAAATGTCTCAAAGGCTTGACTCTTGTTTCTTAGACAATATATCCACATATTTCTTGAGTAGTCATCAACACAAAGCATGAAGTATTGACATCTAGAATGACTTGGTTGCATGGGCCCGCAAAGATCGGTGTGCACCAAATCAAGCTTTCCCTTAGCTCTATATGTGTTCTTCTGGAAGGGTACTCTGTGTTGCTTTCCAACTAGGCAATTGTGACACTTGTCAGTGTTGTGCTTGAGTGTAGGCAATCCTTTCACCATGTTGCCCTTTTGAAGTGTTTGGAGATAGCCAAAACTGATGTGACCATATCTGCGATGCCATAGTTTTGTAGATTGTGTGTCTTTGGCCACTAGAGCTTGATCATCCTTATGGACAAAATCAAGTTGGAACATGCGTCCCACATTGGAGGCTCTTGCTACAATCTTGGAACCTCTTGACTTATCTCTTATCAAGCACACTTTTTCTCCATTATTATGTCAAAATCCAACTTCAAGTTGTGATCAAGGAGTTGACTAACTGATAGCAAATTCTTGGTCAACCTAGGTACATACAATACATCTGTGATTTTGCAGTCATGCTTTCCAAGAGGTAGTGAAATGTTTCCAATCCCCTTGACATTGTATGATGAGTCATCACCTAATGACACATGGTTCTTGTTAGGTGAGTCACGTAGTGTGTAGAACCAATCCTTGTGTCCAGTCATGTGTCGAGTTGCACCCGAGTCAACATACCAAATATCTTGTGTGGACTTGGTTTCTTCATCAAATTGAGCAGAATACATGTGGTGTCCTTCATCTGAATCATCCTCATGTTCGGTAATGTACCCTTGTTGTTTGGGTTTTCTTTGCCAATTACCATTTTTCTGCCCTTGATTGTTGTTGTTGTTGGACTTCCCTTGATTTGAATTGTTGTTACCCTGTTGGTTATTGGGTTTTGAATTGCTTGATGAACCCTTTTTGTAGGAATTGTACCAACAATCTTTGATGTCATGTCCCCCTCTATTGCAAATGGGACACTTCTTGGTGTTGTCTCGTTGACTTTGGTACCTTTGTTGACTTTGATTTTGTTGGGACTTCTTGTGATTGGACTGAAATTTTCCCTTTCCTTTATGATTGGAAGATAGTGCTTGCTCATCTTCATGATCTTTGTTGTTCATTGCCTCTTCTTGTTGGAGTAGATTGACCAACTTCTCAAAGGTGACTGTGTGTTCACTCATATTGATAGTTGTCACAAAGATTCTATAGGAAGGAGGAAGTGCTCGCAACACAATTGGTATGAGGTCTTCATCACTTATCTCTTTTCCCAATGCTAATAGAGATGCCCTCAAAGTAGCAACTCGTCTCAAAAAAACTTCAACCTTCTCATTGTGTTTGAACTTGAGAGTATGCAGTTGTGATAGTAGGTTGAGGATGGCATTTTTGTTCTTTGTCTCATAGACTGTGCTCAACTTATCCCATGCATCCTTGGCCGATGTGGCATCTCTAATGTGGGGTTGCACATCGTCTGTTATGCTAAACAAGATGATCAACTTGGCCTTTTGATTGGCCCTATCAAATTGAACTTGTCTTCCATCATCAAGTGATCTTGTTGTTCCATCTACAACTTTCCATAGGTCTTCAAACTCAAGTAACATCTTGATCTTTGGTTTCCATGCAGCATAGTTGTCTCCTCTAAGCGATAGTTGTGAATCGTGAGAAGAACTTTGGTGCTTGTGCACCCATTTCTTTCAAATCTAAATTTACGAAACTCTAAATTTCGACAAAGGGTAATGGCTCTTATCACTCCAGGTTTATGGTCTCCCTCTCAATATACCGTCAGGCCGATATACCAAACCTTTCTATATACGCTCCCTTCCAATATACCCGTCGATACGTGGAAGAAGATCACCCTTTCAATATACCCGTCGATGCGAGAAAAGGTGTTAACGCACGTGAAAGAATTTAATACATGGTACTTAGACAAGACGGGAGAGGGTTTGTGTAAACACAAACGGATGGGAGGGCTCAAATGTGTGTGTATTGTGTCCTTATTACTCCCCGTCGATTTTATAGGGTCAATGCCCAGACGATGTTTAGCAACTGTGTTAGGCGTTAAGTGCAGTAGTAGTCGTGACGGCATCACTGTAAGCGCTTCTTAGAGGCACCGTATATACTGAAACATTTGTATGAGATCAAAGATCTCGTGTGATAGAACCAAACATAAAATAAAAAATTGTACTTTTTTCACTTTATGCACTAAGATTAGTATAAAATGCTCCAAAAATACATCAAAATGAAGTTTTTGTATCCCCCTCTTTAGAAAAAAGGGTCTAAAATCACAAAATACACAATTTAGGCCAAAAATATTTTTTTACCCCCAATAGGTGTTTTTCCACTACATTTAGCGGTGGCTCTAAATGTGTTTGGTAAGCTTCTAAATTTAGAAATCTTCCAAAATTTAGTAATTTCTCCAAAAAAATTTTAATAAAAATATGGAGAGAGTGGGAATTGAACCATTTGCCTGTTTGTTCCCAAGATCCAAACAAACAATCAATATTGTTTTCACCTTTTCTCACAAACCGTGATCTGGTTTTTTTAAATTTTGACAACAACATCATTCAATATTTTTATTGAAACCCACAAAATTTTAGAAAAATCGAATCTTAGTTTTGAGATCTTACCAATTTACCAAAGATCTGATTTTTTCCAAAAAAATGATCTGACTTGTACAGACTTTTCATCATATGTAGAGGCCAAATCTGAAGATGATGTAAACTGTAAAGTTGTGCACCTCCTTCTTATCTTTCCAACAAAAAAACGGCACATCAATCCGACATTGTATGAAAAAGTTATGTCCTTTTTTCTAAGAGCTATCTCTTTTGGAATTTTGTTGTGGGACTACTTTAACCTTTGCTCCCGAATTCTTCACACCTCCACTTTCAGATCTGATTTTTTTTTTTAATTAGATCTGATTTTTTCACTTTTTTTTTAGATCTACAATTTTTTTCAAGATATTTCTCCTTTTTTAAGATCTTTTTTTCACAAATCTTTTTTTTTTTCAACATCTTTTTTTTAAAGATCTCCAAATCTAAAATATTCCGCCAATATGTTAGATCAATTGGCTATGCCAATGACTAATCAAAAAAAAATTACCTTCCAAATAAGTGGATAGGTCAAATTTTAGTTGAGAGATGCTTGGAAGGAATGGAGGCTACGGGATGCTTCAATGGCTCTCCTTTGATGCAGATCTTCTTCTCCAATGGATCCTCTCGATAGTGCTCCTCTTCAACCTTGTTTGGATAGAACTTTCTCGATACCAAATGATAATAATGGTATAGCTCGATACCAATGATAGAATAGAATAAGATTGAATGACCAAAGAGGGACGGAAGCCTTACAAATATTATTGATCATGAAATCGATTACATAACAATGTAAGAGTTCATAATATTTATAGATATTAGATATATGGATAGACATGACACCCTATCAAGAACCAACTACGATATAATAAGACCCATATCACATGCACATGTAATTACTATTAATACAAATATTGAATGTTATCCAACATAACAATATTGAATGCAAGTCACTAGACTATAGAGTGCACATGTTGCACATTATTAAATAAAAGACAATGCATAAAATGCAATAAATATGCCTATGCTAAATTATGCTAACAAAAAGGCTAAGGATCTTTATTGAAGAACAAGTTAAATTAGGTGTTGAGAAGGTGGAACTATTCAAGCTTGCAGTAGTATTGAAGGTATATTATTTTGAATAGCCTTAGTTTGTTGTTGTAGTAGAATTTCATCAAATATTTTGAATTAGTTAGTAAATGTTGATGCGGCTCATAATTCTCTTTGTCGTGTTATGAACTTTGTTGGCAATGGCAATCACGAGAGGATTACTACATGAAGTTTAATAATTGATTTCCATAAATATGTATTTTGAAGCCGGATAAGACATTCGAGAGAAATTGATTCCGTATATAGTAGAACTAGAATGCACTCCTTGGTATACTTGTGAGTACTTTCTAATCCAATCCACTAATATTCCATTAAAGAGCATATTCCATAAAAGATGATGGTTGGATGCGGGAAAAAATCGAAATCAATTTCTTATGATTTTAGCACACTATAAACAATGTAGTGTTTTTAACATAAAGTCCATTCTTATGTACTTCAAATAAAGTTTGTCATGGTGAAAACCTTGTCTCTACTCGATATTACTCATGTAGAAATTAATCGATCTAATACAAAGAATCCATGAAATAGATACACAAAATAATAATTGAAATCAACAACTCTATATTATATTTTCATTAATTCACTATTTCATTACACTCCATTATATAGGAGATGTAAAATAACAATCTTTACAACAACATTTGTCTTCATATACAACCATACACCCATATGGTTTCAACTCTCACCAATATAATAATAAAACAATACTAATTGTTTTATTATTCTAACTTACTAACTTACCACATACTAATCACATTTTACATTTACTATTTATATTTACATAGTAAATGTACTTTCACTAATTTATCATAATAATAATTACACATGTAATTATTATTCACCCATCTAAATGGAGCACTAATATATATTTCCTAACATTCCCCCTTAGTGCGAACATGGGAAAACTAATTAACGTGCCGCTACGTAGCATGCTTATGATCCGGATGGTTTCAAGACAATACCAACAACCTCTGGATGGTTTTCCAGTGGTTAACCAACAACCACACAACAGATGGTTTTGAGGAGGTGGAACTACCTCAATAGTTTTTCGGATAACTAACAACCACGATATCATGATGATGCGGTAGTATCAACATTCATTTTCTCACTTTGCGAGGGGAATAATAGGAAATTCTCTTTGAAATATGTTGCTTTGTACATACATAGAAAAAAGCAGCGACATAATGGAAATGGAACATTGGATCATGTTCCCCCCTCAATGTGAAATTTCCACTTATTAAAAATAGGATCACTCAAATGATTTAAAATCAAAGCGCACACACACACATTAGTCACAAAAGGTTGATATGCGGCCCTCGTTGCTTGGCAATGACGAGAGAGGTCGTTGATTGACCTCCAACCTCCGTTTGCCTCCATCCTCCAGGTAAATTCACTTAGTATAGAAATTCTTCATAATTATAGTCAATTTCATTTGTTATTTGTTCATCTCTAGTTTCCCATTCTACTTTTGCTTACATATGTAGGTGCTTTTTCATTTCCATCTACTATCCTCCATAGATTTTTATTCATTAATTTGCATCTGAATTTTTACTCTCCATGTATGGAATTTAACCCATTAAATTTATCTAATGGTGTATCCATTTTGCTGAATCTAAATATATATAAAAAAATTGAATGCGATTTGAATTACCTCGATTCTCTCGATTTCTTCAAAAAAGCAATGATGATGTGCTGTATAGTAAATTGCAAGTTTCTCCCAAACTGTGAACTGGTTTTACTGAAATTTCTCTTGTAGCTTCTTTGTATAACAGTCATTCCGCACACAAAATTTTAGAAACCCGGATCCAAAGTTACGAATCATCTTCGAGACAAATTAACTTTTCAAGTACGCAAATGTAGAATTAATCTAATCATAAAAGAATCCATGAAATAGATACATGGTGACAATAATTGAAATCAACAACTCTAATTATATTTTCATTAATTCACTATTTCAATACACTCCATTATATAGGAGATGTAAAATAACAATCTTTACAACAACATTTGTCTTATATACACCATACACCCATATGGTTTGAACCTCTCACCAATATAATAATAAAACAATACTAATTGTTTTATTATTCTAACTTCTAACTTACCACATACTAACCACATTTTACATTTACTATTTACATTTACATAGTAAATGTACTTTCACTAATTTATCATAATAATAATTACACTTGTAATTATTATTCACACATTCAAATGGAGCACTAATATATATTTCCTAACATACTCACACATTCAAAATGTAACCTTGTCTACTTGTTTAGGGTTCTTTATGTCACCAATTTCATGCCCATTTGTGATTAGGGTTTCTTTTTAATGATTAGGATTTTCGCCATCAACATACTTGATGACGTCATCGATAATGACCACCGACACAAAATTTTGATGCTTCATTTCCATGATGTTTATTAAGGACAACTTTCGGACTCTCGTTTGAAAGAAATCAACGTAGTTAATGTTTGAGGCAATCAAAAAGAGGAAAAAATATTTTGTGAGTGTGTTTGGGTCTTCCTTTAGTCCTCTTGATAATAGGGAATTTTTAGTTTGTAGATTATAATTTGATTTATTGATTTGAAATTTATAATTTGGTTGTTCAATGTGATGATTATAATCTATTGATGAGCCAAAAATTTGAATGCATGAAATCTATTGAAAGAGATGTCAACTTTATGGCTAGGCATGGGGACATTTGTCTCCTACATCATCTAGACATTGAGAGATTCAACATTTAATAACCATATGCAAAGCAAACTGCACGGGAAAGTCGAGTGAAGATACAAACACAAGTAATCTCATTAGTGGTATAAGAAGATACCATATGCAAGAAAGTATGAATGGAAATACTCAATACTCGATCCATGATGCAATACAATGTCAATCTCAAAGGACCCTCAATGTAAAGATCGATGCCTATTGATCCCAAAACCAAATACAAATCAAAGTCTAGGGATCAAGTTGAGCTCAAGGAAAGTACAATCTTCAAGGCTAGCACAAAGGCAAGAGAAGCACATGGGAGAGATGAGGAATTCAGTTACAAGCATATGAGGAGCAGAGTAAGGTTAGGTAAGATAACAAAATGTGCATTCCAAGGTGGAATGACGAATGTAGGACCCTTTCGTGTGACCCCTTATCCTAAATGACAAGCTCTCTAAAATCATTCACGAGAGAGCCTTAATAATGATCACTCATACTAGGTGGAAGAAAATGACAAGTACTATACATCGACATTTAAATAAGAAAGTCTCCTTTCGTGTTTAACATGGTTTTGGCCATGCACACAATTTTATGTAGTCTCCTATATCTTCCACATGCAACATGTATTTAAATAAAAATAAAAAGCGTAACGACTCTATAGAGAACTACATTTATCCTTCACCTTAAATCGGTGTTTAGCAGTGAATGACTAGTTAATAGACAAACTAAGATGGTGTATGCTAGTGGAGCGATAGGTTTTGCTTCCCGTGACTTACTTTTCCTTCAACAAAATTGGATGCCTAGGGTATGTTCACATCAATACTTTTGATTGTATTTCATTATTTTTTTCATAACAATGCTTTTGATTATGTGTTTGTTCTATTGATGATAATACATGATTTTATTTCGAACCATGAATTTTTGTTAATTTATACATGGATATGGATTATAATACTTTGGTGTTCACATTTGATGTTATTATTGTAATTTAGTTGAGATATATGTGTGAGTAACAGAAAAATTGTATAGATATAATGTTTGGTCAAGATATCATAAGAACAAAAGAGAATTTATATGATCGTGGGAGAATAGGGCATGATTGTTAATGTGCTGAAATTTCCTAATAATAAGAATATCTCTCCCTATATATGTAGCTCCCTCATTTAATGATATATTGAAAAGTATTTTTGGGGTTATAATATTGTTGCTTTGATGATGTAATGAATGTGTAGGGGAGACTTGCAAAATTGTTCCATTGAATATGAGTTTGTGAGGTGTTTTATGAAGATTTTAGTCTAGATACATGACTATGAGAAGAAATGGTGGGGCTCGAGGAGAACCAAATTCACATGGATGGCACATATATGGTCCTATGGAAATTTCTAAAGAACCTAGAGCCACCCGATATCTATGCGTTGTCGAAGATTTTATCGCACCAATATAGTTTAGAAAAATAGTTATCGATGTCATTATTTTTTAACATTACAAATTCAACAACCGGGATCGTGCAATATTTATTTGTGGATAATTTTTGCTTTCTTATCTTTTTTTTTTGTATATATAAGTGATGGTTCATGCTTTTATAATCTGCATTTTGTCGGTCCACAATGGAGGATTTGTGAATTGTGGGTTTGTTTCTATTATTATGTGACAAGTGTAGACACCCCAAAATTACACACGTGTTCCTAGTATTATCCCAATTCACATCCTAGTTCACATCCCTTTATGATTGATTAATCCAATTAATTAATCATTTCACCTTGTTAGGATTAATTAAATTAGTTCCTAACCTACTTTAACTAGCTTAATTATCATTTATTAAATAAATGATTAATTAATTATCTTACACATTGTAGCTAATTAAATTATTTACGTAATTAGGAAAATACAACTATTTTCCTAGTCGACTGCCACTTAGATTCCATTTAGACCCCACTTGGACTCCACTTCCTCATCCCATCAACCCCACTTGGAATCACTTCACCATCTAGTCAATTGCACTTCTAGAATCCTAAAAGGTGGGAGTAATTGAATTGCACGCAGAACCACCTTTAGGTGCAACTGAATTTATTTATTGCCCTCATGATAATAAATTCACCTGAACTATTTAACCTCCCTCAACTATGATTTTTAGAATGTGCATTCAACCACATGTAACCACTTCCAACCACTACTTGGCCTTTATAAAAGAACAAGTTTATCCTTTACAAATCATCTTGATTTCTCTTGGATTATTGTAAGAAAACTTTGTCAACTTTGCTACCCAATATCTGCATATTGTAAGCTATATCCAAGTCAAAATTAGTGTTCGTAGTAATTTGCATCCATATTTGGAGGTCATTTTCAAGAACATCCACAATCCATGATCTACAAGATTACACAAGCTCAAAAGCTTCTTACAACCTTATCATTGAGGTTTTCAGGGAAGAACTGACAGGAAGGTTTGCATATCTATTTGTTTGTCTTTCATTTTTGTTAGATTTTCCGTGCTTACAACAAACGACACATTCTAAACAAAAAATTGGCATTTGAGGTCTTTCCACCCCAACACTGGAAAAACACATAAAAATACACCATCTATTAAGATTTGATAGTTTCCTATGACCTCTTGGAGCACACCTTCATCGTAAGTAAGATGTGAAAATACTAACTTAAAAATATTGTATCTAATGATCATTCAACAAAAATAAAAAAGTATTGTTCTACAAATTAAATTTTGACGGGGCCTCTGAGAGGCAACCCTGCAAAATCAGGGCGGCAAGGTGTATAGTGAGAAATGAGTATGGAATTGTGGTAGTGGCAGGATCCTTTCCACTACATGATGGAACTTGTAACCTTGTAGAAGCACAAGCTCTATTGGAGGGAGTCAAGTTAGCGGTGTCAAGCGGTTGCGAGAGACTCCAGTGGAAGGAGATTCACAAGTAATTGTTCATATGATTACTAAGGGCACTACCCTTTCTTGGCACCTTAACTTCTATATCTCCAATATCCTTTTCTGGCTTGGAAAAATACATAGCTGGAGTATTAATCATGTTTATAGGGAGGAAAACCATGTTGTCGATCATCTAGCTAACGAGGCAATTGATGGCCCGAGAGTTGAATTGATTTATAATAATATCAAATATTGGCATGACTTGGATGATATTATTATTCATGATGGGTGGCATAGAAAAATCTCGAGGAATTAATGGTGGCACGTGCCACCCTTTATTTATTTTTGTCACTCACACTCATCTCTCCTTACTTATGTTTGTTTGTGTCTTTGAGCTAGCAAGAGTATGGTTTTTTGGGGGTTTCCTTTCATTGCTTTTCTCGGGAGAGAAGGGAAATGGCCTTTACTTCGGCCATTTCCGCGCAGCAGCTTTAAGAGTTGTTTCGCTACAATTCGGCTGCTTGAGGCTGAGGCCATTGAGCGTGTGATTCGAGATTTCTTTATGCACGACTCTCACAGGCCGAGTTAACTCAAACTCGCCGCGACATTCATTTCTAATAGCTTCTTACTCCATCCGGTTAAGGTGGATATTGTGGTTGTCATGGAATTATTTATTTATCATGGTCATCATGGCGGTTTGCGAAGAAATGGATAGGTTCCGTGTCCCAGCACCCTCTGCTTTGGGTGGAGCAGGTGGACACTTAGGCGAATGGCTCCGGGCATAGGGAAGATTGGCTCAACAAGCGGTATAGTGAGTTGTTCCTCTTCGCAAAGGTTGTTCACATTATGTTTTGATATGGTGGTCCGGACCCTAACATATTGCCTCCTATGGATCTCACAATTTCTCATTCACCTATCGACTTGGCCATTGACCACCTCAATGAGTTTCGGGCTTATGCTAGGGAGGCCTTTATTCTTCTGCTAGGTAAGGCCAAGCAATTGAAAAGGGAATTTCCGCGGGCTGTGGACGGGGCGAGGCGGGAGGAATGGGTGATGTGACGCTCGATGCGGTGGATGGGGCTGAAAGCTAATCTCCAAAGCCGGGGTGTGGTTGTATCAGATGAGGATTAATCCTCTTTTCTTGCTTGTTTCTTTGGTTCTGTGGCCATGTGTATTCGTTGTTTTGAAGCCACTTATGTTAGTTCATATGGTGTTTCTTTCTTCTCCGTGTGGGCCATTCAGTGGGGCCTTGTGTTGTTGGTTTTTGTTTGGAGTATAGTTGTAAGGGTGGTGTCTCTTAACCCTCCGGTTTATAGCTCCGAGTTAAAAAGCGTTTAAACATAATAATAATAATGAAAAAGTATTCACAACCATCATTTGTAAAATATATAAAAATATGAAGTTCAAGTTAACATGTTATAATTGCATTATTGTTTTATATGATTCAATATTTTCTTTCTCACCTAGATTATTTTTAAATAAACAACACCTTTCTACCTGGGTAGCATTACGAGATGTAGTGCAAGTGGAATAAATGTTGAAATTACATTATGCCACATTGAAGTTATTGATGGCTTTTCTTACATTCAAATTTCTCATGATGTTACCTTCGCTTTAGGACGATCATCAATTGCCTTTACAAAGCATAGAATACTAGGCAATGAGATAGTTTTGTGCTTGAAATCGAGGGGTTTTGGAACTTACAAATAGAGTAGGGCTACATGGACATTTCCCATGGTATGAGAGAGGCGTTGAGTGAAAGCATTGTTAATGGTGTTACGTGCGGGGACACCTTTACCACTAATTAGAATGTTGTTAGTAATGTACCGGTGTATGCCTCTGTTGTTCTTAAGAAGGTACAAAGCTTATGGTAGGGACATTGGTGATAGTGTAAGTGGCGGGGACCGTTCAAACACACTACAGAACCAAAATAAAAACAATATGTCGTTGATATGGTCTCGACTCAATTTTCGAATTATGAAGCTCGCTCCATAATAAGTTTATATGAAACATGCCTTCTGCGTAAATATGCATGTATCAACTTCTAATGTATACATATGAAATCAAAAGTTGGGAATTTTTATTTTGATCCTTCTACCATGGTTGTTTCCAAAATTCCAGGTATGGGTCTGTCTCCCAAATATTTTGATCCCCTTTTGGCACCCTGAGGTTTGTGCGGTTATTGGAAACTCTATTGGTCGTTTCATCAAGATGGATGATGAGCAGTCTAAGCATGGTTTGTTCACATATGCTCATTTGTGCATTGAAGTGGACCTCAACGAAAGGTCTTCTCGGAAAAATTGGAATTAGTTCATGATGGTTTCAAGTGGTTACAAGTTCTAGATTATGAGAATACGACCTTCCGGTGTAGGTTGTGTCACCAAACTGGACACCTTCAAGAGGCTTGTTCACTCAATAAGTCTCAAAAAAATAAAAAAGTGGCTTCCTCATGACCTAAAGGTTGGCAACCCTCCACAACAAATATAACTATAGAGGATCCTCCTCCGATAGTTCAGAGGCTATGAGAGATGAAACTCCCCATGCTAGCGGTTGTGTTAAGAGATCTCATGTATCTGGAATCTTTTGATTCGCACCCAGAAGATCGCCCTTGCGTTGATTTTTCATTAGCTTTGACTCCCAACCCAAGAATTGGACAGTTGTCACGAGGTCTAAGGAAAAGAGAGGGCGCCT
Source organism: Taxus wallichiana var. yunnanensis (assembly GCA_018340775.1). NCBI lineage: Eukaryota > Viridiplantae > Streptophyta > Pinopsida > Cupressales > Taxaceae > Taxus > Taxus wallichiana. The sequence continues at coordinate 459,765,389 of CM031242.1, read as the reverse complement.
TGAGCCTCCTGTCACTCGGTCTGCTATGGCGTCAGTTTCTCCATTTACTTTTGGCGTTGTGGTTATTCCTAGGCCCGAGCCTTTTTAGCTATGTTTGGTGTGTTGTTTTTCCCTTTGGGCTTTGTTCCTTCTTGGGCCATGTCCAATGTCGGCTACCCCTTACTATGTAACACTTTGTATTATTTTATTTAATATAAAGGCGGTTCCAATAGTAAAAGTAGGGATTTTTTTTGTTTCTCATTTGAATACTTGGAATATTCAAATGTTTTTGACTATATAAAATTCACAAAACACAGATTACAAGATACAACTTGCAATCAATTCGATTCTTATACCAAAAATATTTATTTTAACAGATTTGTTATTTCATAGTCTTGTTTTAATAGGGGTATTCATTAGTAAAATTTTCATTATTATAGGGTACATATGCAATTGTCTATTTTTAGTCGAGATTAGGATTTTAATAATGTGTTTTCTTTTATTATAGTTTTATGTGCTCTCCTTTTTTTTTCTCTCTCTCTCTTTATTTATCCTCTTTTTGTGTTCGGTGGTGGTCTCCCAAAACCATACATTCACAAATTTAGGTCCCCCATAAATGTGCATTTATAGTCATGAGGCCCCATACACATGAATGTATAGTTCTAGATGTGTGTGTCGTGTGGACACTTTTAACCCTCTTTTGGGTTCTTTACGGTTTGTGGATCCTTCTTTGTTAATTTTCTCACATGGTGTGTCGTATTCCTAATTTAAACTTGAAAATTTTATAAATACACATGTGCATAAGTACATTTGGGACATAGAAGAACTTTATTGTGATTATGCCAAAATAATTAAATCAAATATTTAGAGTGGGAATTTAGGAATCTAAAATTCAAATATAAAGCATGTCTCCATGAAACATTCATTCTAGGTTGAAAAGCCATATCAAGTAAACAATACAATATACTAGATAACCTAGCCAAAAGTATTGCATTATACTTGGCATGTTGCTTTTAATATTTTTATTGTTAATAGAACTTGACAAATATCATGAAAGCTATGTGTAATGACCTCCTAGTTGGATAATGGAAATATGTACTAGAATTGTTTTTCTTTGACTAAAGTTAGAGTGATCGCAACCGAGAACAAATCGATTACCCCATCAACTATTAGTTCTTAACAACATTAAATAATCACACTCACAAAAAAATAAGATAAATAACTTGAGACAAGCATTAGTAGATAAATAGAAATTAATTGTAATTCATTTCACATTTCATTTATTTAATTACATTAGGAAAAAATGAAAACATTAATTTCATTTCCTTAATTATTCATGATTGTCCATTTTATAAATCTAACAACATTTATAATCCTTTAAGATAACATTTTCCTTTCCAATGTAGTTTGCTTTACAAATACAAAACAATTGTACATGATTTCACTTGCATTTTCCAAATTATGCAAGTGTATACTAATTTATGTCTCTAATTTTTAAAGTGGTATAAGAAACCAATACAATTTCATTTCTACTTTTAAGGGAACAAGATTACATTACAACTTTTAATATAGAAGTATATAGTATAATATTTATTCGGTGTCTAAAAATAATACCGGATATATCATTGCCTACATTCATACATCCATAATAATATAAGATGGTACACTATTTATTTGTAAGTCAAAAATAATACTAGATCTCTCATTGCCTACATTCATACATCCGAATAATACAAGATGATAAAAATTAATTTCATCTAGCATATAAAGGAATACAAACATACAAAAACATTCATTTGACATGTGGGTATCAACAACAATTAGAGTTTCTTTCGTTGATGCAATATTAGAATAGAAGAGGGAGAGTATCATTGGAATGCTTTTCCTCTAGTCATAGAGCCAAACACATCCCTCACACACCTCTCGAAAGACAAGGAGTAATATCGCTCTTCACAATGAAGGTAGATACATAACGATGTAGTGAGAGAGATCCATTCTCAGAAAATTAAGTCTTCACCTAGATGTAAGCATTTGTGACAACAAGGAATAAGAACATGATGTAGTAAAGATAACTCCCAATAATAGGTCAAGTGTTGATCCAAAAACGGGCTTTTAAAAAAATTATGTTTTTTAATTAATTTCTCAATTTTCCCGTCTTTTATGTTAAAAATTGGCTACCAAACTTGATCCAAAATTTTTAGTTCATGTTAAAGCTCACTAATTCACCGATTTCGGATATCAAAATTAATTTTCTCAATTTCTTGTAATTTCTCGTAATTACATAAAATTGGCTAAAATATTAAAAATATCATATTAATATTGATTTAAAACAACGGGTAATGGAAATAAAATAGAAACATTACACTCTAAATTGATAACAAAGTTCGTCCCAGGTTGGACTACGTCTCCGGTCCACCAAAACATAAACCGAAGGATTAAATGATGCAAAAATACAACAATCTTCTCCAATGATGGGTTAACTCTCCAAAAATAGGGCTTCAATCTGCAAATAATATCTATCTCTAGGAGTCTCTTAGGTTCAATCTCCACTTGGCACAAAACTCCCACATACCTACTCTCTCTCCTTTACAAAGGGGTTAATACCATTAACATTGGTTACAAAGATGGCTTATACTAACACAATAATGGCCTATTTATATTGTTTTTAGGCCTCATAGTCGAATGGCTAAGCCCTTTCCATTTGGCATAGGTTTCGGGATTTAAATCCCATTAAAAATACCCATATATGCCTTTTTTGGCTAAAAAACCCAAATTTAAAAGGGATATAGGCCAAGTCTTTTGCCAAAATACTTGGAAGTTAGGCTTAGCCTAACGGTTAAGTCCTATTTTGGGATGTGTGAAGTAAGGGGGTTTAGCCCCATGCAATGCATTAGCCTTTCAAAAGGCTTGACTTCAGCCACATGCTTTGCTTGTGTATTGTCTTGGCATCTTTAACCCACATTGGTGGGAGGTGCAACCATTTAAGCCTTTAAAAGGCTTTCTTTTCTCCACTAAACTTGGTCAAAGGACCATCTCCACCTTGGCATTATTTGTTGGAAATTACATGGGCATTGGAAGTTTGGTGGATGCATTGTTTTGGGTGCATCGATAGATGTGTAGGTTCTCGATCTATGGTTGTAGGCACTAGCTTGTAATGCATTGGAGCTTGAGAAACTGGTGCCTTATAAGAGTGTCATGTGGTGTCCAGAGCTTGTGACATTTGTCATCTACCTTATCTTGGGCACTAAGCTTACAAATAATTAGGAATTGAATCCTTCATACATGGTGTTCAAGACTCCAATGTGGTTTATATGAAAAATCATTCCATAATAATATGAAGTAAATGTTACGGGGTCCCTGCCCAAAAAAGTGGACCCCATCAACCGATGGGACCCTAACAGGAAAATAGCGTAGGCCCCACACTCGACCGTCAAAGACTAGAGGTGAAAAACCAAACAACCCTTTTGCCAAAAGTTCTTTTCCATGTGTCAATACCCAATTGGTCCACTTAGCAAGCTCAGTCAACATGATGACATCAACACTATACCAGTGCACATTATTGCATGTTGGATTAGAACTTCAATGAGCCATAAATTTTGCATGCAAAGTCAATTTGACCATGTTCAAAATGCATTGGAAATATCTCGATGGTCTATTTTTTTTTGTGAGTAGTTTTAAATTGATTGCACATCATTTGACTTATTCAGGCGTGGAGATCCTCTTGAATCATGTGTTGTACTCATGGCCATGAGATTTTAGGAATATTAGGCACCCTTGTTGGAATTTTTGTGAGTTTTGTTGTCATTGATGTCAAGTGTCATTGATGGAAAAGGGTGTCTAGGTGGAATTGTTGTCAGTATGAGGTGTAAATCAAAGTCAAGCATGAAGGTTGATTTATAGTGTCCAAATTTGATGTCATGATGAGTTGTTTTGGTCCTTGTGCATGTTTCTTGAGCATGGTTCAAAAAAGAAATATGTTGTGTGGTTTGGTATGAGCTCTCCAAAGGTCTATATGGTGTCTAACATGTTTATTCTAATGTATTAGAGGTGTTAATGAGTCTGTAAGAGGTCAAAAGGTCGGAGTTCATGAGAGTCATGTGTTGAGTCAAGTCATTCTAGGTTTTGTACTTGTCCTATTTCAAGTAAGTGATGTAGTAGCATGCAACATAAGGAAAAACAGTCGGTATGAAGCAAGAGGAATATTTTTGGATGTGGCATAACATGTGTAGATGATGTAACAAGTCACAATTTAGATGTATGAGGCATGATGAAGGTCCTTTAGAAGAATGTTCTTGAAGACTATATAAGAAAGCATAGGAAAATGAGATGCATGGAGTGTTTAAAATGTGTATAAGCATGAATGAGCTTTGGGATAGTTGGAGAAGATCATTGCAGAGGTGTATGGCAAATTTCAAGTCAAGAGATTGAAGATAAAGCATAAAAAATCATTTTTGGCTCTATCTAGCTCTTAGAAAGCAAAAACCAACTCGATAGGTGAAGTTCATTTGCTCACCCAAACGTGTGTGGTCTCAGTATGGAAGTCTAAGACTTTCAAGGATGTTTCTTCATGGAACTAAGAAGTTTTTCAAGAAGAAATAATTCATTATGACGCTAGAGCTTTATGAACAATCATTAAAAAGAAGAGGTGGTCTAAAACCTTTATTAAACCCTAGTTCTAAAGTGATAGTGAAGAAATGCATGATATGGTCTCCAAATGGAGTGGAAATGATAATGTGATGATTTGGGCTTATAGATAATTCTTCTATACTCATTTTGGTGGTGATCTCATGCTCCAGGGGCATCAGTAAGTTGAAGAAAATTTGTTATGTGAATATTTGCAGGTACAAAGCTGAAATGGAAGATTCATAAAGCAAAAAGAGTTGTTCCAGGAATCTTGGGAGGTGTTCTAGATGGTAATGGAAATTTTGGGATATTTTTAGTGGAAAAATTTTAGAAACAAGTTTCACAAGTTGCCCTACCGCTAAAGGGATAGAATGTGCAAAACTAGCTATGATGGTTTGAGTTGAGTTGAGTTGTTTGGCATATTGTAGTTGTGATTTTTGGACTTGGATATATTGTTGACATATAACATGTATTTTTGATCTCTTGGAATGGTATGAATAAGTGGTTTCATGTTGAAACCCTAATGGTCTAATTAGCCATGTTAGGCTTGTCAAGAAGGTCGATGGATCGGTTGTGATAGTGTGTATTTCTCCATATGAAATATGCATTTTAGTGATTGAGGAAGTGTATCAGGGTTCCATCGATGTGTTTCAAGTGTTGGCTGAACCTAGAAGTGATGGTTGAGGTGTATGAAGCATGATTCCTCAAAAGCTGGTTCTTGAGTCCTTAAGGAAGATTTGAGCGGTGTTAGAGAAGGAGTTTTTGGGTGCCTTATGTCTTAATCTGATGGTTCTAATGAGTTTTATGAGTTAGCTTACATTAATACCTTCGTGTTGATGTGACATTTGTTTCATGATGATGATTTTTTGTATGCCAATTTAGTTCGTCTTGTGGAGTGAATTTTTGGTGCTAGAAACCTAGTTTTTATTGTTGCTTCTTGGTGTGCTTTATGATGATTGGTGCAAAGGTTCTTGGGCTTGTTGAAATTTTTGATAGGATGTCCTTGAGTTTTGTGAATCTGATGGAGTCATGATGATGATGTAGTGTTCCCTTGGATTTCATAGTGCATTCGTTGGAGATGAAGGCTTGTCGTTAGGCCTAATTAAAAGGCCTAGTGTTGTTTGTGTTTGATAGGATCTTCCCGACATTTAAGGTATTTTGGAGTGATTTTATATGATGGTGTAGATGTGTTTTCATGTTATCATGACTGACCTTTATGGTATTGGCTAACCTAGAGGTGTTTATGAGTTATGTCATGTATATAAGGCATGTTATATTTTCTCATTATAATGAGTTGTGAGGATGGGGATGTGAGTGAGCTAGAGAAGGTGAAAGAAGAGGTTAGAGGGGTCAAGGTAAGAGCTAAGAAGATGCATGAAGAGTTGAGAAAATTTGAGGAGCAGTTATTCAAGGTCATTAGACCTAATCAACATGGTATGATGCAATTTTGAGCGAAGTAGGAGAAGACTTGTTTGAGAGGGTTTGAGTGCATGGAGTTGAACTTGTGATCAAAATCAGTTGTATGAGCAATAATACATCAATGATCATCATATTCAGGTGCTTGAGTTGGTTCTTAGTCATCTTAGGGGTTATAGAATCCTTGCAGGGTTGGTGCCTTATTAAATAGGGGTTGGTGCTCCTTATGGGATTGGTGTCTCACTAAAGAAACCTTGTGTTATGCGTAATATTCACATGATTGTTTTGGATTGAGTAATATATTCAAAATTTTATATGGGTTTTCTTCCCTTGATAGTTTTCCACTTCATATTAGGTGTTTATGTGTTCTCTCTTTTGTTTCATGTACTTATGGATGGATGTTTTTTTAATTATTGTTAAATAGTTTTATTGAAAGGTATACCCTTGAAAACAAAAGAAGGCACGAGAGAGAGAATAAGAGTGAGAAACAAAAAGAATGGATCAAATCCAAGTGTTATGATTTAAATTTTTTTAACACAAAGGATTCAATGAAAACAACTCCCAGAGAAACTCGAAGCTCTGCATCTTACTCCTTACCTGCAAAGCGTTACCTTTCGTGGTGGTAGATTTTTTCTTTTTGTTGACCGTTACCCACCCTGATGGAGTCTTCGCAGTTGGAGAAGAAGACAAAGGAGGAGTATTTTCCTTAGTTGCATATGTCCCATTTGGAACAGCCATGTTGTTCTCCTGAGAGATAAATTTTTCATTTTCCATGCTGCCCTCGGATATTTTTCATGTTTCTAACAACTGAAGTTTCAGATAAATGAGATAAATTTTTGCAATTTCCTTGTGTTGGATGGATGTTACACACTTAAGTTCATATTAAATATGTATGTTGAATGGTTTTTTTGAATGATGTTGTAAGGCATGGTAAATTATTTAAATTTTTTAAAGAAGGATTCACCTCCCCTCTCCTCTATGCTTTTAATAATTGGTATTAAAACAAGGTCCTTATGAAGCATCTAATGAGATATATTTGAAGCAAAAGCAATGGGAAAATCATCGATGTTAAAGTAGTTTTGAGAAAGACTTATGAAATTGCAGTCCTTGATCAATGGAATAGAAAAATAGATCGGTTGTATGGAGGTTAAGCATGGTCGAGCCATCAAATATTGATCAAGCCCTAAAATCCAAAGAAAAAGAATGCCTCATGTATGAAGCAAAGGTGAGTTCCTTGAAAATGGAGTTAGAACAAACATCTAATAGGTTGAAGATGTATGAAATATTGGAGAAGAGTTTTGAAGCTCTAGATGGGATCTTGACTAGTCGAGATCAACTAGTGACAAAAATTTCCTAGGATTTATAAGAGAGCACATGGAAAATTGTGAAGATAACAAAGTTGGTTTAAGTAACTATGAAGACATGAAGGAAACCAAGAAGGATGATTCAAATAGTTCTAACCCTATTAGACAACCAAATGCAATGAGGTATGACTACTCTTTCGATGGGTACCGTTATTATTCTTGCAATAATTTTGGACATAGAGTTAGATATTGCAAAATAAGACCCTCAAAGGATGAGTTTTCTTTCAAAGGTCAGTGTTATTCATGTTTTTGATATGGTCATATGAATGTGGAATGTGGTTGGAATCTCATATCATACCAATCAAAAGGTTAGAATCGTGTTTTGTGCTACAATTGTCATAAATCGAGATCATGTTGTTGGATTCTACCATCAAAACAAATATCACGAGTACAAAAATGCTTTTCAAGCTTCTAAAAGGAAAGATAGGAAAGTGTTCCAAAGAAAGAACAATCCTAAGAATGAGTCTAAATTAGTCTTGTCCAATTCTCGTGGATAAGAGGGATGACCCTAAGCATGAGGAAAAGAAAGAAGAGCCAAAGCATGACATGAAAGAGAAATGTGTAGGTGGTTTAAAGGAGAAAGAATCAAAGAAAACAAAGCCATTTAAAGGAGTGTCAAGCTCAATCAAGATGCCGAATATTGTTGACAGGTTCAAGAAGGAGGAAATCGAGTTTTAAAAGCTTAATCCTGATATAATTACAAGCAAAAGAGGATTATTAGCCATGATTAATAATTAATCTACAGTTGAAGAAAGCCATGTGTGTTTGATAGAAGAAATGATTGAGGATGTTAGCATGCACGAAGAGTCTTTAAAAAATAGCAGGAAGACCTTGAAAGTTGACTACAAGAAGGTGGATTCTTTGGGGTCATTTGATGACTTCATACTTTTCTAAGTTCTCTAAGATGCATGGGGTGTCTTCATTATGCAAGGCATGCATATCTCATGAGAAGAAATGTAGGTACATTGTCATATTGGAGGTCCGTGTTGCGGTGTAAAGGCTCAAAATGTTGTCAACAATCAATTTGAAGCCAAAGTGTGGTGTGTATCTACTCAAGAAGATTTCGAGATCATTAATGCATCATAGGTATGGTTAAGTCTTGCATTACTCTATATCATTCATGAAGAAGTCTATGTATCATAGGTTGATTTTTTTGATCTACGAGTATGAAGGTTTCATGGTGATATAGCTCGGTCATGATGGTACAAGTAAGAAGGATTGTTTCTCATGTGAGTACCGATGCATGCGAGAAGGTCTATAGGTTGATGGTCTAATATGAAGATAACAAAATTAGGAGTACTGTTGTAGTAATATGTTTTTTTCTATATGGGAGAATCAAAGATGGTCTGCAGAGGTGTCCTGAATGCTTGATACTAGGTATGTGTCAAGATGTTTATTCCAAATTCTCATAAGCAGGGGTTTATAAAAAATGGTCTACTAGTATGTATATGATGGATAATACATCATTGGTCCACTAAATTATTAGATATGTCATAAATATGATTTGTTTTGGATGATACATCAAGTGTATATAAGGTGATTCAAATATTGTATAGGTGTGTTTTGGGCTATAAAGTTTTGATTTGATCATTCATTATGATATCATGAGAGTAAGCTAAAATAATTCCAATAAATGGGACTCAGACTCATGTTGTAGGGTATGTCTATAGTCCTTCATCATGAAAAATATAGTAGAAGTACATTACATGTAATATGCTTCATGAAGAACCCAAATTTGGGTATAATTCTTTGATTCATCCAGTTCATATCATAAAGTAATAGTGTATCATGAAGAAGTGAGGTAGTCTTGGTTACTCCAAGAAGATATGAAAAATATTTCTTGAGTGGATGAAGTGTTATAAGGTAGCTTTAAAGTGTCTTATTTTCTCTTGAAAATCATAAGTAGCATGAGGTCTAAAATAGAGCTAGGTGAATGCTCCCAGGGAGACTCATATTATATGATGATCAAGTATGTTTTTCTTTACATGATTCTTGAAGAAGGTAACTCAATACAAACAGTACATAAGGATATCTAAGAGACAAAGGGAGAAATGATGATCTCAAGTTTGTAAATTAGGACCTTATAACCACCTCAAGTAATCAAGAAAACAATAAAGCAAAGACAAAGTGTGTTTTCACACTCAAGTATTCTTTTCCTTTAAGAAAAACAAAATTATTTCCTAGCTTAAAGGGGGTGGGGAAATGTAGACACCATAATTTGGTAATTATTCACTTGATAATGTAAATATTGGTTTAATCAAGCTAAATCGTGATTTGCACACTTATTTCAAGCCCAACCGTTATATCCCTAGTTCTATTGCAAGAGTTTCTCTCTTTATTACACTAGTCATTCACTTACATAATATCTCACATTAGTCCTAAGTAGTATATTAATTGCAATTATCATGCACAAAAACTTTCCAAGACTACACACCCTTCCTAGACCAAACCACATAACAAGGACCAAATCGCCAAACGTTTTGGTACAAAATAGGGGTTTTTCCCACATCTCCAACAATCATGATCTCAATTTGATATATTTTATGGGTCGTTAATCTCCTCATGGGTTGTCCTTAATGCAAAATAATACCTACATAACCCTATATAAGAAATTCAAACACACTCATTTACTCACTTAGCACTTTTAAGCACTTAGGAAAATATATATCAAAAGGAATTAAATCTCTCCTAAATCTCCTTACAACTACATCACACATTAGGAGTGGCCCCTACACAGGTCTAAAGAAATCCAAAATAGGTTATGAGTCAAGCTTCCCAAGCCAGGTACCATCAAATCCAAGGTAATCATGAAGTAATAAAGTCAATGCAAACATTATACAACAATCAAATTGTGAAATATAATTACATCCATATAGATATCACATCTCTAGGTCAAAAAATATGTTTGGTTTAAGGATTCTTTGGATTAATGCCAACGTAGGTGGTGTACGAATTGAAATTCAACCCAAACACTAACATTTTTGTAGGATTTTACCAATGGTTAGGGTTTTGTGTCTTTTAAGTTGATTACAGTGGGTTTTACACATTTGTGAGACCTAATATCTTACAATAAAACACATCACAATTATATAGTAAGGGCACAAAAATTACAAATCCTTGTTATCTTCCTAGATGGAACTGTCATTTAGGGACATAAACACTAAACGGTTTGGTCCAGTTTGATGATTTGGTCCTTGCATATAATACACTCCCGAAATAGAGATGAAACATTTACAAGACATTTCCAGTTTTTTCATCATTATGTCACACCCAAATCATCTAAATAGCTAAGTGCACTCATTCTATCATGTTTTACTATATTTAGTACATATTCTAATTGATCTATCTTGAAAATTGTTATATATGTATATATTCTAGTCTAGATGCTTAATTGATAAATTAAATATACATTTTGTTTCTAACACTAAGATGTAATTAAATTAAGTAAAGGAATTTAATCCCCTTTCCCCAAAACTAAATTATTTTTGGGTAAATCAATGACACCTTGAACATCCTACTATGATCATGGCCATTCTTTTGGGTGAGTTCATTGTCACTTGCATGGTGCATTTGAACTTTCACAACTTGACAACTCTCACCATGTGTTATAATAAAATATATACGCCTCTAAACCTTGTATGTCACCTATCTCTGGGTTTTAAATTTATTTATTAAGATTTACTTTAGTTTTGTACATATCATTTAGCCTAGTTAATTGTAATGGGTATTTGTGTCACAATTTAATTCTAATCAATAAGTCCATATTACACTTCCTTTAGTGCAAAGCTAAGATTCTACCAAAGTCCCATGGAATTCACATCAAAAGCTGGTTTCCTTTAATTAAATACAACCAATATTTGAAGGGTATCGACTATGCCAACTTCAACCTATATGTTCACACTAAAATTCTTCCATTTCTAACATCAAACCTTTTTACTCAACTAAAACGAAACATGATAACATCTCATTAAATTACTACATAAAATGTGAATAGTGCCACTTTTTGTGTTGATTTCACATCATTTGCATTTTCTTTTTTAAAAAAAATTCAAACATGGCATAAATATGACAAAAATTGGGTCACATTTTCACCACTCCCACCCATGAAATTTTAAAAATTAAGTAGGAGGGCGAAAAATCCCCCTTCCCCCACCCCCACCCCTTTTTTATTTTAATGGTGAGAGGAGAAAGAAAACAAGGAGAGGAGAGAAGAAAGGAAAGGGATAGGAAAGTAACGGAGAGGAGAGGTGAAAGGAAATAAGAGAAAGCTAAATCGAGAAAGTAAAAGAATAACAATGAGGGAGAGGAGAAAACAAATACATGGGAAGAAGAATAAAATGGTAGCATAGGAAAAATGGCATACCAACAAAGTTGTCATGGGGTAAAACTAAACTCTTGAATGTAAGAATGCCCTCCAATACAAGTACGAGAAGAAGAAGAGTATGTGCCAAATCCTAGATCACATGGTTTTAAATTTTAAACTACATTTGATGCATTATTAATGTAAATCCTATAAAATAAAATGTAAATTAGTAGAAAAGGACACGTGTATGAGAAATTTTGTAATCCCCATGTTAAATTTTAAGGAAATTATGTAAACCCTATGAATTTTTTTAGGAAAAATTATTTAAACTTGAGGATAAGTTGTAGACTCCTAACCTAAATTATACAATGCTTAGGAGTAATTATGTAAACCCTATGGTAAATTTAAGAGTTGGGATAAATATTTGAAGGCAATCAATTGACAAACTATAGTTGTGTAAAAAACCTTCAAGCTATTTTTTTTTTGAAATTTCACACCCTAAAATCAATGTGTTCTATATTTTTGGATATTAAAGAGGACATAATGCACCTAGTAATATATCTCACTATACTAGTATATTCAAAATGTCACCAATACCTTCACCTATAGTATACCTAACATTCATGCTTCGGTGCAATATGACATGGAAAAATATTTGGATGAATCTTATGATTCACCTCAACACTCTTTTGGGAATAAACATTTGTCGACTTCTACGTGCCCACCATGGAGGTTTAAGTTTACAATTATTTTGTACTTAAAAATCTTTGGTATTGTTGTCCAAATTTACACCCCATGTAATTTTGAACAACTTATCAAAGTGGACTTAACCATATTTGCGCTTAGGAAATCCATAGGATCTTGATTCAATTTTCCATGGAATGCAAGAACTTAGTGTTCTGCGGGTTCTCTTAACTCATGCGGAATAAAGGAATGGGCAACCCAAGACTTAGGTGAAATTTGATAAAATTAGTGTCCTGCGGAAGTTGTTAGACCTTCACGGCACTAAGGGAATTAGTCCCTTGCTGGTTGAAGTCAAGTTAAATCACCACAAAGTTGCATATCTACGGAGATTTGGAGCAATCCACTAAGTGGAAAAGTAGTGGCGTAAGCCGTGGAACAAGGCATTTTGAGCATGAATGAGGAGTTATGGGAACCATAATATTGCACATTGAGGATTAGTATTTCACGACATTGTGGAGGAAACAACAACATGTACAATCTAATGGAAGTCTTCAAACCCGCTAGATGTGAAAATAAGGAGCAAGGTGCAGATGGTATAACACATGTGTAGTTATATGATGATAACATAATACAAAGACAAAGGCCGCATATCAAGCGGAAACACAAAAATTCCGTAGAGCAACTCAAATTCATGTCTATTTTATTTGAAGCATCACTCAATCACTCCACCAATAAGAATTTAATGAAGTATGGGAGTCATTTCTCTTCTTTAAAATCTGATGGCGAAGGATGTGAGCCATGTTAGGCACCCACACCTTCCTGCAAGCATCTATAGTGATTGGTCCTTAGTGGTTGAATCTCTCTCTTGTTGGTGCATCTTTCTCTTTCTCCTTTTCTTCCCCTCATTCTCTATAAATATGAAACTCATCCATTGTAAAAGGGATATCTCTTTGTTATAAACACCATGCCAAAATGGTGGCCGACTTCCCACGAGTTTCAAACCTCGAACTTGGTCTTTGCAATGTAGTTTCACCTTCTTCCATGGATGTAACCGCTGGGCATATTATAAGCACTAAAATCAGATTTTTGGCTATCCTCTGCCCTATACTTGTGTTTTATGCATTATTGCCTTTTTGTTCTTCCTTGGCATGTTGTGCATGTTTCATACTTGCAGGTTTCTCCATTTTTGCATGTTGTAAATGTGTGGGAAGGGTGAGTTATGTGGTTTAGGATCCGTAGAACATTTGTTTTCCCTCTCCTCTCATGTTCTCCTCCCTTTCTTGCCATTGTGGATAGTGATCACACTTTCTTCTAGTGTTATCACCGCCCCTTTAGATTAGGTTTTACTTTACGCATTTCTCTCTCCTGGTCCCTTTTAAATGTTAGTGTAGGATTAGCTATAGGAGTAATTTTAGCATTATAAGTAGGATGTGTTCTACGGGTTTTCCAATCCACATGCAGAGGAATCCAACCTTCTCCAGAGGTTTTCTCAATCCGCAAGTCCCACACTTGGAGACAATCCCATGTTGCCTCAAAATTTGGATCCCCGTGATTCAAAGCAAGGTGCAATTTTGAGCACCAACAGTATCGTTTAAAAATTCTAATTATACAACTTGATATTATCAAGTCTCATTACATATAGGGACTTACATGAGCCCTATTAACAAGCTACTCCTCAATGTCCCTCAACCGTGCTAAGGAATTAACATAAAGCTATAGATTTTTAGTTTATTTTAAATTAAACTATCTAATTTCATTGAACAATTCTAATATAACTTGTGTATCACATGTTTACTTCTTATATAAATTGGTTGGAGGATGAAAATGCTAAGACAAGTAAATTTCATTCATTTGCTAGCTACTAAGGAATCACCTTTACAAAGGTATAAATTTATAACTTATTTTTTTCTTTTCAATTAAAAATTCTATCATGACTTGCTTATGATATATCTACATCTATTATAAACCAATGAGAGGATGCATGTGTCACTTGTGTGGAGGTATATATTTCTCATTCGTTTTTAAGTAGGTTTTAATTAATTCAATTATAGTGTTTGGTTTTTTTCGAGATCCTTGCAGGTAAGACTGTCTCAACTTGTTGGAAATATTTTTTTTTAAAAAATCAAAGGACAAGAGGTTAATTCAAGTTGGCGGGAAGACTCACTATAATAGAAATTTAATCGAGACATATGCAACATAAATGCTTAAGAGAATAAAGAGCCATACCGGGGGGTAATCATGTTCCGTAAATACAAATTTTTATTAAAAATGTAATAGATTTTTAATAATTTTTCTTTTATCGAAATGTAATATTTTAAAATATTTTTCATTTTTACACTTTGCGGCTTTAGTACCCATGAAACATAGATACAAAGAGGAAAGAGCATTGACCTCTCATAATAGAAAGACATGTTTGGGATGGATTGTGTGACAAGTAGCTAATAGAGGACATTGGTAGGGCTACAAATTAGCTAATGATAGTAATGATGTGTAGTTTAATTTTTTATTAGTTAAATATTTAAAAATATTGCAATTAATGTAGGCAAGAAAAGTAACGCACTCAAACATTATGAAGCGAAAGTGAAAAAGGGTTTTTAGTGACTTATCTTATGGGTTAATGAAACTTATAAGAGCTTGCTAACATATTTGTAAGTTCTATATAAATTACTAATACAATTATAACTTTTTGTTTATATAAGTTATTAATATATTCAATTTAATCATATAACTATTTTCGCAAAAGTATTTTACAACAAATACGCATGACGTAGAAAGTACATGAAATATTAAACATGGGATGAGGCACACATGCCTTCAACGAGTGGGCCCATGGTAATCATTTCTTGCCAGTAAGATGTGTGGTGTTTAAATAGTTGAGTTATATTATAAATTAAAATTAAACACTTGTAAAAAAACTTATTATTATGTATTTGTAGGTCAAACGAAAATGGGAGGGTAAAGAAGGGACATATGATGATGATGATAATGAGGAGAAAGACAATGACAATGATGAGGATTAGGAGCAAGATCAAGAGAAGTAAGACAATGGGGGATTATGAATATCATTGTGACGTTCAAGATGTAACTCTATATGTATTTGCTTTGTAATTTGGAAGCAACATTTTACTACTCCCTCGTAATTGTAGTATTAAACATTATTTTATATAATACAATTAGAATTGAAATACTATACTCTTTGATTATCTATCACATTCCGATATTTAAAATTTCCCTTTTTACATCAATTTTTTTCATATATTAAACCAAAAATATTAAATATTATGAAATATTTAATATTATAAAATATACTTAATAACCTAATATCTCATGTCTAATATCCAAAATAACTCAAAATAAATAAATTATAATTATTTGTAATTATAAATAATTAGATTTTTTAAAAATCGAATGGATGTTGAATGTCATTTTTGCACCATCAAATAATGGTGCAAATGCTAGGTAAGTGTCACTTTCAAAGCGCACTAACGTGACACAAAAATGACGTAAATCGTACCATAGTAAATGACATGATTTCCGCAAAGAAACATGACAAAAAACACAAAAAAATAGATTTCTAATTTGAATTTAACCAAAAAATAGACATTTTTGTACTTTATGTAGTAGTGTATGAACCAAACGCCTCACAAGTTAAACTACTAATTAAACCTAAATTGGCATAATGGCGAAGAACTTGTGCTCTTGAAATAAAGGTCACAAGTTCGAATCTTGTAAGGGCAAGAGCATTGTACACCTCGTATTTGAAGCACAATTAGATTCCCCATACATACCGCGAGTATGAGGTGGTTCCATATGTTATAAGATACTCTACAAACCCAATACAAGGTGGCCGACATCATGGAGCTTAAAAGGAGCTTTCCTTTCATCATGCCCATGATTTCACGACCCAAAATAACCATCCAAATGGTCGGTAAAATTTGAGACATTTTTAAAAAACATTAATTAAGTATTAAATGATTAAATTTGTTATTATTCCAAATCGATAAACTTAGTTATGGGATATGATGATAACCTTAAAATTATTTTTTCCATTATCATCACTTAAGTTTAATCCAAAATACAATTTATGCCTCCATACCATTGTTTGCGCGACTAAGGTGAATTATGTTTAATTAACTCCAAGTCCCATAAGCTTAGAGATGTATAATGATAATAAACGTAAAATTATTCTTGTAACTAAGGTTTCCAAGATTGAATCGTTATTATTACTCCAAGCCACTAACCAATGAATGGAGAATAAGATAATGATAATGCATATGCTAATAAGGTTAATTAAGGATGCACCAGATAACCATAGTATTATTTACATAAATTAAGGTCACTATAGAAATATTCATCTTTTATTTTTGTCATGAGGGCTACTTAGGTTTAATTAGGTGTTATAAGATTATTGTGTTTTCCCCACCAAGGGGCTAGTCAAACAAGGTAAGGAATTAGTTGACTATAAGATAGGTTAATTGAATTTTGTTAAGGTTCCAAGACTATTAACTAAGTTGCGTAGTATAAACAAAATCATAAAATTAATTTTGCACTTAGTGTTACTAGGTTTAATCCAATTTTCCCCACCATGGGGTTTAGATTAACAAAGTAGGAAATTTATTTAATTGAGGGTTAGGTTGATTAAGTTTGGGCATATGTCCCATTTGGCCTCATCAAAATGGTCCCATGTCCCTTTCACCCCAAAGTAATTTTAAGTTAATTTAAATTTTTTTAATTCAACCCAATTCAAAAGGGCAATGTAAGCCCACTTGCTCACCTACCAAGCCCACTTAACTCTTCCAAGTCAACCTATATGCCCTAATTGGGCAAGTGAAAAATCCTAGGTTGATTGAGAGCCCTTAGATCAAAGGGCTCTCCACTATTGATCTTGAGGTTAGCTTAAAAACCCTAAAACATACTTATGAGCTATATTTTCATTTCTTTCACTCATTTTCCCTCTCATTTCTTCCTATTTGGTTTTACATGTTTATTTATTTATTCCATCTATTTCATTTGAATACCCTTATTAGGGTTTGTATGAAGGAAAGTATATATATATATAGACACGATACACGAAACACACACACGCACACACACACGCACGCAGGATATATGGGGTGCGAATATGAATAAGTGTTGTTGATGGACTATGTGAGAAGGCCACAAAGTGGCAATGATGAATAGGAAGGGCCAAGCCTATAAAATCGAAGGATTGTGCAAAATCAAGATGTCCGGGGTTTGGGTTTTAACATGGCTAAGCCCTTAAAAAACGTGGATGGGAGGGGTCGATTCGACCCAACCACCCACCCCTCCTCCATTTCTTTTATTTTGTTTTATATAAAATAAAATAAAAATGTTTCATTTACATTGATATACCTATATATACAAAGTAAAACTTTTAAATCAAAGAAAATATAATTTGTAATATGTATACATACATGTGTATAAATACACATTTTATAATTGCTCTTATTTTGAACCACAAATGATAAATTTTTGATCCTCCCTAATTTTCTTTTAATCATATATAATGCATACATACATAAAGATACATCCAAATGTGTGTTCAACGATCTCAAATTCTATTTAGGTGTGCATAGTTCTATATATATTTTTTAAATCAAGTAGCGATGATAAATAGAGCAAATTAGATAAACTAAGAGCCATTTCTTATTGAAAACCATAAGCTAATAAGTTAAATGTGGAGATTGATAAAACACATGAACTATACTTCCATTGAAATCATTTCAATACTACAAATAAAAATTCATTATCCTTTATTTTGCAAGTACTTGATCAATCAACAACTAGAAGGAAGATTCACAAATTAATACAAGTTTTAAAATGACATTTTACCACTCCAATTCCAAATAAAACACCATAATCTTATAATGTTTCAACAAGCACAATTAACTCACAAAATCAATGTTTCCTTTGTCCAACCAAATTTATATTTTCCTTTATAAAATAATAACACTATTTCCATTATGGAACAATGGAAATGGAAGAGTTTTATTTGCACAACTATACAATTTCTTCTTCCTAAATACAAGATGATTATTTCTTTATTCCAAAAGGTAAATGAAGGAGTTCCTACCTACAAAATATAACCATTTTATCCTTTCCAAAAGAAAGAGTTACAACTAATTACATCATAGTTTCTAAACTATATTGACATGAAAAATTCTTCCTTCCTTTACATTAAATAGAACAAAAACAACTCCTAAAATACAAAGGCAAAAGCCTTCCACAAAGTAGGACAAACATGAATTATTTTTCATTTAAATCAACCATTCTTCCACAAGATATCAAGCTCCCAAAACTTCATTTCCAAGCTCCAACTCCAACTAAGAATGCATCCAAGCCACAAGAAGATAGCTTGGTTGACCTCCCAACCAAATGACATCATTACATGCCACATCCAACAAAGGAGAGCATGCTAGCCTCCCTCTAATCCCATGGGAGAGAGGAGAAGCAAGCCTCAAGTGAGCACAAAAAGGGTATGAGGAAGACCAACACCAAAAACAACAAACAACCAAACAACCAAAGGAGTTGATAACAACTCAAAACAAACAAGAAATTCCATACTAAATGATCAATATGGGGAAGAGAGGAAGAGAAATCTCATTTAACAACATATCTAAGCAAGTATCCAAAATGTGTCCACAAGTTTTCCAAGAATCTCAAATAGCCTCCAAAGATCCATATCCCTCCAAATACATTATACCTCATTGTCAAGTCTTTTCAAACCTTGGAGGTTTCCTAGCGAAGGAAATAAAATGATTCCCAAACCATACGAGAATAATCTCCTACTTCAAACCATATGAAGGGAGTGAAAAGAAAGTCTAATAAGGCTTTCCCATCAAGCCTTATGAAAAAGTAAGAGGGGATTCTTCCCCTTTCCCCTTACAACTCCAAAATCCACTCCCCAAAGGGGTGGATGGAAAAAAATAGAAGAAAAAAATAACATATTTTCAAAACAACCAAACCATTCCAACACCCCTCTAAAAGATTCAAACAACTTCTTTTCAAACAAAATCAACATAATAAAAAGGTGTGAGGCCTACCTCACAAGAGCAATTTGAATCCAAGCTTCCAAAATCCAAGAACAAGTCCTCCAAGCCAAAATCCAAGTTTCCACTACCAAAGCTCATTCTCTCCAAAATTAGCCTAAACCAAAAACAACCAAAAGAACCCCACAACCCTCCAAGTTGGAGGATAATATAGGAGAAGAGTCTCCAAACCAAAACCCAATAGGATGGTGACATATGTCACCCCTCCACCTAAGAATCCATGTCACCCAAGTACCCCAACTTGAACTAACAAAACAATAAATGAAAAGTAAAATTCAAATGAAAGAAAATCAAATCTCCACATGGAGAAACTTGCACCCCAAATCTCCATCATACACAAAAATCATAAATCATAAATATTGTGGTTGAAAAAGGGGCAAATAAGTATTATGAACCTTGAAAAGAGCTCACCCACCCATATGTATGGGGCGTAGGCTATTCTCCCCACATAATGCACATATGGGCATGAAAACACCATCCTTGCACACCATATATACATGGCAAATATTCAAATAGTTAGTTTTTTTTTTCGGTTGAAAAACATACTATGTTTTTCAACAATTTTAAAAAACACATTTTGTTACCATTGTGCCCAATGGGATTTGACACTGCAACCTCTATGTTATCAATGCACAATGTTACCAACCAAACTACTGCTTTCGGCATGCATCAATGGTTTGTCGAAAATTTATATTTAGAAAACAAAAAAGCATTGAGGTGACCCTCACCCGTGGACCCGCCCATGCATGGGCATACATGACATGTATAGTGCATTTTATGGTGCATTCTATGTTAAGTGGTGCATTCCATGGGGAGAATAGCCGTTGCCTATGTATGGTATATGATGCTCTTTTCAAGGCAAATGTAGTATTTAACTTGCTTTACAATCCTCTAAAAAATCACTTCTTGCCCAAATTCCAGTTTTGGGGATAATGTGGCCTTTAAAAGGGGTGGTTGATCCACCTAATCCATGATTAGGTAATCCTAAATCTAAAATAACAATGATAAAACAAATTAAGACAACCCATGCAAGTGGGAAGTGACTAGTTAATAATAAACAACCATTAACTAGTAAATAACAAGGGTTGAATAAAAAAACTAAAGTGGAATAAAAGTAAAACAAAAATGACCAATTAAATCCATAAATACATGTCATGGGATAAATTTCTCATTTCCAACATTAATTATCAAAATAATTTAACAAGAGAGCTAAAATCAAACAAAGGGTAAATTCGGTCTATAAAGCCTATTGTGCCACATGGAGGTGCGTCTCCTGAAACCCACATTCTCTTGTAGTGTGAACTTTGTTGTTTACACACTCAATTGCAAACATCATACTTACTCAATACAAAACGCTAAATAAAACAATAATCCACATATCAAGCAATTCAGTCATGCATACGCTAACCAACCAAATAGTTATAAAATCACAAGATATTAGAATTCACGAAAGTCATCCATGACATATTTCACATTCTAATATAAGATGCATGGTAATCTCAAAATCCATGAGATCCATAAACATCACACTAAAATCAGATAATAATGATAATGATCATGAATTGGCCTCATGGACATATAAAACCAACCTACCAAGACAAGTTAACAAATACAAGAAAAAGTGATGACAAAATAATATACATTCTAGTCCATTAACCATGATAAAAATATATCCAATGTCTTATCACGAATAATTACAATGAGTCAACATAATCAAAATAGAGAGAAAAAACAGTGGGCACTACACCTTTCCTATCCTATAAGAGTTTTCTAAAAACATGATATCCACTTTTTTATATCTACGTCTCTAAATATATGTCTTGTATATTACTTTACAAACCCAATAAGAGGCACCCAACATTGTGAACCTTAAAATAAGCTTCCATTTCCTTTAAAAAAATGATATTAATGTGAGTTAAATCTACACCTTTACATATATGCTTAATAACCCTGTTAACTACACTCTAAATACATGTTTTACTAACGCAAAGACAAATATTGGAATTCTTTCTACGACTCAATAATCCTCATTAAATTCCACAAAGGGATCATTTAATCGACAGAACTCTACACCTTTCATTTTGGATGTTTGGATGAGGATCCACCTCCAATTGTTACATACCGCATTAAAAATATCGAGGAAAATAAAATTTCGATTTAACACTAAACTTCCTATCCCCCAAACATCTTATTCTAGCCACCCAAATCTTCAAATACCTGGTTTATAGTATACACAGCCAGACACGGAAGGAATATTTTATGCATGTCCACCCAAAACCCACACAACAATATCCAATTCCAATGCGCAGGTCCCACCTATTGTGAGGATTTGTAGCCTTTCCGTTGGCCCCATTCAATGTTTTATCTCTCATGGCTGCCTGCTCATTTCCCTCTTCGTCATTCATTCTCAACTCACATAATTTTCTATGTTGTAATAATGTTGATGCTTGCATATTCCAATATACAGTGCACTGTTAGTTATATTTCTCGGACCATCACTTGGGTGACTCTGGGCTCTGCATCTAAATGCTCAAATTCTCATCCTGGTAAGCATACAGGCAGAAACATGTTTCCTTAATTATTATTACGATTATTATTTTTATGACTAACTGACCTTCTTCCTTTTGATTTATAGGCTATTGGGCTAAGCCTTACAACTACCTCCATCACCATGAGAGTTCCCTTTCAAGGAAAATGCCAAGAATGATTATGTTGGCTGCTCATGGACAAAGTCCAAAGACTGTTGACAATATTCCCAAACCTTTGGGTAAGAGGTATACATCTTTTCACTTGACTGGTTGCAATGTATGAAGCATCGAGTTAAAGTGTGAATGTTTTCAAAAAAAGAATCCCTCTGTCTGTGATGGCAGATGGATGTTTATTCCAAAAAGCTGCAAAAATGTCACCCACATGACGATCTGTGGATTTAGCATCTTTGCAACTGTTGTCAAATTTTGAAATATAGTAATGTCAATTATGTTTTCTTTCTTCCCAGCTCTTGAATGTGAATGATGAGTCAAAGAAAGAGTGCCCATTTTATGGTGTTTTAGTTTTTAGTCATACAAGGTTGAGTACACCCTTTTCAAAATTAACAAAACTTTAATGTCATACTTTTCCAAAGAGCCAACTGTAAGGATTTCTACTAAAGGTAATGAATGTCAAAAATAGAATATAACTTGGAATTTATAGAGGTTTCCAGCTTTTTTGATGTCCCTTTTATGGGCAAGGATGATGATTTAACTGGCCTGCCATTTGATTCCAGTTATGGTTTTTGGTTGGATCCATGTTAAAATACATGCATTTTATTAACAAAAAAATGTAATAAAATTCCATGGATCCAACCATATGTGTGGTTGTAAGTGCCACACGAGCACAAAAGAGAGTTATTGAAGCCATGGCATTGTAAAAGGGAGTGCAAAAGACAGTTATTATAGCAATTACAATTTTTACTATGGATGCACAAGTTACAAAACAATTGTGGCCTATTAAAACTTAAGAAATTTATAGAAATTTATAAGACATCGTTCATTCCCAAGTGCAAGCCTGCTAACTGGCAAGAAAAGAAAAGGAAAAACATGAAGAACAGAGTTTCTTTCAAATATTCATCCTTCCCCTCTGGCTCCCACTTCAAACAGGTCCGGGCAATCCAGATTCCAAGCATGTATTGTAATTGTCATCACGATGTTTAAGATGGTTCATGCCCAGCATTACCACATGGATCTCTTTCTGCATGGATCAATTTCTTGGTTCATTCTGAGAGACATGCTTCTGACACAGTATTTTCTTTCAAGTTTCAGCACTCTCCTCTCTTCTATGGTCATATTGAAGTTGCTTCTTTTTGCACTCAAGAGCATTTATTTCTAGTTGCATGCTTTCAAAGTGATGGGCAGATTTGGAGACGACTCTGAATTATGAAAATGATAACGAGGACAGGCCTTGATATGGTTCTTTTTGTATGAAGGATCGGTAATCTTTTAATGAAGGTTGAATAACTAGGTTTTGATCAACAATAACGAATCTACATGAATAAGGAAAACTTTTACTTATGTATAATAATGTCCTGTCAAGCATCAGAAAAGTCCATGTGATTGATTTCCTTTAATTTGTTTTACTCCTTCACTAGCTAGAGTGCCAGCCTCTGTGTTAGATCTCTAGTAACATGTATGCAGAAAAAGCAAGCATTTTATTTATTTGAGTTATTGTTCATTGTCAACTCACATTATAAAGCTTTCCTTGGTTTATATTTTTGAAAAAACACTTGCTTCGAGTCTTCTACACACTGAAGCATCCTTGTATCCTTGGTGCATAGCCAGATTGTGATCCCCATTCCTCCCTTAAGGTTTATATTTTTAATTGGTCTCTAATGAGCTCTCTTACTCCCCAGGTTTGATTTAGCCATTCTAACTCAAACAATAACATTATGCAAGTTATGGAAATGTATGTCTGGTCCATTTCAGTGATTTAGGAAATGCTTTATTAGGACAAAGATACTTAGCAAGAACAAAGAGCTAGATTGGCAGAGCTGAACTCTATCATGAAGATTCCAGTATACAATTACAGGCCTCAATGCACAGTAGGTCCTGCACAGAAGCTTAGAGGATTAGAAGCCTCAACTCAAAACCTAGAGCTGTGACTATTGCAAGAAAGTTGTTCTACAAAGCTTTTATGCTTCTGGCTTATGGGAGGACAAATAAATAGACAGTGAAAATATTGTTGAATGTCATGTACATTCTAGAGTCAGTCTTATAGTTAGATCTTCATGGATGACTTCAATCAGAGCCGAATCTGGGTATTATGAGGAGGTTTATCTACAACCAAAAGATTCCTGAATTTATTCATGAAAAACCCAGTTTCCCTTAGAGATGAGGCAGATTTGGAAAGCTAGCAACAATCTGACTGAAAAGTCTACTAAATTTTGTCTTCTTAAATTACATCTTACAAGAAACATGATGACAAAACAAAGAACCAAAATCTAGGTGCTTACAAATTACAATGAACTTTATTAATTTTCAGCATTCTCAAGCGAAATCTTACTCGACAGAAATCTGCTTAAAGGTTATTTGAAGGAATTTATTCATGAAAAAAGATTTCAAACGGGAGAAAGGGGCCATAAAATATATTACTGTCTGCTTAACATGTCAGTATGCAAGTATGATATAATCATATATGTCAATTGATGAGGAAGAAAAGTTTGAGAAATGCAAAAAGCAAAGTTTCTGTGCAGAAATGTAGTTCCCTCACCTCCTCATTGCCTGCTATTGTGATCACAACAGGCTCCTTAAGCCCCAATTTCTAATCCATGAGGCCACTTGAAACAAGCATGGCGGCAGGACTATTATTTGTGGACTTGACGTAGAAATCTAATACAATTACTTTCTTCTAGAGCATTTGAAAAAACACAACTTTGAATTTTTCCATTTGCTCGTGCATATTCATGGCAGCAGAGCAGTTTTAGGGTGATTTTGATCTCTAACGTAGACAACATGGTAACTGTGACCTTGAATTGACTATATCAGAACAACAATTACTCTGAAAGTGGAGGGAACCAAATTATGATGTCAGCAGTAAAGAAGCCAAGTTGGTAAATTCTTAGACAGTCACATGCATGATTGCTGCAGAATAAAATGTTAATTTAAAACACTAAAATTAGAGCACAGACCAACTCTCACTTCTTATGAATCGATAATTTCAAATTGTTAATCTCTTTGGTAGATACAGAGAGTTAATCACTGGTCTAATGGAAATTCTATCCAAGGATAGTGACTTGAACAACTCTAAGGTGATGTTTTGTAAGGGCTTATTATGTTTTAATCTTGGTAAGGTGTGATGGCGTGCATGTTCTTCTTTTGTGGTAGAAGTTACAGTGCTCAAAGACAACTTGAAATCAAAATATTCAAATTAACAATTTCTAAGTTGTTTCAAGGCCAACAAATTCCAGTAGCTAAGGTTCAATTCAATTTTGCAAACAATTTTGAAGGTTAACATGTAAATTTCAGAGAATTGTAACAAAACTCTAGTTATGTGAAGTTATTTTAGCAAAGAAAGGAGATAGATTTAGAAAACAAAGTTTAAAAAAAAAACAAAAACCTTAACAAAACTATTTGTTCAGGGATGATTTTGAAATAGAATTTAGACATGCAAAATAAAATAAATGAAAAGAAAGGAAAAAGTCAGCCCCGAGACCAATCAGGAGGTTGTATGGAACCTCCGACTTGAATTAATAGATGCCTCTTGCATTTTTGGGGTTTGTGGACTGTTGAAAGTGAGGCTCTCCTACGAAGCCTTCCAAGAACCAGAAACATGTGTATATGTTGAGGAGAGAGGTGTTGTTGCAACTCCTTGGCATGTTTGAATTGGCACGCTGTGTTGTTGTGTGTATAATTGAGAATAATGGGCTAAGAAACCTTCTTGTTTGTTTTTATATGTCACAAACCAGTAGGAGGTATGTTCTGCAATTGAAGATGTGTAATTAACTTGGAGGAGCTCCAACCGCCTAAAAAGATCCCTCCGAATGCTGAAAACATTGCTATTTATAGTTTGCATTTAAAAATGTGAAATTTCCATGGAACATAGCATTATGCATTTAATAGGGATATTAGCACGGCAGTGGGAATTTCCCTGGGGTTTGGCATAGAAACATCACTTGCCTAGGGGTTTTGGCACGTTCATGTGAAAACTTCCATTTTGGCTTTTTCATGCTACTCTGATCTGTAATTATGATAGATATATTATTCCTAATTCAACACAGATCATTAACATCAAACATGTCTATCTGATTATATATTGTTGTAGCTTGAAAACAAAGTTTATTACAGTCATAAAATATAGAATTGAAGTGCTTCCGAGTGCTGGATATGATAAAAGCAGCCGTAAATGAAACGAAATGAGCAAGTAATTCGATAATGGCAATTGCTCAAATGAGAATGACAGAAGATGTACCACGGAGGGAACCGATGCGGGAAAACTGCAACAACTTGGGGCTATGCCTCCTTATTTCAATTGATATCAGCATAAATTACAAGCCAATTGTTTCTGTGAAGTCTCCAAGAACAATGTGGATCAAATCAACTCTGCTACAATGCTCTCACAAGCTTTCCCTGCTCTGCAAGTCATTCAAGCAACATACACATCTCCTACAC
This sequence comes from Taxus wallichiana var. yunnanensis, assembly GCA_018340775.1. Lineage (NCBI taxonomy): Eukaryota > Viridiplantae > Streptophyta > Pinopsida > Cupressales > Taxaceae > Taxus > Taxus wallichiana. Next base: position 459,738,811 of record CM031242.1, on the reverse strand, counting down.
TCAGATGAAGCTGCATACAATTGTAGATGATTTTTGCAAGAAATCATTGGGCTTATTTATGCACAACTGACCACTAAACCAATGATAGGTATCCAAACAACTTTCCTGCTCAAATATCAGAATGTGGAACTTCCCATATCCTGTTCTGGGTGCTTGATATTCTTTGTTCGTCGTCGACTTGACAGATGCCCATTGAATGTGCCTGTTTGTCCACCCTATACAGGTGATGAATTCAGCAGTGTCTGAATCTGTTTGGTGAATATGTTGGTCATCAAATGTTTTTGATTTAGTCTGTTTATGAGGTGATGAATTCGCAGCTGCCGAATCCATCATGTATCCCTGCTTTTCCAAAGTGATGAATATTGAATGGGTCCAGATGATTCTCATAGCCTTTTACTTCCTTATGTTCTTTACGTTTATCTGTAATAATCTTCTCTATGTTTTTTTAACTCTTCAACATACAAAGTGTGGGTGTCTTAGTGTTGTTGAGTGTCAATCGTCATCATACAAACTATTACAAGTGATTACAAATGAATCAATCTGAAATACAATGAACCTAACCACTCCATTTCAGATCATTTTCCTAGTTATTTTTTCCCCAAATGCGTTGGTATGCGAAAGAATGTAGAGGTTTTGTGTTGCACTATAGATGGGTCAACTGAGGGGCCAAAACAACCCAGAAATTTTATTTTCCATCATAAAATGACTTTTGATGATTGAGGCAGCAGAAATTGTAGTCCCGACCACATTTAATGCTTGGAAAATTGCAAATTTTTTTGTTGTGGGCTGTTTTTGTCCTCATTTGACCCATAAAAGTGTTTTTTTAAACCAATATTAAACATTCAAGGATTTTTAATGAATTGTCATGCCTTAACATTCAAACCTTCTAATATAATATTATCATAGATTTATAGTGGCCTGGGGTTTCTAATGGAACATTTTATTGAAGCGTCACTGATGTGTACAATGAACTGCTATGAATAAAGTGATAACAACGTGTCCCTCACCTGATTGAGAGTCAAAAAGAGATTATACACTGCAGTGAAGAAAATTGACAGCATTGGAGAGGAGCCATCTGTTATCAAGAGCCACTTTTTCCACATTTTTGACATGCATGAGGCATAAAGAGCTTAATGCAGTGGAATTGTTGGATGATGAGGCTGTTAAGAGGAACCCAATAGATTCGAGGGCTGTTCATGAGCAGTATGCACCTAGGTCAGCTTATCTTGTTACTTGGTTACTAGTTTGTTTTCATGTGACAGGAATTAGAGCACATATTGTATACACTCCAAAAACACTTTATTAGTGTTTTTCTTGTCAAGGGAAAGTGATGATGACTTGATTGTTGGTGCATCGCATCTCCCATAATTGATATATTGTGGGAAAGGGGTAGGCTCGATTAGAGCAATTGCATCACCATAAATATGATTAGGTGCCCGAAGTGTCTCTTAGGTGCCTTCCTTTGTCCCTTAGACACTCTTATGTGTCATGTTTACCCTTCAAATATCCTTTTTTGATCCTCACCTTGTTAAAATATAGCACTTTAGTTAGTATGTAAAACAGTTATGTAGTTGTTCGGTTGGTAACTGTTCAACCACTCTATAACCACCTCTTCATAAATAAATAAACCTCTACTCTTGTGTCATTTGAACAGTGCAGTTTGCCTTCTCTCAAAGAGTTCTTTCTTCTTCCCTTTTAAAGCATGGTGAGATGGCATGCCCACCCCCACTCACTCTCTGAGGTCCTCCCCCTTTGCTCACCATTATCCTTTCAGGAGAAGGACAAGGCAAATCGTAGAGCATGAACAATTTGCTCATTGTGTTGTGAAGGATCTTTCCCATTACATTTTTGCGATGGGGGATAGATGAGTAAATAGATGAGGAGTTGATTCTCACTCCTACCACCGTTGAGACTAGATATCCCTATCTCGAGATGGTTATTTCTTCTACTATTGCGGAGTTGGTTCTAACTCCTTCAATCGCACAAATGGTCACATTTAATGCAATGGAATTGTGGATGACGAGGCCGTTTCTCTTCTTGAAAAAAGTTGGATGAGCATTACATGGTGGTGCAAGGACGTGATCGAGGTGACTTCGATTGCGGGATAATTGAGTCTTGCAGATAGACTCTAGCAGCTACACAAGCCCGGAATAGACTTTTCAATCTACATCTTCGAGGTTTTGATTTCAGCACTTTACCCTTCAAATATCCTTTTTGAGATGGGTATGTAAAAAAGCAGTTATGTAGTTTTCGGTTGGTAAGCTGTTCAACCACTCTCCACCTCTTCATAAATAAATAAACCTCTACACCATTGGTGATTCATCACTCGAGAGGTCCTTGCTTAATGAATCATGTATTGTGTTGTGAAGGATCTTTCCCAATAGAGGGGGATGAGAGAACCAATGGACCACTTGCCCTATCCTTTGTTCACGGGAACAAATTTTTGTTTTTCTAACTCCTCTGTTCTTCTTCATTCGACAAGTCCACAACACTGCAGGTCATGGACTTTTCAATCTGATTTTAAAGTACAACTTATGGCACAATCCACTTGCCCTATCCTTTGAGATGTAATGACTAAACATATGGGCTTTAGGAAATTTGTAAAATTTCGGGACAAACTTTGTCTTGTTTCCAGTTTAGTCATTAAGAGGGGGTGTTAAAATATAGCACTTTATATAGCATGTAAAACAGTTATGTAGTTGTTCGGTTGGTAACTGTTCAACCACTCTGTAACCACCTCTTCACATATAAATAAACCTCTGCCTGTGTCATTTGAACAGTGCAGTTTGCCTTCTCTGAGTTCTTTCTTCTCTTTGCATATTCTAACACACCTAGCCTCCCTTTGGCTCCCCTTAGGCATCTCCTAGGCACACTCGGCCTCATTCAAGCTTGGCCGACACACTTGAACAAGGTCAAAGGTGTCATTTTTGTTCTTGCTCAAAATCAAGTCTACATGCTTGGGCCAACCAAGGCCATCCTCTTGATTGGAATATTGACCTTAAATTTGTCACACATAGAAATAGTGAATCTTGGAGGTCATTTCAACACAATCACTAAATGATTCACATTCCTTTGCTGTATTTATACGAGAACTTACAATGGCTCACTAAACTACCCGGAGGACAAAGGGACTTCATGGAAGGATACTTGTTCGCAACACGAGGCTTGAAGAATCAGGCCATAGAAATAGAACTGGAGGTCATTTAAATACACCAATAATGTAGAGTATTGCAGATCAAATCGAGAGACTTAGGCACATGCATCTACCTGATTTGTTAGGTTTCCCTATCGCTTGAAGATTCACCTATCATGACCAAACCTTGCATGATGTTAATGCTCTAGTCAAAGGAGGAGATCTCTATGCCAACAAGTTCCCTATAGTAAAGTACCTCTTTACCATATTTTGGATTTGTGTTACTTATTTACATCATTTGCTTTCCTTTGTTTACTTTATTGCACGCTTAATTTGTCACGTTATGCTAACACATACTGCTCTCACATTGCCTACTTATTGTCCTTTTGAGTGTATACTAAGAGAAGCACCTCCATTTATTAATATTCAAGGCCCACCTAGGAGTGTCCCTTCGGTGTATACACATAATTTTATTCAATCATTGAAGAGGAACCAATCTAGGTCAAAGAAGGCAAAAACTGATTATACATTCACAACACCCTTTAATTTTTGTCTTATAGAAATTCAAGATTAAGGAAGGTCTTTTGAACAAATGGGACCAATACAAGCCGATGCCCTATTCATGTATGCAGAGATTGAATTGGACGGCCTTATTGGTATACCTACACTTATATGACCCACATATGAGCTAGAGCTTGAGAGCAACTAATACATGGAGAGTATCTCGACAAAGGACTTAGTCAATACAACTGATACAAGGGATTAATTCGTTTGCTATCATATTAGGCCTTCTCTAGCCAACTCCATGAGATTCAAAGCAGTAATGTGATGTCTTGTAGAAAATCGTGGAATGATCAGATAGAGGCAATTCTATGGATAAATTTCTCCTTTGCATAACCCTTTCAAGGCATTGACAGACCATGCATCTCAAGAGCTGCACACGCTGCCCACAATTGAAACTCAACTTCAAACATCAGTCGCCACAATGAAATTTATCTCTGTCACCACCCACATGGATACCTGTAATAGGGGGAAAACACAACAGCAGCAATCCTCAGAGGATTTCATCTGCCACCAGCCATCAACTGTTTGAACTGAGAAAAACTCTCCTGGCTACTCACAAAAAGAGGAAAACCCCAAGGGACCAAGCTTTAAAGATAACTAGTATCCTCGAAATTCTAGACAGTGTGTTACAAATTATGGCACCTTCTACAACTACCGTCCAGGAATTCCAGGCGATCAGCCCACCCCAAGGACAGCCTGTTGATGTGGGTCCTCTCATGGAATACTCATGGTTTGGGCACTACCAATAAGTGCCATTTCCTCACAGATCTTGTCCAGCCAGAAGATGCATATATGGTTCTTTTACACGAGGGAAGCCAACATTCTTCTCTTTTTCTCATGCAAACTGCAATTGTCCAACTCTCTGCTGATGTTCATATTGTTCAGTCTCTATGTCACTTGTTCCTTGTTTCCTTCAATCTTTCTGATCCAGTCCTCTATGAAATTTTGTAGTGTTCTTGAGCTCTATCCTTGAAGAGTTCTTTTTGTTGTATATATATTTTTATTAATATTATATTTTATCCTTGATTAAAAAAGAGAGGATACAATTGATGAATATGAAATATATGATGATTGAGGACTTAGTTTTGGTTTGTTGATTCTTGAATTTTAATGCAGTCTTGTCATTTGAACATCTTTTCAAACTCTAAATTCTCGGCATATTGATGTGTAAAAACTATTGAAATCTTGAAATCTAATATATTAAATACTCTATTGAAATTTCTCTAGCATTGTTGCATTAGGCATTTTCTGAAAGTTTTTATTTGATGTTGGGCCATTTCCATTTATGATTTATGCTATAATTGCTGATTGCTTACGTTTATTTTAATTTTGAAATCTGCACACATGCAGACAGACATACCCTTGTACCCTGGTGTATTTGGATTTTGAAAATGACAAACTAGTATTGTTACCCATACCCATGTATCCTGGTAACCATGTTTTAAATGATTTTAAATTTCATTGATAAACCTTCCATATAATTTTCCTTGATATTCACGACAATCTTAAATTTTTCTAATCAAAAGCATCAGCATTATATGCAAAGGGAATCCCAGGATGGCTACTTTTTGGATCACAAGTTATTCAACTATTTGACTGGATGATTTGCATGAAAGCTGTCATGCTAGGAATGGTGTCCTGGTTTGAACTGGGATCTTTATTAAAATGAAAACACATTTATATCGTGATTATCATTGAACATAGAACTGTTGTTAATTCAAGTTTCAAACTTTTTTTGCACGATTGCATATTATAACAACAGATTGCCTCTTGATGGTGGCTATTCAGATTTTTGGTTTGATCCTGGAAAAATCTGTTTTTTAGCCAATAAATTCTTATATTTTTTAATTGAGGTCAATGTGATGATATCACCTGCTAGAAGCATGTGTTGAGTTTATCATTTCTCCTAAGACAGGAGTCAGATTGACATGACTCATCATATTTCATATAAATGAGACCGACGCTGTGCATTTTCTTATTTGTCTGATTTTTTTTTCAAAATTTGACTGATGGAGGGTGTTTTCCATTCTTGACAGAAAAGTTATGGAGCATGTTGTCCTTTTCAGAACAAAGGAAGGCTTCTCAGACGAGCAAGAGAAGGATATGTTAGATTTCTTGTATACTTCTCAGTATCATATGAGAGGCATCATTGCCATTTCATTGGGTAAGCTGTTCACGGTAAATTTTCTGTGTTCTTTATTTATTTTTTGATTGAAAAGCGCACTTTATTAATATAAATATAGAAATTTATAGTACAATACTGATTGTACAAAAATATGAGTAGAAAGAGTCACACCCCAGAATGCAAGTCATATCGAGCCAAAAAGGCCTTGAGAAGGCCAGATCACCTCAAAAACTAAAGCTGTACAATCATATCAATAATAAAAGTGTGGTTTTTAATTAAAAAGACGATAACACAAAAGCATAGGACTACAAAATACAAGACAATTATGCAGCAGCAGCAAACATGGCAGCCAATGGAGGCAGGGGTGGACTATTTGATTTGTCCCCAAACCACTGGTGTTGGAGGGGTGTGCCATATCCGGGACGGGGTCCCATCCATCATTATGCTGCTGCTCTTATTCATTCTGGCAAGTAGGACAAATGCCCAAGGCCAAACATGGGAATTGCCCTTGGGGAAAGCATCTCAACCATTGCCACCACCACAGCCAAGGCAATAAAAAACACCACCACTACGGGCAGGTGAAGGGGGTTGAGATCTAGGTGAAGGCTGACAATGGCGGGAGACTCTACCTACTTTTGGAGCGGCGCTTGTGAAAACCCTGGCCATGGTCTTGAGAAGGAGAGTGGCAACAAGGAGAGTCGGGAGGCATCCAACTACTACATGGAGCATTCTCCCAATGAGAAAGCATGGACTGTAAATGCTCCACTTCCAAGTGGACTTTTTCCGCTTGGACCTGGATTTGATGCAACACATTGGAGATCATAATAACTTTATTATTCACATAGAAATCTCTTTACATAACATTCTTATCAAAAATAGCATAATTTTTATCTTTCCAACTATGAAAAAGATATCAGCACAATTTTTTTGCCAATAATCATTGTATTTGTAGAAAGCATGATCGAGTCCCCAAGGAGAACCATTTTCCAAGTAAAGAATTTTGGAATGAAAGGTTGGAAAAGGGTATGAATCCATTTCCACACTGACTGAACAAGTGGACAAAACAAAAAAGGTGTTTGAAGGACTTAGGTTGATGGTAAGCAGGACACGTGGGGTTCAACACCCCCATGTGCTTAAGCCTATCCCCAACTAGGAGGCCTTGGTAAATAATACACTAGAGAAAATAGGATTTTTTAGGCTCAATGTAGGATTTCCACAAATTAGTAAATTTTCTGGCCTAAACAATATCTCGGGATCTAAGATTCCAATGGTAATAGAGAAATTCTCCCAAACACATGTCGAGGGGTAAGAAGTTGAGAACCAATATGGGGTTTGTAATGGCAGATGGTAGTTGTAGAAGGTCAATTCCAATCTCTCCAACAAGGAACATGAGAGGAAACGCCAATTTTGTGCAGGCAATCATCAGGTATGGAGGTTTGAATTTCAGAAATAGACTCTGCATCTTCATTCTTAAGCTGAAATTTTGCTTTAAGCATATCCCATGGCATCCAATTGCTAGAAGCCTTGCAAAATATGTCACCAATAACTTTGATTCACTTTTAAAAAGTCAGAGGCCTTTTTCAATTGTAATACACAATTTCAGTCAAATTTTGGTTTGTAGAATTCGAGAAATGTTTAATTGATTATTAGACATAAAAAGAACTTTCGATTTGAATCCCAAATAAGAAATATTTCTACTTTTTAGAAATAGTGAAATTAAACAAAGGAAAGTTGTAGTGTGTTGGGTTTTTAACATCATATGAAGACACCAAAAAACCTAAGCATTTAGTAGTGCTATTTAACTTGCCATTGTACTGGTAGGCCTTCCTGGGTTACTGTGTCCTCTCTTCTGGTTATCTTTGTAGTTTCTTTATTCTCAAATCTGATATATCATTTCAGGGTTTGGGTGTTAGAAACAAGTCAAAGACTTTGTGTCAAACGCTCTCAGTTAGGTTTTTGACCGGATATTGAGCCACCTTAAAATTTCCCAAGAGTATTAACGTAATGAATTGCAGATTCCATAAGAGCTTCTTTATATGCTCCATTGGTAAGAGAGTCAGAGTAATGTCTTTGGTGGTCTTGCAGAGAGCATTACAACACTGACCCGTGATGCGCGGAATTAGCGGGAACTTGACAAGGTCATAACTTGAGTTCCGGGTGTCCGTTTGAGTCTTTTTTTTTTTTTTGAAACCACGTGTTTTGTTGAGACGAATGCGGCAAGCGGTGACCAACCCTTTGGTCAGGCAAGTTTTCGACACGTTTCGGGCCCTAAATCCGCCATCTTGAGGCCGAACATTAGGATTTAAGTTATAGTTCGGTTTTTTCCTATTTTTGAGCATTAGTTAATTTTAGTCTTCTCAAGTTATCTTTGTAGTTTCTTTATTCTCAAATCTGATATATCATTTCGGGTTTGGGTGTTGAAACAAGTCAAAGACTTTGTGTCAAACGTTCTAGTTAGGTTTTGACCAGATATTGAGCCACCTTAAAATTTCCCAAGAGTATTAACGTAATGAATTGCAGATTCCATAAGAGCTTCTTTATATGCTCCATTGGTAAGAGAGTCGAGTAATGTCTTTGGTGGTCTTGCAGAGAGCATTACAACCACTGACCGTGATGCGCCAATTTTTGCATGAACTTGACAAGGTCATAACTTGAGTTCGGGTGTCCGTTTGTCCTGAATCTGCTTTTTTTTTTGAAACCACGTGTTTTGTTGAGAAAGCAATGAACGGCAGCCCTACCCGTTGGGGCAAGAATTTTGGACACGTTTGAAAAGGGCCCTAAATCCATTCCATCTTGAGGCGAACATTAGGATTTAAGTTATAGTTAGGTTTTTCCTATTTTTGAGCATTAGTTAATTTTAGTCTATTAATTGCATTATGAGTTAAGAAGTTGGCAATTCCTCTACTTTAGAGATGTAGAAGATGCGTGGCAATTTGCCTTAGGAATAAGCATGCGATTTCTTCCTTAAGAATAAAGTTTCCTGCAGTAAAAGCCTAAAAAGTAATTTCATCTAAGATTCCAGAGTAATTTAGAGTTAGCTCAGTTTACTTGGAAACTCGAATTGGGGTTGTTTTCCAGATGGTATTTAGAAACATTGTAATTCCATTTTCTCCAACAAAGAACATGGAGAAACGCCTATTTTGTGCAGGCAATGATTTTGCAAGGCATATGGAGGTTTGAATTCTCAGATTTGACTACATGCTCTTCATTCTTAGATATTGTTGCCAAATTTAAGCAACAAAACCTAGAAGTATGTGCAAAATATTATGAACTCCACCAGATAAATAGATTCTCTTTTTATCAAAAAATGTCAGAATATTTTCAAATGTAAAACAATTTCAGTCTCAGTTTCCAAGTAAATCTAGCTAATGTTTAAATCTACTTTCTAGGTGGCATAAATTAGAACTTTCTATTTTTATCCCAAATAAGAAATATTTCTGCTTTTTTATTAAGTTCGCATGCTTATTCCTATGTGTTGGCACAGTAAATCATATGAAGACACCAAAATCCTAAAATTTAGAGTGCTTTTAACTTTCTAACCATTGTACTGGTAATTTCCTGGACTACTGTGTCTAATGCTCTTCTGGAAAAACTTTGAAGTATAACTTTAATCTCAATTCTGATAAGATGGCAGGGTTTAGGGTGTTAGAAACATGTCAAAACTTGCCCCAAACGTTCCAGTCAGGTTTTTGCCAGATATTGAGCCACATCAAATTTCCCAAGTGGTTTAAAAAATTGCAGATTCCATAAGAGCTTCTTTATATGCTCCTTGCTAAGAGAGTCAGAGTAATGTCTTTGGTGGTCTTGCAGAGAGCATTACAACACAGCCTGCATAGAAGTTGAATGTTGATTGAGGTTAAAAGTGGCTTTCTTAGAAGTGTCTGTTTGAGATCTGTCAAAATTCAAAGCAATACGTGCCTAAATATAGAGATTTATGCAGGTTGTTGGAGTTAATTGAATTCATAGACAAATCCATTTTCAGAGCATCAATGAATGGAGTACAGTACTGTAGAGAAAATCGCATGCTGTTGAAGCATGGGAAGTGCTTCAGTTCAGTTCAAAGAAGGATATAGAAGAATTTTGTTCCACATGGAGAAGTTCATCAAGAATTCATGCAGAGCTTCACATATCTTTGCATCGTAGCTTTTATTATAAGTCATTTTGAACACTTTCCAGCGGCAGGGGAAAGCTTTTAAAAAGAGGCTTAAAATGAAGAACTTCATAATATTATGTATTCTAAGCAGGGATATGGCTTTGGATCTATAAAGTGTCATGCATAATCTATATCTTGAGATCATGTGTGAATATTCTATGCATCATGGCATCAGTCCATTCACGACATCATTAGCATCATTATCAAACGTAAATTTGAGTTAAGCAATAGAGAGATCAGCCACCTCAATCTTGGCCATAAATATATGCTGTCATTGTCAGAATTGGCTACTTTTATTGTGTTTCTGAAGTTTTGCAGGAAGCTGAAGAGCTTGTTACATATGCCAGACCTAAAGGATGACTATACCAGGTGATTTTAATCCCTTGAGAGTAGTTTATTAGAAGTGTGTCATCTCCAAAGAGGGTGAAGAACTAGACATGAAATAATTGGAGGGGTTCTTTTACATGAATATTGAAACCAAAGGGATTTTTAGGCACAAATAAATCGAGGATAAAGGTGATCCAAGAGAAGTTGAGGTTGCTGATAGGTGGCAAGAGGTAGAGAATGTTTCCTCATGGTGAGCATGAGACCCATATTGGTTCGTGGTTTGGCCTTAGAAGAATGGTACATGTGTCAATTATGCTTATCTCGGCTTGTCACAGCCCCTAGTATGCCTTCAAAATAAGCAATCAACTATGTATTTAAACCAATGTTTTAAAAATTGGAACCGGACTCGGAACCGGCCGAGGGTCGGACCGAACCAAATCGAAACCGGACCGTTCAAACTTTATGAACCGGTTTACTAAAAAATACATAAAATTTTATATTTTTAATGAAAACAATATATTTGAAAGGTTAAAAACCATGATTCCAACAATTACACACAAAATATGCAAAGTTTGCTCTTATATATATGTAAGAAAGGTGTTTATAGCAAAATGGCACGAACTCCAAGTCCAATACACAATACATATATCATATATGAGATTCCGAAACAAAATACATAAACAATGAGGCTCTAAATGGCCTCCATAGTCCGAGACTCCAAAAAACAACATGCTATGATCATTGATACATTACAAATACTACAAGTTACAAAACTCTAGAATAAACTAGAATAAATTAGGGTTTAGAACAAATAAAAAATAGAAAATGTATTAAAAACGCTTTTTTTAATTAAAATCACCATATAGGCAGTGTAGGTTCAAACTGGCTGGTTTGGGTCGAAACCGGACCGGTTTGAGGCCAAACCGGTCAACCGATCTGGTTCTTTGACCGGTTCGTGCAAAAAATTATTAAACCGGTCGGTTCCGGTTCCAGTTTGGCGGTTTTAAAACACCGATTTAAACTACTTGAGGAAAGCTTGAAGCTAGAAACATGAGACAAGGTACAAATCACATAAGAACCAAAATGAAAATGGGGTTGATGACATCATTATTGACTTCATTATGACATCATGTATCGTGTCATCATTTAGTAACTAGGACATCATCATTGAATTTATCATGTTTCTTTATCTAAAATTTTCCAAGCATAGATAACCCATTTCTTGCTCTGGCTGACTTGGCAAACATGACTATATTAGTTACACCCCTCATGCTGAATAGGCCAACTAGTCCCACACCAATTCTGTTTTCCTTCAATATTTACATATAAATATTATAAATGAACTCTATAAATACCATCCTTCTATGCACTTCATGTCTCCTTTGACTAAGGCATATTCTAGGGGTAGAAAGAGGAGATTTTGAGTCAGACCATAATGTTGATGTCAGCACAGCTGACATTAATAAATTTGCCGAGTGTCAACCGAGGACTTTGATTGTTGCGTTGACCAAGTATTGTTGTATTGATTGTACAACCACTGAATAACTGAATAAGCTGATTATTTGACTATAATCAATGTTGAAATCATGGCTGTTATATTTGAATGATTATGATCAAAATATATCTTACATCAGCTGCTCTTACCACAATTGCTGCTATGTTTTGAATTGTGAGATCCTCAACTGAAGTTATTCATGGGGATAAGCATTATAAATTTATAAGGATCTGCCGAGTTAACTAATGGGTCATTGATGATTTTGAGGTGTAATTGAAACTTGAGGTACCTTATACCTCACATGATAGGTTGAGGGTTAAATTTAGGTTGTTCATGCCCCGATGATTGATACAGAGCCCAACTGAGGTAACTCATTGGTTGCTAGTGATATGTAGAGGTTTAGTTGATGGAACTCATGTCCCAATTGACCGAGATAAGGCTTAGTCAAGGTAACTCACAATCCAATGATTTTGGAATTTTTAATTGGGGTAAATTTTGAGCATATTGAAGTGTTTATTGAATCAAACTGAGGTTATTTTATTCTACTTATTTATGTTTGGGATAAATGGAGACAAAAGGGTTTGTTGGAGGTCCAACTTGACGATGTCTCACGAGTCATGAAAATAAACGTCAAGAGATGTTGGTCTTTGAATGTGGCTTGGCAATGCTTTTCCCTAGTCCTAGACCTATTGGGTTTGGTTATTAACTTTATTGGTTATGTGCGGGTACTACTGCAATCAAGAGTTATTGCCTTTTATATTTCCATTGTGTGTGTATATCCAGTAGAATACTTCATAATGATGCTATATAACTGGTTAATTTTTTTCCCTACCCACCCAAAAGCTGGATATTAAAAACAATAAACCAAGTTTGCAAGATATGGCTGCAAAAGCAATGGAAGCTATGAATGGGCATAATAGAAGCTATGCAAAAGTATTTTGAAGCCATACAAATGAATATCCAAAATCATTTGCAAGAAATAGAGAACAGAATCAGTGCTCAAAAGATATGAAAAGGAATGCTAACATAGGACTCAAGACCTCTCCCCAATGCCACCTCCAACAAATAGACCCAATGAGAGAAACGTGAAAATCCAATTTGAAAGGTAGCGTACCATATGGGTCAGTAGAGAACTTCTTTTGCTTATGTGAAATACCAAAAAAGACATATCCGAAGCCTTCAAAGAATGATTATGACTATGATAAACAAGTAGTGTAGGGATTATAGTGAAACCACAAGAAACATGACAACTAAACTACCTTATATTTCCAAAATATCAAATACTTAGGCTCATAAATGGCCTAAACACAAAAATCATTTTGAAATAGTACTAAAACACTTTAGAGAATATGAAATCTTATGCTAAGCTAAGTATGACTTTTATAAGAATGGGATCTAGTACATGTGGGAAGCCATTTTTGACAAGGGCGTAGAGATGGGTTTAAGATAAACTCAAGCAATTTGAGATTGGTGACCATCTTAAAGTATAAATGAAACCAGAAAATCTAGAAATTGTAGGATTATATTGAAGATTTTTCAACATGTTCTGTGAAATATCTTACCCTTACATGCTTACAATGGAAACAAAACGATTTTAATGGATGGAAAGACACCAAAACTATTTGAAATCTTTGAGAAATCACTAACTAAAGCATCAATATTTGAAATCTTTGAGAATTCACAATTCACAATTAATTCGCAATTTGCAATTCACAATTCACAATTTGCACACAATTCACAATTCTCAATTCACAATTCATAGAAAAAGCTAACAAAATGCAGTAGGAGCACATGGCCAAGCAGTAGTGTCGTGCTTCTTGCACAACACTATATTTTATATAGTTTGTCACGACCAACTAGTCACAAATTACTAAACTTGCTGCATTTGTAAGTATTATTACATCCCATGGGGTCCTCATATCATCATCATCGATTAATTATATTTCCTATCCCTATGATATTTATTATATCACGAGCAAAGCGTGTGCTCCCTAATATTCCATTTTTGGGTAGTAGTGTACTCTTGCCGTAGAATATGTTTTTCTATTCTATTTTGGAGCCTATTACTGGTATCAGAGCCATACTCTCTGGACTGGAATCATTTCGAGTAAATTACTGATACAAAAAAGTTAATTTTATTTTCTATAGTGGAATTTGTGTAATTTATTTTTACATATTCATTGTGCAAGAAGATCCTAATCTCATGAATTCTCCACACTCTTCTTGATCTTGCACCTAGTTCCTCATTCTCATTTGTTCAAGCTTGGTCTTATCTCTTGTGTAGGTAGTTAGTTCTTCCTTGTCATGGGAGTCATTCTTTAATTTCTTTGAGCTCACTCTTTCAAACTTGCTTGCCTTTTTGATTTCTCACATTTTCCCTAGTTTCTCCTACATTGCTCGTCACATCGGCTTTTGTCACACCATCCTCTCTCTTGATCACACTCCTTGCTGCCACCCTCCTTCCCATTCACCGTCGTCTTCCTTCTCTTCTTCCACCTTTCTCTCCATCCACCATGTACCTCAGCCATTTGACCACCCTTTCTTGTCAACTTCTTCATCGCCCTTTCTTGTCAACTTCTCCATCGCTCCATTTGTCAACTTCAAACCCCTTATCTAACCAAAAATATTACACCATAACTTTAATGGAAACATGAAAATATTTTAGGTGTTGTAAGAGGTGCATGAACAATTGAATGAGTGTAAAAGAAACATGGAAAGAGAAAATCCCAACAACTCCCTCTCAATAGGGAAATGCAGTAAACAGCCTCCCAGTTATTAGGGATTATTTATGGTATTAAAGAAGATAAACAAAGTGGCCTATAAACTAGAACTACCACCTCATGTAAAGATGCACGTGGTATTTCATGTTAGCTTCTTGGTGAAATACTTATCGTGATATGATAATATTCTCCTCTTATGTAAACGTTGAAGTAGATCAACAATCTCAGGACTTAGTTAGAAGAAACAAGAAAATTGAGAAACAAAGAAACGAAGTACCTTATCGAGTGGTCACATAAACCTATGAAAGAAGCAACTTGGGAGATTTTGAGTTTTTTCTAGAGAAGCCAAACTCATTGAGGGTGATAGGCCACTCAAAGGGGTGATGCTATTACAACCCCTAATAGGTCTTCACTTGAAAAAAAAACAAGAATGTTTATTTAAATTACTGGAAAATGATTGATACAAAAAACACAACATCAAGGATAAATTAGACCAAGAAGGGATTGATAACTTCCATAGTGGCTTCACTATGATGTCATCTATCAACCATGATGTCATCATTGAGTAATTCATGATTTGTTTGAAATTTTCATGTCTAAAACACATAATTTTCTCTCTTGGCCAACATGACAAGCATGACTTGATATACAAGTGGTATTTCCCTAGTGAAACAAATTATGTGATGACTTGATTAATTACACCACTCATGTTGACTAGGTGGCTGGACACATGCCCTGCCAACCCCCTTTTCTCAAAAATTTGTTACAGATAATAAATGAACATCATAAATCACATTTCTCACTGCAGTTTATCTCTCCTTTGACCAAAAGAATATTTTGAGGGAAAAAGGGGGTTTTGAAGTAGAATATGCTACTCACATCAGCTTAGCTGATAGTGATCACCAAACTGCCAAGTGTTGACAGAAAACCTCATTGTTGCATTGACCTTTGTTTGACCCCTCGGGGTCGCATTGACCAAAACTACATTGTTTATTGATAAGGATTGCTGCGAACTGTATTTCTATTTAAGTCAAATGTAAGGCCTACACTTTGAATTATGAGGTCAATCAAGGTCACCTATGGGGTATGGATTATAAGAATTATTTGATGTAACTCATCGTCTATTGGTGGTTGCGGGGTTGAGTTAACTTGTGGGATTCAATTGAGGTACTGCATGTTGTCAAAGACCAGTCTGTTAAGGCAACTCACATCTCCAATGATCAGTGTCTACCGAGGTAACTCATGGTGATAGATAAGGCTTAGTTGAGGTAACTCACATACCTGAAGGATGTAGGTGGTTGTTGTTAGCTCATATACCTGATGATTGATACGTGGGTCAAGTGCGGTTACTCGTGTGGATATTGATTTTTGTAATTATGTTCCAGCTTGACAGAAAAAATGAAGTTGGTTGATTCCCAAATTAGTGATTCTCCACAATGATGATATCAAGGCATGTACGTTTTCAAATGTGTCTTGGTGATGGTCTTCCTTTGGCCTAGGCCAGATTGGTTTGTTTACTAACTTGGGCAGTTTATGTACAGGTAGTATAGTAATCAAGGAGTTGTCTTACATTTTTCTGTTGTGTGATATTCAAATGGAATGTTCTGTAACGCTAGTAATCATCTATCAAGTATATCTTAATGTGAGACATGAAGTGTGAGGGTTGGATATATTTGTTACAGTCCAGAATTGACCGCTAGTGCTGTCATGGGGGTTGGAGTTATATTTGCGCAGTAATTGATTCATTGATTGCAAATGAATGATTGTAGCAATCATATTTGTGTCAAGGGCTGTGTATAGCAGCAAGTGCTGATATGGTCTATTAATATGATAGCTTCATTGTCAGGAGCTCTCAGCTAAGGGCAGGTATTGGTAGGAGCCAAACATTGAGCTTCACATATATAATATTTATTATTAATCAAATGATACAATATATGTTAATAATATTAATGTTACTGTTTGTAGTAATGTACCATAATGTAAAGGATATGCGACCACAATTAGTGCTTTATAGTTGTAAGGTAGTTAAACCGCCATACCAAATCTATGTATATGTGAGTCATGTACTGGGGATCTGGACATTGGAGAAATGTTTGGGTTGTAAAGGCAATACATTTTGAGCTAGTCATGATTATATTTATCTGTATGAAATCGATAATATTTATGAGAACCTTTCTCCCATCTCTTTATCCATTCTTCTAGTTATATAATCCTAAAAGTCAATACAATTCTCAAGTACACTTTTTGATGTCCAGCTTCTAGCATCCATCTTTGTTAAGTCCGTCTAAAATGTTTGGTCCGTTAAAATGTTTGGACTTCTTTTTCTCTTTGTTTGGTGGCTGGGTTTGTTAGGCTGGATTGATTTCCATACTTTTTCAAATGTTGGAGGTGGTTTTGGGAGTTGACTGTTTTAGAGTTTTATGCTATGCCATTGAAGCTCACAATTTGACTCTGGCTTTGATTATTATGGTTCTGCTACACATTACATTTTAAGGTATTGATATCAAACATCCCAAATCCTTTTGAATTGTCATATTAAATGTGTCTCGAGAACTTGTTTTTACTCTTCACCAACAACTTCTGGGTGAATAATAAAGTGGTTGAATTATTTAGTTCACACTCTGAAACTTTCTTTTGACCATTCTCGAAGTTATTGCTGCCAGATTTGTTATTCTCTCATGTACATGGCCGGGTAAAATGTGTTTTTTCGTAAATTCTTTAAACTCTTCCCAATGGTGATTGGGAGTCAACGTTGTTGGTTTTGAAGGTCAAAATAGTTATACGACCACAATATGGCTTGCTTTGCATTTTCAACTTGGAAAAGGAAATTTTATTAGAGTCAATGTAAGTTTGGAGAATAATATTGCTAGCTATCATAGTCAATCATCGTGTTCTTCAACATTTATATTCCCATCATACATTATTATTTTAATTTTTAACCTTGGTTTCAACCTTTAAGATGGCAATGATATTTGCACTAGTAGCGAAAGATGCTAACCATACTTGGTCTAAGCAGTCCGGGACCAATGTTTAAAACTGGCCGAATCGGAATTGGTTCGACCGGTTCAACATATTTAGACATGAGCCGGTTAAAAAAGGATAGTTCGATCTGCTTGGTACTTGAACTAGGCCGTTTTGTAAGGAACCGGCCGGTTTAGTACCAAACTGGTCGAACTGGTCTTGTTTCATCCTGAACCGGCTGAATCATGTAAAGATGCATGCATACAACACTGAGTATAAAAAATTCAATTTTTTATTCAAAATTTCTGCTTATAACACCTTTCTTACTTGGAGTTCGTGCCATTTTGCTATAAACACCTTTCTTACCTATTATATAGTATATACATGAGCAAACTTTGCATATTTTGTGTGTAATTGTTGGAATCATGGTTTTTAATCTTTCAAATATATTGTTTTCATTAAAAATGTAATTTTTATGTGTTTTTTAGTAAACCAATTCATAGAGTTTGAACCGGTCCAGTCAGGTTCCGATTCTAGTCCGGTCCAACCCTCGACCGGTTCCGATTTTTAAAACACTTTGCTCTAGACTAGTTTTTGGAAGAGTTGCATTGCTTACAACTTCATCTATGCTTCTTTAGGAATAGTTATACATAAGATCGAGATCTAAATCATTTGCATAAGCCAGGCATTTGGTCAATGAAATCTCATTTTGGATTGGTCTAGGCCCCTTGTGAGGGTCTCTACATTTTGTTCTCAACGACTTCACTTCACTTACTTACTTATCTCTCAACTCTCTCTCTCTCTCTCTCTCTCTCTCTCTTTGTGCCATGTTTGAACATCCCTTGTTGAGCTATTGTATATAATGACAATTATGGAAATAATGGCATTTCCTCCTTTTGGTGGTACAACCTTTTCACCTTTTATAACGACATTTTTACACTCTCAAGATTGAATTTTGTGACTCTTTGTAATGTCCCCTTTTTCGAATTAGTTCCAAATGAAGACTTCTTGCCATTTTTCTTCCCATGGCCAAGAAGAATTTGAGCAAGGGAAGTATGTGGGTTTCATTTATGTTTTCTTTCATTTCTATTAATGCTTCTTTTTGTATTTTCCCTCTTAAGGACAGGTCAATTGGGCTAGAAAGCTCATAAAGACAAATTAAAAATAGAAGCATGCACTTAAAGTGGTCAGTCATGGGGAAAAGTCACCCTTATGACTCTTGGTGCCAAAAAGGGAGGATATAAAGGTGGATTGAATGGCCTAAGGAAGGCATGCATGTTTATTTCAAAAATTGATATCTTGGGTTTGTGTACAATGTGTCCTATCCTCCACCGAAGACGGAAACCTTTGGTGTGGCTCTACTTTGAGGACAAAACCCTCATTGGATACTATTGGGGATGAAAACCCTCAATAGTCACTACACTTGGGGACGAAAACCTCATTTGTTGCATTGGTGGCTTCACACGGGAGTCACAAGTGGACTTAATTGGCATATTTAATAACAACGAGGTATAAATCCGTGCATAGGGCACTTTTACTTCAACGAGGGCATTTTCTAGGGTGTTGGCACTCTTCTTTCTTTGGAGCGACCCACCTGTAAAGTTTGGGATCAGTTTCGAGGGATTTCCATGGTTGGAAAAATTGATTTCACTTTCATTGGATAGCTGGTCTCTTGAAGATCATTTTGAGCATTGGTTTGTGTTGAAACTCCAAGTATTGATGGAGTTATAAATTTTAGAAGTTTCAGCTATATTTGCACTTAAAATAAATTTATAAAATACATATTTGCTCCAGATTTCATTTTGCTGGTTTATTTGAGTATTTGGGATATTTCTATGATAATTTTCAGTCCATATTGTATGTGAATGATTGTTCCTAAGTGCTGGTAAAGTTTGCTGCCCTAGAGGAATATAATTAATGTTCTAAGCTGATTTTGATACCCTCAAGGTGTAATTTCAGTTTGCTGCTAGGCTTTCTAATCATGTTGGATCTGTTATAAAATTAGATTATTTTCAGTTTGGTGTTGGTGTATTTTCAGATCTGATTTCTTAGGGTTTGTGGCCAAACCCTTATTTTTAGTTCAAACCCTAGAAAGGAACATTACACTCTTATTGACAGAAATGCGTTTTCCATAAGCTTTGATGCCAAAATATGATTTGTTTCTCCATGATTGTGCCAAATGGGATCCATCACCAAAATCCCAAATGGTTGTGGTGTAATGATAAGTCGAGTACACTCAAATGCAAGAAACCTAGTTCAAATCCCCATGTCGTGTTAAGGTGGCCTATATCCCAGAGGACAACCAAGTGTTGGAGTTAACGTTGGTCCAGTTTGTGCAGCATCTGCTGGGGAACTGGGGCCATTGTATGTGTCATTGTGTCCCCAATCAGTGTGGTCCTTGTCATGTTAATGCAGTGTCCACTGGGGCATTTGGGCCCCTCGTATGTGTCTCCAATCAGTCAGTCCTGGTGATGTCCCATGTACCCTTGGCAGAAAAATAGACGTATCACCAAAATATAATTTAGATTAGGCATTGATGGGAAAGTATACTGTGTAATTGGTTAATAACTACAAGTATCTTTCAACCATTCCTAGAAGAAATGCTAACAGAAGGCAAGATCATTTCAGTAACAGAATATGAATACATATTTGTTACAGCATTTTTGTGCTCTATTGAGTTTACAAGAGTGGTGTAGATGCTAAGTCCACCATGAGATACACATAATTCCTTTCTGGCAGGCTTCGAAAGCGTGCTACAGACGTTTACCAAGTTATGTATTTACAAGCTATATCCTCGATACATTGGTTTGAAGGCCTATTTATACATGCTCATCAGTAGCAGTTACGTGACCAGTTCATGTGTTTTTTTCCTCCTTGCCATTTACTATTAAATTTTCATTGTTTTGCATTTCTTTATGGGTACTGTCGATGGCACTTTTGTCAAAGTTCACACATAAGTAGGGGAGTTCATCATCAAGCTTAGAGCAACTCTCAGCTTAGATGCCATGTCCAAGGGGTTCCTCTTCTGCCGAAATTCTCTCGGGACTTGAACTCAACCTTGTCTGTATGGCCCTCCTTAACAAAGTTGCATTAACGTGAAGATCATGTCCACCAGGAGTTTGAACCTGAGTCCATCATACTGGTAATCGCTTCACTTTACCACTAGGCCAGGACTGCTGTATGAGTTGCAATACTAATATATTATTATAACATGTAAGCACATACAAGGATTATATTCTATATTACAAACTCATACAATAATAGTATGGTACGCATGTATGCGTGTGTAGCTATTTTAAGTTTGTAACCCTCCTACAAAGTTTATTTTTGTTGTTATTCAAGGCCATTTTGGTTGGCCGCAGCTCAGAGGTCAGCAAAACCATCAGGAGATGTCGTGGGTTCATTCCCCATGCATCAGTTTCATAGGTGATGCATGGCGAAAAAAACTATCCAAGGGACTATTTCTCAATGTGCCTTATCTGCATCTAATCAACGATTCTTCTTTCTTTGTGAAATTTCGAACTTTGTGTCACATGCAGGTGAGGTGCATTAATTGAGAGATTTTGCAGGATGGATTATTGTATCAATGCTTTGAGGTGGCCTTGGCTCCATTTCGAGGCCTCGAAATGCATCTCTATCCCAGGGATGTGCCCCTACCTGAGTATGTGTCCTGCTGCTAATATGGTGCTATAAACTCCATTTATGACACTATTATTGCAACAAGAAAAATAACATACTACCATACCTCATGCTCCACATTCCAGCTCTCACTTGGAAGGCTCTTGTATCTTTATATTATTAATAAATTCGAACTCCAAAAGATTACACGGGCATACTTAATTGAACATACAGCTCGCATCTTCCATTCTGTCACTCTTTCATGCATCACATGTTTGAAATTTTGATTAGATTCAATTTCAATTACATAACTTGTACATACATACTGTGAATCAAACGTATTAGCCTTCACAGTTTGATTTAAGCATGCATTTTTCCTTTGACTACCATGAGTATTCCATTACTCTGCTGGGCATATATCATATGTTTATATCACCCAGTGATTATAGAGGGAAGCTGGTCGCCGAAGGATAATTATTCTGCTGCCTTAATTCAGTTGCATGGATGGACATTTCTATGTCAAAATGGTTCTCCCATCAGCTTTGAACTCAAGCATGCATTCATGCCTTATGTCATTCCTTTAACTATTGTTTATAGTCTCTGTCTTTGTTTGGCTAACATGAAAAAGTGCCGGAGCTTGCAACTCCTGAGAAGTTTTATTTATTAGTTTGTTTATTATATTTGTATTATATAGTTTCAGCTGTCCATATTGGAAGGAGGCAAGCTAAAACCCTTGATTTATCTTACTTTAGTGTGATTGCTTCCTTTTGTCAGATAACAGTTTAGTTCATAATTTTCGATATCCCATCTTCTTTCCAAGACAAGAATGATAAGCATTTTAAGCGGCCACATGCTGTTTAGGGGTTGTTTTACATGCCAACATGTCTTTCTTCTTGCAGGTCGTATTGTCAATAAGAACCCTGAAGGGTGTACTCATGCTCTTTATATGCGTTTTCCATCCAAAGAGGTTTTGGCACAATACTATAGAAATCCATTTCAATCAAGAGTTCTCAATGAGAATATCATTCCATATTGCCATGTATGATCTGACATGTAAACACTTATCCATCTCATTTTTAAGTTAACCTTTCATTTTACCTATGCTTTTGCATATGAATTTTTGGGATGCTTCTCGTTTTCTATTATTTTTATGATAAGAAAAAAATTGATAAAGAATTCAGGGGTTTCAGTCCCGTAATTTTGCTCAGAGGTTTAGTGTACTTAGTTAAAAACTAAGAACATGGAAGATTTCAGTGGTACATGGGGACTAAACTGGGTAAGCTCATTAGGATCAAGATTGGAACCAATGTACTGAACCTGTTCTTTCATTTGCATGTCTACATTTTTGTCAATGTGCTAAACAGGGGTCAATTTCAGTGCACTATGAAGCAGAAGTACAGGATGATATCATATCGTTATTTCGCAGGGGAGAGGTTTGTTTGAAAGCACAATCTCATATACTTTATTTGCATGGTAATTGAAATTGCAATATATTTTTTTCTTTTAGCCTTTTAATAGTAATGTTGCAAGTTTGTATTACAATATTTATGATTGTAGGTTTGATGCTTTCTGTAATACTTTTGTGTTATGTTTCAGGATTTCGAATATGGCGCGGAATTTTTTCTTCTGATTTCAGTGCATGAAAATGCTTCAGTAGATACTATCAGAAACGCATTAGATGCATTTGCAAATCTGATACAGGACTTTGGATCAACAATTATACAGCACACTCAAGGTACAAAACAATATTAATGTTAATACAGCACCTTGTTATTTCTTTATTTTCTGTAAGTCTGTTTTCAACAAAAATGTAATTTCAGACAAAAAATCTAGCTTCTTTCCCACTATGACTAATCATTATTTACTTCCTACAACTTTTACATGGATTGAATCTGCCCGTATGGTGGTTGTAATATGCTAACGTTTTTCATTTCATCATTCATTGCTACTTTTTATTGTTCCTCCTCTTGTTTGTTCCCATGTCAATGTGGTAGTTTCTTTTCCAGGAAGCAATTTAAGCAACAATAGCAAGGACTACACACATGGCATTGTTATACGATTTCCATCAGGTTGGTGGAATTTTATATTCCACAAGTTAAACCACTTTCCTTTTTATTCTATGATATTTGATCTTTCCTGTATTGAGCACCAGAGGATTAACTTGTTTTTGTAGCTTACTAATATGCATGTGAACTTTCTCTTGCAGAAGAGGCTGTAAAGATTTTTACCAGCAGCCCATCATACACTGATGTAAGATTTGCAATTTAATAAACATGATGTCCTATTCAGGAAAGCATGTGCTGCCTTTTGGCTTCACATGGGTTCTAAATTTATAGCATCAATATTTACTCTAAGAATCCTTGCCATTTTTAGGGGTTTAATTGTATCCGTCGGTTCCTACTATTACAGTCCTAACACTGCAATTTTTAAATGCAGATGTGGGAACAGAAGATTTTACCCATCTCAAGAAAGACATTGATGGTTTATGTATTGATTGATCCAGTTGGTACCACACTTGTGTAGAAGGAACATTTTGGCATAACCAACCTGGTCTTTTCTTACAAAGGATTCAGAGCATCATTAGGCTGTCGAACTCAGCATATTATTTCTCCTTTCTAATAGAATGATTTTCTGGATCTGTTCATTTCCTGCTCTTGGATTCTGCTGCTTCTACCGTTCTCATGTTGTTCTTGGCATTGTTTTAACATTTGACTTTTGTAAATGCCTTGTCACTCTAATAGATTTTTCATTGTCACAAATAATGTTTGTCATACTTTTTTCTATTCTTCAACAGTTCAAATAATATTTGATTTTCTGAATTGTCATCATATTTTGGACCATGCAATTCAATCTAGAGGAATAAGAAAATCCCAAGATTGGTGAATCTGGTATGTGTTGTGCAAGCTAATTTTTAATTATCGTGTATGACCAACTGGATGAATTATGTGGTGTTGCAATTGTTCTATGGCAGAATACCCCTTATACCTTGGCACTAAGCTGGAAAAAGTTGATTTTCATGCACCTGATACAAATACATGCAAAAAGTCTTAGAAGGATTGGAATGTGTATCCTTCATCCCCCACAAAACAAAAATGTAAAATTTCCACTTATCCTTTATGCAAGCATGTGTGCCCGCATTTGTTTATGTCAATTTACAACTTGCTACATGCATCTTAATATGATTGTCTTGCATGTGTCATTAACCAGCACTTACACCAAAAGGAGGTGCAATGGTAGCCAAATATGAGGTGTCACCCCTATTGACATATTATGTTAGTGAGAGGGCCACTTCCATTGTGTGTCACCCCTATTGGCATAAGGATCATGATATATTGGGGTTTATATTTTACTGTGGGCCCCAACCAATGCTGAATTAATTTGTTGATTGAATGAGGCTTTTTAGAGTTGCAGAAGCAATTCCAAGATGCACAAAAGAGACATCTAACTCGGGTAATAAGCCATGAATCAAGAGGCAATTGTATAGAATGTTTTTGGATTTTTTGAAACCACTAAGGAGGAGAGGGGAAGGCTGAGGAAGTAAACATATTGAGCAAGCAACCAGCCAACCATTATATTGGTAGGAGGGCCATTTTTGTTGGGGTGACACTCTTATTGGCGTAAGGACCATGATATATTGAGATTTATATGTTACCGGAGACCAAGCCAACGAAACAATATGTGGGTTTGATTTTTTGACCGAATGCATATTTTTAGAATATGTTAGTAAAAAGGCACTTCCATTGCGGCATCACCCAATTCAAGGAATGCATGCAAACTCGAACCTCCATTTGAGGGAGGCTATAACAAGTGAAAATTTTGCAAGTGCCTTACCAAACACCATAGGGTGTTTGCATACGACTAACATTTATAAATTAATTGACTCAAGATCAAATCCCAATGGGGAATGACATGTCTATGCCAAACAAGTTTAAATCTCTGCTTGAGAGAGACTATAACAAGTCAACATTTTGTAAGTTCCTTACCAAGCACCTTGGATTGGTTTTAACAAGTAAAAAAATTTTAAATGCCTTACCAAGCACCCTAGTTTGATGTTTTGGTGGTGTGGATGTAGTTTACATTTACAAGTTAATTGACCCGAGATCAAATCCCAATAGGAAATGGAATGTCTTTGCCAAGCAAGATTAAACCTCCGCTTGGGAGAGGCTATAATATTGAATTATGTCAAACAATTCCCGTACATTGTATATGCTTGCACATTTTACATACATATCTATTTGGGCATTTGCAACTACAACATCTAACAAAATCTCCTTTCCATTATAATTTGTTGTATGTCCATACCCTACTATGAAGCTCCCATTTTCACACAAGCCGAGAGTATGTTGGGAAAGGTTGTGGAGTTTGGCTTTACACCTTCCAATTGCATTTGCTTCATAGTTTTGAAGGACTTTTCAACAAGTCCATTTTGTGCATACTTTGCCATCACAATCCATGAGACCACATTTTTTTGAGGCATTTGTCGAATAGTTCTCCTTCCCTTTTATTAAAATCATTGCATTCCATGAGATCACATCTCTCTAAGGAATTTTGTCAAACAGTTCACATGCCTTGTATATACTTCCACATTTTTAATCATATGAGCGATGGCACCCGCAACTACATATGACAAATAACAAATTCCATTATGCATTGATGGATGTCCATACCTCGCTTCAAGATCTTATTTTGCTATGGGTTAGGAGTATGCTTCCACATTTTCATACATTACCACCCAATCTGCGACATCTATCAAAAATCCTCTTTTCATATTTCGTTGATGAATGTACACACCCATTTTTAATGCTCCCATTTTGGCACAAACTCAAAGAATGCTAGCAAATGTTGTGGAGTTTGGCTTTCTGAATATCCTAAAATCATTGCATTTTGTGAGATGATAGCTCTCTGAGGCATTTTGTCAAACAACTCACATGCCTTGTATATACTGCCGTACGTTTCATACATATCAACTAGGGCACCTGCAACTGTAACACTTGAAAAAAAACACTTTCTAATATGCTTTGACGGATGTCCATACCTTGCTCCAAAGCTCTTATTTTGCCACACAAAGTTGGGAGTATGCTTTGCAAAGGTGAGTTGATTAGGTTGGACATAAGTTCATTGCATTTGGTCAATCTCAATGCCTCTTAAGGATGACCGTCTTTGTAATTAGCAAACATAATCTTGCAACCATGGTGCCACCACCGCATCTCCCAAATGCTCCTCCAACTAACTTCCCACCATTCTCCACATGCTTGCTATCACTCCTAGGTCACCAACATTCGCTTTGGAACCAAGGCGCCAATCTTCTCGTGTAATGCTCCACTAAAATCTTTCACTTGAGAACCAAGAACAACTTAGGCTTAGTTAGGAAAATTATGGAATAATTTTTCTTTTTTTTAAGGTGTTAACAACCAAAGTCTCAAGGACAATTAAATTCAACTAATAACTTTTCCCATTATAACAATTACTAATTCCACATTATAAATCAATAAGTGTAATAAATCCACACCTAGCTCAAATCTCCTTAGGGATTAATTTAATCACTGATTACATTGACATTTTAGCTAGATATTCCTTGATTTAAAATTTTAGGTTAAGGGACCAAAACAATTAAATACCCAAGGTTTTTAATTCCACAAGATCCATGACAAGAGCAAGGTTTAATTATAGGGGTGGGGAAAGAATACATATTTAAAATCATCAGAGTAAATTCTTACTTACCCACTCCTAGAACTTGGTTAAAGATTCAATTTGATTTTTCCCATGATTAACGCAATTAAAACTTCCTTTTTGAAACATTCCCATTAGATAGGGAATTTCCTCACCTTTCCAATGATATAAAGAAGTCCTCCTAACTCCTCATATTTCTCAAGTTATGGGCCGACGGAACTTGGGGTGAAAATTTTCCCAAGAGCAGGCCTGCGGGCCTAGGGAGGAAAATTTTCCCCAACTCGGGCTTGTGGACTTCGGAGAGAAAATTTTCCCAGAGGAGAAAAGTGGAGCGGGGAATAAAAATTTTCCTAGACGCGGCCGGCGGAGCGGGAAGACATTTAGCACTTTTGCCCTTTTGGGACAAAGCAAATTTTACACCCACACCTCCGCCGACACCTGTTTGGAGGCCAATGGCACTAGTAGGGGCACCAAGCAAACATTTGGAAAATTTGACCAAAGGTTAAAGGTTAAGACTTAAAGGGTCCACTCCTCCACCGACGCCGTGAAGCCACATGTGGTCAGGGATAGTGATTAGAGGGGCCGAGGAGGAAACTTACAAATTTTTCCAAATTTATTTTTGAAAGCACTTAAGGTTAAAATCGATCCGAGCCTCCGCCGATGCCCAACAAAGCCACGTGTCGATCAATGATTGGTCATGGGCCGTGAGGGACGCGTGAGAAAACTAGGAAAATTTTCCAAATTTTAATTTTGCAAGAGCTAAGGTTAAAATGGATTTTGCGCCTCCGACAGAGCCTTGTTAAGCCAAGTGGTAAAGCACCTGATTGGCTGCGGGCCAACAAGGATGCGAGGAAAACTTAGAAATGTTTCCCAAAATGATTATATATATATATATATATATATTATATAACTTATATTATATATATATATATATATTTAATCTTATTTTGACCAATCGGGTTTGCGGGTCAAAGTGGAGCGGAGCGGCGAGGAATTTCCGTGCCTTAAGCACTTTTGGGAAAAAGCACAAAAGAAAGTATTTAGCCCATGGGTCCGCCCAAGAATATTTGACAGTTAGATTTTTGAAGCCAAAATGAAGTAAAACTTCATAAGGCCATAACTTTCGACTAGGAGCTCGTTTTTGGCAAACGAGGACTTTTTGGAAAGATCTCAAAGTCCTCTTTGCACAGAAGCTCAAGATTTGAATTTTGATAAATTTTGTGGGGTTAATTTTACATAAAAGAACTACAGGCTTTTAAAATGCAACAGGTAAAATTAAACTTATAAAATTTTGTTCAATTCAACCTCCTTCCTTTCTCAACGCATGCCAAGCAAACATGGAGGAGTGCTCTTGGAGGTTTGAAGGGTAAATTTGCAAGGTTACAACGTTAGATCTAATTGCAAATCAATTTTCCACATTTTATACAGCAAAATGTTTGCAATTTGCCTTTGCCTGATTTTGCAAAGTTTTGAAAGATTTTCCTAAGTGACATTGTCTATTTGAATTTTTTAGGTCATATTATGTTCAATTTGTTGTTTCAATGGTTATTTCTTTGTTGTAGTGTCGATCTATTCATTTCTGATAAAAGTTGCAGAGTTTCAAGTGAAACCAAAATGGAAGGGAAAACAAAATTAACTCAATGGATCTTATTTCACTTGCCTTGCTAGAAAAACATATGGGTTCATTCCATGCTAGTTTCAAATAGATTTTTTTCTTCGAATTAAGTGATAGAAACAAGAATGCAACTTCTATTCCACTCAAATTATACCTTTCAACAAAACAGAGTAATACATTTTCTTCACACGTGTTTCCTCTTTTCATTTACCCTTCTATAACAACATTTAAATTCATTCCTTGCTGATTTAAAGTATTTATCTTCCTTCAATCAAAAGTAGAACAAGAATGCAGTTTCAATTTTTCAAACACGTACTCTTCAAAACATAGAGGATGAAATAATTCTAAATACATTTTCCACATTCAATCAGAGAGTTGCACAACATTTCCAAGGCAGATTCCAAACAATAATAACTTCATTTTGTAAAGGTAAAACAACATCTATTCAAATTAGAATGATTTCTTTTACAACTTCTCTTTTGCAATGATCAAATACAACTTACAAGATATGAATCTTTCTCTTTACATTCCCTTTTACAATACAAAATACGAGTATATCTCTTTCACATTCAAGTGGGACTTCATTTCCAAAATAGGATAACTCTTCACTACAAAATATATTACATTGTCATCCACTTGAAGTGGGAAAAAAAAAAGTTTACAAAAAGTTTCACAAGGGACTGCCAAACTTTGTCTTCCTTCTCAGTTCCAGAACAACAACATGAAGATCCTCCATTTTATTTATTTCAATATAATCACAACAGAACAGGGGAAAGGTAACTCTCTCCACCCAACCAAGACATCCAATGAAAGGAGAAGCCATCCTTCTTCATTGGCCCCATGAGCCCCAACCACAATGCAATAAGAGATGTTTTCCAACACATGGCAACAACAAGCTTCCACAACACAAAGACATATTTCTCATTCAAAACACAATCTAAAACAAAATGTAGTTTGCAACCACATTATAACATACACACAAAACTCAGGCTTCATCATGCAAGCCAAAGGAGCAAGAAACTATGGGGGATGCTTCTTATGCCTCCCAAAGGGGAAATGGGTATCACCACCTGATTACAAACTCCAAAATATAGTATATCAAGCCTTGACATGCCCTTATGCCTCCCCAAGTACCCCTTATTCCTCACATTTCCTTATGCCTCCCCAACCTCTTATGGCACCCCATAACGAGTAAAGAAATGCAAGTTATTTCTTTGTAAGGTGGAACCCAAATCCCAACTCCCTCCACACTTATACCTCCCCAAAACACTTATGCCTCCCCCAAAATACCCCATAGTCTTCTCCTACACCATCCCTAGGTAGTCTACCCAACTAGCCAACAAATAAAACAACACATTCAAACACTCAACCATTCACATAAGCATAAAAATGAAAGAAGAGCATTTCCAAGAGCCAAGCTCTTACCTCTCCATGATGGAGTTGTTCCAAGTTCAAAACAACAAGCTCTCCAATGCAAAGCAATCCAAGAGATCAACAATCAACAAGTGTGCAACCATCTCCAATCTCCTCCAAAAGCAAGAAATCTTAAAACCAAAATAAGTCGCCCAAAATGAAGCAATGCAAGTTCAAGTAACCCCCAAAACAAGACAAGGAATTCGAATATATAGAGAGGGAAGAGAAGAGGATGAGGTGGATCCAAGTGGGATGCCACATCACACATCCTCAACTCCAACTCATAAGTCAACTTCAATCTCCAAGGCACAATAAATAAGTAGGTGAATAAAAGACAATTTTACTTACACACTCAAATCAAGCCCACACCCCATAAGGACTGAAATTGAAAGCATGTAAGAAAGTGCAATTTAAAGCATACAACTTGACTTACAAAAATGCATAATAAAAGTCTAGATTTAACTCTCCAACCATAGGTAAGGTTGGTATGCAAATTTAAGAGGTGTGGGACAAGTTTAACTTGTCCCACAAGCCTCCAAAATCAGCCTCCAAGGACAAATTCGAATCTCAAGGGAGGTGGATTGTTTCATACTCCAAAATCAACTTACACATCTCTTACACATTACTTACACATTTCTTACAACATTTAATACAAGGCCAACAACTCTATTAATTACTTTCTTATGACATATTTTAATTAATTATCTTAACAACATGATTACTCACAATATCAACACACCATTTAATAAATAATGAAAGGGGTCAATGCACCACAAAATAAACACATGCAAACATCAATAAAAAGGAACCAAATAAATAAATACACATAACCCTTGGTCACATTTAAAGGTGATCCCCCCATGGGAATCCCTAACAACAATCAAACACACACACACACACACACACACACACGAACAATACAAGTTGTCATGGTGACCTTGTTGAATTCATCTAGAATTCCAATGTGGTTGGTCTCCAACCCCCGATGTTTGTTGTAATATTTTAACCTGCAAAACACAATACCTCCTTCAGCCTCGTGGCCACATCAGAACATCCAAAATGAATATAATATAATTCCAAAACCACATATACATATGAATCACAACAACATCAAGGCAAACAACAATATCATTTGCAATTTTATCAACAACTATATGATCATCAAATTAATTCCACTTTCTAGGTCTACTCAAAATATCTAAATATCACATGTCCGAACAACATCTATAATATAACCATGTCAAACAGTATATCAACATCGATGTATAAAATGTCTCCAATAAACATCATGCATCATATATGAATCAAAGTCAACCATAATCCAAGATCTAACATCTAACATCATACTAAATCAAAACTATAATAATGTCCATAATATAGTCAACAGATATCATGATCGTAATAAAAGTGTCGAAGGGAAGTGGGCACTACATTCTATTCATCACAAAGCAAAGGTTGGAAAGGAGCTTGTAGACCACAATTTTGAAATGTATCACCGCCATTCCAAAATCATGCTCCTCGAAGGCTACCATGTTGATTGCAACGTGTTTTTGCAAGAAAAAGACACAAACCCATAACCCACAAATTGTCATCAAGTTTTATCACATCCGCAATTTTTTGGGCCAAAAATACGACGGGTTTCTACAAAACCTGCGTGTCGATAATTTAACGAGAATTGACAATCAATGCCGATTTGCACATAATATAGCATATCGGCTAAATATTGAGTCCCTTTAGTGGAATTGTCATTCATTGGAAATTTGCGAAGTCTAAAGAAATGACCACTCTAAAAAAATGTAACTTATAAAAGTAGAGTTGGGTTAAGATAAAAACTCTTAGTGTTTCTTTCCATACAATTGTTCACTATTCTATATAAATTAAAATTTACAAACTAATTCATTGGAATAGAAAAATGTTATCATCCTCTAGCTTTCATGTGGCTACCTAAGAACGAGGCCAATTCATCTTTTATTTGACTTAAGTATTCAAGGCACTTGTCCATAATGTCATCAAAATCTTGTTCACACCTTAAACCAACTTGTTATAATGGCTTTAAGTCATAAGCAATTTTTGGGAGCTAAATTAACTTGTTATAATGGTTTAAGTCATAAGCAATTTTGGGAACTCCCAATAGTTTTGGGATTTCTCATCCTCATACAAACTACTTATCTTTGTTTATTGTGTTGCATCTTATCCAATCATGTATTTTGCGCATAAGAATAGCTACTATATAACATACTTTCAAAACTTTGATGTTTTGATTTGAATTGTCTTGAAAGATGCACATGATTGACATAATATACAATGTTTATTATTGTTGTATTTTTTTGGTTTTCTTAACTTGTTTTAGGCATCTTGTAAGAGTTACATGATATTGTTTATTTTCTATAGCAGTCCCTTGTGTTTGAGGTTGTATTTATATGAGATTGTGAATGGAATTATTTTAAATATGTTATGTTTTGTAATGTTAGATCTTGTTATGATTCATCTCGTCATTTGTGTATGTTAGGTTCTTGGTAAGTGGCATCGGTTCACAAAGTGATATGTACAAATTTGACCCATTATGACATTGCATTATTAGCAAATTAATAACAACATAAAACATATCTTGTCTCATTGTGTGAATTTTTTTACGCAGGGATGGTGAGGCATATACTACAAAGTCACACATCAAATAACACTAATCATT
This sequence comes from Taxus wallichiana var. yunnanensis, assembly GCA_018340775.1. Classification (NCBI taxonomy): domain Eukaryota; kingdom Viridiplantae; phylum Streptophyta; class Pinopsida; order Cupressales; family Taxaceae; genus Taxus; species Taxus wallichiana. Next base: position 459,706,328 of record CM031242.1, on the reverse strand, counting down.
GATTTCTATTAACTTGAAAAAGTCTTAACACCATCTACAAGTATTTTCCCACTAATGGGGCTATTAAAGTATTGAAGCAACTTCTAAAACTATCATAAGGGTGGTATTTGCACTTAAGGACTCCTTGGCTCACACTATTTTGGCTTGATTCGTCCCTTAGCTCAAGACCTCATTCATTCATCTCTCTCTCTTTCTCAACAATTTTATTTCATCCCTCGAAGCACCTTTGATGCCCCAAAATGTGGCGTGGACCTTGCTTTTATAGCATGTGTCAAATTTCCTCCATAACCTTCCTACTTTCTCCACTCATACAATGCATTAATGGTGTCGAACTACTCTAACTCGGAAGTTGAGAAAATATTTTGAAGTGTCTATGTAAGTTAATTATTCTACGCTTTTGTCCTCTTTACTTGCCATGCGCGTTGTCCGCCAACTAACACCTACCTCTTTGTAGATTTTAGAGTCTTTCCTCTAGTGCCTTCAATCTTTCGCATAATCTTGCATATGCATAATTTTGCAAACCGACCTTCAAATATTTACACACTCTATTTTCTCATCACATAATCTTTATGCGCCACCTTTGCCTTACCAAAACTCCTATGTGCCCATAATTTCAACAAAAAACTTTGCATTATTGTGTGTGCCCTTTCTTGCAATCTTGTCACACACTTCAAAGTTCATAGCTTTGTGCCAAAACTTCAACACATGCTCGCACAATTTCCCACACATTTTGTCACGCCTCTTTTACCCTATTGACCCTTATAAACCTTGTGCGCACTCTCGAACACTTAGCCAAAATTGAAATCATGTAGTCTCATTTCTCCCACAATTTTCTTGCATCAAACACCCCAGGTTAGACAAAAGTGAGTTTCATCTCATGAGTTAAATTCTTTTGGAGTATGGCCCAAATGACCAAACTTTATCACACTTATCCATGTTGATCAACTTAGAATTTGACACTCAAATTAGTAGGAATTTTTTTTATAACAACATTTAGACATTCCTCTGCATATATGAATCAGATAACTAGCTACAAATAGTTAATATAGCAAGTCAAATTAAATTAATCCATCCTATGACATAGTGGTAAACCTTGTATAGTCAGAAGGGTTAAATATCTCTGATCTCCACGATCACCCTTAACATTCGTTTGAATGTTCATACTTAGCCTCGCTTGGTTTTACTCCACTATGGTAGTGAGAACATGTGATTGATCTTCTAGTGTCTACCTAGAGTTTCATTTAGTAAAACTCCATCATGTATCCTACACTTCGAGATTTGAAGAATCACGGTGATTAGACAATGTACCCAACAAGCACATTACTTTGGCCAAAGTTTCTTAGTTGTACTATGTACACTTAATTTAGATGAACTTGCACATAACATATAAACTTGTCTTCCCATCACCTCACAAATGTCTCATCACAGTTATCTAGATTCATTAATCTTAGTCCATTAACTTAATGAATTATAGTTCACGTGTTTACCTAGGATAGTAGGATAAGGTCACGAAGTGTTCATCACCTCGCTACCCCTTTCATACATCCTAAACATTTCGTTAGAAAAGGGGTACTATAACCTTGGTCAAGATTCCCATTAGGCTTACTAGTCATACCATAGGTTATTTTGATATTATATCCCTTAACTATGTTATATCTTTTCTATTTAGGACTGAACTCCTATCTTCTTCTTGTATAAGGCTAGAGGTAATACCCTCTTAAGGTAACTTCTTTCGTATTATGAAGTATGAAGAGTCCTTTTACTTGATCTTAAATATTATAGGTAGTAAACCTAACTTTAATTGTAAAGGTTATTATCCTTCATTTTAAAATACCTTCACTAAGACTGACTAGCTTAGTATCATTTCAGGATTTGTTTCCTAACACTTTGTGGATTAATCCAATATACCTACAATACAGACTTTGTCCTTTAAATGTTATTACTAACATTGAATCATTCAATTAAACTCTTGAATAGATTATTATCTTTTATACCCTTATTGCATATACACCTTTATCCTCTCTTTTGACCCAACATGCCTTTAGGATCATATTTCATTCCTCTTTAGATGATGTTTGGCATTGAACTAAACATTTAAATCTTGACTAGATAGTTATCAAGTATTTATCTCATAACGAAAACTATATATATTGACCAAGTTATTACCCATATTCAAACTTGCATCTTTTAAAGTTAAGACTATTAACATGCATGTTTACCCCCTTTCAATTCATTATTAAAACTCACTTGCTAATCCTTATTTCTGCCCATTACTAACTCTATGAGGAGGTAGATAGTCACATAACTTTGGTATAACTTTAATAACCTAGCCCATATACAATTTATTCATAGTGTAGTAAAGTATGAGGAACCTTAAATCCTTTTCAAAGTTAAGACTAACTTCATGTATATTGTCCTTCATATTATAGATTCCTTCTCAATTTTTTTTCCTTTCATTTACCCTTATTAACTCTTTCTCAACATTAGAGAGCCAACTAGATATACTATTTTTTATTCCTTTCATTTACCCATATTAACTCTTCTCAACATTAGAGATCCAACTAGATATAAGATGCATATTTAATAACATAATTGTTCCTATTAAAGCATAAGATTCTTAAACATGAGATCATTAACTTTATCGAATCTATCATTTTATTTCCCAAACACATAATATGACAAAGTATTTATACTTATACAAATCAACCATCATATTTATATATTACAAGTCTCATCCATCAAAGGACTATTACAAAGTACAACTTTCCCAAGGCAGTATATTTAATCATAAGTACAAGTACAATAGGATCCAAGATCCATAACATAAATCATCCATCCTAACATCGATCTTCACATGACGGAGAAGAATATCCACTCAACGTTACTAAACCTATGACACTTTTTTGTTTGGGGTATTAGTTCAAAAAACTAGTAATAAGTTCATCTACTTGCTTAACTAAGTTTTTGATAAATAAGAAGATTAATCATCTTAACTTAGCTACTCTAATATTGCAAAGGTAATGCTTCCGCAATAGTTAGGGAGCTAGAATCTTCCAACAATCCCATAGCTGGTGATGGAAGAGGCATGGGGAATATATGTGAAGCATTCCCAAAGGACCACTTCACATATAATCCTCCCACTTATTCAATTACAAGCCATGCGATGGACGGAGATTCGGATCTCGAACTGTTTTGATCCACTATCTTCGCACACATAAAATCAATCCAAACAAAAATTTAAACTATAACATTCAAGGAAATTAAATATGTTTTGCATCCAACATAATTGCAGATTTTAATTCTCATGCCATGAAAGTCATCCATATATTTTAAATCCATAAAATGACTAAGCATAGAATTTGAAATTTTTTTGCCAAAGTTTCCCCTTATATTTTCAACTTTTAAAATTTTCCGAAATCGGTATAAACTAATATAAACCAAATTACGAAGTAAATAATTTGAAATGAAAAGGTATGGATCAAGTGATCCTACCCTCTGAGTCAAAATATCTTGGGATAAAAAAATGAAATGAACTAATGACAATAAATAATCTTACCCAATTGAATCATCAACATTATATTTATTTCTTATTATTTTCCAAAATGTCCCTGCAAAAAGGATTAAACATCTATGCCATATGCAAGAAACATAGATTCTATCTTATTTTCATTTCATGTCAATGAATAACATTCATTCTTATTTCATAACTTGAAATGAAAACATGTACATATCTAATTTTCTTCCCAAGCAATGAGTACCAATAAACTAATTATTCATTGTAACAATAATCATCAACCATTGTAACTAATTTTATTTTCAAGCAATGAGTACCAATAACTAATTATTCACTGTAACAATAATCAACATCAACCATTTTATTAAAAGAAAGACAAGTTCAAAATCCCATAAACAAATTTCCTCAAAACACATTCAATCCCACATTTCAACAAACCATTTACTGCAGATTAAACACAACCACACTTTTTATAGAATGAACTCAAAAATGAAAACCCACAAGTATTTCCAGATCATATTCCAAATCCATAGCAGCCATACAAATTTTAGGAAAGAATGCAAGTTCGAAAACCCACTAAACTTCACAAATAAAATTACACAAACCCATAAAATTTAGAGAATAAATCGATTTATTTGAAGAAAGAAGCAAGGCAAGTCTAGGTGTAAAAGAACCCATATTTACATTTAACCTAAATATTCACAACATGAAGAGAAGAGAACAAATAGCCAAATCATTTCATACCAAAAATTCTAGTTCGAAACCCTCCAAACCGATTTGCACAACACATTGTTCAAACCCACATTTCAACAAGTAGTCACAACAATGATATCCAAAAAAATAAAACAACCATATGTTTTTTTAAGAGCCCATATTCGATACCCACCTAATTCACCCTTGATTCCATAAATATTTACCAAACCCCATTCACAAGCAAAACCACAACAAGAGATAATAATCTATTCATTTATAAAAACCAGAGGAGAATAAGATAAACCCTTTCCTAAAGAAAATGTTTTTGCTTCCAGCTGAGCTCAACCCTAGTCTAAATCGATTTTCTTGAGTGATTTAAATTCTAGCTTAACCCACACAAAACTCCCTTATTTTTCATTCCTTGAAATATTTATATAGTTCTCCAAGAAAAATCAATTTTCTTCATGTAAATTTTTTTGCCAGAGTTCCTCCATGAGAGGAGTTAACTGGTAGTGAAAAATGAATGCAAACAACAAAACTAAACCTCCTTTCCCTTTCCTCTCCACGCATCCCTAGAAACCCTAGCAATCTTCCTTGTCCAACTGCCAAGTGGACGATTTGCAATGCCTTATGCCATCGTGGGAGGGGGAAAATCCTCAAAGTTAAACAAAATAATCAAACAAATAATTCCCAATCTCCTTCCAACGTGAATGTCCACTTTTGTGGATTACTAATTATTAAAACTTTTCCATGCAAAGTTTGGGGTTATCATTACCCCTTTTAAAAGTTTGAATCAAAAACATAATTAACACCTTTTACAAATTGACTTCAAACAACAATAATTCCCTTAGAATATGCTTGCCATCATGGTGTTCAATCACCTTATTATTATTTTTGAAGTCAAATAATAGTCATTTAAAACATTGCTTATCAACTATATGGGTGTGGCATTATGCCCCCATTTAATAACAATAATATTAAATTAGAGCCACACATTAATGTTACAAAGCCATTCAACTAGGCTTATAAGTCTTAGAGATTTTTGCCAAACTATGACAACTTAAAATGATTTCCGTAGTCATAATGTAATTATAACAATGACACAACCAACAAAATGTAACCAAAGTTTCATAATAACTACATATTTTATTAAATAATACCAATAGGTGGTATTTAATTATTCGAAGGAACATACATTTTCCCCTTATTCATATTTATATGAATAATTAAATGTCGAATAAAAAGGGTTATTTAGCGGGATGCTACTTTCCTCCCCGCTAAAATGATTCATCGTCCCTAACGAATTAATTTCTATTTTCACATAAATAGAAATAGTAATGTTGCTAGAATTTTTACCAAATAAAACCTTCATTTAGTATCCCAAATTCAAGAATCAAACTTTTAAAAGTAATAGCATGGCTGAAACAACCTTATAAATATGTAAAATATCAAAATTTTACCAATCTCCACACTGATAAAGAAAAATTTCTAAACTGTCAAAAGCAAAAACTAAAGATACCTCTTATCCTTAGGATCAACTTCTAAAGGTGCATGCACTTGCAAATAGTACGGATCTGCCATTGATTCCTTCCCAACTTCTTCCTTGAATTTCATTCATAAGGTTATAACAACTGATAAGTACTTCCTATGGCTCAAGGCATCCGCTACCCTATTTTCCTTGCCTTTGATATAACTATATCAAAGTTGTATTGCGAAAGAAACTCCAACCATCTAAGCTATCGTGCGTTTAAATTGGGTTGCGTGAAGATATAATTCAGCCCCAATTGGTTAGTTTTTAATTCAAAAGGTTTCCCCTAATGAACTAATCATGTTCAAAATAATCAAACACAAAGTTATATCCAATTGCTATGAGGAACAATCAACATTTTTGTCAAAACCTATAATTTTTCCATATTTCTGATCATTTGAAATCAATTTTATTGGTTGTAACAACCTTCCAATCAACAAAAACTATCACACAGTAAAAAATATGACATAAATTTTGTCATCACAACTCATCATATCATGCAATAGTATTTAATATATGCATCATGTATTCAAAATCAAACTATACACATCAAAATCAATCTAGGAAAACACTGACCTTTTTACTTTTCCATGTTATTTTCCTTGTGAAATTTTTTATTTAATTTGTTGGAGTTGATTTCAGCAATGTCCCAATCTACAATTGATTTTTCCAAATACATCATGGTTTTGTCCTCTTCTTTAGAAATTACAGCACATTTAATGCAGTTGTCAATAAACTATCAGAGTCATACAAATTTCTTCTAACATAGGTGAAGCCCAAACTCATACTCTCAATTCCATTCTTTAACTACGTGCCTTGCTCGGCCATCTCAGTCAACATAGAATTTTGTCTCAGTCAAGAACTTATGCAACTGAACTAAGGAACTAGGAACCTTATTTAAAGGTATGCATTCTCAATTATAATGCAAGTTTTCCTAATTTCATTAACCATGCACAACTTTATTCTTGCATACCCAGTGGATGGTATTCATAGAAAAACACTTGCAAGAACAACAACACAATAAAAAATCCTTGGTGTGTTAAATAATTCTCTAGGTCCCCTTGATTATGGTATCCTTATAATTCATCTTATACCTTGACAAGGCTTTAAAACTTAGCAACTCACTTTTTATTGTATTATATTAACCTTCACAAAACCACATACCGAGTTAGGTATGCTTTGATTTTGTTCCTTCATTACCGATCTATAGGTCTTAACACCTTGCACACAAGTCAAAACATATGATTTTCAACCTATAGACTCTAGATCATCAAGGAATGGGAGATACAACTAGAAATACGTTAAATATTTAATTGAAATGGTCTCATTCAACCTCACCGGGAGTATAAATTTCACCTACAATATTCACTTCTCCCTTCCTCATCTTTGTAAAGGCACACAAGTACTTGAAAGGATTATAATAACTTGGTAGTCTTCTTTAGACCATACAAGTCCATGAGCTAGTGATCATGAAAAAATTCTTTAAACTTCCGTAGCATTCACTACTCACTTTGTACAAGTAGGCCAAATGAAATATTTCTTCCTAGAACCACCTTCAAGGCTCTGAAACCTTTCTCCTGCTTAATCTACCATTAAACCCATACAACACAATGAGAATCTAATGTATTTTAAAAGAATCACAGATCACAAATGATCAAGAAATATTCATATTAAGGGATCATTCAATATAGATGGTTTGATTTGTTGTTTTTCAATCCAGATTACAGACCCTTGAGCCTCTCGGGCTCTCTCCCATGTACCTTTCTTCCTAAAATTCAATGGTGTGGAATATCTGTTGCTCTTGCTTTACTTGTACTCATTTCGAGTCAATATTTATTGCGGATTTCATTCTAGCCTAACTAGCCTTCCAAATTACTACTGCTACAATGATAGTCCTCTCATATCTACTTCATCTACCCTTTTGTGGGTTTTATTTCATATTGGATTTAAGTTCCAAATATGTCATTAAGAAATTCATTCAATCAAGCAACCCTTTGCTGATTGTTATCATTCAGCTCAAATTGTTTAACTTGGCTGATCCTGTTCACACTTACCAGTTGCTCCATGCATCCTTCTAGTTTAGTGTGTTATGAAGAATCATAGATTATCATCTAACTTATTTACCGCCGAACTTGAAGCATAATTTGGTCTAGTTTATTACCCATGGTACATCCTTCTCTCATCCATTATATTTTGTTCATAAAATCAGAATTTATTAAGTGTAAGGACCCAATAAGTCCAAGAGTTACAACCTTCACTCTGATACCAAATGTAGCAACCTAGAATTTGACACTCAAATTAGCAATAATTTTTCTTTATAAATTTTTTTAGACATTCCTCTCCATATATGAATCGGATAACTAGTTACAACTAGTTAATGTAATGTCAAATTAAATTAATTGATCATATCACATAGTGATTAACCTTGTGTAACTATAAGGGTTAAATATCCCTGATCTCCATGATCACCCTTTGCATTTTTTTTAATGTTCATACTTAGCCTCACTTGGTTCTACCGCATTGCGGTAGTGAGAACATGTGACTGATCCTCTAGTGTCTACATAGATTTTTATTTAGTAAAACTCAATCTCTGTATCCTACAATTTGGGATTGGAGGAATCACGATGATTAGAAAATATACCCAACAAGAACATTACTTTGGTCAAAGTTTATAAGTTGTACTATATACACTTAGTTTAGACAATTGCCCATATCATCTAAACTTGTCTTCCCATCACCTCACAAACATCTCATCACAATTATCTAGATTCATTAATCTTAGTCCATTAACTTAATGAATTATAGTTCACGTGTTTAATTACATATGATATTAGGATAAGGTCATGAAGTGTTCATCACCTCGCCACCCTTTTCATACATCATAAAAATTTCATTAGAGAAGGGGCACTATAACCTTGGTCAAGATTCCCATTAGGGCTTACTAGTCATAAATAGTCATACCATAGGTTATTTTGATACTATATCCCTTAACTATGTTATATTTTTTCTATTTAGGACTGAACTCCTATCTTCTTCTTGTATAAGGCTAGAGGTAATACCCTCTTAAGGTAACTTCTTTCATATTATGTACCCAACAAACACATTACTTTGGCCAAAGTTTCTTAGTTGTACTATGTACACTTAGTTTAGATGATTGCACATAACATCTAAACTTGTCTTCCCATCTGTAGTGCCCACTCTTCGACATTGATCTTACTATGATTTTTCTTACTTGGATTGGAGGCATAGACTTTGTTATCATATTTGATCAAGTAGACATTGATAGATGGACATTACTATATTTGATTAGTATTTTGTTAGAAATTATAGATATTTTGATTTTAGATATGTGGTGACTCATAGTGTGGATTATATACATGGATTGACATTTCAATATTGATGATGATTTAGAGTTACCACTTTATATATATATGCTTTGACACATTGAATTTGACATATAGATTGTTGTTAGATGATTCAACTAGTCTTGTGATCAAATTATTATTGATGAAATGATAGAATTGAAATGTTCTGGAATTATAAACAATTGATGAAATTGCTTGATTTTAGAGATGATCTAGTTATGTTATTTGATTATGTGTATGTGCATTTTATTGTTTCGATGTTATTGATATGGCCACAAGGCCAAAGAGGTATTGTTTCAATTTTACAAGAAATTGTAACACAAAAAAAACAAAAAGGGATAGGAGACCAACAATGAAATAATTTTGGGTATTGACAACTGGTCACCTTGGCAACTTATGTTTTTGTATGTTGGTTGTTGATAAATTTGTTAGGAGGTCCCCATTAGGGTGGCCTCAAATGTGACCTTGGGTAGATGTGTTGGTTTCCCTTTTCATTTAATTATTTTTGTGAGTATGTAATTTATTATTGTAATGTGATCTACTTTATTATTGTTAGTTAAGTGTGCTCTAATTAAGTTGATTAATCTTGTTAGTTATTGTAAATTGGATGTGACTAAAGGGGTATTAAATTGTGGTAGGTTTTCCTTGATTGTATTATGGATTTGAAAGGATTTTCATTGGTTTAAGTGTTGTGTACTCAACCTTGCATGTCAAATTCGGATTTGGGCTTAAGGGCCATTTTTGGAGGCTTTTGGGACAAGTTAAGCTTGTCCCACACCTCTTAATTTCACCTACCAACTATACATATGGGTTAAGGGGTAAAAATAGACCCCATTATGTGATTTGTAAGGTAAAAGGTGATATTTATTGCACCTTCTTACATGAGTTTTTAATTTTGTCCTTTAGAGGTGTGGGTTTGAGTTTGTGTGTGTAAGAGGTTTGTCATTTCCTCAACCACCAATTTATTGAGCTTTGGGTTTGGGGTTTGACCATGTGATGTGGAGTTGAGGAGAAGTGATGTGGCATCCTACATGGAGCCACCTCACCCTCCTCTTCCCTTTTTCTATTTATACAAGTTTATTTGATGGTTTTGGGGTTAGATGTTTTATTTTCACTCTTGCATTTTGGAGGAGCTTGCTTTTCGAGCCTTTGTTTGAAGCTTGGAAGATTGTTGGAGCTTGTTTTGAACTTGGAAAAGCTTGAGCTTGTGCTTGTGGTTTGGAGTTTTTCTTGCAATGGAAAGGTAGGGACTTCACCCATGTATTTTTATTTCTATTTGTTGTGCAAATGGTTGTGAATGAATGAATGTTGTGTATTTTAGTTTTGGGATTAGAATGGCCTTAAGGTTATGTAGGAGAAAGAAAATGGGAAAAATATTGAGGGAGGGATAAGAGTTTATTTTATGCATTTGGAGGGAGTTTTGGGGTTGGGTGTTCCACCTTTTGATAATAAGAAATATTTCTTATTTATTATTGAGGGAGGGATAAGAGTTTGGTTTTGGTTGTGTGAATGAAGTTTTGGAGGCTTTTTAAGGTGGACACCTAAACCCTTTGGGAGGCATAAGTGATTCCCATGTTTCTTCTCTCCTTAACTTGAATTTGAGCCTTTGTGTTTGGGAATTTTTTTATGATAGTTGTTATTTTGTATTGTGCTTGTGTGTGGAAAGTGTAAATGGTTATTGTGGAAGCCTTGTGAAAGTTGTCATGGTTGCTTGATACCCTTCATTGCTTCATTGTTGGGGCTTGGGGGCCAATGATGAGGATGGATTCTCATTCTCATTGGATTATATGTTGGGTGGAGAGCGTTTACTACTCCCCTATTTTATTTTTGTGCTTGGAGGAGTCATGCTATGTTGGAGCCAAAAGAAGCACCTTTGAAATGTTGTTTCAATGTTGAAATAGTGAAATTTGTAACTTGTAACTTATTCTTTCATATTGTTGGAAAGAAGAACTTTTGTATTGAAAGAAAAATGAACTATGCTCATTGAGAAAAAGGAGTGTATTGTTGCCTTGTTGAAAATTGTATTATTGTAAAAATAGAAGTTCTTGTAAAGTTTATTATCAAGTTTTGTTGTATTAAAAGGGTGAAAGAAGAACTTGAAAGTTGTAATTTATTGAGAATGTGTTCCTATCAAATCTAGAAATGTATCATAGTTACTTGTGCTTTCATTTGGTAAAATGGTTGTGTTTGTGTTAGAAGAATGTATGAAAGTTATACTTGAATTGCCTTGTTGGAATGGCTATCACTCTTGTTGTGTAAAGAAAAGAAATGGTACTTAGTAATTGGTTGAATTTCTTTTCTCTTTTAGAGCTTATAAGTAATTTTATTGAAAAGGAAATCTTGTAGTTGTTCTTATACACTATTGCAATGGAAAAGCTATGTACTTAGTAATTTAAGTCATGAAACAAAGAAATGACATCAACCTATCAACTAATGAATTGTAGACACCTTAATTAAAGTTAATGTTACCTTAGAAACCAACCTAAGTAGAAAACAGTTTGAAAAATGCTTGAATTTAAGGTTCTATTTTTAGGAAACAAAATTGCCACTATGTGCGTAAAGACGGTTTTAGGACCGCCACCCTTCCCGCAGTGGTGTTTTTAGGATTGTTACTTGAGATAGGGTGGTGATCATAGGATCGTCACCCGTGATAGGGAGGTAGTCATAGGAGCATCGACCTACTTAGGGGCGGTTTTGTCACTTTTGAAGAAAAATAAAAATAATGACTATGAAAAATCTGGATTGAATTTAAATAAAATCTAAGTTTTAAAACTTCAAAATGAAACTACCAACAACTAGTAAATGATCAAACTCATTTGTTTAAGCATATAAATCCTCTTATGGGCATCCAAATGTGTAAAATCTCATAGATCTAATGAAATGGGGTTTTCCCCAAATATTGAACTCAAAGAATGTATATATTAAATAGCAAAACCAGATTCATGGTGGAATCTCTACAATAAGAAAATGAGGAACCTTACAATAGCAAACCCTTGAATAAACTAAACTATGAAGAGAAGAATGGAGGAATATTTCTCCATTTGCAACTAGAACCAAGGAAATTTCTCCATGGTTTCACTTCTTTCTTCCATGGCTTCCACTACTCTAACCTGTAATTTTTTTAAAATGGAACAAATGAATGAGTTAGAGTAAAAGAATGAATAAGAAGACCCCATAAGGATGTTTAGGGTTCATTTGAAAATACCTAGATCTAAGGGTGCATATCCATTTAATCTAAGGGTTGAGGATCAACCCTACACATTTCAAGTTGTGGCACTTTATGGGGTTGGGTAATTTTAAAAGTATGGGTATTTGAGTTGAATGGGGCCAATTAATGGTTAGGGAAAGTTGAAACTTTAACCTTAGAAAGTTAAGTGAATATATGGCTTGGGTCCCTTGGGGATAAATTAAATAATTGCAAAAAGGGTAACTTAGATAATGAATTTTAAGGGTTAATTAATTGGAATTTTAAATGTTTAGATAGACAACCTCATGGGAGGCATTATTGTTAAATGTTGTGTGAATTTATTAAACGAGAAATAATTAAACTTAGTTGTTAGTACTTTCTTTGTGAACCCTTTTTAATAAAAATATTAAAGTATTTTTTTTTCCTAGTTAAGTATTGAGTTTTGTCTTCGGATTTGTACATCAAAATTGTGGGCGTTCCACCATCACCTCACAAACATCTCATCACGGTTATCTAGATTCATTAATATTAGTACATTAACTTAATGAATTATAGTTCACGCGTTTAATTACCTACGATAGTAGGATAAGATCATGAAGTGTTCATCACCTCGCTACCCCATTCATACATCCTAAAATTTTTGTTAGAAAAGGGGTAATATAACCTTGGTCAAGATTCCCATTAGGCTTACTAGTCATAAATAGTCATACCATAGGTTATTTTGATACTATATCCCTTAACCATGTTATATCTTTTCTATTTAGGACTGAACTCCTATCTTCATCTTGTATAAGGCTAGAGGTAATACCCTCTTAAGGTAACTTCTTTCATATTACGAAGTATGAAGAGTCCTTTTACTTGATCTTAAATATTATAGGTAGTAAACCTAACTTTAATTGTTAAGGTTATTATTCTTCATTTTAAAATACCTTCACTAAGACTGACTAGCTTAGTATCATTTCAAGATTTGTTTCCTAACACTTTGTGGATTAATCCAATATACCTACAATACAAATTTTTGTCCTTTAAATGTTATTACTAACATTGAATCATTCAATTAAACTCTTGAATAGATTATTATCTTTTTATACCCTTATTGCATATATACCTTTATCCTCTATTTTAACCCAACATGCCTTTAGGATCAAATTTAATTCCTCTTTCAATGATGTTTGGCATTGAACTAAACAATTAAATCTTGACTAGATAGTTATCAAGTATTTATCTCATAATGGAAACTATATATATTGGACCAAGTTATTACCCATATTCAGACTTGCATCTTTTAAATTTAAGACTATTAACAATCATGTTTACCCCCTTTCAATTCATTATTAAAACCCACTTGCTAATCCTTATTTCTGCCCATTAATAATTCTATGAGGAGGTAGATAGCCACATAACTTTGGTAAAAATTTAATAACCTATCCCATACACAATTTATTCATAGTGTAGTAAAGTATGCGAACCTTAAATCCTTTTGAAAGTTAAGACTAGCTTCATGTATATTGTCCTTCATATTACAATTTTGTATCTCAATTTTTATTCCTTTCATTTACCCATATTAACTCTTCTCAACATTAGAGAGCCAACTAGATATAGGATGCATATTTAATATTATAATGGTTCCTATTAAAGCATGAGATTCTTAAACATGAGATCATTAAATTTATCAAATCTATTGTTTTATTTCCCAAACACATAATACGAAAAAGTATTTATACTTATACAAATCAGCCATCATATTTATATATCACAAGTCTCATTCATTAAAGGATTATTACAAAGTACAACTTTCCCAGGAAGTATATTTAATCATAAGTACAAGTACAATAGGATCCAAGATCCATAACATAAATCATCCATCTTAATTCCGATCTTCACATGACAGAGAAGAATGTCCACTCAACGTTACTAAACCTGCGACACTGTTTTTTTTTGGGTGTTAGTTCAAAGAACTAGACAAGAAGTTCATCTACTTGCTTAACTAAGTTTTTGATAGATAAGAAGATTAGTCATCTTAACTTAGCTACTCTAACATTGTAAAGGTAATTCTTTTCAAAATTAGGGAGCTAAAATCTTCTAGCAATCCCATAGATGGTGATGGAAGAGGCATGGGGAATATATGTGAAGCGTTCCTCAGGACCAATTTGCATACAATCATCCCTCTTCTTCAATCACAAGCCATGCAATGGATGGAAGATTTGGGATCCCGAACTGTGTCGGATCCACTATCTTCGCACACACAAAATCAATCCAAACAACGAATTTAAATTAGAACATTCAAAAAAATTAAAGTTATTTTGCATCCAAAATAATTGTAGTTTAATTCTCATGCCATGAAAGTCATCCATATATTTTAAATCCATAAAATGACTAAGTATAGAATTTTGGATTTTTTTCTCCGCAATTTCCCCTTGTATTTTCCACTTTTAAAATTTTCAAGAAATCGGTATATAAACTAATTTAAACCAAATAACGAAGTAAATGCTTCAAATAAAAAGGTATGGATCAAGTGATCCAACCCTCCGAGTCAAAGGATCTCGGGATAAATAAAAATGAACTAATGACAATAAATAATCTTACCCAGCTGAATCATCAACATTCTATTTTATTTCTTATCATTTTCTAAAATGTCCTGGAAAAAGGATTAAACATCTATGCCATATGTAAGAAACACAGATTCTATCTTATTTTCATTTCATGTCAATGAATAACATTCATTCTTATTTCATAACTTGAAATGAAAACTCGTACGTATCTAATTTTCTTCCCAAGCAATGAGTACCAATACTTCATTTATTTAGGTGAATTGTAAATTGCAAGAAATTGTTCTCGCATTTAGTCTCAGAATACCGAGGAGTGAAGTGGAAGTGCTTTGGGTAAAATCTTATGTGAAATTCTTAATATAGGTAGCGTTTTATTTCAATGGGGGTTTTTTCTTTGAGTTTTTCCACTATAAATCTAGTGTCTTCTATCTCATTTAGTTTACTATTATTTACTTTTAGCTCTTGTTATTACATTTTATAATGCACAATATAAACATCTTAATCTATGATTAATTTAACTACACATCATAATCTATAATCTTTGACAATTATTTGTGGATCTATAATTTGTTAATTATACTTCCCATTGTTTCCCTAACATGGTATCGAGCTAGTGGTTATGCTAGTGTAGAGCTAGATCTAGATGTTTTCTAGTTTGTAGGAGTAAAGAACTTGAAGAATTTCAGATCTGCAAAACCCTAGTTGTTTTCCATCGACTTCAACTAATGAGGTGAAAAACTCCAATTTTCACCCAAGTTACATGAATATTGGTTAATTGGATGTTTAGATCTTGCTTATACATTTTGTGTGTATAGATATGTGATTTTCGTGACCTTGGTTCTTTTATCTTGCTTTTCACAATCATCTCGCAACTATTTTAAGTATTCCAAACATTTTTATATATTCGTTATAGTTGGGCATCCTATTTTAATAAGTTTTTTATTATTCGGGATTATTTTTCTTTTTGTGTGAGCTTCAATTTTCTTTAATTTCATCTTATTCTAGACATTTTAGGTATATAGTCTATTTTTCCTTGGAAAAGTGACAAAATGCTACACCTGTCCTCACTAACTCATGGAATTTGTGCCATGTGCTTTCATTTTATTTGTTTGTGAGTGGGTCCCTCTTTTTGTATTTTTCCATCACGGACCTAAATGTTTTCCTTGGAATCCAGCTTAAATATGTGGTTCTAAATCCACAATTATAAATCATCGACATTAAAAAGCTTTATTTTTGTAAGTTCTCTTTTATTGCAAAGCTCAATCCAATCTTTAAGCTCCATCTAGCTTCACGTTGTCAACTTTTTTTGTAGATATTTTTGTTTTTGCAAAGGTTGGGCCAATCATAAAGCTCCATGTAGCTTAGTCGTGTCGATCTTTAATTAATATTTTTTCAATTACATAATACAAACCAATAATGTCGTTCCACACTCTTTGCAAAATTAGAATTGTGTTAGCTTGAATCATTGCTTAAGCTGTGAAATCTGATCCAATAGAAAAGCTCCACGTCTCTTAGATTTTCATGTTTTGTTAGCATTTTCATCACTAACAAAAAATTTGAGCCAATAGAATTTCTCCAAGTCTCTTCACATTTCACAATTGTCAGTATTTTTAATCGTGGCAGTGGTTATCCAATGAGAATAAGCCACAATTTTTACATTTGTTAGTATTTGTTAGAATTGTAAAAAGCGAGCCATTAAGAAGGCTCCACATGTGTTCAATTTTTTTCTTTGATCATTTAGGTTGTATTGACATGAGTTGCGAACCAATAGAACGTGTCCACATTCTTTCACATTTTGTTTGACCTTGTTATAATCGTGTTAGAGTGTGAAAAAATGATCTAATAAGTTAATGACACATGTGTATGAATTTTCAGTTTGTTTTCTCTATTAATTGTCTTCTGACTTGTTTGTTGCACTGTGAAGTATGATATAGTAGCAAAAGTACCATATGTATTTTTTTGCAAAGGTGTGAGATTTTATATCTTTTTCCGTGTATTACTTTGTTTATCACGTATTTTGGTTGACTTGTCAACCCTATTGCGGACTTGATAATCTATTTATTTTGATTAAATTTTGGGGACTTCACCATAGGGATCTACTTTATATTTGACTCGAAAAGCTAACACGTGCCCTCGTTGCTTTGTTTTGATCTTCAACACGTGTCATATCCTACTTCAACCGTAGTTTTTTAAATTGTCTTCATACTTTTGTAAATTTTTAAATTTCCTTCAGTAATGAGATTTCAATTTTTTTTTAACGGTTTTTTATTTCTTTGTACTACGAGTTTTGAAATTTCTTTGTACTCATGGGTGGTTAACCTTATTTATACTTGCACCTTATCAATTTGTTTGTACTCCAGATTTAATTTTTTTCTCATTGTGTTATGGGTTTCAAAATTTTAAAAGTTTATAAATTTTTCTCCTCTTCCCTACAACCTTTCGACTTATTTTTTTGACCTACATTCCTCCTTCTTGGTTCTTGAACCTTTTTGGATCAAGATCAAGCCATTTTATTTGAAATTTTAATCCATTGTTCTTTGAGGAGTTTGTTCGTGTTAAAGTTGTCTTCATAGCTATGTGTGCATTTATTTAAAATGGCTAGTTTTATTAGCTTCTCAATGGATAAATATTAGTTATTAAATGGAACTAATTACAATATTTAGAGAGTAAGGTTAAAATATTGTTTCATGGCTAGAAAGCTATGGGATCTTGTAACTAGTGTGGAAAAATGACCCACTGGAAGACTTGCAAATCTTGAAAATCTTATCTCCTTCTCTCAAAGATCACAGAAGCTCTTTATCCATCCTATTACAAAGCATAAAAGATGAATTTTTAATGCATATAGGTCATATGGATTCTCTTGCTGATGCCTAGAAATAATTAGAGACTATGCATGAAGGAAATCATTTGTCCAAGATAATTAAGCTAATTTTATAATTACAACTCCCATGAAGGGGGATGAGAAAATAGTTAATTACCTAGCTAAAATTAAGAACATTAAAGCTCAATTGGATGGATGTAATTGTGAATTGTTTCAAGATAAGCTTATGTATTTTATTATTCAGATAAATATTCATGAAAAATTTAGAAACTATATCTCCATTCTTAACTCTAAATATTAGAATGAGAATGATTTGCCTGATTTAGATACTTTATCTTCTCTAGTTAATTCAAGAAGAATGGGTAATGGAGAATTTTGATTCAAAAGAGACTGCTTCTTAGGATAGAATCATAAGTCTACTCAAAATAGGAATAATAATAATCTTAATTAGAAGTTTAATATCATATCAACATTTAAACCCAATCCTAAATCTAATTTTTTTAAAGAAAAGTGAAAATTTTATTCAATGGCACATGTAAAAAATATGGAAAATTTGGTAATAAAGAGTCTTATTGTAGAGTAAACACTAACAATTTTTCTAAAAATGCTAAAGTAGTAAATTTAATAATCAGAAGAAAAATCATGCAAATAATGTTGAGCATTCTATTGCCTTGTATATTTCTCTCTCATCTTCAAATGACAATGAATGGATCCTATATAGTGGTGTCTTTAGGCACATGACTTGTACTCATGGTATCCTCTCAGATGTTGTTAAATGTGAGGAAAACATATATCTAGGAGATAATTCCATCATTAGATTTGTAAGTTGTGGAAATGTTAAACTGAAAATGGAATAATTAGGAATGTCTTGTATGTTCCTCAGTTGAAAAAGAATCTCTGTCTTACTCTCGCTTAATTATGGTCTATTTTATTTTTCATGTAATGATGCAAAACCATTTTTCTATTGTGATTCTAACCATGTTGGTGATGTTATAGATAGAAAATATACTTATGGATATTTTTTCAAGTTGGGTGTAAGTGTCATCACTTGGAGTAGCAAGAAACAATCAACAATGTCTATCTCTTTTCTTGGACAAAAGTATATAAGTGCTATGGAAGGAAAAAAAGAAGCTATGTGGCTGAAAATATTGTTGGATAAACTACATATGGTGCATCAAAGGAAACACCACTCTTTTATGTAAAAATTAGAGCTGCATTTCTCTTTGTAAGAATCTAGTTCAACATCAAAGGAAAAAGCATATAGAAGTTCATATGCACTTTATTCAAGAGAAATTCTAAATGGTGATATTGATCTCAAGTTATTTTCAACTGAAGATCAAGTTATAGATATCTTCACCAAGCCATTATGTGATATGAATTTTTGTAAGTTTTGTGCCTCGTTGGGCATATCGAGTTTGTCATTAAGAGGGATTGTACATGACAATGCCACCTCCTAACAACCTATTGTAAACTTCCAATACTTCCTCCATTTTGTAATAAGTAAATAATCACAGTATGTGAGTTTATTTGTAAATTCCAGCGAAACATTAGTTATGGGTATGCCTTTTTTATAAAAGGCTCCATAATTTGATATAATTCTTCATATATATAGCACTCAAGTCCTAATAATTTATGTATGGGAAGATATGTATGATTTCTCTTTTTATTTTTGTAAGGAAAATTTGTTTAATTTCCCTCATTTACATGCTATCTTGAATCATCTTTGTTGATTCATAAATGTGTAAATCCTTTTGTAGAAAAAGGTCATTTGGCATGTTTTTGTTTTTTCTTCCCACTTAACATTAAGGGCAATGTTGGGATGATAATGTCAAGTGGGGATACCTTTAGGTGGACCACTACTTCACGTCCCATTTATTTTAAAATTTATTTAATAAACTTTAGTGTCTTTCACAATTCGAGTGAAATAGTTTGACCACTTCACCCATCCTATATATATATATAAGATGCCTATATATATATATATATATATATATAGGGATCTATATATATATATATATATATATGATATATATATATAGAGGATTATATGAGGGATCATCTATATTAGGATGATCCTCATATATCCCTATATAATCCTCTATATATATATATATATATATATATATATATATATATATATATATATATTGAGGGATTATATGAGGGATCATCACATCATCCTATATATATATATATATATATATATATATATATATATATATGAATGATCCTTCATGGGATTGACATATAGATAGAGCTGATTATTATTATGGCTGCTATGATCATTGTGATCTTTATATATGTGATATCATATTGTTTATGATTAAATAAACTTTAAATTGCAAGAAATTGTTATGAAATTAGTTTGTGAAGACCGAGAAGAGAATTAGAAGTGCTAGGTAAAAGCTTATGTGAAATTCTTAATACAGACAATGCTTTATTTCAATGGAGTTTTTTCCTTCGGGTTTCCCCACTATACATCTGTGTCTTCTATCTCATTTACTTTACTGTTATTTTCTTTCAGCTCTTTTATTACATTTTGTAATGCACAATATAAACATCTTAATCTATGCTTAATTTAATTACACATCATAATCTATAATCTTTAGTAATTACTTTGTGGATTTATAATTTGTTAATTATACTTCCTATTTTCCCTAACATAAGGGGGCCACACCTAACCCCCTTTATCTCGGGAGAGATCTATATAGAGTGGAGGGGCCCCTCCTCATGTACATGTATATACATGTGTGTACATGTATACACATACACATACACATGTACATACACATACACATACACATACATGTACACGTACACACACACACACATACATATACATATATGGGTGCTCCTATCTATATGTGGAATCAAAAGTGATTGGTAGCTAGACAACCATTCTAGATAGATGAGATACATATTCCATAGAGGAGAGAGGAGGGCCCCTATCTCTATATGGCATAATGTATATAGTTTTTCCCTTAATAGATATCGAGGCAATCAACCCCGACATAGAAAGAGAATACTTTTGTGTTATCCTTCTTAACAATGATCTATGAAACCCTTTTTTCTATCTCAAGGAAAGAATAAGATTTATTTCAGATCCACTATGATAATTTGATGTTATAATCATAATGGTGACATAATTAACCAATGAATTATAGATTTGTTGAATATTATAGATATAAATACATCTATAGAATCTCTAGTAGATGCATCCCTATCTACCCCGATGTGAGTCTTTCCCCTCATCCCCCAACTATAGAGAGAATGAAGCCCATAGTTCTAGAAAGCCTACTCCACCACCCCCGACATATCAAAAGAAGGAAGCATAAGGTCCATCCATAGATATTTAGTTTCATCATCTCTAATGCAATAAAGTAATCCATCACCATATCTAAATTGCACTTGATATGATTGATAGTTAGCCCCCTCCACCTATTCTCCCAATAGATCCACACACGGACACGAGACACACATAAGGTTATTCTTGGATGATCCCATTCCAACCAATTTTCTTTTAAAACCCCCATCCATTCAAGGAATGAATCCTCCTCCTTCTAGTGCCCAAACTATCCCCTTACATTGAAGCAAAGCTCACCCTATAAATATAGGCCTACTAACCCACCCCAAATAAAACCCTATACCTAAAGCCAAAATTAAATTTGGGGATACAAAGAAAGATAAAAGAACAAAATATTTTGAAAGGATTTGGAAGGTATTATGAAAGAATTCTCTCACCATACAAAACAACAGGTTCAATTGGAAACACATCTATACACATACACATGCACATGCACATGCATGTGCACATCCACATGCACGTGCACCTCCACATGCATACATACACCGTACACGTACACCTACACCTACACCTACACCTACACCTACACCTACACATACATACATACATGCATACATACATACATACATACATACATACACGTAACACATATACCTATACACACACACATACATGTATATGACACTCCCCACAACTTAGACTTATGTGTTATCCTTCCTAACATAGATCTATGAATTCCTTTTTCTATCATAAGGTGAGAATATGATTTCTTCTAGATCCTTTATGATAATGATGCTATCATTAAAATGGTGACATAATCAACCAATGAATTGCATAATTATTGAATTATGTAAATATAGATACATATATAGAATCCCTAGTAGAATTATCTCAAGTATACCCCAACATGAGTCTCTCCCCTCATCTACAAACTATAGAGAGTATGTCACCCATGTTTCTAAAGTGCCTACTCCACCACTCCGCCACATCAAAAGACGGGATTATAAGGTACCTCCATAGATAGTATGTGTCCTCATCCCATGTTCTATAAGGTAGGTCATCGTCATATCTGAGTTGCACTCAATTCAATTCATATATATTCTCCTCCACCTATTCTACCATTTGATTGACACACACACACACACACACACACACACACACACACACCCACAAAAAGAGAGAGAGAGAGATACATATATAAAATTATTGAATTATGTAAATATAGATACATATATAGAATCCCTAATAGAAGTATCTTAGATACCCCAACATGAGTATCTTCCCCTCATCCCAAAACTATAGAGAGTATGCCACCCATTTTTCTAAAGTGCTTACTCCACCACCCCGCCACATCAAAAGAGGGAGTATAAGGTCCCTCCATAGATAGTATGTGGAGATTCTATAAGGTAGGTCATCACCATATCTAAGTTACACTCAATTCAATTCATATAAATTCTCCCTCCACCTATTCTACCATTTTATTAACACAGAGAGAGAGAGAGAGAGAGAGAGAGAGAGAGAGAGAGAGAGAGAGAGAGAGAGAGAGAGAGAGAGAGAGAGAGAGAGAGAGCTTCTTGGATGATGCCATTTTAACCCATAGACCTACCACCACCCCCTCCATTCAAGGAATTAATTCACCTACCATCCCCTCTTTTCAATGCCCAAATAACCCCCTACACCAAGAGAAGTCCACCCTATAGATATAAGGCTACAAACCCACCCCAAATCCAAACCTATACCTAAATCCAAAATTAAATTTGGATATATAAAGAAAGGTAAAAGCTATAAGATTTTGAAAGGTTTAAAAAGTTTCTCAAAATAAAGAAAATAGGATGCCACATAAAAGGGTACTCTTGTTGTAAAAATAATAGATTTGATTGAGAATACATACATACATACATATGTATATATACATGCACATGTATGTATATGTATATATGTGCAAATACATAGGTTTTTATGTATACATAAGTACATATAAATATATTATGTATAGATATATATGCATGTGTATGTCTATATATGCATATATACATACATACGTGTTTATATAATATATGTATATACATTTATATACATCTATGTATATGTACATATATGTATCATATATATACATACATATCTACAAATATACACATATATACATACATATTTATGTGTACACACACACACACACATATGTATGTATACATATATACATACATATGTATATATAATACATGCACACTTACACAAAAATGCAAATAGTTTGAATATAGCAATGTAGATTAAAAAATTTAAGAAATAAAAATACAAAAGAGAGAGTCTAAAGGCCCTCATGTATGGGGAACAAGCCATATGAAATGAGATGATAACAATTATACTCGAACACTACAATTATAGTTGAATAGTAAGAGAAACAATAATGTTACAACTATTTGAGGTGATCCTTGATCTTATAAATAACCATAATTAATTCTTGGATTCATATGTTGATCTGATCTAAATATAAAGAAACACAGAATGTTGATGAAATTTTTGAATGGAAAAGGTAGAACCATTTCTATTGTAAAATTGTTTACAATAATTTTTCCAAATTTGGAAAAATATAACCTCGTTGAGTAATATTCCAAATGATTGAGAGAGGTGAGGGGGAGAAAATACTAATTCCCCTATAATGGGTCCACGTATGTAACTTGAAACATTGGTCCTCAAGAATTTTAAGCACAAATTTCTCCAAATATATATTCATCAATGCCTTCCTATGGAATTCTCGTAATATCAATATGAGGAATAGTTTCAAGATACGAGTCAAAAGGGTAGTTTCCTATAAAAACGCAAAGTTTGGATAATGTGTGAGCAATAGGAAACTTTAAATGGAGAATACACCGCCTAATAGTCCATATTTGGATTTGATAGGGGATTACAAAAATTCCAATGAGAGTCAATGAATGACATTGACCATTTAACATTAAAAGAGTTTTCTAATGGAAGTGGAGACTACATGAGATAATATAAATTCCTTGTGTGGCACATGTTATGAATATGTGGTTTGGCTAGCACTAATATTTCCATGGGCATATAAGACTGATTATAATTTTAAGAAATTTATGTCGAACAAGCTTTGAATGAGTGAAACATAGGCCTTCGTAAGGGTAGTGTGCAAACCCAAATATATTGCAACAAATTCCAAGGAGTCCAACTATAATTTCCTAGATACCAAATATCCACAACTAAGATACTCCTATGTTTAGATTGGGCTTTATTTCTGGGTGAACACCAACTAGAGGAAGATTGTTAATTTGAATAATCAATTCTACAACAAGCTAGAGTTGGGGATGCTCATTTCACATAAAAGATAATGATGGTTATAGTGTAAAAGGGGATCCATTTCATTCCAGGATGCCTAATAACATTAGAGAGGAAGAGAGCCTGAAATATTAAAAAATTAAACATTGATAACTTTATCTTCCAAAGGGGTGAAGGCCCAGGAGTGTTTATGACTGACAAGCCTTAACACATTCTTTTTACAAGTATCTTCCATGGCTCAATTTGTTGAATATTTCTTCCAAACCATTTGGTGGCAAGAAATTTCCCTTGTTGTAAATGGGTTAATAATGTTAAGACCAACTATATATTTAGGCCAAGTATAAATATAAAAATAATGAACATTCTTATTTTACATTAACTATTGGCAACAAGAAGGTACAAACCACCCAAATAAATTTTTAGTCAGTTGATTTAGAAGAAAAATGAAAAATGAATATCAAGCATGGTTGGGAAAAAAATTGCAATCGGTAACAATCAACTTACATGTTAGGGAGAGTCTTTTAGACCAATTTTCTTTTTTGCTTTTTGCATTTTGTTGAGCACCCATTCTTACATATCACAAGGTAAGAGGTGGATACCGAGTTAACAAGTAATTTTTGTGTGGGGAATGATGTGTTAGGCTATGGGTATCTGCATAGGCTTAGGAGCACCTTCAATGAGCATGGATTCAATTTTATGCTCACACACCTTGGACATTGACAATTCTTAATACACATTGAGAAGTGCTTGCATATTAACTATCTCTTGTTCAATATTATGTAAAAATAATAGGGAATTATTCGTAAAATGAGAGTTAAGAGTATAGTCACCTCATGGAAGGAAAATTATTTTCATGTATCCTTTATACTTGAGATAAAAGAAGCATGTAGCCACGATCATCAACTACTATCACATACAAAAAGGAGGCTAACAAGCATTCTTAAATAGTAAAGTGTTGGAGGTTAAAGGATGCTTACGAGGATACAATTGACCATGACATGAGTTTGTAACTCCACAAAAATAAATTGAATTTTTTTCTTGAAGTGAGGATCAATTCCCAACCACTCAAGAATTTTGATAATGAAGTACCATCGATCTCTCACGAGCTTTATCAAAATCAATTTTGAGAAATAATGTATCTTGGTGAGTGTCTTTAGTTTATTGTGTTGTTTCTTATGTAAAGACGAGATTATCAAGAATGTGTTATCCTTAAATAAACATGGTATATTAAATTTAAACTATATCATGGGCAATAGGTTTAAACTTCATAATAATAGACTTGTCAATAAATTTGTGATGCAAAAGCATCAAACTACAAAAACATTGGTTTTACTTTCAATTTTGGTTTTGAAGTATATTAGGGGTTTATTTGAATTGTTTTGTAAGGACCTTAACCCATTTGGATCTCTCAATGTATGGAGAGGGCTGGTTTAGGAGTTTCCATCCAAAACGCATTTTCAAATATTTAAATCTTTGGTTTCTTTGACTAGGAGGGCTAGATTCCCAGTGTGAAGTATTATAATGTTGAAGATGATCTAAAATGGTTACATGACATGTAAATGGAGTCTTCTTCCTTAACCAAATAATACTAAACCAATACTAGTAAACCTTACTATGGTTAAGACATAAGTTAGTTGTAATCTTCCCTTTAGTGTATGAAGAAGATCTATTCATTCGAATTAAAAAGGAGAGAGAAGTTAGTTTTGGAACAAAGAAGAGGTAGATAGGAGAGAATGAGGAAGAGGACGTCTCCGATAAAATGTAATGAAATATTGGAAAATCAAGATTTTTGAGATGATTTGTAAATATTATACTATGAATGAATGAGAAACTAATGAAAAATATCCCTTTTATGCTCTTCCTAGATATGCATGAGTTTATTTTATTGCAATTATTTTAATGAATATAGTTTTGAAACTCATAAAGGTTCTTGACATGAGTAGTAATGAATATATGATTAAATTTGTCTCCATAATAAGTAGTTAACCATGTAATGATGCATATAGCTATCACGTGGATAAAATAATGAATCTTCGGTATTAGAAAACATGTAGAAGATTTCCTTGGAGTGTATGCATGTTCTTTCTAACATGGTGTTACGTAAGGACAAAGATCCTTAAGGTCATGTGTAAGGTATGATGTTACTTTTCCAATGCATGTTAAGAATGAAGGTTATGCTAGAGTGATAAGATATGTAGTAAGTTTGTTAAAGCACAAATTTATTGTATTAAGTGTTCAAAAAGAAGGATATAGGGATGGAAAATTTTAGAGAAGTGTCTTAAGGTGTGCAAAACTTAAGAACTAGTTAGAAACATGGTATTGTGACAGTTATCAATGTAAACCTTATTATGGAAGGAAAAATATGAATTTTTACAAGGAGTCATAAGGAGAAGGTGGAAATGGTATCTATAGATCTTAGGAAGTAGAGTTTAAGGTTTGAAGTGGTGATTTGTGTAAGATAAGCTATTTATTTCCTTTAGGACTATAAAAACCATGGTCTAGGGCTTAGATGAAGCTTTTGCGATAACTTTTGTTTGGATGGTGGAAAATTACTAAAATTTGATGTGTGAAGACTTAATATGATGCCTCAATAAATTTCCATGGTTTTAGGTGTTTTGGGGTGGTACGGATAGAGAATTTAATGAAAATATGTATGAAAAACCTAAGGAGACCTAATAAAAATGTGTTTCTAATACAATGTGAATTTTATTTAAAGAAACCACCTATGAGTCTTAAAACCCATGTGAAGGAACTTAATGGGTACTTAAAAGTGGTCTCGATGATTAAGTTAAATGTGGATTTTATATTCTAATATAAATGTTATTATAGTAGTAAATGAAAACTAAGTATAGAAAATGATGCTCAATCAAACTAAGAAATAAATTATAAAACCCTAGTTGTAAGGAGGGGAAGAAGGTAATTATCTAATTCATAATTAATTCTAAACCATACCAAAGTGATGACTAGGTGAATGGAGAGGCAAGAATGTTGGACAAAGGTATAGAAAAATATAGAAGCTGAGGGTTAGGTTGGATAGGGGTGCCCAGAAAGGAGCACGAATGCCCACATGGGTGCCACATATTGAAATAGGACCCGAGCCTATAAAAATGATCGAAACTCCAAATATTTATGGTCGCAAGTTATTTTATGTTGTCCTCTTTTTTTCACTACGAGGTCCCACCAAGATCACTAAGGTCACTTTGTAAACCACGATGAAATATGAACCCTTGAAACCCTCAAATAGACATCAAATCCCAAAAAATAAAGATGCAAAATGAGGGGTTAGATTGTCCTCAACTATCACAATGGTGAACTTACAATTGAGTGCTATACTACATTTCAAACCCAATGTAGTTATAGGTGTGTGTATGTGGAATCGTGCCCTAGGTGGCTCTTGTGCATGTCAAACTTGATAGTGAGAAAATGATTAGATGTAGAATGTAGTAAATGTTTGTAGGTAATAGAATGAAATTCCCTCCTATGAAGTGTTATGTAAAAACCAGCCCTTGTGTCCCTTGTGATGGAGCTAGATGGATGTAATAGAGCTCTTAGATGCAACCTTAGGTGGTGATAACTAATGATTAATGCTTTGTCCTTTATTATGATCACATAACTTTATATTTATATGATTCCTTCGCTTGAATTTCATAATTAACCCCGAAAAGGCTGAATACCAAAAATATAAGATGATTAAATGGATAGAAAGGACCCAAAAAGTATGAAAAAGTATAAAAGGGTCAGGGGCACCCAAAGGGGATGAGGGTGCATGGCGCTGGCGTTTTTTTTGGGTGCTAGTGTCAAAGATGATAAATGTTGAAGTGTAAAAAGACATACTGAAAAAATAAGGGTGCAAAACCGAAAGAAGAAACATAAAGTAAAGAATGGTGGCCAAACATGGGTTAATTAGTACTTTTCTTACTTTGGAGTCACATGAATAGTAGTATGCAACCGAGACTAGATAATTACCCAAAGTATGTGATTTAGTGTCTACATTTGCCTACACTTTATGTTGGTGAGTAGAAATATTGGTAACATAAATTAGATAGATATGTATACTGATAACCATGTTGAGAGAGCGTGTTGAGGGACAAAACAAATTATGGAGTGATAAAAGCTTGAAGTGTGGATGCTAAGGACGAGGAAGTTAAAAAGGTGATGAGAAATGAAGCTAGGTTGAAAATGCATATTGCGGATGTCGTGAATGTGCTTGTTGTTGATTCCGATGGTTGTTGAATGATGTTGACTATTGCTTCCCATACGGATGGACTTGTAAAATAGAAGAAAAACAAGTAGTTAAGTACACTTGTATATGATCACAATATGTAAAAAGTATGCAAGGAAAGTATGTAAAAATGATGAAAATGTGAAAAAGGAACATGTGCACCTAATATGTGATGAGAAAAAGAGTGTAGAAAGGATCATGAAGATGTTGTAGATGAATGAGTTTTTTGGCAATCTCATGCCAGTTGTGTCGGTCGCAAGTTTTTGGGAAATCTCACACCAAGTCATGGAAGAAGTATAGGGAGAAAATTCTAGTGTTATTCTCCAACCTTTAAATACTTCCTGCAATGTCAAACACCACTAGAGATGGTGTGTATAAATGCAAGTGCTAAGGACTATATACCCTATAAAGGCCACTGTGTGGAGTTCTATATACTGTGATGAACTACCAATCATTGTGTAATTTTCCCCTAGTTATGGCATCCAAGAAGGGCTACTTTGTGCCGAGGACCCAAATATGATTCCGATCCTCAAACTAAATATTGTGTTATACCAATACCATGTTATGTTGTGTATAGCATTGTATGAGGTGAATGATTCACCAAAATGATGCCCCCTTATTTGGGGTGCATGCGATGTCATTGAAGGAGTATGTGGCCTAAAGTAGAATTAGATCACAGTGCTAAAAATGTGCCTTATAACAGGAAAGGGAATGTGCTTGGTGGAAACCAAAGAACATGTAAACATAGTGAAGAGGATACAAGTGTTAGTACAAACAAAGAAAAACATGAATGTAGAAGACAAAATGTATGCTAAGTAGACAATATGTTATCTAAGACACAAGACAATAATGTAAATACACAAGAAGACAATGTAGACCACAAAAGTAGGTTAAAAACATGGAAAACTAATCACTATGTCACAAGACAATCAAGGCCGATGAATCCTAGAATAGACAATAGTGTACACATAAGACAAAGAGAAAATCTCACAAATAATGACATACAAAGACAAATAAGAGAAAACAAAGTAACACACAACCATGATGGAAACTAGGTATGCAAAATAAATGTTGCACATAAAGCACCCGTTAGCATGTTATAAAGATAAAATGTATGTCAAAATGTGTATAATCTGATAATGTAATGTGATATGAAACAAAATGAAACAATAACACGTATAGTATACACAAGTGGGTGCCTTTAGGAGCCTCTGTGAGACTAGTAATAGAAATGCACCAAGCATCCATGCTGCATGGAATAGATCTGTATAATATGCTATCACAACTAGAAAGGCAAGTGAACATGCATGTGTGTATGATAAAGATAATGACATACAAGATATCTATCTAGCATGTGTAATAAAGTGAACATGTAAAAACATGAGTAAGCAAGAGTAAATGCAACCAAGATATGTAGTATGTTGTGGATGAGATGAAATGGAATGCAGAGTGAATGATAGGAGCATCGTGCCCCCTTGAGTGGATGTATATGTATGCAATGAGGTTCATTTATTTATGCCCCCTCAACAATCAATAATGAATTGTAAATGAGAGTGCGTCATCGGGAAATGGTTTGAATGTGTTTAATAAAAAGATGTGATCATTAAAACATAAATTTTAGAGTGTAAGCGTGTGAGAAAATGAGTGATGGATTAAATACATGAGTTTGATGATGTCCATTTGAGATATAGATCCTCAGGAGTCAAGTATGGACCGTGGAACTAGAGTGCGTCATACGGTAGTATGTCACGTTGATTGTGTGAGATATATGATGATTGTGCATTATCTCAGTGAAAGAGATTGATATGTTGAATGTGTAATGTGTATCATTGATTGTGTGAGGTGGCATATTGGTTGCATAGGAGAGAGATGTATCGTGTAATCGCTGAATGTGTGATATGTTGTTTTGATGGTGTACAAGAGATAGAGGTATTGTGAATGTGTCGATTGTAAAGTAGGCTACATGATACAAATATTTCGTGTGTAATGTTTTTGTAGATGTGTAGATTGTATAAGATGTTTGTGTTGATTATGCATGATGAAGATATGTATTGTAAGATGGGTACATCGTGAAAGCATGTTGAATGTTGTGTTGAGTGTGTGTAGTACGAAGAATATATCGTAAGCATGTTGATTATATTGTGTAGTGATAGAGGTGAGAGGAGATTGCGTATGTTGATGTGTGTAGTGTGTGAGATGTGTATAGGATGCCCTCAACAATCAAGTGTGAACTAAAGCGTATGAGTGCTTCATCGTGAAGTGACAACGTAAATGTATCGATATGTGTATTGTGAACATAAAAGACTAGATGCGATGTGTTTAAGATAGAAGATATCTAATGATTCTAGAAGATGGGCGAAGTAAGAATGATGCCCCCAAGTGTATGGTGATGATTGTGTTATTTGATGAATGGTGTTTGGCGATAAATGATGATGGTTTTTACTATATGCATGAATTAAGATGGTGATAAATGTATGTATTTATGAATAGGTATGTAATGGATAGATATAATGGGTAGATGGAATGGGTTCTTAGTGTAAAATATCCTCAATGGTCATGTAAGAACTGTAAAAACATGAGAGTGTCATCAGTAATGATGATACTAGAGTGTGTTGATATCGTGTGTTATATGTAGATGTGGAATGTTGATAAAATAAGACACTTGTTGATGTTAGGGGAGAAATAAGTATGATGCCCCCAAGTATGTGATGATGAGTGTGATCAAGTGATGTCATCTAAGAGGTCATCATTTTCATGATCAAAACTGAATGGTGAAGCATCTAAAACTTGATAAGCAATAATGTCAGGTTGGTCAAGTAAGGAGCCATTGAGGCGTAAATTATACATACCCATAGCATATTCTTCGTCAGTGAAAGGAGGTAATGGACACACATGTGCATACCAATGAGTGAGATTAGGTGAATAACAAAGGAATTCAATTCATTGCAAATATAAATGTGACCAAATGGCACGGGGAATGATATATTAGTATGATCAGGGATCTAATGTGCCCCCAATGTAATAAAGCCAAGGTTATCCAAGTGTAAGTAGAGAAGTGCGAGGAGCATGTGCAAGAAATATAGTGAGATAGAAAATACGAAGACCATAAGCAATAATAATGGAGATATATCCATAATAGATATGGGATTCATGAGTTGCAGATGAAATGTTGTCAACAACAAAGCCTAGCCTAGCTAATCCATTATGCATGCATATAGATTTAGATATAGTAGGATCAAATGGAATATGTTCCCAATAAGAGTCATTCATGAAAAGTGTGCATGTAAATGGAGGGCATGCTAATGGAGATTGCTCATGTGAAGATGGTGGGGGTGGAGCGACGTCCATGGACTAGACATGCCCCAAATAAAGAATCATAGTAGTAGTAGTATCAGGTGGAGGCGATGGCATAAATGAGACAATATCTATCACATAAACAACACCTTCAAACATGAAAATGAGGCGGGGTATCCATAGGTTGCGGCTCATCAGTAGTATCAGTTCTTGGAGTAGGAAGTGTAGTATTTGGATCATGGTTGCAATATTTGTATGGATGACGATCATAAGGAATGGTATACTCTATGCCCTCATGTATGAATTTAACACAATGTATGGTAGAGGGAACTACTTGCATGACATGAAGCCATGGCCTACCAAGTAAACAATTGTATGAAATAGGGAAGTCAATGAAAAGAAAACCATGTTAAGATTTTTGGTCCAACCATAATAGGTAGAGTAATGTGACCTAAGCATGGAAAAAAGTCATCATATGCATGAAGATATATAGATGACATACTAACATTAGTAGTTGAAAGACCAATCTTTTCAAGGAATGACATAGGAAAAATATTAAGTTCAGATCCATTATCGATTAAAGTACGCTTGACACCCACATTGTAAATGTGAATCATGATATGCAAGGGTGGATCATTGTCAAAAATAGTAAGATCAACATTAGGATTGATGGGAAAGCAATATGCTAAGAAAATGCATCGAAAAAAGTTTGATATATTGAATTTGGATGCATATTAGTAGGAATGTGAGTGGTAGCGAAGAGAGTTTTGATTCTATCTCTTAATTCAGGATTGATAAGTAGGAAATCATTAATAGAGATACTCATGATGAAGAGACCCTATAAAGATAGGAGTAATGAAAGGATGAGGATGCGAAGAGTGTTTAGATCAAGTTTTGGTTTACCAAAATGATTAAGTTAAATGTGGATTTTATATGCTTAATCTAAATGCTATTATAACAAGAATAATTGACAATTAAATATAGAAAATGATGCTCAAGAAAACTAAGCAATAAATTATATAACCCTAGTTCCAAGGAGGATAAGACGGTACTTAGTTGGATCACAATTAATTCTGAATTGTACTAAAGTGATGACTAGGTGAATGGAGAGGTAGGAGCATCACACGAGGTACAAAAAGTATAGAAAGGGAGGGTTAGGTTGGACAGGGGCACCTAGAAAGAAGCATGGACACCCATGGGCGCCACATATTGAAACAGTGCATGAGTATGCAAAAATGCTCGAAACTCCAATTTTCCAGGTCGTCAATTTGTTTGCTATTGTTCTCCTTTTGTTGCTCTAAGGTTGTACTATGATCACCGAGGTCATTGAAACCTATAAAACCCTTAAATAGACATCAAATCCCAAAAATCAAGATGTAGAATGAGGGGTTAGACTGTCCCCAACTGTCATAATGGCGAACTTACGATCGAGCATTGCACTACATTTCGCACTCCAATGTAGTTCTAGGTGTGTGTAGTGGAATCGTGCTTTAGGTGGCTCTTGTTCATGTCACACTTGATAGCGAAAACATAACTAGATGTAGAATGTACTAAATATGTGCATGGAATAGAATGAAATTCCCTCCTATGAAGTGTATGCTGAAAACCAACCTTTGTGTCCCTTTTGATGGTGCTACACATGGATGTAATGGATCTCTTAGATGCTTGATGGATACAACCTTAGGCAATAATAACTAGTGCTTGGTCCTTTATTATTATCACATAAATTTATATTTATGTGATTCCTTTGTGTGAATTTTGTAATTAACCCTAAAGGCTGACTACCAAAAAGATAAGATGCTCAAATGGATAGAAAGGACCCAAAAAGTGTGAAAAAAGTACAAAAGGGTTAGGGGCTCACAAAGGGGACGAGGGTGCTTGGTGCTTTGGCATCCTAGTTGGGTTGTGGTTTCCAGGATGATAAGTTCTAAAGTGTAAAAAGGAATATTGAGCAAGTAAGGGTGAAAGACCAAAAGAAGGAACAAAAAGTAAAGAAAGGTGGCCAAATACATGGATTAATTAATACTTTTCTTATTTAGGAATCACATGAATAGTAGTATGAAACTAGGACTAGATAATTACTCAAGTGCATGATTTATTATCTACACTCAAAGTGTTGAATGAAACCTTTTTTAGAAAATTTTATCAAAGAAAATCAAGAAATGAAGAGCTATAAGGATTGATAAACTACCCAGTCTAGAAATAGAGTTATTTTGACTACAAGTTAAGTAGGGGTTTGGATATGTGTTATAAGGTACTCTTAGGGGGAAATGACATCTAAAATTCCCTGAAGAATCAAGTTACATCTCAGGGAGGAATTGAACTAAGTTTCTAAAATTGTTATTGTGAAGTGATATGAGGTGTTTGCAATGGAAGGTAAGAGTGTGGAAAACCATGCAGATAACCTAACATGAAATATCTTACAAATCAAAGGTTTTTTAGTAGTGATTCTAAAGGGAGAACTTGATTACTAATATCAAATATATATATAGATGAATTAAATGTAGTGTGCAAGATTGGAATAACATGAGACTCGAGACATGTCTTGTAGCCTTGAGATTACATCTCCCTAGAATAGAGCATAAGATATGAAGGGCATACGAGTAATATAAGTTTAAAGAGGATACATGGAAAGAGAATCCCCATACATTCTTGAAGGAAAGTAATATTATCATGAACTTACTTAAAACAATCAAATAGGACAATGGCCCAAAAAGGATAGTTAATACCACCTTAAGAACAAATATGTTGATGAATTCTTGAGGATGAAAATGAACAAGGTTATTAGTTAGAGAATGAAGTAATGATGAAAGAAAACTTATATCAAAGCAAGAGGTATTTAAGGAAAAAATGGATTCAAAGCATGGTTTCCAAGAACTTTGTGAATGAAAATTGACTCATGATGTCCAATGGCTTATAAATAAAATGATTTTTTTTTCTAATTTGAGTTATAAGTTATGCATGAATAGGATCTAATCTTGAGAGAGGATAAAACATGGGGATAAAGGTTTTAAATATCACCCAAAATGAAAAAATGGCCCTTATTCTTAGGATTTCATGAAGAAATTGATCAATGTTATGCTTGAATTTGGCTCGCTCATTCATTCTAACTAGTTTCTATATCAAGTATTTGATATGTTCACGAGTTATCCTTTTTGAGTTATCCCTTTGTATCACTTTGTATGATACATTAAGGAATGGGATTCCAATCATTGACCTTGTCCTTATTTGTAGATTTTAGAATAAATTTTAGTAGTTCATGATGAATGATGTATTCTAAAGAACCATTAACATCCATAAACATTGAATAAATATATATTGAGAGTAGGTCATATAGCTCAAAAAAATTTAATGGTGAGAGCGTGCAATCTAAGAGAATTTTTGGTTTTCATTTCCCGTAGCGCAACTTCAAGATCAATTAGAGAATTTTTTTATTCAATAAGGTGAATAATGACTAGATCCACCTTACGAGAAATATAATCTAGTAACTAATCTATAGACAATCACAAAATGCACCTTACACACGAGGTCTTGTTGCTAAAAAAGATGTCTTTCCAATAAAATAAAAACACTAAAAAATATAAAATCCCATAAATATAATAAAATACATTCAAAAAGTCATAAAATATAAATAAAACAACTGTCGCGAAATTTTCGTGCAATTGACACGCTATCATAAATATAACTAACATAATAATAAGAAAATACATCCCCGACATTAATTAAAATCACCTAATCACTCAATCACGTAAAGTAAATTC
This sequence comes from Taxus wallichiana var. yunnanensis, assembly GCA_018340775.1. NCBI lineage: Eukaryota > Viridiplantae > Streptophyta > Pinopsida > Cupressales > Taxaceae > Taxus > Taxus wallichiana. Next base: position 459,670,802 of record CM031242.1, on the reverse strand, counting down.
CTTCCCATCTATCTAAATGTACTAAGGGTCCAAAGCTTACTCACGTACGTCCATCCCTAATTCTATAAAATAAGGCCCATAGTCCCTATTTTCCCATTAACTCTTGATTATTTTAACCATCATTTTGCACTTATGTTCTCACATTCTTTCCGGATAACAAAGGAGAATTGTAAAGAAGAGATGTAAATCCTCGATCGTTAGTTTTTGATGAAAAATCATACAGTATAAATAACTTAGGTGATCAGTAGTGTAATTCTTGTGTGATTTTGCTATCACAATTAAAAATCATCATCATTCACCCAACATCATTTTTGGGTCCTGTCATCACCAATCTGCACTATGATAATTCTTTACCAGAACTCCTCATGCTATGATTATTTACTAATGCACAATCTTTAGTTTGGTGGATGTAATCTAGAAACACAACAACAAACATAACACAAGAATACTATGATACAAAGGAATGATGACAAATCTGAAATATAAGTGTAAATTATAATATCAACATGAAATTGTTACAATCTCACCCATGAGGTACTTCAAGTGTTACTAACTTCACTTGCCTTCTAATAATAACTATGAGAGAAACTTCACAATTACACCTCTTAATGGCTTCTTTAACACACCTTCAAAATGATGGCTTCCTTTACACACTTACTCATACAATATTTCTCACTACTTCCTTCTATATGCTAAATGAGGGGGGTGGCCTCTTTATTTATAGAATTCAGGCTTATCCACCCTATCTCTAAGATAGGATAGGAAATCTTTTCCGGCCAATCATATTCCATGCCTAAACTCTTGCCTTTACATGTAGGCTTATCTTCAAAGATAAGATAAACCTTATCATCTCACATGGGTTTCACCTTTTTAGTCTTTTCCACAAATAAAATACACAAAATATTTATGACATCACTCTTTGTCCTTATTACAAATATAATATTTCTAATTCCTAATCATGTAGACCCTACTTCTCTACTTACCCCAACTTTGACATTTTAACATTACTGGACCACTTACGACAAATATTTGCTTTTTACCACAACATTCCTATTGTACTTTGACTATTATCGTACTCTACTTTATTGGTGGCACCATACTAACGGCACCGTTATCTTCTATTGGACGCTACTACTAATTATACTTAACAACATCCTATTCCTAATACATACATTAATAAAATAGAAATTACGGAGGAAAATTTTAATGTCGACATTTTCCCCCTTCCTAGCTTCTACTCCATCCTCGGAGTAGACTCTTATGGACATTTTGAAGTTGGTGCCTAGAAAATCTTTAACTTGTCATGGTTGACCCATTTCGTAATGGGAGTGCCATCCAATTCCTCCAGTCGATATGTACCATTTTCATGCATAGCTGCTATTTTGTAGGGCCCCATCCATTTGGGAAGAAATTTTCTCTTCCTTCTTTTTTATATCTAGAATCATATACTAGAACCAAGTCATTCACATGAAATGGAGACCAATGGATCTTTTGATCAAAGTATTCCTTCTGCTTCATTTTCTTCTTATAGCTTGTATCCTTCGCTATTTCCCTCATTTCCTCTAGCAAATGAAGATGCAACAACCTTTCTTTACTTGAATCACTTTCATCCATCCTTTCCTTTTTCATAACTATCACAAAGTGGGAATATCAAACTCAATAGGAAGAACTGGATCAATGCCATAAGCCAACCTGAAATGGGGAGTATCTTGTTGCTTGACTTTGATGTTGTCGTGTATGCCCACAATGCTGCATGAATCCTTTTATCCCACTTATGTACCTGTAAGGCTGCATCTTTTGCTAGAATTTGACACAACACAAAATTTGTTCGGTCCACTGTCCATTTGTGCTTGGCTTGTATGTTGTTGCCTTCCCGTGCTTAGTAGAAAACTTGTTGACTAGGGCTTCTACCACCTCATTAATGAAGTGGCTTCCTTGATCTATTACAATTTCTAATGGACAACCAAATCTGGTGACAATGCGTTCATATATGAACCTTGCCACTTCATCCATGGAAGCTTTTTTCAATGGCCTAGCTTCAACCCACTTGGTTAAATAATCTGTGGCAACTATGCAATATACTTATTTTGGCGTGGGGTAGTTGGAAGTGGACTTACAATATCTATTCCCCACTTTTTAAAGGGAACAAGTGGAATAATAGGGCGTAATGGAGCTGATGAAGTCTTAAGGTTACCATGTGTTTGACAAATATCACATGTCTTACAATAATTATAACAATCTCTAAAAAGAGTGGGCTAGTGATAACTCGCATCCAAGATCCTTCTTCTTTGTAAGTTGTCCGAGAAGTGTCCTCCACATGTACCATTGTGGAATTCTTCTATCATCTCCTTCCTTGATCACGTCCAACTACCCTCTTATCTGTCCATCGTGTCCTATTCGAAATAATACTCCATGCATAATAGAATATGGACGACTAGCTTGAGTAATCTTCCTCTTACTCTTTGCATTGGAACCATCAGAAACTTGAATTCATTCGAGATAATTCCAAATATCTATGTATTCACTAGGGATTGTGTCAATGGATAACAATGCTTTGCATCTAGGAAATCATCATCATCACAAGATGAACCTAAACAATCATAGGCTCGAGAGAGTGCATTTGTATTGACATGCTTCTTTCCTCGACCTATCTATAATATCAAATTCAAATTCTTGTAGCAAAATTATCCATCTTGCTATCTCCCCGATGGGTTAGACTTATTTACAATATATTTTAGAGCCTGATGATCTATTATAACTATAAATTTCTGCCCTAGCAAGTAATTTCTAAACTTCTTTACAACAAAAATGATAGCTAGAGCCTCTTTTTCAGTTACAGTATAATTTACCTCAGCATTGCTCATTTGTTTGCTCCCAAAGTAAACTAGATGATCATTCCCATTTTCATACTTTTGGCTCAGAGTACTTCCTAGTGCTGCATCTGAGGCATCAATATACACAATGAATGGCTTGCTCCAATCTAGATTCTTTAAAACAGGTGAAGACACCAAAGCTTCCTTCAGTTGTTCAAAAGCTTCATGCGCCTTATTTCCTGGTTCATAAGTAACATCCTTCTTCAAGAACTGGGTTAGTGGTTGTGCAATCTTTGAGAAATTCTTGATGAACCTTCTATAGTAACCCACATGGCCTAAAAATGATCTCAACTTACTTCTATTCATAGGAAATGGTAACTCTTTGATTTTGAAACTTTATCGGATCGTGCATTAATACCATCTCTGGATACAACATGCCCTAACAAAATGCCTTTAGAACATCCAAAGACACAATTTGTAGGGTTTAGTGAGGCTTGTACTTTATCTAACCTTTGAAATGCTATCTCCATCTGGTGCAGGTGGTCCATCTTGCTCCCGTAGATGCAAAAATCATCCAGAAATACTCTGATAAAGTTCTTAATGTAGGGTTCAAACACCCTATTCATCAAGTGCTGGAACGTTTCCGGAGCATTACACAACCTAAAAGGCATAAATCTATAAGCAAACGTTCCCCAAGGAGTGGTGAACGTGGTATTCAACTGATCTTTCTCTGCTATACGAACTTGGTTGTATCCACTATATCCATCAACAAAACTATAGCACTCTTGGCCAGCTACTTTGTCCAAGATCTGATCTGAGAATGGAAGAGGGTAATGATCCTTCTTTATTGCCTTGTTGAGCTTCCTATAATCAACACAAATGTGTAGCTTCCCATTCTTTTTTATTGAGATCACAATGGGAGAAACCCATTCTGAATTCTTCATAAAAAAATATGAATCCTACATCAAACAACTTATCTATTTCTTCTTTTACAGTCTTGGAAAAATTAGGATTCATTCTATATGGCATTTTCTTTATGGGCTTAGCACCATCTACCAGCTCAATAGAATGTTCTACCCAACTTACTTGACAGAGTTCCTTGTAATCAAAAGTGAATATGTGTATGTACCTTCAAAAGAGCTGGAGGTAGGATTCCTTCTCACTCTCCATCACAGCATCACCAATCTTTATTTGTTGGAGACAATCATCAATTTCTTCTTCAAATAATTTTATGGGTTCATGAGTTGGTGTGATTGGAAGGATATCCATGACCGAAACATCAACCTCACTTTCTTCATCTTCTGTGTCCACTTCACTGGTACTAGAGTAATCAGAGGATGTCCAATCATCAATTTCATCACTTGAATCCATAGGTTCTGCCTTATGATGCCGAGGGATCACGTTTATCTTCACCCTCTCTCTACCATGTCCAAGTGTCATGAATCCTTCATTCTAGTAGTTTCTTGCATGAAATCTCCTTAGCCATGGTCTTCCTAACAACATTGGGTACGCAACAGTACCATTTTTCATCACCTAAAAGTCTACCACACATACAACACCCATAACAGATATTGCCACATTTGAAACAACACCTTCTAGTTTAGTTTTCCCTTATTTAATGACCTTAACATAAGTGTTGAGGGTGATCAATTTTTAAACCCAACATATTCATTACAGACTCGGTCATTACATTAACTGCAGCACCTCCATCAACTAAGACATCATGAATTGAAATACCATTACATAATACCTCATCTTGTGGAGCATAGGGATCCACCTCTGCCTCCAAAACAGGGACCTCAACCTCCTTCCTTCGTCGAGCATTGATTCCACTTCGCAGCTCCCGCCTCTTCTCAGAAGACATAGCCAAGAGTTGACCATATGTAATATTTGCAGGCCTTTTGGACAGATCTTCTAAGATGGAGTATGGTCCTTGTCCCTATGAAATCAAAAAATCCTGCACACCCAACTTTCTTCTCCTATGTTTCTTACTAATTTCTCCTTTCATCTTCTTAGGATCATTTCTATCTTGGTTATCTTTTTCTTTCTTTCTTTTTGTTACAAACACATCTACTTCATTATTTATGCTCTTATCTACTACATCAAAAGAATTCACAGGTGCTTTTCCTTTATCATTATCTCCTTTACTGATGTAGAAGTCAGTATCTGGACAATTGTACTTATAATGACCCTTTTATAACAACCATAACATACAACTTTAGAAATATTTCTTTTTGGACCTCTATCTCCTCCCTGAGAACTAAATTCTTTTCCTTGAAGAAGATTAATAGTTAACTGACCCATCTTCTTAAGCAGATCTTCATACTCAGTAGATGTACTAGGAGAAAGATTTGTGCTCACCGAGAGTGGTTGTGGATTCTGGACCAAAGGTGTTGGTGTAGGCTCTACCTTAGTAGTAATTTCTTTGGGCTCCTCTTCCATGCTTTCTTCTTGCCTTCTTGCAATCTCCTTTGCTTATTCAATGGTAGCTGGGTGGTCATACTTCACTCGTTGTCTGATATCTGGCTTCATCCCAAGAATGAAGTGCTTATAGAGGAGATTATCCATGCCATTCATCAACCCATCCGCTAATCCTTCCTTCCAAATCTGGGCATCAAGCTTCCTCCTTAGCTCTAGAACATGAGCATGATAATCCCTTATCTTCTCCTTCTCTCCTTGGGATAGATTTGTGATCTCGATCATGAGATCTGCATATTTCTTTTGTTCACCAAATTCTTCAAGAAAACTTTCAGTTAATAAATCCCATGAGTTTTTCACATTATCACCTAGTGTTTCAAACCACCTAAGTGCTGAACCATCCAAAAAGGTAGGAAAAAATTCAGTCCATTGTTCCCTTCTTATGAGGCCATTACAAATGCAAGATCGTTTAAACTCTTGAATGAAAGAGGAAGCATCTTCATTAGATTGGGCTGAAAAAACAGGAATCTTCCCCATTTTCAAAAGTAACCACAGTGAAATACCAACCCACAAGTACAATCAACAAGACTTATGTGCACAAATAATTAGAATCACTATAATAGAAAATAGAAATGACCACGGTAACTATGGTAAAACTTGACTTACTACAGTAAAAACTAACTTTACTGTGGTAAACACTATTCATAGTAAAAAATGAAGTTACTGTGGTAAATACTATTCATGGTAAAAAGTGACTTTACTGTGGTAAATACTATTCACGACAAAAAGTGACTTTACCATGGTAACTACTATGCATAGTAAAAACAAGGTTACCCTCCAAATGTTTTCTGACTAAGTGGGAATATCTCTCCAGAAAATCCACCAATGAGGAATGGTCCCGTCAACGGAACCAAAATGTCATCACCAATCCAGCACTATGATAATTCTTTACCAGGAACTCCTCATGCTATGATTATTTACTAATGCACAACCTTTAGTTTGGTGGATGTAATCTAGAAACACAACAACAAACATAACACAAGAATACTATGATACGAAGGAATGATGACAAATCTGAAATATAAGTGTAAATTATAATATCAACATGAAATTGTTACAATCTCACCCATGAGGTACTTCAAGTGTTACTGACTTCACTTTCCTTCCAATAATAACTATGGGAGAAACTTCACAATTACACCTCTTAATGGATTCTTTAACACACCTTCAAAATGATGGCTTCCTTTACACACTTACTCATACAATATTTCTCACTACTTCCTTCTATATGCTAAATGAGGGGGGTGGCCTCTTTATTTATAGGAATTCAGGCTTATCCACCCTATCTCTAAGATAGGATAGGAAATCTCTTTCAGCCAATCATATTCCATGCCTAAACTCTTGCCTTTACATGTAGGATTATCTTCTAAGATAAGATAAACCTTATCATCTCACATGGGTTCCACCTTTTTAGTCTTTTCCACAAATAAAATACACAAAATATTTATGACATCACTCTTTGTCCTTATTACAAATATAATATATCTAATTCCTAATCATGTAGACCCTACTTCTCTACTTACCCCAACTTTGACATTTTAACATTACTCGACCACTTACGACAAATATTTGCTTTTTACCACAACATTCCTACCGTACTTTGATTGTTACTATACTCTATTTTATTGGCGGCACCATTATCTTCTATTGACGCCACTACTAATTATACTTAACAACATCCTATTCCTAATACATACATAATAAAATAGAAATTACGGAGGAAAATTTTAATGTCAACAGTCCCTATGGGAATTTGATCAAGTATATCATTTATTTGTCATTCAATTATCATAGTATTTTAATGTCAACTTTATCTACCTTAAAAGGGTTAGGGATCTAACCGAGGTAGATCACTTAACTAAAAAAAATCAACTAATCTATTTTCAAGTTTGTTTGTGTGTAGATTTAGGTATGTGGATATTAATTTGTGCTTGCTAAGAAGAACTAAGGTATTGTTGTACCATAAATAATTTCAAAGGTATCTAATCCCTTAACAATAATCATTTCGCCATTTGATATGGGTATATTATGTTGCATTGCTAACTCTCGACTCATTATAAAGTGTAAACATTTTGGTGACCATGTTGGGACACCGCATCTTGCGATAAACTTAATCTCTTTGTCATTATTATGAATCTAACAACTTGTTATGTGTTGTTTGATTTCGTAGGTTTGTTAGTATAATTTTTCCTCTTTGGATTTGTTTGTTTCAAACAACAATTTGTCACAAGGTTTCTAATTTTGTTTTTTACATGTTAAAAAAAAAAAAAAAAATCATAGGTTGAATCACACATATGATTGACCTATGATTTTATTAAAATATAAATCTTAAAATTTTGTTTTTGTTTATTCATTATTTGTCTTCTTTATATCCTAGTTGAAGCATGTATGCTTTTCCCTCACATTGCAAAGTTATCTTGGGAATAAAAACTTAGTCTCTTAAGGGGCCACTTGAATTTAATCACCAAGGGTCAATAAATTAGAGCCCCTATGCCAAAAGACTATATAAATTTGGGGAAGAAATTTTCATTATTGGTGGAGCTCTAGCAAATTGCATGGAATGAAGTGAGGGGTGATTTATCCATTTACTACCCATACCTTAGAATGTAATGAAATTACTTAGATAGATCTGAATATGAACAACAATAGAACACAAAAGAACACCAAATTATAGAGAAATTCACAATATGCAAGTATAATAGCTTAGCCACTTTGAGGGGATACCTCAAAACCATACAATAAGAATCAAATGCTCAATATGATGATCAACTAATACATTCTAAATTCTATGAATACTATTTGTATGTTATGGCCATCACCAAGGATGACCCACTAAAGATATTATAACATATATAAAAGATATACCACGTGTTAAGAATATATGATAACCACAAGTAAACCATACACATATATTGTAATATATCGGATTAAGGGCGTATTATGCCCTTCCTCTTTGGATAAATATTGTACCTAATGTTGAGAAGCTCTCCCGATGTTTCTATAAGAATGTTGCATCCTCCCACATGGAATTTTCATATTCTAGATTCTTCCAATTGATCATATAATCGGTAATGAACCTTGTCCTCAATCATTTAGTGTGTGTATGAAGGATGCATTTTGGTCCCAAGATGATTCTACCCTCCTCATCGAGCTCAGAAACATTTTCTCTGGTTGATACCTTCTATCCGATTACCTTCTTTAAGCAAGAAATATGGAAGATGAGATGTGTTTTGGTTGTCTAGGAGTTCCAATTTATATGTTACCGCACTCGAATCTTCTACAACACTTGATAAGGGCCATAATACTTAGGTGAAAGATTGTTATCCTTCTTTTGTTATTTCAAATACATTTTCTTATATGGTTGTAAACACACAAAAACCCAATCACTAACTTCACAATGTATTTCACTACGATGTTGATCATCTCTGCTACTTCATGCAATTTTGTACCATGGCCAAGTTCTCCTCGAGATTAAAAAGTACCTCTTGTTGGTGGTGAATGTGCTCTTCAACTGCTATAACCTTTGGCTAGCTTCTCTCAAGGATGAGGTGATGGATGGTACCGATATAATGGCAAAAAAGGATACACTTTAGATGAAGTATGAAAGGAAGTGTTATACCACCATTTTGCAAGTGGTAGCCATTGAACCCATCTCACTTTCTTATTTAAGGTAAAACAACAAAGATATCCTTCCAAGAACTTGTTTACCATCTCATTTTTCCCATTAGACTATGGATGATAAGAAGAGATACAAGCTAGCTGAGTACCCAAACATGAAAAAAATTAGTCTAAAAATTACTAGTAAATATAGGGTCTCGATCACTTACTATAATATTTCGTGTCCCATGTAGCTTCTGAATTATATCCATGAAGGATTTTTCGACCGTACTTGTGACAAGTGGGTGTGACAAGGCACAACACTGGGAATATTTTGTGAGTCTATCCACCATAACCATGATTAAATATTTCCTTTTAATTTAGGCAATCATGTGATGAAGTCCTTGGAAACCTCTTTCCACCTCTAGATAGGAATAGATAAATGGTGTAAAATACTTGGGGACTTTATTGCTTCACCCTTATTTTGGTGAAAACCATGCATTTGACACAACATTTTGGACAACCCCTTTTAGCCCTCCCCAAAATAAATCTTACTTGATTCGATGACAAGTCTTCAAGAAACTGGAATTCCCCTTACTTTGAGAAGTGTATAGCTCATATAGAACCCTATTTTTAGGGTTAAGTTCTTACATAGGTATAATCTATACTTATACCATAAAGCATCCCATTTCCATACAATATTTTTATTACATTATTGGATCATGTTGGAGATTTTGAATGATATTTTATGTACTTGGGTCATCTCACCATTCACGCCTTATCTCCTCGACCCAATCTTCCTATAATATAGATAAGACACACAACAATGCCTCAACTGACTCATCCTTCCGAGATAGAACATCAAAAACTACATTCTCCTTCCATTTCTTATATATTATCTCAAAATCACATCCCAACATTTTTTAGACCCAATTTTATTTTTATTCGTATGAAAAACATTGTTATGAGAAGTATGCCAAACTATAATGATCTGTCTTTACTTTGAAGTGTTTTCCCATTAGATATGGTCTCCATTGCTTTGTTGCATGAAGTATGGCTAGCATTTCCTTCTCATAAATCAGTTTTGACACATTCTTATCTTTAATTAATTAATATCAAAGGAAATGATATGAACCTCTTACATGAGTACTACCCTCATACCATACCATGAAGCATCACATTCAACAATGAATGTTTTGGAAAAATATGGAGTAGTTAGAATTGAAGTGGTGCACATGGCCTCCTTCAGATTCTCAAATGATTTGGTAGCTTCCTCATTCCAATGGAAAGAGTCCTTAAATAAATTTTTCAGTGGTGATGTTATGCTACCATAATTCCATAGAAATATATGATAATAAGCTACAATCCCCAAAATCCTCAGAGATTATTTAGGGTTTTTGGAACCTTCCACTCAAGCATGGCTTTTATCTTGTTAGGATTCACTTTAACACCTTCATAAGGGATGAAATGAACCAAATATTGAACCTCATTAAATACAAAAGAACACTTAGAGGGGTTTGCATAAAGTTGATGTTGTTTAAGAGTCTCTAACACCTTATTTATATGATGCAAGTGTTCTTCCCATGTTTTGTTGTATATTAGTATATCATCAAATAACACTAAAACAAATTTTTGTAGTAATGAATTAAAGATATAATTAATCAAACTCTAAATGTATAGGGTGTATTTGTGATTCCAAAAGGTAGTACTAAGAATTCATAATGGCCTTCATGTGTCCGAAAGGATATTTTATGAACATCCTCATCCCTAATTCTGATACGATGATATCCAGAATGGAGATAAAGTTTTGTAAAGTAAACACCACCATGTAACTCATCTAGAAAATCATAAATTACAAGAATAAGAAACTTATATTTTATTGTATAATTATTGAGTTCCATATAATGAGGACACATATGCCAATTATCATATTTTTATGCACAAAGTGTGTTAGAGAATAATAAGAACTATGACTATGATGGATAATTCATGCTTCTAACATATCTTGTACTATCTTTTCAATCTCACCCTTTTACACATATGAGTACCTATAACGTATTATTGTTGTGCGGTTGGCTCCCGATACTAGTTGATTGACATGATCATGGCCTCCTTTTAGAGGAAAACCCTTTGGCATACATCCCAACACAAATTAGTGCTCATCTATAATTGCTTACATATCTGATGGTATAAATACATTTGACTAATGTGCTTCCAATGATAATAGTTGTTGTCATAACCCTTTGAACATTTTAATTTTTTTTTGCATCTAGTGAGATCTCAACAATTGTGGGGACTTTGATCTTAATCCTCTTAGTTCAACAATACCCCTTCTCACCGAAAAGACATGAAAACTCTTGAATTTAATCACAATGGCTTCCAAGGTGGTAAACCATCAAATCCTAACACAATATCTACTCTTCCCATGGAAATGGTATACATAGGGCTATTTAGAAAGTAATCTCCCATGGTGAGTTTAATGTTATGGTAGTTTCCTGAACAATTAATAGTACCCCCATCATCAATCATTACTTGACATTCAGGGAGTCGGTATAAACAAAATAGTTTAGGCACACCACTAACTTATGATTGATGAAGTTGTGAGTACTTATTGAGTCAATTAACATGATTACCCTCTATTTTCTAAGACTCTAACCACTTTGAGGGTTTTAAAGGTGATAATAACTAAAATTTCATGATATGAGATCATTTTTTGGGGACGTCATAACTCCTCCTCTGGCTCAATAGTGACCTCTACCTCATCATCTTCTTCCTTCTCTTCTTCTTCATTGGGCCCTCAATGTAAACAACTTATTTTCAACACATTTATGTCCCAATCCAGATTTGTTGTCACTATTAAAACACAACCATTTTTCTCTATTTACTTCAATTTGTTGAGGTGTTAGTTGAATTAGCCGAGGGAATGATGGTGTTAGTGTGCCATGGTCTTTAATGTTGGTGAAATTATTCCTCCTAGAAATAAAATTTTCCTCTTCCCTACATGCCATGATAATATAATCAAAAACCTTAAGTGGATTAAACATACACACCTCATGATCAATGTGGTCCTTAAGACCCCCAAGAAATAGGTCATTCGATTCCATTTTGTAATATTCTCCACACACAAGGATAGGTTTTGGAACTGATGAACATAGTCCTTGATTGATCATGTTTGTCCTATCTTTTATAATTAGATAAATTAATTATTTGACACACTAGAACTATAGTGCATTTGTAGCTCTTTCGTAAAAACTTTCCAAGTGACAACACGATCATTTTTTTTCCTTTGAGCACATAATTATTGATACTAGACAAATTGGTTAGGTTTGAGATATAAGGATGTCATGATCACCTTTTTTCCGATGGGATATGATGTAGATGAAATAAATTATCCATTTGATTAACATAATTGAGTGGATAATTTCAATAAAACTTAAACATTTCCAGGGCTTTCACATCATGTTCTCGGGCCATAGAGTATTGGTATTTAGATTGGGCAGCCTCAAAGATCCACCCTAGCTAGTTTGTACATTACTCTGACCTAAAGATCTGCCTTGGTGTATATGAGCATGATTGAGTTATGAATGATTTGGAAGAAGATGATGACCCTTCATATTTGTACTAAGTTGCTTTGCATGAAATTATCCAATCATTGATAGATCTTTTCTACATCTTCTTTGTTGGCCATCTCATATAGTAGGATTCACTAATCATACTCAAAGTTAGCTTACCTCGTATGGTCCACGTATAAACCATACCCACGAGGATACCATACTTACCCTTATGAATTGAGCTCCTCAACTATTATCTCATTCTTCTCTAGAGTTTTACCTGTGTTTTTACTAGAATAGTGAGATTCTTTTAACATCTCGTGAAGGCCCCACCATGATGCCCCAAAATAGTAGGATTTAGGGATCAAGGTCAAAATTTAGGGTTTGAGTTTTCAAGAGGAATTGTCTAAATATGAAAAAACCCAAAGAAAAAATCAAACTATTTTTTTATCCTCTTTATGAAAATATAAAGAACTTAGAAAAAATTGATAATTTTTAGTCAATAGAGAAAATTTATGAAAAACCCTAAAATTGATATAAATTTTGCACAACAAGTCAAAATATCTTGAAATTTGGAGAGGATCTTACTTGACTGATTTTTCAACACGAAAAAAATTTGTAGAAAAATACGCCACCGATTTGGAGATATATCCAAATTTACATAATTAGGGTTTTGATGCATTTTTGGCCGAGATCAAGCCTTGATACCAATTATAATAAAATTACTTAGACAAATTTGAATACTAACAACAATAGAACACTAAAGAACATAAAATCATAGAGAAATGATCACAATATGAAAGTAGAATATATTATCCACTTCAAGAGGACTACCTCCAAAGTATAAAATAAAACTCAAGTGGTCAACTACTACATTCAAACTCCTATATATATTGTTCCTATGTTACTTCTACATCACCAAGGTCGACCCACTAAAGATACTATAAAATATATGAAAGAGATACAACATGATAAGAATATATGATAATCATAATTATTCCATACACATATAATGTAAGATATAGGATTAAGGGCATAACATAGACATAAATCCTCTAATACAAACTTAAGGCATTATGTATCAAAAATTATATCGCAGAATCCTTATTAGAAATGTGTAGATAATCCTATTTTCCATGTCATATTTGGTAGTGATGGGGAAACACCCTAAGGTTATGTCATCACCAATCCGCACTATGATAATTCTTCACCGAACTCCTCGTGCTATGATTATTTACTAACGCACAACCTTTAGTTTGGTGGATGTAATCTGAAACACAACATAACACAAGAATACCATAGACTATGATAAGAAGGAATGATGATAAATTTGAAATATCGTAGTAAATTATAATATTAACATGAAATTGTTACAATCTCACCCATGAGGTACTTCAAGTGTTATTGACTTCACTTGCCTTTCACCAAGATTATGGGAGAAACTTTACAATTACACCTCTTAATGGCTTCTTCAACACACCTTTAAATTGATGGCTTCCTTTGCACACTTCCTACAATATTTCTCACTACTTCCTTCTATGCTAAATGAGGGGGGTGGCCTCTTTATTTATAGACTTCTGGGCTTATCCATCTTATCTCTAAGATAGGATAAGAAATCCACTCTGACGAATCATATTCCATACCTTAACTCTTATCGGTACATGTAAGCTTATCTTTTAAGATAAGATAAACCTTATCATTCACATGGGTTCCACATTTTTAGACTTTTCACAAATAAAATATGCAAAATATTTATGACCTCACTCCTTGTCCTTATTACCAATATAATATTTCTAATTCCTAATCATGTAGACCCTACTTCTCTTCTTACCCCAACTTTCACATTTTAACATTACTGAACCACTTACGACAATTATTTACTTTTTACCACAACATTCATATTGTACTTTTGACTATTTCCGTACTATACATTATTGGCGGCGTGATTGCAATAGCCATTTATCTTCTATCTGACGCTACTACTAATTATACTTAACAATATCCTATTCCTAATACATACATTAATGAAATAGAAATTACGGAGGAAAATTTTAGTGTCGACATCTTCCCCTTCCTAGCTTCTACTCCGTCCTCCTGAGTAGACTCTTCTCGTGCTTGGAAAATATTCAACTTGTCGTGGTTGACCCATTTCGAATGGGAGTGCCATCCAATTCTCTAGTCGGTGCACATACCATTTTCATGAAAAGCTGCTATTTTGTAAGGCCCCATCCATTTTGGAATAAATTTTCTCTCGTCTTCTTTTTTTGTATCTGGAATCATATACTAGAACCAAGTCATTCACATGAAATGGAGACCACCGGATCTTTTGATCAAAGTATTCCTTCTCGCTTCATTTTCTTCTTATAGCTTGATCCTTAGCTATTTCCTCATTTCCTCCAGAAATGAAGATGTACCAACCTTTCTATTATCAATCACTTTCATCCATTCTTTCATTTTTCATTACTCGACCGTGGGAATAACAAACTCAATAGGAAGAACTGGATCAATGCCATAAGCCAATCAAATGGGGAGTATCCTGTCATGGACTTTGATGTTGATGTTGTGTATGCCCACAATGCTACATGAATCCTTTTATCCCATTTATGTACCGTAAGGCTGCATCTTTTGCTAGAATTTGACACAACACAAAATTTGTTCGCTCCACCTATCCATTTGTGCTTGGCTTGTATGTTGTTGCCTTCCCGTGCTTAATAGAAAACTTATTGACTAAGGCTTCTACCACCTCATTAATGAAGTGGCTTCCTTGATCCACAATTTCTAATGGACAACCAAATCGGTGACAATGCATTCATATATGAACCTTCCCATTTCATCCATGGAAGTCAAGTTTTCAATGGCCTAGCTTCAACCCACTTGGTTAAATAATGCAGGCAACTACAATATACTTATTTTGGCGTGAGGTAGTTAGAAGTGGACTCTAATGTCTATTCCCACTTTTCAAAGGGACCAAGTGGAAGAATAGGACATAATGGAGCTGATGAAGTCTTACGCTTACCATGTGTTTGAAAAATATCACATGTCTTACAATAATTATAACAATCTTTAAAAAGAGAGGACCAAAGTGATAACTTACATCCAAGATCCTTCTTGCGTAAGTTGTCCGAGAAGTGCCTCCACATGTACCATTGTGGAATTCTTCTAGCAGCTCCTTCCCTTGATCACGTCCAATCGCCTCTTGTACTTTCCATCAAGTCCTATTCAAATAATACTCCATGCGTAATAGAATATGGACGATCGTTTGAGTAATCTTTCTCTTAGTCTTTGATTGGCACCATCAGAAACTTTAATTCATTCGGATAATTCCAAATATCTATGTATTCACTAGGGATTGTGTCAAGGGATAATAATGCTTTGCATCTCGGGAAATCATCATCATCACAAGATGATCCTAAACCATCATAGGCTCGAGAGAGTGCATCTGCATTGACATGCTTCTTTCCTAGCCTATCTATAATATCAAATTCAAATTCTTGTAGCAAAATTATCCATCTTGCTATCCTCCCTGATGGGTTAGGCTTATTTACAATATATTTTAGAGCCTGATGATCTGTACAACTAGAAATTTTTTCCCTAAGCAAGTAATTCCTAAACTTCTTTACAAAGAAAAATGATAGCCAGAGCCTTTTTTCAGCCATTACAGATAGTTTACCTCAAAGACCGCATTTGTCTGCTCCCAAAGTAAATTGGATGTTCATTCCCATTTTCATCCTTTTGGCTCAAAGTACTTCCTAGTGCTACATCTGAGGCATCAGTGTACACAATGAATGGCTTGCTCCAATCTGGATTCTTTAAAATAGGTGAAAACACCAGGGCTTCCTTCAGTTGTCCAAAATTTTTCATGCACCTTATTTCTTGGTTCATAAGTAACATCCTTCTTCAAGAACTCAAGTTAGTGGTTGTGTAATCTTTGAGAAATTCTTGATGAACCTTCTATAGTACCCCACATGGCCTAAAAATGATCTCAACTTACTTCTATTCATCTAAATGGTAACTCTTTGATTTTTGAAACTTTATCGTGGATCGCACCAATACCATCATTGGATACAACATGCCCTAACAAAACACCTTTAGAACATCCAAAGACACACTTTGTAGGGTTTAGTGAGGCTTGTGCTTCATCTAACCTTTGAAATACTGTCTCCAT
Source organism: Taxus wallichiana var. yunnanensis (assembly GCA_018340775.1). Classification (NCBI taxonomy): domain Eukaryota; kingdom Viridiplantae; phylum Streptophyta; class Pinopsida; order Cupressales; family Taxaceae; genus Taxus; species Taxus wallichiana. The sequence continues at coordinate 459,654,198 of CM031242.1, read as the reverse complement.
CTCGGTGCAGGTGGTCCAACTTGCTCCCATAGATGCAAAATCATCCAAATACTCGATGAAGGTCCCAATGTAGGGATCAAACACCCTATTCATCAAACGCTGGAATGTTGTGAGCATTACACAACCCAAAAGGCATAACTCTATAAGCAAACATTCCCTAAGGAGTGGTGAACATGGTCTTCATCTCGATCTTTCTCGCTATATGAACTTAGTTGTAGCCGCTATATCCATAAGTAAAACTATAAGACTCTGGCCAGCCTACTTCATCCAAGATCTCGATCTAAAAATGGAAGAGGGTAATGATCCTTCTTTGTTGCCTTATTGAGCTTCCCCGTAATCAACACAAATGTGTAGCTTCCCATTCTTTTTTATTGAGATCACAATGGAGAAACCCATTTTGAATTCTCCACAAAGAAATATGAATCCTACATCAAGCAACTTATCTATTTCTTCTTTTACAATCTTGGAAAAATTAGGATTCATTCTATATGGCATTTGCTTTATGGGCTTAGCACCGTCTACCACTCAATAGAATGTTCTACCCAACTTACTTGACGGAGTTCCTTGTAATAAAAAGTGAATATGTGTATGTACCTTGAAAGAGCTCGAGGTAGGATTCCTTCTCACTCTCCATCACAATCACCAATCTTTATTTGTTGAGACGATCATCAACTTCTTCTTCGTATAATTTTATGGGGTCATGAGTTGGTGTGACTGGAAGGATATCCATGACTGAAACATCAACCTCACTTTCTTCATCTTCTGTGTCCACTTCACCGGTACTAGAGTAATCAGAGGATGTCCAATCATCAGTTTCATCACTTGAATCCACAGGTTCTGCCTTATGATGTTGAGGGATCATGTTTATCTTCACCCTCTCTCTACCATGTCTAAGTGTCATGAAGCCTTCATTCCAATAGTTTCTTGCATGAACTCTCCTTAGCCATGGTCTTCCCGGCAAAGATTGGTTACGCAATGTGTACCATTTTTCATCACCTGAAAGTCTACCACACATACAACACCCATAACAGATATTGCCACATTTGAAACTACACCTTCTAGTTTAGTTTTTCCTTTATTTAATGACCTTAACATAAGTTTTGAAGGGCGATCAATTTTAAACCCAACATATTCATCACTGCACTTGGTCATTACATTAACTGCAGCACCTCCATCAACTAAGACATCATGAATTGAAATAACATTACATAATACCTCAGCTTGTGGAGCATAGGGATCCGCCTCTGCCTCCAAAACAGGGACCTCAACCTCCTTCCTTCGTCGAGCATTGAGTCCACTTCACAACTCCCGCCTCTTCTTAGAAGACATAGCCAAGAGTTGACCATATGTAATATTTGCAGGCCTTTTGGATAGATCTTCCAAGATGGAGTATGGTCCTTGCCCCTATGAAATCAGAAAATCCTGCACACCCAACTTTCTTCTCCTATGTTTCTTACTAGTTTCTCCTTTCATCTTCTTAGATCATTTCCATCTTGATTATCTTTTTCTTTCTTTCTTTTTTGTTACAAACACATCTACTTCATTATTTCTGCTCTTATCTACTACACCAAAAGAATTCACTGTGTGATTTTCCTTTATCATTATCTCCTTTACCGTGATGTAGAAGCTCTATCTAGACAATTATACTTATAATGACCCTTTTTATAACAACCATAACATACAACTTTAGAAATATTTCTTTTTTGACCTCTATCTCCTCCCCGAGAACTAAATTCTTTTCCTCAAGAAGATTAATAGTTAATCACCCATCTTTTGAGCAGCTTCTTCATACTCAAGTAGATGTACTAGGAGAAATATTTGTGCTCACCGGGAGTGGTTGTGGATTCTAGACCAAAGGTGTGTGCAGGCTCTACTTTAGCAACAATTTCTTTGGGCTCCTCTTCCATGCTTTCTTCTTGCCTTCTTGCAATCTCCTTTGCTTGTTCAATGGTAGCCGAGCGGTCATACTTCACTCATTGTCTCGATCTCTCGCTTCATCCCAAGAATGAACTTCTTACATAGGAGATTATCCACGCCGTTCATCAACCCATCCGCTAATCCTTCCTTTCGGATCTGGGCATTGAGCTTCCTCCTTAGCTCTAGAACACGAGCATGATAATCCCTTATCTTCTCCTTCTCTCCTTGGGATAGCTTTGTGATCTCGATCATGAGGTCTCGCATATTTTGGTTGTTCACCAAATTCTTCAAGAAAACTTTTGGCTAATAAATCCTATGAATTTTTCACATTTTCACCTAGTGTTTCAAACCACCTAAGTGCTTGAACCATCCAAAAAGGTAGGAAAAATTCAGTCCATTGTTCCCTTCTTATAAGGCCATTACAAATACAAGATCGTTTAAACTCTTGAATGAAAGAGGAAGCATATTCATTAGATTGGGCTGAAAAAACAGGAATCTTCCCCATTTTCAAAAGTAACCACTGTAAAATACCAACCCACAAGTACAATCAACAAGACTTATGTGCACAAATAATTGGAATCACTATAATAGAAAGTGACTTTACACCTTTCTACAGTAAAATAGAAATGACCATGGTAACTATGGTAAAACTTGACTTATCATGTAAAATTGACTTTCTCGTGGTAAACACTATTCACAAAAAAAGTGAAGTTATCATGCGGTAAATACTATTCATGGTAAAAAGTGACTTTACTTGTGATAAATACTATTCACAAAGAAACATGACTTTACCATGGTAACTACTATTCACTAAAAAATGACTTTACCATGGTAACTACTATGCACAAGAAAATAAGGTTACCCTCCAATTGATTTTTGACTAAGTGGGAATATCTCTCCGTAAAATCCACCAACGAGGAATGGTCACGTATCACCAATCCGGCACTATGCTAATTCTTCACCGGGAACTCCTCGTCTATGATTATTTACTAATACACAGACCTTTAGTTTGGTGGATGTAATCTGGAAACACAACAACAAACATAACACAAGAATACCATAGACTATGATAAGAAGGAATGATGATAAATCTGAAATATCAGAGTAAATTATAATATTAACATGAAATTGTTACAATCTCACCCATGAGGTACTTCATGTGTTATTGACTTCACTTGCCTTTGACTTCAAGTGTTATGGGAGAAACTTTACAATTACACCTCTTAATGGCTTCTTCAACACACCTTTAAACTGATGGCTTCCTTTGCACACTTCCTACAATATTTCTCACTACTTCCTTTTATGCTTTGAATGAGGGGGTGGCCTCTTTATTTATAGACTTCTAGGCTTATCCATCTTATCTCTAAGATAGGATAAGAAATCCACTCTGACGAATCATATTCCATACCTTAACTCTTATCTCGTACATGTAAGCTTATCTCTTAAGATAAGATAAACCTTATCATTCACATGGGTTCCACATTTTTAGACTTTTTACAAATAAAATATACAAAATATTTATGACCTCACTCCTTGTCCTTATTACCAATATAATATTTCTAATTCCTAATCATGTAGACCCTACTTCTCTTCTTACCCCAACTTTGACATTTTAACATTCTTTGGACCACTTACGACAACTATTTACTTTTTACCACAACATTCCTATTGTACTTTTGACTATTTCCGTACTATACATTATTGGCGGCGCATGTGAACAGCGCCATTATCTTCTATCGGACGCTACTACTAATTATACTTAACAACATCCTATTCCTAATGCATACATTAATGAAATAGAAATTACGGAGGAAAATTTTAGTGTTGCTACCCCAAGTATCCAAGTTGTAAAATACTTGTGGTATATTGGTGGGATATCTAAACAAACACACACTCGTAGCACTAGGGCTAAGGTTCCATTTTCACTTTTGTTTTCTTATCCTCATACTTCCTAAAATTTGAAAAAAAGAGAAAGTAAAATGTATAAATATCCTATTAAATATCTACATAATATTGTGTTGTATTATCACATTTTATCCTATTTAGGTTTCCTATGTCATTCATTCAATGATATGTTATTACCTATTGTCCATCAAATCTCTTGATTTTTTCATTTGGAGTCTCAATTAGGCTCCTTTAGTAACTTTATGTCACTTAGGTGACTATCACCCCTTTCATCGCTCATCATAGTCACTCTTCTACTAATCCTATATAGTATCCCATCATCAAATATTTTTCTTTTAAGTCTCACATATCAACCTAGGTCACCTAAGTGATGTATAAATGAATCTAAACCATGTATAAACCTTCTAGATCATCAATGCTTCCTCCTCCGGGTCAACACATGGTCCATACATGTCTAGAGAACTCATTCCTAATCGTCAATCAAACCCTATGTGATTTATATATATGTTTTTTCCCTTGTTATGACTACAACTCACTTATAGTCCTACGTTCCACACAACCTATTCCTATCTAGAAACCTAGTGTTAGTCCCCTAGTGATAACAATGTTATTATCAAATATGTTTTTGGTCATGATATCATAAGTTATAACTTACTATCTTCTATTAGTCCCACAAAACCTATTCCTATATGAAATACTTAGTACTAGTCTACTCTGTAACCCATGTGTAATTTCCAACTATGTTTTTTTGTCACTATTTTGACCAAATATGAATTACAATCCCTTGTTTATCCCCTTATTCTATTCCTATTTGGAATACCAAGTACTGTCACCCATGTGACCCTTGTGTGATTTTTAACTATATCACGTGTCACTATTTTCCTAGATTTTACACATAATACTTAATTTTATCCTATTTTCCATTTTTATTCAAAATTGTTATGTGTTTCTATTTCTTTCATTTTCCATCTTATGGTCACCACCTATTCACAATCATACAAATCACGAAGTAAAACTCATCCCCAATTTATTATGGATTCTTCTTCACATACATAGGGCCACCCTTTATATCAAGGGGAAGGAAATATCTCATTCATCCATTTCAAAATTTATATAGAGAACCCCTTAACAATATTCCATGCCCTCCCCTTGAGGATGAAAAACTGATATGCCTCTCATCCCTACTAATGATCTTTAGTTCAAAGTTGTCCTAGACCACAACCAAGAGGTGTTTTCCGAATATTTGAGAAAGAATTATTATAAGTTTCCTCTCACAACTTACACATCTATATAGAAGAAACCATACCTCCTACCTCCACTTCTAATCCGCCCCTTAATATCTCTACATTGACAGCTAGTCTTATCATTTTTACCATTGTATATGTTCATCAAAAATTCTCCACTAATACCAACATACCACATAGATCCCATGAGAATTTACCATTTTCACAACTACTAAGTCACACATTATTAAGTGTTATTTATTCCACATCACTTGTATATTATTATATACCCTTTCCTAATTCTAACCCTTATACCACATCATTCACCCATTCATATCTCCTCCTTTATAATACTAACACCCATATACAATTAGCCTACTTTATGGTTATAACTCATTCTTCAATAATTCTTTCCATTCAAAAACCCACATCTCCTCCTCACCATTTACAAACCCCTTCACACTCATACTTTCCCATATGCTTTCACTATTGATCAATAATTCTTAGATCAAATAATCAATCTGAAGCTATAGAGTCAATGGGTTGGACATCCTAAGATTAAAATAGATTCAAATTTATGATGAGATAATTCATCCCATTTTCCCATAAGATAATATCTTCCTCACTTTTACATGCCTAAGTTTGAAAAATTTAAGAGTAAAGAGGATGCCCAATTTTTTTGTTTAAATCACATATGTTATATTATAATCCATGAAGATGTTCTTATGCTACGTACATTTCCTCTTTCTTGATTTGCCAAGCCTTGGATTGGTATACAAGATTGAAGCAACATGACATATACTATTTTGAAACAACTACCAAATTTATTCCTTGACCACTTTTTGATTAATTTTTCTAAAAACCACTCTATCTAATTTATACAATTTAAAGAAATTAGAAGATGAATATGTGGCAAGTTGGTGGGAGGTTTCCATTTTCTATTCCCAAACTTGAACTACCACATTTTTGTAAAAAAAAGTTCATAAAATATCTATCACACATTGTAAATTCAACAATTTTGAACATTTGAAGAGGCCATTGTAATGGATAAATTCATCGAGGATGTTCATGTTAGTAGTGGAGATGTTGAACTACATGAGAAAATGGTTTCTCCAAATTCTAAAAGAAATCATTACAAGTCAATTAGGTTTTCCTCTAAATTGCTAATCCATTGTTCACTTCAAACTCCACACTAGCTAATCCTCCAACGTCATCGTCTACAACTCCTAATAATCCTTAGGTATAAGTGGTATCACAAGGTTTATTTTTATCATGAGGTATCTTAAAATATCAATTCCAAGTCATCCATATGGTAGATCCCTTTCTAATATAATCCAAAATCTATTAGAATCTTAAATGATCTCATTTCAATAAGTTTTCCTAAAAACCAAAATTACCAAAACTCCTATGGCATGAGCCCAATGAATGGTGTGATTATCAATACATTATAGGAAAATCAATAGAAAAGTGCCATCAATTGTGTAATTTCATCAAATACTTGATTGATAAGAGAAAATCCAAGATGATAATATTGTGATACCACATAATAAAAAATTGTATGTATAGGAAAATACACTTCCTTCACATTTCAACAATGCAAATAATGTGAGACAAACACACCATCATATTCACAAAAAGGGTTTTATTTATAATATACCTATTATCACACAAAATTAAAGACAAATCCCGTAAAACTACTAACATCAAATATGTTACCCATCTCTATGTATTCTTTAACCCCTAACCTACCTCTATGGTCAATATTGAAACTTGAAAATAATATCATTAGCCAACTAAAAGATACTCATGCAAATATATATTTGTATTAAATCTTACAAAAATAATCTAAACACCACAAATCCCTTTCAAAGCTCCTAAAATTTATCAACTATCATCCCAAGACCCCAACACATTCTCCGCCTTCATGGGTCAACTTTAAACTTACCCTACACCATATATTACATTACATGAATATGAGATCAACATAGAATTTCCAATAATGATGCATGAAGTTGAGAGATGCGACCCACCATTTATTATTTATAATATATAGGAAAAAATATTCAAATAGGTGCTTATCCATAATGGGTCTAACATTAATATTATTTTTCTACAACACTTCATCATCTTCACATTCTACTCTTTTAGATATCCAATATCATGCTACAAATATTATAATTCAATAGTGCACATTTTTGATGCAGAGGTTAATCTCATTTGCATGCATTCAATCATATTATGAGGATTAAAATCAACAACTATTCCCTAATCTCTACAAAGATGGATATTTCAAAAGGCCTAAAATGTCTTAAGAATGCAATATTTGACCTATTTTAACCTTGAATGGATTGTTCAATAATAATCCCCTATTTCATGCACTCCATGCATATTTAACAATGTCAAATACACTATCAAATTGGCCACCTTTCATGACAACTCCATTTACACATACCTTTGCTCCATTACTCTTCTCTAGCTCATAACCCAAAACAAGTAAATTTTGAATTTTAGCATTCAATGACCTCTCCCACTTTTGCACCCTATTAATATAATATAAAAATGGTAGATCAACCTTGAAATTGATTAAAAAAGATCAAAATATCACTACTTCACCTATATAACTAAAACTTGCATTCTTATGCCCTTAAGACCATGCACTTGCTAGCTTCATGGTTGGGAGGTTATAGAGCTACTAATAACAAAGTGTACAATTATTAAAGGACCCTTTAGGCTCAATAAGGTGTGGTGTAATTTTTATGACTTATCTCTTAACCCTCTTCTCTCAACCTCTCATTCCTTCTTTCTTTCTCATTAGCCTCTTGTATCCATGTTTTCTTGCATTTTAAGCATACCTTCCATTATACCAAGCTTCATGATACAAATAAGACATTTATGACTACCCATTTATCCCTTATCCATGTATGAAAACTTTTATTGGCACCTTCTTTTGAAAATATACATCAATATGAGATTCTAGGGTGTTTAATTAGGTCTTAGGACCGTTAACCCTTTAAGACAACATACTATCACAAATATCTCTAAATTAATCCAATGAAATATCAAAATTCATTCTAAATATGTTAAATTAACTTGTCAACATATTCTAAATCAAAATTTAGATCATGATTCTAGGTTTAGAGGGTTCTAAGATAGATTTACTTCAAAAACCTAGTTGTACACTAAGATAGCCCGATAACATAGAATAGAATATAAAAACTTATAAAATAAAATCCAAGGCTCAAGATTTTTGATATAAGAATATTTCACCACCATGCTCATTTATTTCATATTAGTACCTCATAACCGTTTCTCTAAACTTCAACTTATCTCCCTTTCTATTAAGATTGTATTATGCATGATAGGGTTATGTGAATGCAAACAAATGTTTTTATATGAAAAATGACCTTTAAATCCATTAAATATCCTGTCCTAATCTTCTCACATGTTTTAAAATAAGGAATAATCAATTTCCTTGCTTCTATAACATATATGTAGTCAAGAACTTACCTTTATTCCTACATAATCATAATTATCGTAGGGTGTTCTAGTCATAACTGCCAAATATGGTTTAAACCATGAAAATCCCTTATCATCAAGGAAAATTATTTCTCTCATAAAGATAATCCAACCTTAAACACACTTTTATCATACATGTAATGGATTTTTCACCTTTGAAATAATAACTTACAACTATTACACACAGTTCCCGAGCAAATATAGTCTTAACCTATCATTCCACAATCTCATGTAGTAAGTTTTATGCTAGAAAACAAAGAACTTTGATTCATTATTTCATCACACTTCCTACAAGGGTTCCAATCACCTTCTTCACATGCAAATAAAGCAAGTATCTTCAAGTTATCATAACAAGACTATGATCAAGACAAGATCATACTACAAAAATAAGATTCTATATAATAAACTATTTTCTTACAAAATTCATGTCTTCTTCCTTCCTTTTGAGATCCTTTCCTTGAAGAAACTATATATTTTTCACTCTACATCCTATAGGAGGATAAATCACTCCATTTTCTTGAATCAAATATTCCTTTTAATCTCCCCTTTCTTGAAACCTAACTACTTTGGATGACTCATTTTATGCATTTACAACACTATGAGGAATTTTACATCATTTAAGCATTCCATGGACTCACTTTACCCATAGGACTCACTATAACATGTTTAGATGTTTACATACACCTGAAACCATCAAACATCCCTTTCTCACTCCTTCACAAGCCATATTTGGCTCTTTACATGCTTTAAAATTTAATTGCTAAAAGGAGGGAAATGTCAAATTTGAAATTTGAACCACTTAACCACCTAATTCTCTCTCTTAAGACCTCTTCAAAATCTAATATACTCACTACAACCATGAATAAGGAGAAATTTGCAATTTTTGTGTTCTTTGAAGATGCCCTTGCATCACTTGCACAATGTTAGGCACAATTGTCTTTCTTATTAAAGTAGTTTCAATGACCATCCAAAATATCTTCTACATCATCAAGGGTGATTTTTAGTATAACATCTTGCTAAGTTGTCCATGGAACCACAAGATGTTATACATCTTATCCATTTTACAACAATGTATATAATACTAGTAAGACCAGTTTGTTGATTGTGTTCCTAGTGATCCCAAACCATTAAAGTATTGAAAAATATCACCCATTAATTTTACAATATCATCCCTTCTACGTGACTTACACCCATCATTTCATCCCTTAAACCACACAATGATTCTCCTAACATGTTGAATGATGCTATTATGTCTCCCAAAATCCATGAATTTGTTTTTATGCCTTTGACTAACAACACTTTCCCATCTCAATTTTCATCAACTCCATTATCTTCATCAACTCCAATAAAGATTCCTATTCAAGAACCACCATCCTTGTCCATTCCTTCATCCTCATTAACACATGTAACATCATATTAAACACTCACATAAGTGATTATTCTTCCAAATAGTCCTTCAATCTCATCATTGTGATGCTTATTTGATCCATGCTCTAACTCTTCTACTACCAAACTCTCACCTACCAAACCACCACAAGATCGTGGAAAGGATCCTATTTTTGATGATTTACATTCCATGGGTGTTGATGAATATTAATTATTTTATTACATCATATTCCTACCCAATATACCCAAAATTAAAGATATGGTCAATCTTCCTCAATCAAACCTAACAAGAGACCTCTCATCTCTTTTGGTAATCCTCCTAATCATACATATTTTGTATATGGGGAATACAACACCTTAGTCATTCCTCCCATCAATACCATGTCATTTTCCAAGTCTAAATTAAACTCTATTATCTCCTACATGTTTAACTTGAATGTGATGTAATGGTTACTTAAATAAGGATGGAAAGGTTACAAAATGGGTAAATTTGAACAAGGAAATTATAATCCCATAAAACCTATTATGTGAAAATCTCGTTGGGATATCAAACTTTGAATGAATAAATTGAAAATATGACCACTTTATTCCCTAATTTGATTTAAAAACATTTCATCTAAGCCTATCATTCATATCACCACTATTCTTACGTCTTAACCAATCATCGATATATCATACAAAAAGCTAGCATCCAAGCATCTTAAAACTCTCACGTAATCTTATATGAAGAAATATGTTTGCAATTCAATTATCTTTTCCATGATTTTGGTATTATATTTGATTGGTATTCTACTAGTATGGATGTTTTTGATTTTTTCCTACCTTGATACTTTGATGAATGTAATACTAATATTGTTATCATTCCTCTATATCTTAATATCCCTTTCATACATCATAATATCCCATCAATATTGTTGAATCCCTCAAAATTAATTACATGAATGCATAATAACATATACCTCTTGATCTATTCCAAAATAAAGAGTCTATTTTATGCCATTTGGGCTCTATGGATAAGGAGTTGTACAAATAAACAAAACCACATGGTTAGTTACAAGATGATTCCTAATTTAGGGATATATAAAAACTCCTTTGGAAATCAATGCATTCATAATGCTCTATCAACCATATGAAATCTCACACATGCTTATCGAAGAGACTATTTAAGTTAACATTGGAAATATTAATGAGGCTCAAATAATTTTAATTAGGAAATTTATATATGATAAGGAACACATCCAATACATGATTTTGCTTGGTCTTATGTTGATACACCAAGAATGGACATCGATAAGATTTTCCATAATATTGTTCTAATACTCAAAGTAAAAGTAGTCAAGGAAAAAGATCTATAAGATGCACTCCAAAAGTCTTTTATTAGTCAAGGAAGAATTACAAATTATCTTGGATGTAAGAATCATTCAACCTATTGATTAACTTGAGTGGATCTCCAAAAGAGTCCTTATTTCCATGAATAATACCGGGCATTCAAATTTGTACCAAATTTTGAGATATCAATAAGCCCTATCCAAAGGATGATTTCCTATTTCCTAAAATAGACACTATCTTTGAGAACACTATTGGAGATAATTTTTTTCTTTCATGGATGACTCGCTTAATCTACAAAAAGTAAGAGATCATCTAAAAAAAAAAAAAATTACATTTCCTACACCATGGGGAAATTTTACTATAAGGTCATGCCTTTTATCCTCAATAATTTTACTGCCACATAAAAAAGAGAAAAACCTATTTATTTTACGATTACATCTATAATATTGTTGAAAATTATGTCGATGATCTCCTTTCCAAGATTGAGTTGCATACTAATCACTTATCCACCCTTCAAAAAAAATTTGTTTATATATTAGAATACAATCTTCATCTGAATCCTAAGAAATTAAATTTTGACATAATATTTAGAAAGTTATTAGGGCTCATCATTTCATGTAATGAACTTAAATTTGACATTAAAAATTTCAAATCCATTGTCAATATACCTCCACTAACCAATATCAAACAAGCTTACAAATCCTCCAAGGAAAATGTAAACTATCAAAAGCTTCATTTCTCAACACTTAGATGGATACAAACTATTCAACAACCTCCTAAATAAAGGTGTCACCTTCAAATTTGGGAAGGAATTTCAAACCATGTTTAAAATTCTCAAACACTACCTATTGATACCCTCATGTTTTTTCCACTATAACCTAATTTACCTTTCTACTTATACATTTATACCACAAAATATTCTCTAGAAAGCATGATTTCACAACAAAAAAATCCAATTGGGAGTATGCCATCTACTATATTAGTTATACCTTAGTAGATTGTGAATTCAACTATGCACACACAGAGAAACTCTACCTCAAAATCATATTCTATATATGTCAAATCAAAAGAAATTCATTCTTTCCAAAGTTGATTTTCTTCATTATATGATGAGAAAGGATTACCAAAATAACTACATAACCAAATAGATCATTCTTATTAAAAAAAAATTAACCTTGAATTTATGTTGTAGAAGGCTATTGAAGGCTAGGCCATTTTTATCACTCAAAAATCTCTCGATTCTTGATCCACATATACTAAATCTAAAATTTCCCAATTATTTTATTTTTATGTTCATGAACATGATGTTGAAGGAGACTTTGACATGAACCTACACTTTGACAATTCAAAACCAACAAAGGTGGTGCCTATACCCTTTTCCTTTAAATTGAACCTCCAATTTAACACCGATATAATTAAATATGAATCTTTAATAATCATTATTTGGTGACCCTGATGTAGTCACAAGATTAGTCAAACTTAATTCACAATGCTAGTTCTGATGCACAACTCAATTTTTGCCTTTAGGCCTCGTAAAAGCTCACTTGTTCTTATACACCTTCCTTTTAAGATATGAAATTTCTAGAAAATTTACCTTTTTACACTAAACCAACTAATTCCACATGTTCTTAGACCTTTAATTATGACCATTTCACCTTTGGAATGAATTAAAAATAACCGAAATGATTAAAGAACTTAACTTTCCACAAAACTAATTTTAAGTGTTTCTTAAACAACTTCCATAACTACCTTCATGGATAGAGCATCATGCTTCATGTAATAAGGTAAGTAATTTTCCTAGGACCCTTATATAATAAATTAGGTAAAAATTTTCCTTCTTTCCTTTACCATTAAGATTATAAAAGTGTATTTTTTGCTCTTATCTTGTGTCTTAACAACCTCATTCTTTTATCAATACACTTTAAGACCCTTTTGTTTTGAAAGATTCATTGTGACTTACATGCATGATTTAACCCAAAATTCTTAGTACAAACCTCAATTTAGGTCCTTGGTCAAGTGATCCTATCCAATATTGGTAAGGTTCTTGGTACATATGTGCTTCTGTAGTAAGGTAGGGAATCGTTCTTCCTTCAAATCATATGAACCTTTACCCTGGCTTTTAAACACATATTTTGCCTTGATCTGTTAAAATGCAAGTTTATAAAGGCACTTCATAGAACCTACTCGCTTTAGACACTTCACCAAATGTCACACCAATTTTTCTTTTCTAGAAATCGTGGGATGCCTAAGCTTTCTATTACTAAAATCCCACTTGTGTATCCTTTAAAGAAACTTCCTTGATTGTATTAAGACTCATTCCAATATGTTTATCCTTTAAAAAACTCATAGCTAAAAATCGAATATACTTTCATGCTTATCTCATAATATGTATGACTGATACAAGTATCTTGTCAAGGAAATATTTTCAAAGCTTAAGATTTTGCAATCACTATTATATGACTCTTCTAGTTCTAAAATGATGATTTGAGTTTTTAATCTCTTTATAAAATGAGAAAACAACCAAATCCTTTCAAACCCTAATGAGGGTTTCCATTAAACCCAAGTAGAGGTATTAGCCCTACAAAATGCATGGTTTCATTATTCATGGCTCAAAACTCCTTATAAAAAAATGTTTCAACCTCTCAAATGTATTATCCTTACCATTTAGGATTAATATGCCATATAACTAACAAAAAATGGTCTTACACCTCACTATCTTGCTCTAGTCATAGAGTTTTTGTTCTACCACAATTTTCACAACAAAATGAATTTCTTCATTCTTATAGAGAACTATTTGAAATGGAAAAACTTATGTAATATCACTCAAATATTTCTCATTAAAGTGCATCCACCCTTACACAATACTTTTATACAAATATTACAAAATTGATCCTTAAGGTCTTAGACCTTATTGTCACATATTGCACAATATAGCCAAAATGGGTATTCATAAACACACAATGAAGAATCCACCAAGATCAAAGTAAATACATGTCACAAAGTCTCTTACCATCTATAAACCTCTTGGTTTGCATATATGCATTCAAAAATTGAAAAATTCTTAAAACCATCTATAACTTATCTTATAATGTGTACACATCAACTTTTCTTTTCAAATTCTCTTGAATCTTCTCCTTCTACAAATGACCATTCGAATGATGATCATAATAGTTATAAAGGAGGTTTAAATATGCTCTCTCATGCCATTTTCTAACTAATTTTTTCATTAGACCCTAAACATAGGCTTATTCGATCTTCGATGTTTAATTACAAGCCTTACCTAGGCTATGAATTGAAGTGCTTGTCTTATAGAGCATAATTTTGAGCAGCCAGAAATATTGTAAGTATTGGGTGCATGAAGATAGGGCTCTGGAATCACGTAGAGCTATAATAGTATTGAAGCACCCAAGCTCAAGACTTAGTTGTTTTGTGGATAAGGGCTATTTTTGGAGATAACATGCGGAGCACACATAGAGATGAAGACTTTTGCTACACGCAATGGTATTTTGGGAACAAGTGGCTGATAAGTGCCATGCATAGTTTAAGCTAATAATAGGATTTCTTCTTAGAGTTAACTATAGGAAATCTATTATTAGAACACTTGCATGTTGTGTATACTATTGTAAAGGCGCATGGCTATTATTAGCATGTGACCTATTTTGAGAAGTGCATGGGTGGTGAAGGGCAAGTCCCCACCTCTATAAATATGTATTGAACTATGTAGTTTAGTGGGATTTGAATTATTATAGAGTTATGTTGTTGGTTTTGATGCGCACATGACTCATGAGATACTTTATAGTGTAAGAAGCTTCTTTGTTTTACAGTGTTTAATGCAATGGAGTATAGTGGTTGGATAAAGGTATTAGACATAATTGAATCTGGTTCTTGTATGGTTAATCTTATTATATATATTGTTTAGTTCATGATTCTCTGAGATCTATATCTGGTTTATGCATTGTGGAATGTTTATGTTATGAATCTAAATATGCAAAAACATCACATTAACATCTTGTATAAAGAAATATAAAGAGGGGCTTGGTACCTTTACGTGCTTCGGGTGAGTGCTCAACTTAGGATGAGTGATGTGCCAGTGCACCTAGGTTATTCACAATAAATTCTAGGCTACATCATTGGTTCCATTGCTAGGACCTCTTTTTCAACTGTTTTTAGGATGTTTCGTGATGAAGACATACCGGTTGACCCTAGCAAGTGTTGAGGAGTGGATAGTAGATTTGGAAGAAGAATACGCTTAGAGATTTAACACTAGATCTAAGTTTGATGCACACACGTGGGTGGAATAGAACTTGTATGACTATTTATATGAGAGTTTCTTTTCTATATTTTTGATAGAGTTGTATAAGTGGATGGTTGCTTATGCGTTTAAAAGGAATCGAGGTTTCAAAATTTTATATGGACGTAGGAATAATTTTAGGCCCTTTATGATACCGTGATTCAATCTGGACATGTGCTTTGGACACTTGGTTCTGTGGTGTTCTAAATAGCTATATTTTAGAGTACTCAATTTTCACTTACTCTTTCCTAGAGGTAGTTGATATATATTTTTACGTTATCCCAGGGGAACCTATCTTCAAGGCATTCTACTAGTGGTTAAAATATTGATGGTAACCCTAAACTTGGAAGAAAAGCCGATGGCTAGCTAAACCCCACCACACGTGGGGGCATGAGCAGTTTGGTGAAGGATGGTGGACCTAGCGGAAGAGAGGCAAAGAGAAGAAAGGTGGCTTAAGTAAAATGAGGTACGTGAGAGGGAGTTAGAGAAGCAATGCGAGATTGTAGAACAAATGGCATTCAGGAGAGAGATGGCTCATGAAGGATTTGGAGCTCACGTAGAAGTCATGGACCCGAGCATCCGAACTCCCCCATTTGGGAAAGCATGACAGGTAACCCTCATCATCAACCTCATATGAGAGCGTGCTAGTAGAGATGACATGGGTTACGAGTGCACATCTAAATCTACCTAGAAACTTAGCCCTTGCGATTGGTTTTCTAGTTTCTAGTATAACTAGTAGTCAACAAACTAGTTTGGGTAGTAGAATAACAAGAGTAAATAAAATAACAAGTAAATCTACAGCTAGGAAGATGCCTTCCTTGTTATTTTAAGGTACCTTTTCAGGTGCATCATTGGTGAAAAACTTAAGCGCGTAGAATTTTGGACTCACTTCTGGGAGTAGTACCACCTCACAGACTATAGGAGTTTAGTTTAGTACCACTATGTTGGGACACATGGTAGTACATCCTCTGGTTCACTTCTTGCTACAAGTGGAGGATCAGGGGGCATATGTGGCTCTAATTTTGGTGGATCTAGTGGGTCTAGAGGTAGAGGTAACACAAGGGGGTTTTGGATCTAGTGGGCATGGTCCTCACCAACCCCATAATATTTACATGGAGATGCTCGCTTTGTCTTCCAGAGCATAGGGGAATATAAGATGCTATAGAGCATGTGAAAATTTGTGAGATAGTATGACATGTAAAAGGTATCACATCCTTTGAGCACAAGATAATTCAGTTCGCAACTATGTTGCAGGGATGTGCACACATTTGGTATAATAATTTTGACCCGATCAGCTTACATCAATCATACAACATTACGGGATGCTTTCATTAATAAATTTTATATCCCTGAGTTTGAGTAGAAGAGTATAAGTGTGCTCAAGGATATTAAGCAGGAAATATTGAGAGTTTTTGGGAATATGATGCCCATTTAGAAACACATTTTTCTAAAATTTCGTATGATATCCATACAAGCCAACATGCACAAAGTGGTTTGTTGGAGGCTTAATCACACCTTTTAGGAGGGCGTCATTTCAAAATCCAAAAATAACCCAATCCTCACCACATGTCATTATTCTCCATGTTTTTCTACTATTGAATTAAAAATTCAAATTCAAATCCTCACCCACTCTTCGTGGTCCCCACTCACCTAAAATCCTCCACTTATGAATTAAAAATCCAAAATCAAATCCTCACCCATTCTTCATGGTCCCCACTCACCTAATCTTGCCCACATTTTCAAACCATGATTACTTAAATTACTCTAAGTTAATCACTCCCCAGGCTATAAATACAACCTTACCCCTCCCCTCTAAAGACATGGAGAATAAGCTTGAATGCCTGTCTAAGTTCTTGCATCCTTTGAGCAAAGAACATCCTTCTACCTCATCCTAATGCCCAAATAGCCTCATTTTGAAGCACCCCAAATCCATAATCCTTTTACCCATTTGGTGCAAAGTAAGTGGATCATTGTTGTAGGAAGGCCTTGCTCTGTCTTGAAGAAAAACACCTACATATCACACAATCGGGCTCAATCCAAGTTTCCTAGCCCATTTTGAGGTTTTCTATGGAACACGAAGGAGGAGGTATGATTATTAGTATTTTACTTCCTTGTTAGTAGTGTATTTTTCCTAGCTTACATTCTGGCACGCCCAGGTTACTTTTGATCTGTTACCATTAATTTCCCAATTAGTGGTTTTATCTGTTCTTTGTTTATTATTATTCATTATTATCTCCTTTTCCATGCCTTATGGCCTTCTTTGGTTAACCTTCACATTGTGGGTAGTGTTTTTGTTGTGCGGTGTCTTGTGGTGCATCTATATAGTTTAGTAATAATGACATTATGATGCTCGTCATCTCTTTGATCTTCATAGTGCTCTCGGTGTTGCAGAAAAGAACATTCATCCCCTACTCTAACTACTTGTGGGTCACCGTGGATGACAAATTTTGGACCTTTTTTTTAGTTGCAAGGACCTTTTGATGACCTTTTTTGAACCTTTCTTACCATTATTGGGTTTATACATTCCTTTCAGTCATATTTTACACATTGGAGGCCACTCGGGCTCATAAAACAAAAAAATTTTTTTACATTCTAATTTTCCACGACGACACTTCTGGTAACATTTTTAACGCTCTTCTTTTGTTGTTTTTCTTTTTTGAAGATAATCATTATTACTATTTTGCAATCACAATTAATTGCAATAATTATTAAAATTTTACAAAAATCTATTTCCAATTGTATCCATGTATGCTCTTTTCTGCTGCCTTGAAGCGATTTGGAAAATCGAAAATGCGATTGCATTGTTTAGTTTCTTGTTCTTTTCTAACATTGCATGATCCTCTAGCCTTTTTTTTCTAATTGTCATTTCAATCATTATTTTACTTCATCATATTATTAATATTTGTTCGGTCGTTGGTTGTGTATGCTCTTTTCTTGCACCTTCGAGCGATCTGGAAAATAAAAAACAACCACGATCAATTTTCTAACATTTTGTCTGCAGGATAACTACTAATTATTTTTTAGTAGGACCACATCACTAGAATATTATAAAAAACAAAAACAAACAAAAAAATCCCACAAAAGTACCACCATTCAAAAAAATTGCTTGAAACCAAAACAAAAAAAATTAGCACGCTCAGTACACATTATTTTTTTACTAGTGATTTATTTCAAGTTGGAAAGAACCTTGCATTTAATCACTTTATCATTTTTTTTTTTGCACGTAGTCGAGGTGGATTTCATCACCACCAAAGCTACACCGGTGACGTGGACTTGACTACCACGCACCAACAACATTTACATCTGCATTGCACTTTGAGACCTAGTCTCATCACAACGTTCGGTATTTACCTCACCCCTGCTCTTCACTTACAGGTAATGTTGTCATGTGCGGCACATGTGAGTCACGCCTAAATAGCTGTAACAACAAAGCTTGGCATCATCCCTATAAATCTTTGGGGAGTTATAAGGACACCATACACATTCATCCCTCCATCACCTTCCACCTTTTCACAAAACTTGTTTTGGACGTGGTGATTCACTCCAAAACAGGCAAAAGTAAGAATTGGTGAGTCTCCTCCAGTGCTCTAAGGGTTCCCCATACCAATTCTGTCCCGTAAAAATTAGGTATATCAAGACTAGGGTATATCGGAGGACACATCTTTTTGGAGTAATAAGAGCCTGCATCCATCATTCCACAACATACTTGTATGATTGCATGAAACAATGATCATTCCTGAAGAATTTACCTCCTAAGCCAAAACAATTTGATCCACATGATTGCTTGTTGTTTGAAAACAAAATAGTTTAGCATTGTTTTATCATAAAACTTGGTTGATATCAATGTGTTCATTGTAAAAGTTCAAACCCTAGTTGTGTTCCACAAAAAAATCAATTTCTCGACCAATTCAATACCAAGCGAAAACATCCAAACAATCCAACAACGCAGACCAAAACATCACACCATTTCATTAGCTTGCTTTAGCCAACAATACATCTGCCATAGCTTGTCTTTGGCTATATCCAACTGATATTGAGTGACTAGCATTCACTCCCCATATCATCAATTGTCAAAACATCCTTCATAGCTTGTTTCAAGCTATATCAAACTAATATTGGGTGACTTGTTTGAGTTCACTCATTATTTTTTCCACCATCACGTTTATCCAAATCATAACCAACACAAATCCTTTCATAACTCATTTTGAGTTATATCACAACCATATTGAGATTAACTTGTTCAAGTTACTCTCCCCGTCAACAATCTAGAGCTTGTTGTTTAAGCCAAATCTACACAACATGTGAAACAAATTCCCTAATAACTCATCTCGAGTTACATCACCATCATATTGAGATAACTTGTTTGAGTTACTCTCCTTATCAGTCATCACGAGCTTATTCGAGCTAAATCCAAAGTAATCAAGTTCTCATTTAATCACACCTGCTCAAAATTCCTACCCACTTTTCAGCTTAATCAGGCACATTTCATCATGGTATTCACACGTAGTCACAATCATGAAAATGACGATGAAGAAGTCACACAACCAGAACTCACCAATGAAGAACAAGAACAAGTCAATAGGGTGATAGAACAAAACAAAAATGAATATCTATTACGCATCCTAGCCATGGGGGCAAAACTACCCCTTGACTTTGGGACTAAAAATTTAAACAAACTTATCAACAATGGTGAATCAAGTTATCACAATGAAATACCAAACAATCCAAATGGCTCTTCGGCCATGAGTTATTCACTAAAATCCAAGACTTAACAAAGAAACTTGAGGAAGCAATGACTAGAGCTGAAAGATTAAAAGACCCCAATCTAGACTCCAATACTCATGACATTTTTGATAAACCATCCCCGCCTCTCCATTCACACAAGAATGGAAACATATGAAAGACACCATTCAGGGACTACAAAAACAATCAAAACAATTCAACTTTGAAGAATTGTGTCCTTATCCATTTGATACAGAGATATCACGCTTACCATTTCCGTCATCCTTTGAAATCCCAAAGTTTGATAAATACAAAAGCAAAGGTGACCCCGTGAACATGTCAAGGAATTTTACATGCAATGTCAGGAAGTTTCCTATCGAGACACGTACCTTTTATGATTATTCCCCCAAATTTTAGGAGGACAGGCTTTAGACTGGTTTTTCCATCTTCCCAAAGGGTCGGTCACGACATTCGCAGACTTATCGAGAGAAATTTGTCAAACATTTTTCCTATAACTTAGACTCAAAAATAACCATGCTTGATCTCTATAACACTAGGCAAAGGCCAAATGAAAAAACTTTTCCTCCTTTTTACAATGATGGCGAGGAATTGCAAGCCGATTTCCCTGCTCAGTACCCGAGAGACAACTAGTTAGCATTTTTGTTCCTAATCTCAATGCCAAATTATCATTCCACATGCAAATGCATTGTCTGAATAGTTTCAAGAAGTCATCAAAAGGGCACACAAATCAAAAAAATCCCTCATTTCTAAGGGCTTACTTAAAGCACCCTTTAGGGACCAACCTTATCGAGACACCCCTCAGAACCAGGACAAATCTAAATTCTTTAACCGAAATTGAAATATAGTCAATGATGGCATTATTGATTCCCACCATGTCCAAAATGTTCAAAACCATCCCATCAACACATTAAAATCCAAACAACCAATCATTATCCCTAGAAAGGAAGTTCCTTCTCGGGACCGACGAAGACAGTTCACTCCTCTCTGGAGAAAAGTCTATCTAGTGTCTTTCGTCATTTGGAAAATGCCAATATGATTACATATCCCATCGTCAAACCCTTCGAAGAAGGAAAACCCAAACCAAATTGGTATAAGGACAATGAATATTGTGATTACCATCGCATAAAAGGGCACTCTATAGATCGATGCATGCAACTCCGCCATTACGTCCAAGACTTGATTGAATGTGGAGACATAGAAGTTGAAAATACTTCTGAGACAAAAACACCTAATGAAAAACTTCACATGTTCAAAAATCCCTTCCCTAACCACGATAACAATTCAAAAGATAAGGGTCAATCATCAAGCAATGTCGAGTATGACTCAGTCATCTCGACCATAGACTATGACCAAGACTTAGTGGCAACTATAAAGATCAGAACTGACTGTGTGATCACCACTAGACAGAAAAAAATGTGGGTCCCTACAAAAAAAAATCTGCCACTTCATCCCCCATCACCTCCTAATCCACCATCTAATTCCACCACCAATTCCTCTCCACAACCTATGCCATCATTCAATATTGTCAAACAATTGGAGAAGACTATAACACAAATTTCCATCATGGAATTACTTAATTCTTCTCCCACACTACAACGCATCCTTATGCAAACATTGAATAACACTCGTGTCCTAAGGACATCAATTCACAACAATTCTAGGCTTTAATTACACATCTTACAGTCCCCAATCCTATTTTATCTTTTGGTCCCACTGACCTTCTTAATCCCAACATCGCTAATAATCATTCTTTATACGTCGAGGGTTATATAACTCATCGTAAGATCAAGCACGTATCTTAATCGACAATGGATCCACATTGAATATTTGTTCCATGAAACTTTTACGTTGTCTAGGTTACACTGAAAATGATTTACAAAACAATATCATAACCATTCGTGGGTATGATAATAGTGAGAGAAAGTCTAAAGGCACAATCACGTTGCCTCTCCAAGTTGGACCCATCACCTTAGACACGGTATGTCATGTGGTGGATGTAGAAGTTGCATATAACATTCTCATCGTCGACCATGGATTCATGCCATGAAATCCATCCCATCAACATTCCACCAATGTATTAAATTTCCTCATTTGGACAAGGAATTTACATTACGTGTGGATCCCCAACCCTTTGAGTATTGTAGATTCCTCGAAGGATGGTATCGACATGATCACTATTGTCCATCAATAGATAAGTATGCTCCACCTCACATAATCCCTAACGAAACACACATCGATCTGATACACTCCCTAACAATGATCCAAACCATCATCTCTAACCAAAACACATTTTCCAATCCATTATCTTCCGCTAGTCAACAATCTTCCACCAGTCCTCCTCCCACTAATCAATCATCTTCTTCCACTAATCAAGCTTCTTCTTCCAACAACAATTATTCTTCCACCACACCATCTTCTTCCTCACCTAGCCAACCTTCTTCATCCAACCACACCTCTTCTATTAAGATACCTTCTCCTGTGAATAACCAAACTTCATCCTTCAATCCACCCCCTTCTTCTTATAACCCATTCTCTTCATCTTTTAAAACTACCAAACTGACTTCCCCACCACATGAGGTACCTATTGGTCCCCCATCCCACACATTTAAAATCATTGACACAGGATGCGGTGAATATCAATTTCAAAAGATGGCAGACTCCTTTTATATCAACAAATCCCCACATAGCTACGGAAAAACCTAACACTCCACATCTGAGAATCCATCCCACTTACCAAATGGGACAGTCAGTTTGGAAAAAATTTGGTTATCTTGACAATGAACATATTCCAAGTTCTTCAGGATCTTGGTTATATAATGATGACTTTGCTCCATGTTATGAGTCCCCTCAATTTACCAAAGCTCATCGAATAATGAAAAACATGCGATGGAAGGGTAAAGGACTCAGTCCAAATGAACAAGGTCATTTAGACCCGATCAATTACACACAACATCATGGTAAACATGGTCTAGGTTTTAAGGTGTTTGATGTTGCTCCCATAATAATTTCAAGTGATAATGATGACACCAGTTCTGATAATGACATCAGGTCTCCACGTAGCCTTTTTGAGGACCTCACTGAAACACATCTTTACTTTGAACATTTATCTATTAATGTCATCAATTTTGAGCCTACACATCCGACTCTCATAGACCATGGCCAACCACATCATGCGGCCATGGACATGTTCCAAAATGATGAAGCCATCGAAGAATTCCTTGGAACTCATGACCAAATCCCTACTTCTGACCATAGAAAAGGATTTGAAATCAATCTAAATGAATCAACCTATTTTGGTGAAGAGATAAAATATTCAGATCCTTCACCCTCGGAAAATTTGGATCAGAAGCGCAAAAAAAATTTCCCATAGTCAAAATCTCACCACCACCCTATCCAACAAACATGTCAATAAAAAGTCCCAACATTACACACAAAAATCTTGTACTAACTCCCCTAAAACACCCGACACCGATGACCTACATCAACCATTAGCATCATTCTCCGAAAAGGATACATCTAAAATGCTTGTAGAAGAAACTAAAGACATAAACATTGGCACCACCAAACCAAAAATTTTACAACTTGGCATTAGTCTGTCTGACCAAGAATGCATGGAATTCACAACACTCCTTATTGAATTCCAAGATATATTTGCATGGACATATAAGGACATGCCAGGCCTAGACCCATCTCTTGTAGTACACCATCTTGTGGTACATCCGGATGTAAAACCTATAAAACAAAAACTACGCAAAATGCATCCCCAAGTTGCATTGCTTGTCAAAATCCGAACTCGAGAAACTCTTGGAAGCTAACTTTATCAAACCTATTGATTATTCGGCATGGATATCTAACATAGTTCCCATTACCAAGAAAACTCCCGACATCAGAATATGCACATAGACTTCCAGACATCAACAAGGCTTGTCCCAAAGATGACTTTCCCTTGCCAAATATAGACATGATTGTTGATTCTACATGATAGGCCATGAAATGCTCTCCTTAATGGATGGATTTTCTGGTTACAATCAAATACGTATTGCTGAAGGGGATCAACATAAAATGACATTTACTACACCATGGGGCACCTTTTGTTATAAGGTCATGCCTTTTGGCTTGAAAAATGTTGGTGCCACCTATCAATGAGCAATGATTGTCATCTTCCATGATATGTTACATGATATCATGGAAGATTATGTTGATGATATATTAGCAAAATCAAAAACATGAATAGGGCATCCAGGTGTGTTGAGACACATTTTTGATAGATTACGTGAGTATAAGGTTCATCTTAACCCAAAGAAATGTGTGTTCGGAGTGACCTCTGGTAAATTGTTAGGGTTTATTGTCTCACGAAGAGGCATAGAAGTGGATCCTACAAAAGTCAAAGCCATTATGGAAATGCCTCCTCCTCAAAACCTAAAACAATTACACAGTCTTCAGGGAAAAATACAATCTATTCGGCGTTTCATATCACAGTTGGTTGATAAGTGCCATCACTTCAACCAGTTACTCAAGAAAGATGCACAATTTCACTGGAACCACGATTGCCAAGACTCTTTTGCTAAGTTAAAAGAATACCTCTCTAGCCCACCTGTTCTTATGTCACCAGTTGTTGATAAACCCATGTTGCTTTATACATCTACCACTGAACATGCCATAGGAGCTCTATTAGCACAACATAACGATCAAGCAAAAGAACATGATTGTATATTACCTTAGTCGAACACTTATTGAGCATGAAGTACGTTATTCCCAAATCAAAAAAGTATGTTTAGCGGTCACCTTTGCATTCCATAAGTTACGTCATTACTTGCTCAATCACACAACTAAGTTGATTGCCAAGATTGATCCTCTCAAGTATCTCTTTGTCCAGACCCATTCTCATGGGAAGAATGTCTAGTTGGGTCATATTACTTAGTGAATTTGATGTCGAATTTGTTCCATGAAAAGGTAATTAAAGGACAAGCCCTTGCAGACCAACTTGTTGAGGCACCCCTTCCTGGCACAGAACCACTTCATTTTCTTTTCCTGATGAAGATCTTCTACACATAGACATCGTGCCAGCTTGGACTCTATTTTTTGATGGATCTTGTAATCTCCATGGCTCAGGGGCTGGTATTTTTCTTATCACACCTAGTGGACACATTATCCCCAAATCATTTCACTTAGCATTCCCATGTACCAACAATATCACAGAATATGAAGCTCTAATCGCAGGATTAAAACTAGCTATATCTTGGAATCTTACAGAATTAGTTGTATTTGGTGATTCTTTACTTATCATCAAGCAAGTTACTGATGAATACCAGGTCAAGGATGAAAAACTTATCCCATATAAATGCATGGTGGATAGTCTTCAAAGATATTTTTGATTAATTAGCTTTGATCAAATCCCCAGAATTCATAATAAATCTTGCCGAACGCTATGGCAACCATCGATCCCTATTAGAAATCACATCTAGTCAACCCAGGCACATTTTCTCATGTAGAACATCTCTTAATGCCTACCTATGATCTTCTTAAAAACACTATGGTATGTGAGATCATGGGTCCAAATAACCCTTGGTACCATGATCTTTATACCTTCATTCATGATAAAACATTTCCTACGACATGAAACCAATGCATAAACGTGCTTTAGCACAACGTGCCTCTCGTTACACCATTTTAGCATAAAAATCTTTATAAACGAGGATATGATGGCACCCTACTCCGATGTCTTAATCGGAAGAAGCCTCGAGTGTCCTAGTTGAAGTCCATTCTGGTATCTTGTGGAGCACACACGAATGGTATAGCCTTAGCCAAGAAAATCCTGCGAGTTGGATATTATTGGCCCACCATGGAAAGTGACGCATGTCATTTTGTCAAATGATGTCAAGCATGTCAAAAGCATGGAAATCTTATCCATGCACCTTCCCAAGCATTACAATCGATAACCACACCATGGCCCTTCTCTCAATGGGGACTTGACCTCATTGGTAAAATCAGACCAACATCATCTGATGGACATAAGTTCATCATTACCGCTACCGATTACTTCACTAAATGGGTGGAAGCTATGCCTCTCACTTATGTTACCGGTAGCCAAATATCAAAATTCATTTTTAATAATCTCATATGTCGATTTGGTATTCCATCCACTCTGTCATGAGATAATGGCAAATCATTTAAAAACCAGGATGTAAAAGACCTAGCCAAACATTTTCATCAAACTTAAGTGGTCCACTCCATACTACCCTCAGGGTAATGGTCAAGCGGAAGCAACCAATAAGACTTTAAAATCCATCATGGAAAAAATTTTCAACACCCATGGACGTAATTGGCATACTCAAATTTACCCCACTCTTTGGGCTTACTATACATCTTACCGCACACCTACCGAGCCACCCCATTTTCCCTTGTTTATGGTTGTGAAGCCATTTTACCTATTGAGATAGAACTCCCATCCTTGAGAATCTCCCTTAAAGATGTAATTAATGAGGATGAATACCGATAGTCATGACTTCAGAGCTTGAGCTTCTCGATGAAAAATGACTTAATGCTCTCAATCATCTTCAAGTCTATCAAAACCGACTACAACACAGTTATCATAAAAAGGTAAGACCCAGAGAATTTGAAATTGGTGACCTCATTTTAAAAGAAAATCAAAATAATACCACTAAAGAATGAGAAAAACAAGGAAAATTTGAGCCTAATTGGTTAGGACCCTATGTAATTACAACTAAATTTGGCTCTGGAGCCTATAAGTTGGCCACTGAAGATGGTCAAGATCTTGATGAACCAATGAATGCAGTTCATTTAAAGAAATTTTATCCTTGAGATGTTCACTATTCCGAGAAACAACAACGTGTACATTGTTCCTTCTATCTTGCTTATCTCCGAATAATTTAAATTTATTCATTTCCATTGGTAGATATTTTCTTTATCAAAATCACATCTTCATATTTATCATCATGAGACAAGTGCTAATATAGATCCTATTAAGTTTGTGAGTATCATACTTCTTATAATATCTCCCATTTTCAGTCACTTTCACCTATGGTCATACCTAGAAGCTTACTGATGGTAATATATTCCCTTCAAAGACATTCTCTCTTTCATAACAAAGCTCTAAACTTCTTTACCCAGTTCATTTGGTCATCCATCTCAGTCTTCGGTGTTGAACCCTCGCATCCTACTAGTCGTGTGGGGCTGAGATTGGGGGCGACGTTTCCTTCCCAAATACAAAGCACTATTGTAAAAATCCATCAATTCAATAACTTATGAATAATTCATCATCACATCTTTCATCCTTCATAGTCTTTGGTGTTGAGCCCACACTTCTTCCTGGTAGTGTGAGACTGGGAATGGAGGAAGGTGCCCTTACTCATCTACGTCTTGTCTTCGGTGATAAACCCTTGCCTCTTACAAGTGGCATGGGGCAAAGCGTAGAGGGTCATTCTCATAAAAGCATAAAAATATTGCAAAACATTCAAAAAAAAATAAAATAAAAAAAAAAAAAAAAAAAAAAAAAAAGACAAAAAGGGAATTCACTCGCCTATGTTTTTCCTTCGGTGATGAGCCCTTGCTTCTCACTAGTAGCATGGGGCAAGGCATAGGGATCATTTCAAAAATACAAAATCTTACAGTGCTTGCAATTATAGAATCCCCAAAGAAGTAATTTAGATGCCTAAGTGAAGAGAGAACTATCCCTTCACCTCATATCTTACCAATCAATAGGCCACGTAATTGTCTAAGTCTAGCACGTGACTCATAAAGTGAAAGCCATTTTTGAAACCGGTTCAATAACGTTATGAAGAATTGAGTCACAATTTCCCAAAGGGATTGTTGTTAGCATTTGTCTCTATACTCATTATCTACCTCTTGCGTCCTTCTTGATTCTCGGTGATGAGCCCACACATCTTACTAGTTGTGTGGAGTCAAGAATGGAGCTGGAATTCTTTTCATCATATCATCACCACCATATCCTACCAATGGAATGAGAATTTGTGTTATTCCGAGCATGAGTTACCATGAGGAACATGGTACATGTGGATAATATCCTAGTTTATCACCTCTCAAAATAAGTCTGCACTCTGGTCCATAAATTGCCAATAACAGTGTAAAAATCTAAAAATCCAAAAACATTCCAAAATCCAAAAATCATTAGAAAATCATCAAAAAAATCTAAAAAACATTAGAAAAAATCCAAAAAATCCAAAAACATTGAAAATCATCAAAAATCCAAAAAAATTAGAAAATCATCAAAATCCAAAAATTAAAAAAAATCGTAAAAATCCAAAACATTAGAAAAAAAAAAAATCCAAAAAACATTAAAAAAATCAAAAATCCAAAATTAAAATTCTCCAAAATCAAAAAAAAAAAAAAATCTAAAAAATTAAAAATCTATATAAATATAATAAACAAAAAAAAAATATTGTAAACTCCAAAAAAAATCAAAAAAAACTCTAAAATAATCAACACAATTCAACCTTTGAACTATTATCCCCAATGAATGATCCAATCACCTTATGACTACCAAATTCAAACCACTTCTCCTCGCATGAATCCTCGCTTGGGGAAATCCGGCTCTCATTGTTTCCTTGTTTGAGGACAATGACCCAATCCTTTTCTATGTCCTTGTACCCCTGCTTGGGGGCACATCCGATCAATCCTCACTGTGGAACACGTTAGGGACATGTTTATTGGTTCTTGTGTTGCATTATTAGTTACAAATTATTAATTGCTTTCTTGTATCTTGATATATTACAGGGGGCATCTTGATTTTATGTATCCTGGTGTTCTCTCTAATATACTTATGTTATCTGATTGCATATCATACTGGGGCATCATACTTTCTTGATGGCCTCTGTCTATGCTCTCTTCCATTTGCATATCATACTGGGGCATCAAACCTTTTTGATGGCCCCTGTCTATGCTATCACGCATATTACAGTCTAGTCATCCTGATCTTTTATATCACGATGCATCATGTTATGTGCTATATTAAAATTAAGATGCTTTTCATCACGTGAGTATCTTCCTGCATGATCAACATCTTACTTTGCACCCCATCCATTCACCCATACTAATACATTCCCCAGTTTGGGAATCCTACTTGATCACCATTGCAGTTTGTGAATCCTACTTGAAGATTTTCTCAAGTAGCATTCACTATCTAGCAGCTCCTCCTCCCCCACCATGATCACCATGTATTTTATCCATTCATTCTCACTCCTCATTTTTACTCTTCCGCCACTTATCCCCATATTACCCTTCTCACCATTCCTGTCCCCTCTCACCCATTTGTATTCTTTCCTTTCACTCTTCTACTTCCCACTTGACAATCTTACTTAATAACCCCTTCTATATGGGATCCTCGGTGGAGGTTTACCCTCTCCCTAAGATCTTCCCATTGTAGAAGCTTCTTCACCACCTTCCCTCTCATCAAACAACACTCACCACCACACATCTTCCCATTCCACCTCTTCTTCTTCTTCTCATTCTCACATCATTACTCTCACCACGTGGGCATCCCAATTAAGGATTCCCCTCACACTCTCCACCCTCACTACATATATTCCTTCATCCATTCATGTTACACTCCTTTGTTTCCTTTCTTTCTTGTTATCACCTCATCTCGTATCCTCTTCCACTCAGGCATACATCACTCACTCTTTTCTCATCCTTCCCCAAATCCATCTTATGCCTGGTCATCCTACTTACATGCTCTCATAGTATGGAAAATTCACTTGAGGGTTCCCCTTCAGTCCATTTTGTCATACCCTATTCCCACCAACTCTATCATCATTCTTCTTCTTCTTCAGCTTGGCGATCTTACTTAACCATTCCGGCCACATGGAAATCTTACTTAAGACTTCCTCTTAAGGTTGATCTACCCTATGGCCTTCCCCCATCCCATCATATTTCCCCATCTTATTTCTCCCACCTCTTCACGATCATCTTCTTCAACCTACCATTCCACCCCTATACCCCAATATAATTTTGTCTTTCTCCTTGCATATCATCCCTATGTCGGTTAGGTGATCTTACGAAACCACTCCAACAACATGATGATCTTACTTAAGAGATTCTCTTAAGCATGACATGTCATCTTACACTCACCCATCACTCTACATTCTCACCATCCATATTTCCTCTTCATTCCCCATCATCACATCTTTTTACCACCACTATCACCATCCTCTGCTTGGAAATCTTACTTAACCACTCACCCGATGACATGGCGATCTCACTTAAGAGTCCCTCTTAAGGATGATCTATCTTCTTTCCTTTCCCCATCACTACACACCCTTCACCCTTCACTTTTTCTCAGCATTCCCCATTATCACATCCTTTCACCTCCTTTTCCATTCTCACAAACACCACTTCTCGCTTGCCCACTTGTCATCTCCAGTTTCACTCACTTGGAAATCTTACTTAACCACTTCCATCACATGACAATCTTATGTCAGGGTCCTCCCTACGCTAAACTCATCATCATTGTGAAACTTTTCCCTCACCTCATTCTTCATTCACTTTGTTGATCACTTCTTCCACCTTTAGTCTCTCCTACCAACCACATTTTCCTCCTACCATTATCCTTTCTCCACCTATCATCTTACAACATACATCTAATCTCTTCCACCTACAATCACGTTCTTTTCCCCCATTTTCCCCTTCTTGATCCATCATCCTTCATACCATTTCTTCCCATTCTTTTCATGTCTTGTTTCTTCATCCTCACCTCATTCATCCTCATCACCCATCCTCTCCTCACTTTCACCTAGTCCCAACTCATCCCTCCCATTTTCTTTACTCTTTCCACTTCATCTTCTCAAATCCCCCCACATTTCTACCCACACACGTGTTTGCCATTATTGTTAACATTCCTCTATCATTCTTTCATCATCATCTTCTATTCCCATGCTAATAATTGTTAGTGGACTTTCCCTAAAAATCATCAATCCTCATTCCACACGACCTCATTCACTCCCTTGGACCTTCTAGAGTTTCCCTTCATTCCTTCCCTCCTCTAAGCCCACCACTCATTGTTAGTGGGCTTTCCCTAACGTCCCTTTGTTGGCATTACCCTTTCCAATCCTTATTACCTTTCTCCTTTTCTTCATTTTTTCTCTCACCCTTCCTCACCACTCATTGTTAGTGGACTTTCCCTAACGTCCCCTCATTGGCATTGCCTCTTCTATCCCCCATTCTCTTTTCTCTCCTATTCTTTTCCCCAATCCCACCCTTTCTTGTCACTTCTTACCCATCTCTCCATCTTCCCTTCACCCTCTTCAATATCTTTATTGTCTTCATCATACATCCTTTGTCTATTTTCTCGTAATCCTAGTATCCTCATTTCATGCATCTCCACATCTTTTCCAATCGATGTCATTCCTCCCCTCTTTCTTCTCTTTACATTCCTTATATTGTTCCTTTCCACTTATTATCCCCTTTCTGTATTCCCTTCCTTCTACATCATTTTCTTTGTTATCCTCTTCTCTCTCCCACCCCTCATCTTATTTCCCTTCCCCTGTATCATCTTCTTCCCCTTTTTCCATCACATTTCCTCCTTACTTCCCCATCGATAACCTTGGCTCTTCAGTGTTGTCCTATCTTTTTTTTATCATACCACCCTCCACATGCATCTCCATATGGTCTACTCCATATTCTTTGCCTTGGTCTTCCTCATAATGACACGGTTCCTTCAATCTTCTCCCTGTATTCACTCTATCTTCCTTTCCTCTCCCCTAATTTTCACGTTTCTTCTGACCACTTCTCCTTTTCTCTACCACCCCTACCTTTTCATTCATTTTGTATCTATTTCTCTTCTTTTCTCTACTCTTTTTCACACTTTCCTCGCCCCTCATAGTTTCTTTTTTTTCTCCGTTCTACTTCTTCTTTCATCCTCTTTCAATTTTCATCGATTTCACCCCCTACTCCCACCTCGTCTTCTCCTTCTTATTTATCCTTCCCCATTTTCTTCTTTTCTCAGCTCTATCATTTCTTTCACTTTCATGCATCCCTCTTTATTATCTCTGTTGCTTCCTTCATTTGGCACATCTCTCTATTTCATCCCTTCACCCTCTACTCTGTCATTTTCCTATTTTCTCCTTGTTTTTCCTTCATCATTCCCTTCTTCCCCTATCATCCCTCTCTCTTATTTTTTTTCTACCTCTTTCATTCCTTTTTTCCCCTCCCTATCTCCATTACTCTTCACCTTTCTTACTCCTCTCATAATCAACCCCCAATCCTATCCATTCCCTTTTCTCTTTCCCACACACCCTCACACCTAACATTCAAGGCCGATTGAATCCTTTCTCCATTTGCATCATGTGGTCATTCCAGTCTCTTCCACTCCATTATCATCCTCTTCTCCACATAAATTCATCTCTCCTCTTTTCGAGAGCTCTGTCATATATTCCATTCTCATCAGCCCTCTCGAGGGGCATCATCATATCTATCCATAATCACATCTTCTCATGACATTTTTGTCTTGGAGGATACCATGACATCCGTCACTCACCACCTTCTATTCTCCCCAAAAACATTCACTCTACTTTTTTTCTTAAGAAAAGTAGATTGAATTCTTCCCCATCTCATCTACTTTCTTTGAAAGGACACTACTTTCATAGTACCCTTCCAAAGAGGGGAAAATGTAGACACCCTAATTTCACATCTATCCTAAATCAATTAATTCCCCTTCCTCATTTCCCACAAAAATACACTTTGAATTAATCAAATATAATTTGATTAATTATCCATTTCAAAATCCAAAAAATAACCCAATCCTCACCACATGTCATTATTCTCCATGTTTTTCTACTATTGAATTAAAAATTCAAAATCAAATCCTCACCCACTCTTCGTGGTCCCCACTCACCTAAAATCCTCCACTTATGAATTAAAAATCCAAAATCAAATCCTCACCCATTCTTCATGGTCCCCACTCACCTAATCTTGCCCACATTTTCAAACCATGATTACTTAAATTACTCTAAGTTAATCACTCCCCAGTTATAAATACAACCTTACCCCTCCCCTCTAAGGACATGGAGAATAAGCTTGAATGCCCTATCTAAGTTCTTGCATCCTTTGAGAAAAGAACATCCTTCTACCTCGTCCTAATGCCCAAATAGCCTCATTCTGAAGCACCCCAAATCCATAATCCTTTTACCCATTTGGTGCAAAGTAAGTGGATCATTGTTGTAGGAAGGCCTTGCTCCATCTTGAAGAAAATCACCTACATATCACACAATCGGGGCTCAATCCAAGTTTCCTAGCCCATTCTGAGGTTTTCTACGAACACGAAGGAGGAGGTATGATTATTGGTATTTTACTTCCTTGTTATTGACCACTATAGGCGTGAAGGCCCTCAAAATATTACTTGTTATTTTTGTGGGAAGAATCATAACTATGAGGAGTACCTAGAATTATATGAGCATCTTAGCAAGTAGCATAAGTAGGAGAACAAGGGTACATGGATGGTTAGAATACAATGCGCCATGGAAAATCAATGGATGCCAAAGTTGGCACTAGAACCTGAGGTAGTACTTGTGAAAATTACTACATGCGTTGAATCCATGCGCCAAAGAAACGATACAATGTGGCCTACCATTACTAAGGAGGAGGTTTTACATGCAAGATACCCAGATCCTACACATTAGAAGGAGGTTTATCAAGAAACCATGGAGGTGCTCAGAAATCTTTAGGGTGAAATACAGTGTTTAAAGGAACAATCACGAAATTTGGAACAAAATAAGGAAGTAGAGACAGTCCAGTTAGATGTTGATGATTTGAAAGAGGTATGCAAGATGTTGCATCAAGAGAATATTATTCCATTACTAGGGAATTGGTTAAAGGGAAACACTCCATGTGTAGGTATTGAGAATGGATGGCAGATCTTGCATGCTAATCTCCCCCTCATAGCTTGGATTATGACAAGGAGATCACTCTGAATGCTGTTGTGGATGGGTGGATTTTGAGAAATATATTAATTGACACATGCATGAAAGTTAATGTTCTTACTTTAGATGCTTAGGTGAAGATGGGAAGACCTCCATTACAACCATCCTCTAATATATTATTTATGACAAATCGAACTAAGGCCACTCCAATAGGAGTTTTAAAGGATACATCCATTACTATATAAGAGGACAAGTTCACTAGGGACTTTGAGGTTTTAGTGCTTGTAGAAGCGAGAAAAATTCCCAACTCTACTCGGCATCCTTGGTGTTATGCAAATAATACTAATCTACACGCTTAAAAATGGGTATATAAGTTTTGAAAATAAGGAAGAATGATTTCTTATCCCTTTGACATATAGGAAATTTGTGCCTTATGTTGAAAATTTGAGTGAGGAAGACCTAAACAAAATTTATGTGCATACCATTCGAGATCTAGAAGTACTTGAGCCATCTAAGGAAGGAATCTTCCAGTGGGAAGATGCATAGTCTATTAGTGATACTAAAAGTATTTCTTGTGATAATTGGGTGCATGAAACCTACGAGATGGTTGGGCGTGAAGTAAGAAGAAAATCTACACGAAGAGGAAAACCTCGTTGTATTAAGAGGATATGTAACAAATTTGTACCCCATTACAATGGAAAAGGAGACCCTACGGTATTCCTATGTGCCATGGAAGGAACAATGGAAAGATCAAATGGATAGAAGAAATATGTTATTATATACCTGCGTGGGAACAATAACACTAGTGGATGGTTCACAAGGATAATCTCATGTAATGGAATGAAGTGATAATTTATCTAACAACTTGATTCCATAGAGAAATGCACCTACTAAAATCTACATATATCATGGTAATAAACTCCTGCTCAACACCACGCTCAAAAGTGTGAGAGAATCGACATAGGTGTAGGAAGCTTTACCACCATCACTATGGGTGCAAAACTTTATTTCACTTTATGCCTTAGCGCACGTGCTTAGTATGTTTATGTAGAACTACATAGGGAGACTAAAAATCAGAAAGACTTGACTGTAGGAATGATCCAAACTTTTGAATACTTCTCCACTAAATCTCTAGTGAAAGAGGCATTACGGGTTATGGAGCGCTTGACTATGGGAGACAGTGTAAATGATGAAGAACTCATTCAAGAGTTATTTGGTGAGGTAGACCTAGGAGTGCGTTTTGATGAAGTAGATGAGACCAATGCCAAACTACTTAAGTACGCTTTCCTTGAGAAGGAGAAAGGAAAGATAGTCTACATAGTGAATGATGAAGAAGTAGAAAATTTGGACATTGATCATTCAGAAGGTACATGCGAGGTTTAGACAGTGCGGATAATAAGGTGTGTGCCTATCATGAACCTATGAAGACCAAGAAAGTGAACATTGGCACTGATGCTGAACCTAAGGAGGCCATAGTGTGGGATTATTGGTTTGATTTTGAAGTGGCAAAGATAATTGAGTTACTACGTAATTTCTAGGACTTATTCCTCAGGGGATACCATGAGTTAAAGGGAGTGCATGAATCTTTGGGTGAGATGAATATTAAACTAAAATAAGGTGTGCATCCATTCAACAAGAGACCCTACATGATGAACCCTAACATGCACATAAAATTTAAAGAAGAAATTGACAAGATGTTGAAATCTAACATCATTAAGCCCCTAGAAGAATCAGAGTGGGTTAGCCCCATGGTAATTAGTATAAAGAAATATGGTTGGATTAGGATTTGTGTGGACTACAGGGAGATGAATGTTGCATGTGTAATTGATCCTTTTCCCATGCATTTCACCAAGGAAATATTGGAAGGAGTTGTAGGGTGTGAAATCTACTCTTTTACAAATGGATTCTTTGGGTATCATCAGGTAAGGATTGAAAAGGAGGATCAAGAGGAGACAACTTTCACCATTGAATGGGGAAGTTTTGTATACAAAGTGATGCACTTTAGACTAAAGAACATTCTGCATTATTTTTGCACATAGTTGTTTAAGCATTTTAGGAGTTTATTCACAAATTCTTACAGGTTTACTTGGATGATTAGATGGTATATGGGATTTTCAAGGATCATTGTGATAACTTGCGCTTAATTTTTAGAGATGCAGATAGTTAAGAATCTCCTTAAACATCAAGAAATGTGTTTTTGCTACACCTTTTGGAACTCTACTAGGACATATCATCTCGCAAAGAATGTTTGTTAGTAGATCTAGCTAAGGTTACAATTATCAAAGGCCCGGAGGAGCCTACCAGCTAGAGTGAGGTGTGTAGATTCTTGGGCCATACAGGGGTATTATAGAAAATTTATCAAAGGATTTGTAAAGATTGTCGTGCCCTTGGAGGAGTTACTAAAAATAAAAGGGACATTCTATTAGGGAGAACCACAACAACACGCATTTACAAATTGAATGAGAGGCTTACTACTATGCCTATTCTATGCTTTCCCTCATGAAACCAACCTTTTCACATAGATGTGGATGATTTTGGCATGGTCATTGGTGCAATGTTAGCTCAGCCTAGAGAAGGTATTATAGATCATCCTATCTGCTTTACTAGTAGAAATTTGACTTCTACAAGAAATAATTATACAACTTGTTGGTCCGAAAATCTGTTGGAGGGGATGATCTATGGATAGACAAGCCAAAGTGTGCAGGGGCATGGCCCCTATTTGAGACAACAAAGTGAAACTAGTTTATTCCTATTCTACCAAAGCAGGAATCTGCGTAAGTCCCATAGTATTCGCTTGTGGGGTTTGGGATCTCATCCCAGCTTGGGGTATTTCCGATTTGCAAAAGAAGGGAAAGAAGTGAGGAGAGGAGATAGGATAAATCAAGGGAGAAAAGAAATGAATTCCAAAGCGAAAGGTAAGAGGGTTTATGTTTTGGGTTGGTAGTAAATAGAGCCGAACCTACTCGCATAGATGAACAAAGCAATACCGATGAACAAATGACAAAAAGTAGAGATAGATCTAACAATAAACACAAAATCTGACATAAGAAATATCGATGCACATAACACATGTATTCAAAGACAAATTCTTAATATTTGTATTAATGTTTTCTTCAGTTACAAAAGTACAAAGCCTTTTCTTCTCACTTCTATTTTTCATCTAAAAGTGTCCACCACCTGAATACAAAAACATTCAAGTATATATAGAAGGAGAAGGAGAGAGAAGGAAAAAAGAAACCAACGACTTAATTACAAAATATCTAAAAGTCAAATGTTGACTTTGGGGCAACTTGGTGGATAACAACATCCCATGGTGCAACATGGATGATGTCATCATTTGTGTCAACATACTTTTAAATATTTTACAAAAATGAGAAGAGAGCCAAGAAGAGGAAGGCTATTCGTCATCGTCTCGCGGCTGGAAAGGGGTATCCTACTTCTTCTCAGGAGAGGCAATGTGGAATTGGGCCGATACTCCATGAATTTGCTGATCATCGGCTGGAGTTGATCCTGAGTAGGACCCTTGGTGTGATCACCGATGACTTCACAAGTCTCCCATTCATCTCTGAGTTTTTCTGGGAGTTTGAAGTACTCATTTCCTGCCTCCATCAGGTAACCCACGAAGTCACGGCAAGCTAGAAGGTTGTTGATGGATTCTGCGTCAAAAGTAGCTTCTGAGCCTAACCCTTGCAAGATGATCTCTTTGAAGATCCGGATGGTTTCATCTGCCTTCCTTAAGGCGTATGAAGGAGTGAGCAATCCTGGAGACATTCTCAGGACAATTTGCTCCATTTGATGCATTGCATCCAAGGCTTC
The DNA here is from genome assembly GCA_018340775.1 of Taxus wallichiana var. yunnanensis. Taxonomy (NCBI): domain Eukaryota; kingdom Viridiplantae; phylum Streptophyta; class Pinopsida; order Cupressales; family Taxaceae; genus Taxus; species Taxus wallichiana. The sequence continues at coordinate 459,616,180 of CM031242.1, read as the reverse complement.
CTCCTTGACTTTGTCAATCTTCTCCAGGACAAATTCCATCTGATCGACCCGATAATCCAAAGTAGCAAGGACTTTGTTGGGTGCTCTAGGGTGATCAAAGACGCCAAATTTCACTAAGTCATCGACTGAGCAATTGAGCATCTTCTGGAACATCTCATGTTGTAACCTAGCATGGTCCAACTCTTGGGAGATAGGTCCCGCAATCACTTGGAGTTCCTTGTTCGCCTGACCAATATTCTGATATAGCTCAGTGAACTTCACGATTACTTCCTCACTATCTTTGAGGATTTGGTCTCTCCAGGCAGATACTGCCATGCCTTTTTTGCCAATCTTAGCATATTCGCTTATCTTCTCCCGACTAAGGGCCTCGGAGTTTCAGGTGGCAGTTGTGGGAGGTGCACTGCCCATTTTTTGTAAGGCTTGGAGAAGATGTTTATTTTTCTCTTTTAGTATCCTCTTCTCTTCCTTTGCTTCCTAAAGCTTCTTGTAAAGGGAATCCACCGCAGATAGGGCCTCTCCTTGTAGGCTCTCGAGGACATTCCCATTGTGACCTATGTCACTATGTATAATCTGTAGGAGATAGATCCTTTTTATCCTTTGTGGGATCAGGATACGCAATCTCTGTTACTCTTTCACCTGAGGTGCTCCGAGAGAAGCGTGTTATTGGCTTCTTCTTCTTAGCTCCTTTTGTTGGAATGACAGAAGTCCATAGGTGAAATGGGGACTTTCCTCTTGTGCTAGCTCAGGTGTTGGGAGATCCATGCTGGACTTAAGGGAGTGGGACCAACGGAGAAGAGGGAATGACAGATGAAGAACGAGCAACTACAAAGTGTACTCGGGAAAATGGGTTGATACGCTGGGTGGAGGAATTGATAAAGAAGCCGAACCTCCAATGCTCATAAGGTTAGAGTCATCAGGAGAGGAAACTGTGGGGACAGAAGGGAGCTGAGAGATGAGGGAAGAAATACTGGGGGATAGCTCCGCGAGGGAAGAGAAGATGGAGGAAGAGGAAGGGGAATAGTAGAAGATGGGGGAGAAGACACAACCAAAGGAATGGTTGCTTGAGTGACATGAGGAGGGGAAGGAGGAGTGGGAGAAGGGACGATGGGAACCTCAATGGTGGTTGTAGTGGCAACATCTTGAGTGGATGTGCCCATTAGAACACTTATTGCCGCTTCCTTTTCTAGGGAGGCAGGGCACATGACCTTCTCCTGGGTGGCAAAAGGAGGACTCTCGGGAGCTTGCTCTTGGGTGGCACTTGACTCTCCTTCCTTATCTTTTCCTTTTCCCTTTGGCAAATGTTTTAGCCTGGCAGGTGCATTACCTAAGGGAGACGTAGTGAAGTCTACCCCGAGGTAGATGAGACCATTAAATCTACACCAATGTTCTGTGCACTGTAAAGTGCCTTTTACCCTCTCCTCAATAGTCTGAGGTGCCCTTGTTCTATCTATTTCGGCAAATGGCCAGTTGTCCCCATCCGTATCTAGATAGACCTAATCAACTTCTTGATCAGTTGTTTGGAAACCTTTCGGGACAATGGCCACACCATACTAGATGATCTCTACTAAGGCCAGGCAGGAGTGATCCTTTCTTCTAAGCTCAACCTCGTGATAGAGATCGATATAGATATCCTCGATCTGTGGACATGTGGATCGGATCAAGCTTTGCCTTTGGGAGGTAATTTCATGGATCAAAGGTCGGCCTTGCCGGGAAATTATGCTTTAAGTTAAGCAGCTCCAGTTCTGCAAACATTTCTTGGGCTTTGGTGTGAGAAGTGCATGTGTACCTACCCACTGTGAGGGGGAAAGGAGTTCCACCCTTCTTTCTCTTTAGAACTTCTCATGATATGTGATGAGCTGTCTGGACAGCTCCAATAGGATCAACTTCGCCCCGCATATCTTGGTAACTTGGTGGGCTCCCCCAAGAAGTTAGCGGATCTCGATGAGTAAAGGTGGGGAATTACATAAATAATGCCCCCCACTTCTCTGTTGCAGTCACAATGCTCTTGGTTGTTCGACCATGAGTCATATTGGGCCTCAAAAGGAAGATGATGCCGTAGAAGAAGGCATCATTGATCTTGGTGAACTCGGGATGCTATTTTCCAGTCTCAACTCGATAATATTCGTATATTTTCACTTGGGGCCATACCCGCATCGGCTCAGTGCTAGATAATCTCTCTCATGAGGCAACAACGTAGACCATGTAGGAGTTCATGTAGAACCTCCCCATTGTTGAGAGTTGTTGGAGTTGTTCGGAGATGGTGCTGTTGATGATCTCTGCCCACTCAAAACGCTGATCAGGCACATTTTTGTTCATTGTCTCCAGATACTTGAGCATCCATTTGTGGAAGTAATGGGCATCAGGAAGCCCAAACACCCTGCTCAGGAAGGTAATGGTGTCGCTCAGCTCCTCCGAAAAGTCACTGATGAATAACCTGGGGCCACCTGGTTATTACCTTCTTATTTTTCAGGTATACTTCGTTCATGAGCTACATACATTTGTCCTCATTTTCATCCCATGCTTTTATGCAGTCTTCCTGACTCACGGCCACAAAGTGCCAGTGATGGGGAATACCCAACATAATTTTAAAATGTCAGGCAGTGAGATTGATTATAACCTCACCCTTTTCATTCTCGACACACCTCGTGTCCTTATTATAACAGCGGGCCACCACCATCATGAATTCGTTATTCACCGCGCTTACGAAATTCCACCAAATAAGGTGTAGACCATTGCCAACCAATTTTTCCATCTAAGGATTTCCCGTGACCCTCTTGGTTTTGGCCCAAAATCTTCCATGTCAATGTGGCCAAGTTTGGCATCTCTGATGTCTAAGTCACATTCTGCATGGGACTCGGCATCCTCGACCCTTTGATACTTATACTTCATTTCTTCTTCTATGAGTTTGGCCTTACCCTTTCACTTGGTTGGCCTCTTGCTTGATGAAGACATGTGCGAATATGAATTTTGTTACTGATCTGCAAGAAGAAGGAGCGAAATCCATCATAGAAGATCCATGTTAGCTATTAGATCATCCATCAAAGCTTTATAGAAAGAAGAGTTAGCAATTTAGAAGCCTTTGGGCGTAGGGCGCAAGTATACTTTGTAGGCTACAAGGTCGAAAAGAAAGGCGCACCGATGCGAGTGTTACGGAAGAAAACAACACCAAAGGGTGTAAGGCACAAGAATATTACACATATCATGCAGTGTTGATGTTAAAAGATATGCACTGCGCCATTGCGTAAGGTTTAAACTGGGCACAAATATTTTTGGTGTTGCATGGCAGCAGGATGCGCCAATGGCGTAGGCATGGAACATGTTGCAAATAGTTTTGGTGCACTAGTGGGGTGCATGTTTAAATGGTGTATCATTGACCTAACGTGTGCCTTGCTTTTAGCGTTTGGTGTAGTGGAGAAAAAAATTGCATAATATTCATGTGTCGGTGTAGGTGGGATTGCGCTTGCGCCAATGTAGGATTTTGGAGTTTGATAGGGTGCAGGGAAGACGCGTGCTTCAGGGAGGGACAGTGCACCCTTTGGCATGACTGTGTTTTATGCAACAGAGTGTTTGTTTGCGCCAATGGAGAAAGCCGTGGGTTTGGATCATAACAACTCAAGATTTCTTTCCTTTTGGTTGGTTCATGCGGTTTTTAGGGCACTTTAGCATAGATCTGGATAGTGAAGGGGGACAGAGCAAAGAGGATCTTGGATCACTTTTGAGACAAAGCCCTCCAGGCCAGCAGATCTAGGAGGAGGGTGAAACTGGTTTGGGGGGAGCCTCCTAGGTTTGTTTGTTTATTATTTTAAACAACCACAACCTCAGAAAATAACATAGAAAACCAACAACAAAAACCACAAGGAACGCAAGGACCACTTACCGGAATATATAGACTGGAAGAAATGATGTGGGGTCCACGAATGTGACGTAAAGTGACATGAGGATGACAGGAGCACTGACAGGTACAGAGAAAAGAGCTTTTCACATGTTTTTCAATTGTGAAAATGACAGGTCAAATGTACTTATATATAGCAAAAGGTGCAATAAATGCGCCACCAAATTTTTTTAAAGGGCACACAAAAATGAATGCCAACACGAGATTATTTGCGCCTTTGGTGTGGTTATGCATCTGTCAGCATGAAAGTATTTACACCTTTGGCGTGAATTCAGGACTGTCAACATGGGGTTTTTAGCGCTTTGGCACACCGCTTAAGGGCACAACATTTTTAGTGTTAACAGTGGGGTGCATGCACCGTGGCGCAGGTTTGAAAGGTGCATCATGGGAAGGTGCAACATTATTGATGTTGACACGATGGAGGATGCGCCAAAGGAAAAGAAGAGGGTGCAGATATATTTGATGTTGCATGAAAAAGATCTGCGCCTACCAAAAAAGGACCAAACGACTAAGTTCGAAAAACCATATTTTCCGGAAAGGGGATATTATGCCATTCCGAATGCTAAGGGACCTGGTGGGGAACTCAATTATTATTTTTAAATGGTTACCTACAAAATTTCCCTTATCAATTTTATAAGATAACAAACCGGCTCTTTCTCTCGGGAACTATCTTTGAGCGAAGCTTAAGGGTAGAGAACCCTGATCAACATGTACCTATCCATTGGGTTACTGATTAAAAACAAGGGTGGTGACAAAAAGAAAACACACAACCAACAAAAGTAAACACACGACAAAAACGAACACATAACATAAAGCAAATGTATGCAAAGAAGAGAGCAAGCTCTACTTCCTGAATATTTTGAGATGTTGCCCGCTATAGGGAAGTGAGAGCCCGGTTCTATCTAGATATGAGAGATAGAAGATATTCTCTTAATTGAGCTGCTTGATCTTGAAAGGTCCTCTCCATAGAGTATCGAACTTTCTGTGCATGCCCTTTAGCTCTCTTCGCTTGTCCCACAAAAGGACGAGATCTCCCACCTGAAAATCTCTCTGCTTGACCTTCTTATCAAACAGTCTCTTGACTTGATTCTGATGTTCGGTGATCCTGTCGACCACTTTTACTCTCTTTTATTGAATCTCTGTTAGGTACATGACCCTCTTTTCAAGAGAATTTTGGAAAGTCTCATCTTCGATTTCTCGTGTCAAGCGTAGAATGGGAAGTTCAATAGAAATGGGAAGTTCAGCGTCGATTCCATATAATACTTGAAAAGGTGACATACCGAGGGACCTCTTTGGAGTAATACGGTCTGCCCACAAAGCATCATATAATGACTTGTGCCATGACCGCTGATTCTCATCGACTAGCTTCCGTATGATGGTCACTAAGTTCTTATTGCTGGATTCTACTTGACCATTTCCTTGGGGATAATAATCTGAGGCATGGGCCAAGGTTATCCCATATTCATAGAAAAAACCAATGACTTCCCATGAGGATAAGTTGGAAGCATTATCAAGCACGATTTTGTGTGGAACATCAAACCTCACAATGATACTTTCTTTGATGAAGTTACAAATAATCTCGAGGTGGCATTCTTAACAGGTCCGGCCTCCACCCATTTGGTAAAGTAGTCTTCATTGTTAGGACATAACTATGCCTAGCACTTGATTGGGGATGTAGTGCTCCGATAAAGTCAATTCCCCATTTCATGAATGGTTCGTCAATAACGACGGGTCTGAGGGGAAAAGTAGCCAATTTTGGTTTGCCAACAAACTATTGGCAGAGCTCGCATTTTGCTACCTGTGGTCAGATCTCCCGAAATAGCATTGGCCAATAGTACCTGGCCCAGATGATCTTGTGTGCTATCATAGACGAGGAAAAGTGACCGCCGTAGGCTGAGTCATGAAAACTTTCTAGCAATTTTACCTGCTGTGGCTTGTCAACACATCGTAAGAAGATGCCATCATTCCATATGACATATTTGGCTTCCCCCAGAGCTTTACAATATGCTTCTCCTTTGAAGTTAGATGAGCTGACACTCACCGTAAGTGAGAAAGAAAACAATATCGAATACCACTCATTGCTAGTTGCAAACGAATAGAACCATAGGAAGAGATTCATCTTTCTCCAAATAGCCTTGCATTCCATCGATGCAATCATATTTTCTTTAGGGACCTCTCAATCTTTGTTTTTAGCCATAAGTGACATAGGCCCTTGCCTCTTACTATCTTGGTTAGTTTTATGTCTAGATCATATTCTTGGACATTTGCGATCTAATTCCTCAGTAAGATTCCTAACTCCCGTTGAGTTAGGATTGACTTGATCACTTGTGTTGGGAACCAACACAACCATATGAGAATTCGTGGATGTAGTACTGTAAATTCTTAGACTACTTGGCATGACAACGGGCGAAGGTGTGTTTTCCAATTGAGACATCTTCAATTCATGAGGCTTGAGAGGAGAACTCATGAACATGATTGGAGATTCAACATCCTCGAGTTCTTTTGCATTAAGATGGCTGATATAGTATGCTCAGATGCATAATTGTACATGATAAAATCCTTGGAGAAGTCGGGACATACCAAAACTGGTGCACGAGCAATAGAGGATTTTATATCCTCAAATGATGTCTTTCCTTCTTTGCTCCACCGAAAAGTTTGCGACCCTTTCATCATATTTGATATGTGGTGAGTCTTTTTAGCAAAGTCGGGAACGAAGTGCCTGAGAAAATTCACTTTTCTGAAGAAAGAGTGAACGCTGTCTTGCTTGTAGGTAAAGTAAGGCTCTGAATAGCTTTAACCCTTTCAATATCTATCTTTGTCCCTTCCTTGTTGACAACGTGTCCCAACAAATTTCCTTCAGTGACCCCAAAAATAGAATTTTTTGGGTTTAGAGAGATCCCGTGTTCTCGGCATCTAATCAATACTTGCTCCAAATGATCACAGTGATCACTTCGTTGTTTAGAGAACACAGTTAAGTCATCTAGATAAACCACGATAACCTTTCCCATCATACCTTTGAATGCGAAGTCCATCACCCACTGAAAGGTAGCACCAGCATTGGTCAAGCCAAAAGGCATCCTGCTATAGGCAAATGTGCCCCAAGGAGTAGTGAATGCTGTTTTGAATCGATATTCAGGCAAGACTTCAATTTGATTGTAGCTCAAAAACCATCAAGCATGGACAAAATTTCTGAGCCAGTTACCACTTACAGAACCTGATCCATTATGGGAAGTAGGTAATTATCCTTCAAGGACGCTTGATTCAGGTTGCAAAAATCTATGCATATGTGTATCTTGCCATTTTTCTTGCGTACTGGCACAATGTTTGCGACCCAAGTATTGTGATGGATAGGAAAAATGATCCTTGCATCCAGCATCTTCTGTGTTTCAACTTGGATGGTACCCGAGATCTTGGGATTATAGTGCCTCTATTTTTGGTGAAAAGGTTTGACCTCCTCTTTTAATGGGATGTCATGTTGAACGTCCTTCGGCTTGAAAGACTTTAGATCAGCATAAGACCATGCCAATACGTCCATATATCTTTTCAGCAATTTGATGAACTTCTGCTTTTCTTCGGGTGTGTAACATTTCACAATGTTCACAAGTTGCGGGTGTTTCGTAGTACCCAGATTAACCAATTCGGTCTCTGGAGAGGAGTTAGGGTCATATTGCCACTTCTTCTTGACAAAATGATCATGTTTGTCAAACAATCGCTCTGAGAAACTAAACCTTTCGGGATTTTATTTCCTTTGAGTCGATATATGCCATCACCTCCTTTCGATTCGCTCACTTGATTAGTGATGATTCACGAAATGTAGGAGTAGATCCTTCAAAGTGAAGCTCACTAAAATTCTCTAGAAAGGCAATAAGTTGATTTTAATTTGAAAACCTACTAGTGCTTTGAGAATTGTCCGCACACTTGGGCGTAAGATGACCTTAATAGTATATGTGTCTGCTTTTCAACCCCGTGAGGGAGCATGAGAGAAGATGAGATGGCCAAAGAATCGGCCATATCATTTTGAGCTCTCGAATGAATTTTATTGAGAAGGCTTCAAATTCCTCAATGTTGTCCCACACTACGCTGCGGTAATGCCCGAGCCTTTCATTCTTTACTTGGTATATTCTTTTTACTTTGTTTATGACTATCTCGACATTGCCTTGTACTTTTAGGTTCTTGATTCCCATTTATTTTGCAACTTGCATACCAAGTAACAAAGATTCATATTCAGCATTATTATTCGTGTTGAAAACTCAAACTTGAAAGAGAGAGGAAAATCTCCTCCTCGAGATATTAGCACACTCCAAGACCGCATCCGCTAGTTGCACAACCGCCATCAAACTCAGAGTGTCCATATCTCGTTAAGGTCCTCCTCTCGGATGAAAACATCCATTTTGTCGACTCAGAGATAAGAAGTAGTTTCCCATCCCCGATGATTCAAGAGAATTTGGGCTTTGGGGTCGCTGAAATTGGTGACCAAGTACTTCTTTTTCATGCGTTCAGATCCAATGTCTACATTAGACCCTCGATAGGATCTTGGCCTTGGACCACCCATATAAATCTCTCCACCAACTTCTTTAAAAATCTCCTTCCTAGTAGAATTCCATATGCTGCAGGGATATTAGCAACGAGGATGGTCATCTTTACTCTTTTCTCTGGGAATGCCGCAAAGGTGAATTGTGCATCTTTGATTTGAAAAATCAATGGAACCTATTTGGTTTCCATGGAGTAACATCTGCCAAAAGGCTTGGTAAGAGTGAGACCCAAAGCATGGGCGACCTTTTCCGGCATGACATTATCGGAAGCCCCCGAATCAATTATGCAATTGCTTTGCTTGTGACCATTGATTAGGAGGGAAAGATAAAAAGGTTCAATTTTCCCTGACATGGAAGTTGAGGCCACATTTATGCGAGATGCAGGCGGAGTGGAAAGAATTCCTTTCGAGGGAGGCATGGGAAGTTATGGTAGCTTGGCTTTGGATATATTCGGTCAATCTTATGAGCTACTCAGGGTTTGACTGGAGATATTCAGCCTCAGACATTTGAATCTTGGTTTTTTAGCATGATCGATTATGTCGAATGCGACCAAGGGTTGTGTTGATGAGGGAATGAGTCCCTCACTTCATGGCGGTAGGGTAGGATTACTGGTCTTTATGGGAATGGGAGAAGGCTGATTTGGAGGAGAGATGGGGGGAAAATATTTTTGTAAAAGACTTAATAGGAGGTTGAGCAGGAAGAGGATTACCTCTTTTAGCAATGGTTGGAGGCGTGTTTGACACAACCTTCTCTTTTTGTATCCTGGCAGCAACTTCTGATTCTTTTCCTTGAGAGCGGGTGAAAACAGCATATGACTGCCCACTTGCATATCCTTGGGTACCCTCTTCTTCATTAGATTCCCCATCTTCAAATTCCATGTACCCGATTGTAGAGTCGCTAGTCGGTTCACCGACATCTTGATCATCTTCACCTTGGGATGAAGGTTCTTCATAATTTCACTCTTCTTCTTCAATCTCAACTAGGGCATTGACCGGAGGAGCCTCAAGTGCCAACCGCGGAGTAGTCACAGGTAACCACGGCCTTTGTGGGGCATTGTTGGAAATGAAATTTCTTCGCGGGATATCCCGGTATGAAGCGCTAGGAGAAGCTTGAGCTAACTGCTTCTTTAACGTGAGCAAGTCATTTTCCATCTTCTGGAAAACCAGATCTCGAGGAAGTGGCTTGAGAAGGAGTTGAAACTTTGGGCTTGGACGGCTCTCGTTATAATTTGCTAGATATAAGCAGTTGCCTTCAATTCGAATGGCAGCAGCTTGAGTGAGAACACAAGTGGTAATTTGTTCTTGTAAGAGCAAAAACTTACTCTTGAGCTCATGGTGTTCATAAAGAAACACTTTTGATTCTCTCGGCATTGGTAGCATGGTAGGCGGCACACGATTAATGAGTGAATTAAACGAGCGATAAAATTGTGCATGGTTTCATTGACCTCCTTTTTTAGGTGAGTGATCTTGGATAGTAACACAAATGCGTCTTCTGAAGGCTTATATCTTTCTTCAAATGCAGTTCGTAATGTGGCCCAACTAGTGATAGATCCAGCCAGAAATGTTGGAACCATTCTGCACGGGTCCTTGCAAGGTCTCTAGAAAGAGGTGAACTGACACATCTTCGTGGGTCACATCTAGGATACTTGCATGACATGATGAATGTAGATATATGTGAATCTATACTTTGGTTTCCACTCCCATCAAATTTGGGGAAATTCTTTCGGTTTCCATGGGGGAGTGCGTGAATAGGATGTGGAAAAGCAAGAGGGCCCATAGTGTTTCCCCATGGTACTGCCATTTGAAAATGGAAAAAGGGTGCGAGCTGGAAGTGTGGTTCCACAGAGCAACAAAGCACTACAAAGGGACGTGGAAGCTCCTTGTGAAAAATGGTTCTTTCGTGGAGGCGAGGTACTTCTAGTTGACCGCTCAGCTGAACTTAGTGATGAAAAGTGTCTTTGGCGTGATACTAAAGTTGTGCCTTTGAAGTAGATCAAAAGTAGGATCCACTTCCCCACGAGCTCTCCTGCTACGAGTAAATGGTTCACCTTCCAGTGTATCTTTTAGATCTGCAATGTTTCAGAGTGGATTTAAAAATTCTTTTTGGTTGTACTTGCTGATTTTCTGATTTTTCTGACAAAAATTAGTAGCATGTACTTTTCTAAATATTTAATTTTATCCCTTTTTGAAAATTGATTGTAGTTTAATGACAACTATCAATGAGGATAAAATGAAGGTTAAACTTAGCAAACTGATTTTCAGATTTTAGAGTTGACTTTCTGCAAGGGTTTGAAACTTTTTGTAAACTACCAAAAACTCAGATCTACGGAAAAATATGGGTTTTTGTAAAAACTCAGCGAACTAAAGATCTCTAACTAGTCCAGATCTATGGATCTCTGAAGAAAATTTTCAGTTTGGATCACTTTTGCAAAAATTTTGGATTTTAAGCAAAAAGTTAAGATTTGCAAACAGGTAGTGATTTTTACAGTTTTATTGATTTTCTTAGTTTTTCTAGCAACTTCAAAACTGTAGGTGTCCTTTAACTCGACAAAACACTCACATAGATCTGGTTCGATCCCAAGAGAATCATGAAAAAATGTTGGTCCGAAAATCTATCGGGAGGGGATGATCTATGGATAGATGAGCCAACAGCGGTGCGGTGGGGCATGGCCCCTCTTTGAGACAATAAAAAGTGAAACGGGTTTATTGCTATTCTACCAAAGAGGAATCATGCAAGTCCCACAAAGATTCTCGCCTTCGTGGTTTGGGATCTCATCCCAGTTGGGGTATTTCCGACTGTGAAAAGAAGGGAAAGAAGCAAGGAGAGGAGATAGGATAAATCTGAACGGAGAAAAGAAATGAATTCCAAAGCAGAAAGGTCAGAGGGTCTATGTTTTGGGTTGGTAGTAAACAGAGCCAAACCTACTCGCATAGATGAACAAAGAAATACTGATGAACAAATGACAAAAAAGTAGAGATAGATCTAACAGAATAAACACACAGATCTAACATAAGAAAGATCGGATGCACATAACACATGTATTCAGCACAAAGTCTTAATATTTGTATTAATGTTTTCTTTTGTTACAAAAGTACAAAGAATTTTCTTCTCACTTCTATTTTTCATCTAAAAGTGTCCACCACTTAAATACAAAAACATTCAAGTATATATAGAAGGAGGAGAGAGAAGGCAAAAAGAAACCAACAACTTAACTATAAAATATCTAAAAGTCAAATGTTGACTTTGGGGCAACTTGGTGGATAACAACATCCCATGGTGCAACATGGATGATGTCATCATTTGTGTCAACATACTTTTAAATATTTTACAAAAATGAGAAGAAAGCCAAGAAGAGGAAGGCTATTCGTCATCGTCTCATGGCTGGAAAGGGGTATCCTACTTCTGCTCAGGAGAGGCAATGTGGAATTGGGCCCGGTACTCCATGAATTTGCTAATCATTGGCTGGAGTTGATCCTGAGCAGGACCCTTGGTGTGATCACCAATGACTTCACAAGTCTCCCGTTCATCTCTTGAGCTTTTCTAGGAGTTTGAAGTACTCATTTCCTGCCTCCATCGTAACCCACGAAGTCGCGCAAGCCGAAGGTTGTTGGTGGATTTCGAGTCAAAAGTAGCTTCTGAGCCTAACCCTTGCAAGATGATCTCTTTGAAGAGCCGGATGGTTTCATCTACCTTCCTCAAGGTGTATGAAGGAGTGAGCAATCCTGAGACATTCTCAGGATAATTTTCTCCATTTGATGCATTGCATCCAAGGCTTCCTCCTTGACTTTGTCAATCTTCTCTAGGAAAAATTCCATCCGATCAACCCAAAGAATCCAAAGTAAAGCAAGGACTTTTTAGGTACTCTGGGGTGATCGAAGACTCCAAATTTCACTAAGTCATTAACTGAGCAATTGAGCATCTTTTGGAATGTCTCATGTTGTAACCTAGCATGGTCCAACTCTTCGGAGATAGGTCCTGCAATCACCTGAGTTCCTTGTTCACCTGACCAATATTCTGATATAGCTCGGTGAACTTGACGATTACTTCCTCACTATCTTTGAGGATTTGGTCTCTCCAGGTGGATACTACCATGCCTTGTTTGCCAATCTTGGCATATTCATTTATCTTATCCTGACTAAGGGCCTCAGGAGTTTCAATGGTAGTTGTAGGAGGTGCACTACCCATTTTCTATAGGGCTTGGAGAAGATGTTTATTTTGCTCTTTTAGTATCCTCTTCTCTTCCTTTGCTTCCTGAAGCTTCTTACAAAGGGCATCCACCGTAGATAGGGCCTCTCCTTGTAGGCTCTCGAAGGACGTTCCCATTGTGACCTATGTCACTGTATAATCTGTAGGAGATAGATCCTTTTTATCCTTTGTGGGATCAGGATACGTGATCTCCATTACTCTTTCACCTGAGGCACTCTGAGAGAAGTAGGTTATTGGCTTTTGCTTCTTAGCTCCTTTTGTTGGAATGATAGAGAAGTCCATAGGTGCAATGGGGACTTTCCTCTTGTGTTGGCTCAGGTGTTGGGAGATCCATGCTGACTTAAGGGAGTGGGACCAGCGGGAGAAGAGGGAACGATGGAAGAAGAAGGAGCAACTACAGTGTACTCGGGGAAATGGGTTGAGACGCTTGGTGGCGGCATTGATAAAGAAGCCAAACCTCCAACGCTCATAGGGGTAGGAGTTACTGTAGGAGAGGAAACTGTGGGGGCGGAAGGGAGCTAAGAGATGAGGGAAGAAATACTGGGGACAACTCCGCGAGGGAAGAGAAGATGGAGGAAGAGGAAGGGGGAATAATAGAAGATGGGGGAGAAGACACAACCAAAGGAATGGTTTCTTGAGTGACATGAGGAGGGGAAGGAGGAGTGGGAGAAGGGACGATGGGAACCTCGATGGTTGTAGTAGTGGCAACATCTTGAGTGGATGTGCCTGTTGGAACACTTATCGCCGCTTCCTTTTCTGGGGAGGCAGGGCACACGACCTGCTCCTGGGTGGCGGAAGGAGGACTCTCGGGAGCTTGCTCTTGGGCGGCACTTGACTCCCCTTCCTTATCTTTTCCTTTGCCCTTTGGTAAATGTTTCACTCAAGCAGTGCATTACCTAAGGGAGACGTAGTGAAGTCTAACTCGAGGTAGACAAGACCATTAAATCTGCACTGACCAATGTTCTCGTGCATTGTAAAGTGCCTTTTACCCTCTCCTTAATAGTCTGAGGTGCCCTTGTTCTGTCTATTTCGGAAAATGGCCAGTTGTCCCCGTCCGTATCTAGATAGACCTGATCAACTTCTTGATCAGTCGTTTGGAAACCTTTCGGAACAATGGCCACACCATACTGGATGATCTCTGCTAAGGCCAGGTGGGAGTGATCCTTTCTTCTAAGCTTGACCTCGTGATAGAGATCGATATAGATATCCTCGATCTGTGGGATGTGGATCAGATCGAGCTTTGCCTTTGGGAGGTAATTTCATGGATCAAAGGTCGGCCTTGCTGGGAAATTATGCTTTAAGTTAAGCAGCTCCAGTTCTGCAAACATTTCTTGGCTTTGGTGTGAGAAGTGCATGTGTACCTGCCCACTGTGAGGGGGAATGGAGTTCCACCCTTCTTTCTCTTCAGGCACTTCTCATGATATGTGATGAGCTATCTGGACAGCTCCAATAGGATCAACTTCGCCCCGCATATCTTGGCAACTTGGTGGGCTCCCCCAAGAAGTTGGCGGCTCTCAGATAAGTAAAGGTGGGGAATTGTGTAAATAACGCCCCCCACTTCTCTGTTGCGGTCACAATGCTCTTGGTCATTCGACCGTGAGTCATATTGGGCCTCAAAAGGCAGATGATGCCATAGAAGAAGGCATCGTTGATCTTGGTGAACTGTGGGATGCTATTTTCTAGTCTCAACTCTAGATAATATTCATATATTTTCACTTGGGGCCATACCCCACATCAGCTTAGTGCCGATAATCTCTCTCAGAGGCAGCAACGCGTAGACCACGTAGGAGTTCATGTAGAACCTCCCCATTGTTGAGAGTTGTTGGAGTTGTTCGAGATGGTGCTGCTGATGATCTCTGCCCACTCAAAATGCTGATCAGGCACATTTTTGTTCATTGTCTCCAGATACTTGAGCATCCATTTATGGAAGTAATGGGCATTAGGAAGCCCAAACACCCTACTTAGGAAGGTAATGGTGTTGCTCAGCTCCTCCGAAAAGTCACTGCGATGAATAACCTGGGGCCACCTGGTTATTACCTTCTTATTTTTCAGGTATACTTTGTTCATGAGCTGCATACATTTGTCCTCATTTTCATCCCATGCTTTTATGCAGTCTTCCTGACTCACGGCCACAAAGTGCCATGATGGGGAATACCCAACATAATTTCAAAATTTCGGGTAGTGAGATTGATTATAACCTCGCCTTCTCATTCTCGACACACCTCGTGTCTTTATTATAGCAACAGGCCACCACCATCATGAATTCATTATTCACTACACTTACAGGAATTCCCCCAATGAAGTGTAGACCATTGCCAACCAATTTGTCGATCCAAGGATCGCCTGTGACCCTCTTGGTTCTCGCCCAAAATCTTCCATGTCAATGTGGCCAAGTTCAGCATCCCTGATGTCTAAGTCACATTCTGCATGGGACTTGGGCATCCTGACCCTTTGATACTTATACTTCATTTCTTCTTCTGTGAGTTTGGCCTTACCCTTTGACTTGGTTGGCCTCTTGCTTGATGAAGACATGTGTGAATCTGAATTTAGTTGCTGATCTGCAAGAAGGAGTGAAGTCCATCACAAAAGAGCCATGTTAGTTGTTAGATCATCCATCAAAGCTTGTAGAAAGAAGAGTTAGCAATTTTAGAAGCCTCTGGGCGCAGGGCGCAAGTATATTGCATGCTTTACAAGGTCATAAAAGCAAGGCACACTAATGCAGAGTGTTGCAAGGAAGAAAACAGTGCCAAAGGGCGCAGGGCGCAAGAATATTACACATAACATGCAATGTTGATGTTAAAAGATATGCGCCTGCACCATTGCGTAAGGTTTAAACTGGGCGTAAATATTTTTGGTGTTGCATGGCAGTAGGATGTGCCAATGGCCTAGGCATGGAACATGTTGCAAACCGTTTTGGTGTGCCAATGGGGCGCATGTTTAAATGGTGTATCACTGACCTAAGGTGCACCTTGCTTTTAGCCTTTGGCGCGGCGCAAAAAAACTTGCATAACATTCATGTGTCGGTGTAGGTGGGATTGCGCTTGCACCAATGTAGGATTTTCAGAGTTTGATAGGCGCAGGAAGATGCGTGCTTCAAGGAGGGATAGTGCACCCTTTGGCACGACTGTGTTTTATGCAACAGAGTGTTTGTTTGCGCTAATGGAGAAATCCACAAGTTTAGATCATAACAACTCAAGATTTCTTTCCTTTTTGGTTGGTTCATGCGGTTTTAGGGCACTTTAGCATAGATCTGGACAGAGAAGGGGGACAGAGCAAAGAGGATCTTGGATCAATTTTGAGACAAAGCCCTCTCGGGCCAGCAGATCTGGGAGGAGGGTGAAACTAGTTTGGGGGAGCCTCCTAGGTTTATTTGTTTATTATTTTAAACAACCACAACCTCATAAAATAACATAGAAAACCAACAACCAAAAACCACAAGGAACGCAAGGACCACTTACCGGAATATATAGACTGGAAGAAATGATGTGGGGTCCACGAATGTGACGTAAAGTGACACGAGGATGGCGGAAGCACCGTGCAGTGCAGAGAAAAGATCTTTTCACGTGTTTTTCAATTGTGAAAATGACAGGTCAGATGCGCCTATATATAGCAAAAGGTGCAATAAATGTGCCACCAACTTTTTTAAAGGGTGCACAAAAATGAATGCCAACATGAGATTATTTGCACCTTTGGCACGGTTATGCGTCTATCAACGCATGAAAGTATTTGCACCTTTGGTGCGAATTCAGGACTGTCAACATGGGGTTTTTAGCGCTTTGGCACACCGCTTAAGGGCGCAACATTTTTAGTGTTAACAGTGGGGCGCATGTGCCGTGGCGTAGGTTTGAAAGGCGCATCATGGGAAGGTGCAACATTTTTGATGTTGACACGATGGAGGATGCACCAAAGGAAAAGAAGAGGGCACAAATATATTTGATGTTGCATGAAAAAATCGCATCCACCAAAAAAAAGGACCAAATGACTAAGTTTGAAAACCAGATTTTTGGAAAGGGGATATTATGCCATTTCGAACACCGAGGACTGGCAGGAACCAAAATAAAATTTTGGTATGGTTACTAATAAAATTGCCTTGTCAATTTTATAGGATAACACAACTACAGATCACGAGGCCTTGTCGATGATCTACACGCTACATAATTTCAAACAATACTTGCTTAGTAACACATTTTTTCTTTTATACGATCACCCGGCATTGAAATACTTAGTAAATAAGCCCATTTTACAGGGGTTCATATGTTGGTGGGTGTTATTATTCTAGGAGTTTGATTTTATAGATGTGGTAAAGTAAGGTAAAAGTAATTCTATCCCGCACCACTTATCAAGAATTCAATTAGGAGAGGTTGCACAAATAATCAAGATATAATGTCGGATGCACAGATGTACAGTTAAACCACGCACCTTCTGAATGAGGATATTGCTATCTTTTTACGCATAGGTATGCCGCTAAAAGAATGAAAGCATCGAAGAAGAAACAACTTGTAATTCACACCACACCTTTCATGTTGATTAGTGGTGACTTATAAAAACTAGGCCGAGATGAAGTATTGCACCGATGTATTGGAACATGAGTGCATGGATATCATGGAAGAGGATCATGGAGGTATTGCAAGTGGGCACTATGCAGGTGATGCCACCGTGTGCAAGATTCCCTCACTGGATTATGGTGGGAGACCCTGTACAAGGATTGTAAAGAGTATTATAAGGCATGTGATCACTGTCAGGACTTGGAAAACTTGGGAAAAGAGATGAAATGCCTTTGAGGCCTATTACTAGTGCAGAGCCGTTTTAAAAATGGGAAATATATTTTTTTGGTCTTATTTTTCCATCCGTGCATAGAACCGTATCGTGCTACATCATCATTTGTACAAATTATCTTACAAGATGGGAAGAAGCAACACCTACAAAGGATTGTATAGTCACTACATCAGAAGGTTCTTATCCTTACTAGGTATGAATGTCCGTTGACTTTGAAAAGTGATAGGGGCACACACTTCTTGAATGAGATAATCAAGATATTATTGGATGAATTTATGGTCACACACCACAAAACCACACCCTATCACCCTCAATAAAATGACATTGCGAGGCTTTCAATAAGATATTGAGCGAACTTGACAAACATTTGTGATGTTGGAAGGAAAGATTGGGATGATAAATTTTCTGTTGTGCTTTGGGCATATAGAACAACCTACAAAAGGTTGAATAAGGCCACACCCTTTCAGTTGGTTTTTGGCACAAAATCAATTCTTCCTATGGAATTCATGTTACCTTCTTTGCATATTACGTGCACAAGAGGTCTAGCTAATGAGAAACCATTGGAAGAAAGAATTGAAAAGTTAATACAACTGGATGAGAGAAATGCCATAACATGTTAGAGTTAGAATCAAGAAAAGGCTAGATGCAGAAGGCATGTCATGATAGACACATCAGGGATAATAAGCTTGAGGATAGGTAGATGGTACTTCTTTATGATTCAAATTTTATGCGCCACCCAGGAAAGCTTAAGGTGTATTGGTTAGGACCGTATGTTATCACTCATATACTTAAATTAGGTGCTTTCCAATTAGATGCACTTGATGGAACACGGTTACCCAATTACTTCAACGGGAGTAGGCTGAAGCCCTACTATAAATAAGTCTTCTTCATGTTTATAATAAGGCAATATTTCCATTTACATTAGATTTCCTTTACTATATTTCATTTAATGTATTTTCTTCTTCGCTTCGGTATGATTTGTCAATTTAATTCAATGTTTTTTGTAATAAATGATTTTATGCACCGTAAGGTGATCAAAATATAAAGTGTTTATATGCGTAGAGGACTGCACATACCCTTAGTGTGGGGTGGATAAAGGAGGTATGGAAAAGAGATAAACTCAAGGAGAAAGGTTTCAGAATTCATGAGAACTGGAAAATTGCTAAAAATTAAGACCACATGTAAAGAATTGGAAACTTAGTATAATTTAAGGGAGGCTACAAAATTTGAGACTACGTATGTGGGGTCATGTTGGATAAACTAATTCAGCTTGAGGAAGTATGGGTAGAGGAGATCTCATGACAGATAAGTAGTGGCACACCAAGAAATTATGACCGAGGCGCAAATGTTTGAGGTGTGAGACATTAAAGTGTGAGATAATGAGGCATGCAACACGCTAAATAGAAAGTAATATTATGTATGGTGGTAGGTGGAGCAATTAATGAAGGGAATTTTCAAAAATTGGTTTAAATTCAGCGTTCTCAATTTCATTTTCTACCTTGTGAACTTGAGAAGAAATTGCGAAGTGTGAAGAAGAGCTGGAGACAAAGAGCATTCTATGGATTGAGTAATCTTGTCGTGTTGAGAAGAACGGTGTTGAGTACCTGGCACGGATGTAATATTTAAGAGAGTGGTACATGCATGTGATGGAAGGGTGATTAGGGTTTCATTTTGTAGTTAGGGTTTATTTACGCATTTGCAAAATCAAAAGAAGCAATGGCACCACAAAAATATCCACCGGTAGAGGAGGTTGGTGATCCAAAGAAAGGAGTGGCTGGTGGAAATGTTAGATCAAGGAGTCATTAAAGGGAGGTCGTGGATAACACACATTATTCAGTGTAGGGTTTCAGAGATTAACCACCGCACTATAAAATGCATGAAGGACATCATGGCAAAAGTCTATAGAAGGACTAATCGGTGACTAGTAGACAACACTCGTGTTTTGATGCCTCCGTGAAGAAACTTCTTGAGAGTGTGGGTATAATGCAAATCCTTGAGTTTCCCTACTTTGGAAATCTTGAAAAATTATACTAGTGGCTAATGTCATGGTTCCATGGGGATTATTTCTATTTCTCGTAGGAGAATGATGATAACTACCAAGTTGATTGGGAAGGTAATAGGGTTACACAACACGGGCTTAGAAATTGTTGGAGACTTAACAAATGACAAGGGAATTGATGCCATAACAACCCTATATATGTATAATAAGGGGCTTGAGATTTCAAGGTCACTAATATCCCAGACATGGCCACCGCAGTAGCGCATGCGGTTAGCGAGGATTAAGCTAGGTGCCACCGAACACCTGGAATAAGGTAAATATGCACTGGTTACATATAGCACACAAAATGGCCAATAATACCTACTACAATATCATTGGTTACATTGCAGAGAGCTTGGTGAACAAGGCACACAACCAAGTAGATAAAGGTGAGAAGATAACCTAGGGAACATTCTTATAATTAATTGTGTTCAATGAAGTTGGGGTAGCAGAGACGGTCCCAGGGGGAAAATATATGGGAGTTTTCGTTAGAGAAAAAATCCCCAAAAAAAATATGCTAAGTACACGGTGCATGGAACTGCTTTCTAGTATATACAAGGCGTGCTTAAACAAGTGATTCCAGAGAGATTACGTAGGGCATTTGAAGGAGAGTGACGCGCGTGCAGTGTGAGTTACCCAATGCGTTGAACATGGAGACCGAATTTGTAGTCTACCACCATTTCAGCTTAGGGCACTTCAACATGAAGTCCTGAGAGAAGATCCTATGGTGTAAGTTTCCCTTTGTGTGTTTATGCGTAAGGTATTTTAAGGACTCTATTAATAGGTTTCATCACACGTGTCACCTCCAGCTAGACGCGAAAAAGTGGATGCAGACATTCACATTCTACACAAAACATATGTATGGCCAGGTAAGGAGGCCTATGTCAAAACTATGGAGTTCGATCTGTGGACATAATTCTAGAGAGCTTTGTTGTAGGGAATATTGATCCAAAGATGCGTCTATATATAACTTTCGAACAAGGTTCAAGGATAGAAAGGTGGTGAAGGGAATGGATATGGCTCTTCCAGGACCTCCTAAGAAGAAGTAAACAATGGGGACTTCAAGAAATGTTGCATCTGCATCCCTTGCTCTAGAAAACCTAATACATACAGAACTAGAAAACATCCTAGAACAAGAGGCACCTAAAGAAAACATTGGAATTGTGCACACAAAAATAATTCTAAGGAAGAGGTGCACTTCAGAGACACTGGTGTTGGCACTTCACACACCCGAAGGAAGTCATCACGTGTGACTCTTGTAAAGGATGAAGAGAAGGAGAAGAAAATCATAGGAACTACATTCCTATACGAGATAGGGAGGAGGAATCCCCATATCTAAATGCATAGGAAGAGGAGGAAGCTCCAAGAATGAGTGGAGATAGAGTTGAGGCCACCCCCAGTGTGGAGATATAGGATGATGAAGAGATGGGTGAGTGCGTAGTCTATGAGACTATAGACCCCAACGTGAGTATTTGAGAAGATATCTCTGGTGAAGGAGAAAACAACGCTGGTGGAGATACATAAGTCCTCATACGCCCACGCAGAAAGAAAGGAAAGATGAGGAGGAAGTCAACCAGGTGGTTGAAGGTGCTATCCCATAGGATGCAAGCGTAACTGAACAACATGAAGAGGATGCATTAGTGCATGAGGATGTTGGTTAGCATCCGTGCGCGTATGGAGAAGAAGAAGAAGTGGTAGGTACTCAAGACTTGGGTTATATGAATGAACCTTCACAAATTATTAGAACCCATTTCCAGAGTACACTACCAAACAAACAATTATATGGCTGGTCCTTAAATGGCCAATACACACACTTGTAAGCAACTATCTTGGGGCATGCAGACTCACATGGATGAGCCTGATTTTGATGTCTGTGAGGAGGCGTGCACTTCAAAGAAGATGAGGAAGGCACCTCATATGCACCAT
Source organism: Taxus wallichiana var. yunnanensis (assembly GCA_018340775.1). NCBI lineage: Eukaryota > Viridiplantae > Streptophyta > Pinopsida > Cupressales > Taxaceae > Taxus > Taxus wallichiana. The sequence continues at coordinate 459,594,810 of CM031242.1, read as the reverse complement.
ATGACCATTAATCCAACTCAATTTTTAGATGAGCAGGTGAGAAACACTTTGATTAAGGTGTCCGTAGAAGTAGCACGCATAAATATGGATAAGGCAACAACAATCCGTGCACTAGTGGAGGATAAAAAGGACAAGGACACAAAAATCAAGCACCTTACTCAAGAGTGCGATAATACATCATAGAGGCCTAGAATGTAAAGAAGATGGTGGAGAAGATTGCAGATGATATTTTATTGTAGAGTCTTGATTTTTAGGAGAAGCTACCTCAAGAATTCAAGTCTGAGTTGCACTATCTGCGCACAACAATTCACCTACTTTTGGATGAAGGGTCGATGCGCCCGCCCATGAAAAAGGATGCATGGGAAGAAGTAAAGAAGAGCAGGGAAAGTATTGTTAGAAAGTTTTCAAATTATGATGCCTTTCTCCAATCATCAAGGATGAGCTAAAGAGAGCCGATCAAGCTCTTAATTTATGTGCAGCGCTAGACGCCATAATAAGGACCAAAACTCTGGAAGAGGATAATGAAGTTCTGAAAGTGATGAAGGATGAAAAATTGGGCACATAGAAAGGCTAGCGCTAGTAAAACAAAAGTGCAAGGCCCTCACAAGTAGTAAAGGATCCACATAAGGAAATAATTAATGAGATTGGAAATCTCATAGCATAGAAGATGGACCTCATGGAAGGAATGCTATCAGGTATGGCCAATGTTGTCCGGATACTACAAAATGAGAAAGAGAAACTATCTAAGGATGAATTAGATGACATAGCCACTGATATTCCAGAGAAAATGAGGAATGCGCTGAGTGACTGGAAAACCTTGGAGGCTGAGATCAGGAATGAATATCTAGAACTAATCCTTCCAGTTGAAGAAGAGGGTGTTGCAGAATAAATGCCATTCTTTTGTACAAAGTTTGGTTCATTCTTTTCATTCTTTCATTACTTATTATTTATCATTGGTGACATCGAAAGAATTCCCATTTCTGGGGTGGAAATGTACTTTAGTGTGGGGTAATGTTGAGTAGCTAGAAATATTCTAAGTATTGGGCGCATGAAGATAGGGCACTAGAAGTGCACGAAGCTATAATAGTATTGAAGTACCCAAGCTCAGGACTTAGCTGTTTTTTGGATAAGGGCTATTTTTGGAGATAATGTGTGAGCACACATAGATATGAAGACTTGCACTACACGTAATGATATTTTAGGAACAAGCGGTTGATAAGTGCCATGCATAGTTTAAGCTAATAATAGGATTTCTTCTTAGAGTTAACTATAGGACATCTATTGTTAGAAAACTTACATGTTGTGCATGCTATTGTAAAGGCACATGGCTATTATCAACATGCGACCTATTTTGAGAAGTGCATGGGTGGTGAAGGGCAAGTCCCCACCTCTATAAATATGTATTGAACTGTGTAGTTTAGTGGGTGGTGAATTATTGTAGAGTTATGCTACTTTGGTTTTGATGCACACATGACTCATGGAGATAATTTATAGTGTAAGAAGCTTCTATGTTTTACAATGTTTAATGTAATGGAGTATATTGGTTGGATAATGGTATTAGACATAACTAAATTTGGTTCTTGTATGGTTAATCTTATTATAGTTATTGTTTAGTTCATGATTCTCTCGATATTTATATCTGGTTTATGTAATGTGGAATGTTTATGTTATGAATTTGAATATGACAAAACATCACGCTAACATCATGTACAAACAAATCTAAAGAGGTTCCCTGGTACCTTTGCACACTTTGAGTGGGCGCTTAGCTCAGTGAGTGATCGCCAATGCACCTAAGTTATTCACAATAAATTCTAGGTTGCATCAATAAATCTCTAGACTCACTAAGACTAATTACAAACTCATAAAACCTCTTAATTGATCCAATAACTCATTAAGACATCAATTTCAAGCCAAAAATGCCTTCTAGGTTCAAATTGGCATTTTGGAGGGAAATTCTCTAATTTGAATTTTTGAAGGACTTATACCTAACAAACATTGCATGAAGACCTTAGAAAACCTATAGGACCTATGAAATATCTTTTAAATCCAAAATTGATATTGTACTTCATATTTACATATTGAGAGTTGATGCTCTTGCATCGACCCATTTTATATCAGCAAATGTTTACGCATTTTTGGTGACTCTCGATTAGTCATCAATCAAAGTAAAGGTTCCTATAAATTATTTCATGATGACTTGAAACAATACAAGATTATAGTTGTTAAGTTACTTACTTAGCGCATTTCCTATGAGATTCAATCATCCCCACGATCCAATAACTACTTTTCTAATAATATGGCCTCTCTAGGTTCCTACTTTCCACTCAAAATAAACACCAAATCTAACATACTTGATGTTCCCATCACTTTTTATCTCATTCAAACGTCTATGTGGATTTCCATAACACCTCCAATCCATTTTATCTTCAATGTTCCATCGTTATTAATCTCACATGTCCATTTCCATGATTGTCCATTGTCATTTTTCACGTTACACTAGGATGGTGAAAATTTTTACCCATGCTCACTCACTCTCATTATCCAAAGGTCAATTTATATTAATATAAACTTCCATTTTTTCCAATATGTGTGGCCAAGGAAATAAACTATTAGTTGAGGGGGATAATCCAAAAATCCTTTCCTCATCAATCCTATGACAACCAACCAATAAATCAATCCATAAACTATATTATCTATCAATTACTCCATCAATTATATAGTCACCACCTCACAAAATCATCCCATTGATCCCTTCACAGAGTCCACTAAAATGGCCCATCGATCATTATTTCCAAGATCTTGTCTATTTAGTCATTAGTACAATCCCACAACATGTGGTAATATTTAGGTCCAACGAATCCCATCTCGTCTTTAATTTTTGCAATGGATCCCTCCACCCGTATGATGTCACTCAAAAAGGGGCAGAATGTAGACACTCATAAGCACACTTAGCACATAAGGTATTATCTCTAAAAAGGCATCTCAAAAATGAAGTAAAAAACACTAAAAATATAAAAATCATAAAATACATCCAAATATTATAGAATATCCACAAAACATCCAAATATTATAAAATATCCACAAAACAAGTGTTGTGTAATTACCACACAATTGTTACACAATCATAAAATATAGCTAACATAATAATAATTAGAGACATCCCCCTTAACAATAATTTATCACACCTAATCACTCAACCAATAATAGTAGATTACCTCCCATCTATATGTGTGCTTAGGTCCCAAAGCTCACTCACCTAACTCCATCCCCTATTTATATAAAAGAAGGCCCATATTCCCTCTTTTCCCATATAGACTCTTGATTCCTTTTAACCATCATTTCATGCTTGTATTCTCGTAGGTATTCCTAAAAGAAAATAAGAATTTCAAATTAGAGTTAAGGTCCGTAAAATTGAATTTTGAAGAAAAATATGTATAGGTCTAAATTACCTAGGCAATTATTGTGTATTTATCGTGTAATTTTATTATCACCTCACACAATTCAAAATCATCGTAATTCAATCTAGCACCATTTTTAGGTACCCTTGATCCTTTGATCGGTATATCAATTTTAATTTTCCATTTAATAATAATAGTATTTTAATTTCAAAACCAAAAAAATCAACTAATTTTTTTACATGTGTAGAATTGTGTATGTGGAGTTAATTTATGTTTTTGTTGAGAAGAACCAAGGTTCTTTTGTCATGTAACTCATTTCAAAAGTATCTATACCCTTAAAAATAATCATTTCAGTTTTCATCAAATTTGGGCATGTTATGTTGCATTTCTAACTCTCGACTCATTTCAAAATGTAAACACAATCTTTCAAAAATATCCATGACCATTAAGGCAACACTCTTCTCAAAAGAGTTTTCTATAATGCTGAAAAATCCTTTGCGATCATAAATTAAAGTAAACTTCCTCTCCATTCTCTAGAATAATAGAAAAAATTTCTTTTGACACTATTTATATTGTAGGAATTCAAAGAAATATTTTGAGCCACTTTACTCGACGCTAGTGTTTTAACCATACTTAAAAATAAGTGTTTTGTTTAATATTTAATTTGGATTGTAACTTGAAACTAATTTATAATTAGGATTTATAAACAAATGCTACAACATTCAAATATGAGAGAACACAAAAATATAATAAAAATGACATTAATTTAGGTCACATTCTATAATATAATCAAACAAAATAGGATGGGTTGACTTAGCTTTTATGATGGCTTGCCAAGTATTTTGGATACAAACTTAGGGAAAATGCATTGTGACTATGCCAAAATGTGCGTCTCCTAAAAATGAGCTTTTAAAACCCCTTTTGGATGCTAGTGCTAAACTAAACATTGGTATCTAGTGCTTCTATCCTTCCTGGTGTGGATGTATATCTCTATGTATACTTTTGATCTTTTTTTGATTTCTTTGTCACCCTCTATAGATGTTTTTGTATTTTTTATTCTTCAAATTTTTTTGATTGAACCTCTATGATCAAAATTATAGTTCCCTATGATAGCACTCAAATGGACATTAAATAAAAAAATAAATTGACATGTTGTGGAGTTATAATCCCTTAATGGCCAAACCCCTTGGTGATTCTAATCAAGTATTGCACTACATTTCCCAAATGAGGGGCTCAAACTCCATGTAGTTCTCCTAGTGTAGGTACATGTGTGAATGCAAATCTACAATACCTCTCCCTCATTTTTCCATTATAGCTCAACACAAATACTGAATATGATTATACATAGTGTGTACCCTTCATGAGTGATAGATAGAGTGATGAAGTAAAAGTGTCAAAGTCAAGTGCTTATAGATGGATAGAAATCCTTGAAGTACTTGATATGAACTTGGAATGTTTTTGAATTGGATTGGAATCATCATAAGCTAGGTTGGAGTGATTTAGAATTGAATTTAGGAAACACATAATGTATGCTCTTACTTTAGGGAAGTTTAGGAAAACTTTTCATAAGACTATATATATATATATATATATATATATATATATCTTGAAAAATCTAGGTGAATAAATGAGAGTGTTAGACTTGCTTTTATGCCTTTCCATGAGATGTAATCGTACATTAAGTCCAAAATATAAAAATGAATCACAATAGACTTAAGAAATATGACTTCTTTGAGATAAAGTACACTAGTTTTTGAATGGGGATAAAAGCGTGCCACACTTTTGTCGAAATTAGACGGTAGTGTCTAAGAGGTCAGTGAAAACAAGTGAAATTATGGAGGATTATATTAGGAGATAAAATATGTGTATAAGTGATGAGATCATTCATGTAGTTGTATAAGTTTTGAGCAACTAAAAAAAAAGAGTAATAAGTATTTTTAAGCCTTAAGACAAAAGTGAGTTAATGTGTTTTAGATTTTTTTGTGCTCATAAGTCATGCCTAAGATATATAAGCCAAAAAAGTGTTACCAAGTACATAATTACCAAATTTAAGTGGCTACATTTTCCTCTCTTTAAGATATAAATGAAATTTTCTAGTTTAAAGAAAAACACCCATGCATGTGTAAATAGAATCTTCCTTTTGCTTAATTATTCAAATTTTTATTTGATGAAAGATTACCCAAGAGTGTATTCATTGTATATATATGAAAACTAAAACTTTAACTCTACATAATATTTAAAATTTGAATTCGAAATATGTAAAAGTAGAGAGGAATAAGGGAGGAGTAAACTGTGTGTAGAACCAACTCTTCACCATAAATGTAGAATTACATGCCCCTTTATGGAGGCATTAGAATATTGGAAAATTATGGAAACAATGATAGAGAACTAGGGTGATCAAATCTCCAATTAGAATGAGGTTGGGGATTATTAGGTCCAAATAGAAGTGCAAATAGAGACCTAGAGGATGTCAGTGTCTTATAGACCATAATGCACATTGAATGGTAGATGTAGCATGGACCCTATATGGCCATAGAACATAGGGCATCTCTAGACCCAAATGTATAATAGAACTCTAGGTATCTCAAATACCCAAATGTATCAAAATATGTCGGGATATCATATACCCTAACATACTATAGGACATTGGGTGTCTCATTAAAACTAACATACCTTAAACTGCATCATTGTAGATGGATATAGGTTTGTAAATTATTCAACTTCTTGAGATAGAAATGGTTGAAATAAAATAATCTTTGAATCGCTAATTATGTAATCTATAAGTATAATAATGGTCATGCCCTTGTATTTTTCTATAAAACATAGTGAATCTATCTGTCATCATGTATTCCTACAAGTGGTTTCTTGAGTAAAACCATTATAAATTTTTCATTTTTTGATAGCCTATATATCTAACTCGTTAGAATAAATTTAGATGTAACAATGAACTATAGGAAAATGGAATCTAATATAAGTTTCTAGATCTGTGAAGACTATCCCTATATAAAAACTATACTTGTTCTTGTATGTAACCTATAAACCTATTCTTATAACCTATATTATGTCACTATACTTTAATTTTTCCCCTTGTTCCTAAATTTCATTGATATTATTGTAATGACCTCACTAAATTCCCCCTCTTTTAAGATGAGTGAGATATATTATGTTGGTGCTCGATTTTATCTCCCCCTTTTTACCCAATATACGCCTTCTATGAATGATGTGAAAACATATGCTTGAAAGATATAGTCATGTCGAATGTGAATGAAAACTTTGTGTTTAGGGCATTGATCCTCTTTTTGGTCAAGGATTGTGAGAGTGTGTCATTACTAAAATCCATGTGATTTTTCCCTTTTAATGTTTCCCAGTTTTCCCCAATGTAGATTTTAAAGAGCTATAAAAGCTTTTATGACTTGAGGTAGGTATTCAAAGACAAAAATTGGGAAAATGCGGAAGCAAGGAGCATCACCATGGAAAGAAATAATATTTTCCACATGTCCCTCCGACGCACCTTTGAGAAAGCACAAGAAAATTAGGAGCCTTCAAATTGCGAGAGTCAAACATGTGGCTTAAATGTGCCAGAGAATTCTCGGTGGGTTGAAAATTCAAAACAAAGGAAAGAGCACACATGCCTCCACATGTCACCCAGGTGCAACTTCAAGAGGGAAAAATTCCATGGAAGGAAGGAAAGTTCCACAAAATAAAGAAGAGGCCTATAGATGGATATTCAAAGCCACGCTACTCTAAGTAGTGCTACAAAAACTAAGGTAACAATGCGAGGTGGGTCACGAATCATAATCAAACAAGTCACCTCATCCGGTTGAGCCACAAGGTTTTTGAAAAGATGTGATACACTAAAGGATGAAGTAAAACACATGGCGGGACACCATTGGATATGCAATGGTGGTTTTCTTTTTTGCAAACAATGTTGATGTCAAGCCCAAGAAGTTCTGAATACAAAAACAAAGGAGAATTGCATGACAAAAGAGATAAAGATGTAGATACAAAGACTGAAGAGAAATCCTAGGCTTGTTTTCCTAAATCATTCTTTTATCTCATTACAACTATTATCTTTGTTTCATGAAAATTGAATATCATTGTGAAGTAGTTTCAGACATAAATCAAAATTGGGGTTCTATAGGGGCCCCAACCCATGATGAAGAAAGTTGTATACATATTTGGAAGAAAGGACACAAGAAGAGAAACAACACTCAGTTATCCTTTACTCCTACTTTGAAATCTCCTCCAAGTGGAGGAATCTTGTTCAATAGCATGTTCTTCCTTGATATGAATTCATTTGAACCCTGAGCTATCTAAAAAAATACAACTAACCCCCATTATTCGAGACATCCCCATATCCATCAATGACTCAACAGTCATTCTGGGACCATCCATGATATTCCCTAGCTCAATCTTCTTCTGATAAGAAGATACCTAGTCCAAAAGGTTCAAACCTCCTATAGGAAACATTTTTTCCTTTTTCCTTATAAGGGGTGGAATGACTAGGGAGTAGACTGAGGAGGATCTTGTGAAGTGGCTGGAAGAGAAAGCACTGTGTCCCTTGGACCTGGTGGAGCAAGAGATATAGAACTAGACTCACCCTTGTGACTCCTCGTGAAAGGTGGACACTCTCTTAGCAGAGGAACATGCCAGGTCCTGATAATGTTTTCTCCATCAAAGAATCCCATTTACACTAAATGAATGGAAGGTTAAAAAGTGGACTTTCCCTTACCTTCCCTAGTGGCAAGATAATGATGCTTTGAACATTGAGGAGATGAAGGTTCTACTTCCTCCTCATCCAAAATGACAATTGGGGTTTGGGAGCTTGATTCCCCCTCTTCCTTCTTGAGGATGGTGCTGGTGTGGTGGATGGTTGGGATGGACACAGTGTCTTGCTTGACCTTTTTCCAGAGAAATGATTCTCTTCTCTAGTTCATCCACTTTATGAGAAATGGAAGGCATAATATCAATGGAGGACTTGTCATAGAGCACATAGGACTCCTTGGGAATCTCCATCAACATGAATTTTTCATCACACAGAAGGGAGACTGATATTCAGTCACCCCTATCACAATAGGCCTCCTTTCAATCCAGAATTTCTTCAACTCTTCTGGGGATTTCTGGTGTTCCCACCGAAAAAATATGATAGTATATAGATTGAAGGCCAAAGATAGATTGATCTTGATCAATCTCAAAAGGAGTGAGATCTGAACTTTCTGATATGTCAGGGGTCCCTTACCATCCCCTAGGTCTATAATGTCAAACAAATCCCTAACAAAGGCTTCATCTGGACCAGTTAGATCAAAGATTTGGTTTAAATCTTCCAGGAAATATCCTTCAAACTATTCACTATAACCACACTCACCATTGTGCCAATAAAGAGATCTATAATAATTCTTCACATTCAAGACTAGAAAAAGAATGCATATTGATAAAGAAATAAAGTCAAATTTATAATGAGGATGGCATAGACAAGTTGAGTTGAGTAGAATCACTTCCATCAGATGAAAGAAGATTTTTCACTCATCTCACACAAAGGAAATAAATTTGAGAGAGATTGGCACTATGCAACAAAGACATTTTGATTGATGTGATATAATCCACGTGAGGATACTCAGCTCTGAAAGGCACAAACACAAGTATGTATTGCTTGAGGTTGATTCTCAAAAGGTGAAAAGGATTACATGTCACATCAAGCCATATGGAGGCACCTGGGGATTATCAAAAGGGAGTTTCTTGCACACCAAAAGGAAATAAATGATTAGAAAACTATCAAAAGGGATGACATGGCACCCCAGTCATACTTAAGAGAGTAAAAAACATGATTAGCTCACAACTTTTCCACTTGATAACACAAGATGAGATATTTTCAAGAGGATAACAATAAATTAAGTTGTATGTTGTAAAGAGGAATATTCTCTTAGAGACTCATGTTTTTGGGGGAAACCTGAAAAGTGAGTGAGTGAAATTTGTATAAATGCGATGAGAATACTCTCATATGGGGGGGGTTAAAATTTTCTAAAATTTTAGAAAAGAAAGGCGTAAACTTGAGAGAAACCATTTTCCAAGAACTTGTTTGAGAAACTTGTTAATTTCTTTAGCTTTCAAATCAAATCATGTCAAGATGGTTGCAAGTGTATAACCATTGAAAAACATTGAGACTACAAATGAAACTTTCCCTTGTTGATGAATTTGATGAGTTTTGAGTTAATTGTGTTTGATCATGAGCATTGTTGTGTCTATTTTAAGTTGAGATATTCAAAATAGATATTCATGTTCTTGTTGCAATCTTATGTTAGGAATCCCTCTGAATCACACAAGATCTTGTCCTTGTGGTAGCATCATGGTAATTGCAATTGTGTTGTGAGGAGAGATTTCATTTCATTATGCAATAAATAATTTTAAATTCACTTTGCTTCCATTTTATTGATAAAGGTTGTTTGTAAGTCTATGAGTGTATCTTAGGCATGATAGATCGGGGATTCTTGATGTTTTATTGAGTTTTTGGCATGAGCTTTTATGTTTAAATTCTCAAATATTGTGTGAAACCATGTATTCTTGGGCTTCCATGGATGCACATCTTCTGGTTGAAGGTTCAGTGTTAGTTGTTTGAAGTGTTCTTATCTTCTCATTTGGAAGATCTTCCAACATTTGTTAAAATTTCTCAAATATTTGGTATAATCAACTTTATCCTGCTTAATTCCCCAACAAAATACATCCATAACTGATAAATCCTACAAGAACCACCCCTTTTCACTACTCTTATCCATAAATGCTAAGGATATTTGTTGAATTTACCCATCCTTTACCAAAATATGCAGAGCGAGTTGGTTTTATTGTTGTCTTTAGTAACCTAAACCTTGTCTAGGAGACATCTACATTTTCTAGGGTGACAACTCGTGAGAGTTAGATTATGTTGCATTGACCATGTCTTCTCAAGGTTATTTCTCAATGTCCTAAAAGGAGAGTCAAATATTGTTGGTCCATTATTTTCCCTTACAAATACAAGTTACAAAATGGGTCCTCTCACCCTGGTTGAAGGAAGAACCTAAAGTAGTAGGGTAGGTCAAACCCTTAGCATGGTGTTATCCAACTTTTCCCAAGCTCAGTAATAAAAAGAGATAGTTAGATCCTCCCCCCTACAAAATGATTCAAATTATGATCTATCTTTCTCTAAGCATCCCGCTCATCATCTTTGATGCTTTCTTGACTTCAAAGGGAGAACCATTTGGGTACCAACACCACTCTAGCACCATTTTTGGGGACTATTTGTGTAAATACAGATAAATATCAACCTCAGGTAATGTGTGAAGTATATCTGAATGCAAATCTATGATCTATATTCAATCCTTTATCCAGATTTGCAAAAAATGAGCTAAATCAGAATTCAATTGCTTGATATTTTCCTAGTTTGAGGAGGCTTTCCATTAAATCTCACTCACTAGGAGTAAATGTTGATAAAGGATGATGAAATTTGTTAAGATTTGTTGAAATAAGTGTTCGATTCAATTAACCAGTTGTTTCAAGTGGTTTATACATCTAAGATACAAGATCTTAGTGGTGAATCCATTCATCCCAGAGAAATTTGGTAAATACCAGTACCTTAAGTCTCTATTTCTAAGAATTTGTGTAAAATTTGTAAAATTGGAGGAAGAAGGTCTTTCTTCAAGTCGATCCAACTAGAAAATTGTTTCCAGAACTAGGGAAAACAAGTCAAGTAAGAAGACAAATCTGGAAACCATTACGCGGTCAAAGAGATAAAAAAAAGTAATCCCTACTCCTGATTTGGATCAGCCATTAGTTGAAGATTACTCTAGCATGTCTGATCATTCTAGAACACATAGCCCAAGAGGTAACCTACATACTCTTGTTGGTGAGGGAACTTCCTCTACAAATCATCAAGGTATTTTTCAATCCCCCTTTCTATTGTTTCAAGATAGTAAGGTTCACTTGTGAGAGGGAGTTATTAAGGGATTTATCCTTGGGAGATCCTATTCCATTATTCCAAAATCCAACAACTACCACCAACATTTTCAACCCCATTTGTTCAATATCCCCATCAATAACATGGCTCAACCTCCACCTAGACCCCCTTTTTGTAAATGTATATCGACCCATAAATTTTTAGGGGATGGTGGGATATCCAAATGCAATACCAAATGATCTAAGAAATAGGTTACCAAAGTTTCAAGGAAACAATGCTATTAGTGGTGACCAACATCTCAGATTTTTGTTAACATCATGGAAGATTTTGAGATCAAACATGAGGATGTCTATGTAAAAATGTTTATCCATACTTTAGAAGAATATGCCTAGGATTGGTATAAATCTTTGTTGGATAATTCTATTAATTCTTGGCTTGCATTAAAAATGTTTTAAGGCACAATATGGTGATAAAACTGATCCAAGGTTTCTTCTATCTAAATTTGAGAATATTAAGAAAAACCCTAATGAGCCTATTCAAGAATTTAACACCAGATTCAATAAAACTTTAAATAGACTTCCTTGTAACATTGAGACCAAGTGATGAGTCTTGCTTAATTAAATATTGTGATGCCTTTGATAAGAAGGCAACATATTATCTAAGGGACAAGGACCCTACAAACTTGAGGCAAATCCTTCACAATGGTAGTGAAAATTGAGAATAATATCAAGGCTACAGAAAGCCTCCCAAGAGGGAGGGTGTTAAATTGATCAATCCTGAGAAGCCTCAGGCAAGCAAGGTAGTGGATCTAGAAGAAGTTATTAAAACCTTGGTAGGCGGTAAAATAAAATAAATTTCATACAAACTTTCCAGGGTGGAGAAGGGAATAGGACAGAGCTCTCAGGGCCATAATCAGCCTCAAGGGATGAATAGATTTGGTGGTCATCTAAGAGGTGAGATTAGAAATGAAGATAGAGGAAAGGGACATATGGGGTCAGAAGTAAACAACAACCTCAGAGAGAAAATAAAATTTCCCTGATCCATTGACTACAAGGGTGTCTATGGTTGAAGAGGCACATGTCATTGACTAGTGTGATAGATGTTTCTTACCCCATCCTCCATGTGATCCAAGTGAAGGGGGTGAAGAGCCTAAAGATGATGCCACTTTTGGAGATGTTTGTATGATGGAGTTGTCCTGATGATTCATGATGTGGGGTTTCCTCCACTAATTAATAAGTGCTCAAATTGTTGAGGGTTTTTGGGATTGCATCCACCGGGTTTCTCCTCTTCCTTCTACTAGTGATGTTGAGATTGATATGGTTTAGGATTTTGAATTTCCTAATCATGACTTTGAGTACTTAAGGGATCTGATGATTAAGAAGTATGATGGAGGAATTCCTTCTAGGAGGACCGAAACTTTCGATGAATGCGGTAGTAGCTCAAGAAAAAGAATACAATCTCAGAAGTAGAACTATCAAAGGAGGAGGGCCACAACCCAAACCAAAAAAAAAAATCCCTTCTCACTAATATCCCAAAAGATCCTCCCAAGAAGGATACGCCTAACAAGGGTCTAACTATTCCCAATAAATCCTATACCCCTTGTCCATGCCCAAGCCATGAAGAGTCTCATACCAAAGAAGAAGTAGTTACTCTCCCTCCCAACGCAATGTTACCCAAATATACCCTTGTGATATGGCTCAGATTTTGAGTCGATTAAAGTCATTATACCTATTGTTGAATTGTTTAGGATCCTTGAGCATAGGAAAAGGGAATTTGAGTATTTGGGATTCAAGGAGGAAGTAGTGCCCTTGGTAAGGACGTAAATAGTATGGACACTCCCCCTGTCATTGCAGAGTTGGAAGTGTCGCAGGTATTGAAAAATTAGGAGAGTCTCCTAAAGTGTATTTGGGTACTTCTCTTGTTGAATCCCAACTTGATGTTGATCCCTTTTATACTACCTTAATCATTAAGGACAAACTTGTGCATAATTGTATGTTTGATTCAGGGGCTTCATGTAATGTGATGCCTCTTGAAGTAATGAATGAATTGAACATCAAGGTAATAACAAATCCTTTGGAAAGTGCAAAACTATGGATTCAAGGGAGGTGTTGATTGGGTATGTTCAAGGATTGGTAGTGTAATTAGTAGCTTACCCTGTAAGTATTTTACCATGAATGTAGTTATTGTGGATTTCCCTGCAAAATGGGGTATGTTATTGTCAAGAAAATGGGCTGCTATGTAGTGTTGGTGGAAGTGTGCAAATGGATATGTCATATGCCACCATACTAGTAGAAGGGAACCTGGTCAAATTGTATGGTGAGAAAAATATGTTGCATCTGATTGAAGATCCTAATAATGCTTCTTATGAAGTGTTATATGTAGATGTAGATGTTAATAACTTTGTTGGCTATGTGGATTTTGAGGAACATGGTATTAATAAGAGTAAGTATCTTGAACAAATTGGTGTATCCCTGGACTTTGATGTTTGATGGAGCTTGCTCCAACTTGGGAAATGGTGCTGGAGTTGTCCTTGTATCTCCAAGTCAAGAAATTTTTAATTTCTCCTTCAAACTTAAATTTGAGTGCACAAATAATATTGTAGAGTATGAGGCATTACTTTTGGGATTAAGGATTGCATGGAGATATGGTATCAAGGACATAGTTGTTAAAGGAGACTCGGAGTTGGTGGTCAAACAAGTTAGAAAATTGTATGCTACAAAAAATCAAAGGATGAAACAATATAAGCATGTGGTTTGGGATTTTATTGAAATGTTTGAATCCTTTAATATATTGTATCATGAAAAAATCAAATGTTGCGGTAGATAGGTTGGTAGTGCTTGGATCCAGGTTTGAAAATTGTATTGTTTCTCCTTATTGTGATTATGATATTGAAGTATTGTCAAGACCATTTGTTCTTGATAATGTGAAACACTGGAAAGTATTTGATGATGATGCCTAGGTTTAGAGGTTCTTTGCAGAATGAAGGATAATTTACTAATCAATGCATTGATTGGGAACCAATGGTCATGAGTATGTGATGGGAAAGAGACCCTGTTTGGTAAGGACATAATCCAATTGAAAACAAACATGATCCCTAGAGGGTTGGTGGCTTTAGAATCCAACTTTGATAATGCAGATAGGGTGGTTCACAAACATATTTCAGCCTCAAGGGATGTGGAAGAACATAATATAGGAACTAAGAAAAACCTAGAAAAGTATGGTTGGGAAGTAATTTGAGTAAGGAGGAAAATCAGTCCTATTTTGAGTTGTTAAAGAAGTACCAAGACTACTTAGCATGGTCTTACTTAGAATTGAAGGCATATAGGGAGGATCTATTTCAACATGAAATACCTTTAACCTAATGCTAAACCATTTAGGAAAAATAGAGGCCAATTAATCCACTTCTCTCCCTCAAAATGCAAGAAGAACTTAAAAATTTAAGGGATGGAGGGATAATACAACCAACAAGATATTCTTCATGGGTGGAAAATTTAGTGCCAGTAAGAAAGAAAAATGGAGACATAAGGTTGTGTGTGGATTTTAGGAATTTGAATAAGGCCTCAATTAAAGATAACTATCCATTTCCTAATATGGATAACATGCTACAATTGGTCACTGGGTCTGAGTTGTTGTCTACATTAGATGGATTCTCAAGGTATAACTAGGTGGTTGTAAAGCAATAAGAAAGAATCAAAACTACTTTCACTACTCCATGGGGTACCTATGTATATGTGAGAATGCCATTTTGTTTGATGAATGTTGGGGCTATGTTTCAAAGAGCAATGGATGTTGCATTCTCAGGCTACATAATGATTTCATTGTAAGTTTATCAGGATGATGTGATAATATTCTCTAAGAAAATAAGTGATCACTTGAGTCACGTAGAGAAGATGTTGATTATATGTAGAGAATATGACATCTCATTGAATCCAAAGAAGTGCCACTTTGGGGTTCAAGGAAAGTTTTTTTGGGGCACATTGTATTGAAAGAAGGGGGTCATGATTGACCTTGAAAGAGTGGAAGAAATTGGTAAAGTTCCTATCCCAAAAACTAGGAAAGGGATTCATTCCTTTGGTCAGATAAATTTTATTAGGAGATTCATTTCTAACTTTGCTGAAATGACTATTCCTATTACAAGCATGCTAAAGAAGGACTAGATTATCAAATGGGAGGAAGGAGCTCTCCAAGCTTTCACTCAAATCAAAGAGGCATTAAAAATGATCTAGTGTTAGAACCCCGATTATAAGAAGGATTTCTAGATATATAGGGGCATGAATTAAAGTATACCATCATGAACAAGAAGCCCCATGTTGTCATGCAAATGTGCAACAAGAAAATTAACAATTTTTAGCATGTCAACTATACCCCTACGTTGGGTTTTTCAAGTTTTACCTTCCAAGGAACCTTGGGTGTACCCATTCAGCCCACTGACCTCCAAAATGATGTTAAATCAGTCCCCTAGGTGATTTAGTAAAGTCAATTTAAACCCCCTAGGTGATTTTAGGAGTCCTGGAAAATAAAAATTTCGAGCATGGGAAGGGCTATCACCGGCTTCCCAGAATGAAGCAACCCCTAAAGTAGAAAGGAGGAACCAAATATGACATGGAGATGAATTGAAGACCTATAAACATCATGGAAGTGATTTAGGAATATTTAGGAAGGATTTGGAGAAGTTGGAGCAATTTGATCAAAAACAAGGTTCATATGTCTAAGTAGTGCATAGGGTCAAAAGAACTACTAAGCTTTAAGAAGTGATTTCGAGAGCTCTGGATGGAGTAATGAGCCAAAAAGACATATTTGGAAAGGTAATTCTAATCCCTAAGATATGGTGAAATCATATTTTTCAAAACTCCTTGGAGAAAAATTTTTATAAATGGTTTTTCGTAGGAACATATAAAAGACAAGATAAAACATCCAATTTTTCAGGGCTTACATGGAGGAATCAAGACCTGAGACCCCACCATTAAATTTAAAAGTTCATTTTCAGTAAATTTCATATAAAATTCATCAAAAAATTCCATCGGGATTTCAATATATCGTCGTTTGAAGTTGCCCTCAAGGAATGAGTTCGGGAGTTAGTCAAATTTTGATGAGGACACGTGTCAGCTCTAGGAGCATGACACAATTTCATGTCCCTTTCATCCCTCAAGAAAAGGGACCTGAGGTAAATAATTTTTTTCCAACCTCTAGAATCCCTCTTGTCACCCATACAACCTCCGTGATTGCAAGTTCAATCCCTAGGTGCTTACGAGCTCAAACCCTCAACCATTGGATCTCGACAAATGTCATGTTGAGGTGCACTTTGTGAAAATTGATGACCCTCATGTCCCTTTTTTTTGGGGGACATGAGGGACATAAAAATGTGCCTAGCCCAAGGAATGTCTTCTCGTTCTTTCTACGATCAATTTCCCATTGAATGCTTTTACCTTGATTTTTAGCTCAAATCCTTAGCCATTGGATTTCCACCATATGTTGTGACCAAATGCCACAAAAATTGATGTCCATCTTGTCCCTTAATTATTAAGGGACATGAGGGACATGAAATTTCACCTCACTCCTGCTTTGCATTTTTTTGAATATTTTAAATCCTTACTATCGCTTCTTTGGCACTTCTAACCTTTCGTAGCTTCACTCTGCCATTTTCTCTGCAACTTGTCCAAAAGCTCCATACACCATTGATGTGCCTCAAATGAGATATATCAAAACAATGAGACCTCAAATCCATGAGAATGCAAATCCTTCGAAGGATAGATTGACCAAAAGAGAACGAAGAACAAAGAAGAAGAAGCTCGAAAATCTCCATTACCATGAAGTAAAAATTCAAAGAGATATTGCAAACGAGTACATAAAACAACAATTTATTTTTTAATGTGTTTATCATTTTCAGAGACCAAAATAAAATCACCTTCGAGACATCCCATTTTCGCAACAAGGAGTGCTCATAGTGAAGAAATTTTCCTTTCGACTCAATGAAGGAAAAAGCTTGATTTACCATCAAACTGGAAATAAAATCAAAGTGAAATTTCACTGTTAGAATAAGAGGAAAAACTGTAATGAAAATGTAATGTTGATTAAAAGCAGATAAGAAAACTAAACCTGTAATTTTCAAGGTCCGTTAATGGCTACCGTGTTTAGAGGTACTACTAGGTCAAAAACTTGAAGTTTTAAAATCTCCCAAACTACTGATCGGTAGGTCTAAGATTTTAGAGGGGTGATATTGAGAAAAAAACCATGTCAAAAAACTTCATTCAACAACGATCCAAATAACAAAATCTCAATTTATAAAAATATTAGGTCTTCGGCATAGGGGATTACTATTTTGGGAAAGTCATCAATCAAGAACTGCGAAGGAGACAGGTAATACAAAAGAGGTATTGAAGTCAAAATGGTCATCTTGGTCCAGAATTGACACTTAATAAAAATATTAAGTGGTCTCATGAGTGACTTCTAAAAATAGAAAATTGGTCTAGAAGGTGAGAGAAACGCAGGGGAAAAAGATGATTCGAATTGCCACATACCGATCAATGTTCGAAGGAGATTATTTTTCATACTTTTTAAAAAAAAGTAAGTTTCTTTTTGGCACTTACTAAAAATAGTAATTCATTCCAGAGTGTAAATTTCATAAGACCAACATTTTGAGAGTGAAACAATCAATCTAATAGTCCTAGTTGGATTTTGGAGAAGAATTTTCACACTTAGTAAAAATAGGCAGTTTCTTTTTCTTGAAATAGTAAGTGTCAAGAGACTAGTGGGACTCAAGTTTATAAAATGGGTGTTGTCACTAAATATTGCCTTCACCAAGATTCAATGCTCATCTCTTCAATGTGTTATTTGTGCCAATAAGTCATAACATTTTCATAAGAAGTATCTTTTTCATCTTTCATGGATATTTTAGAACTCATCTCGGGAGACCTTTGTAGTGTCTCTCAACACTTATGGTTAGAGGACATGAGTTGAAAGTTATGGGCATCGGCGGGAAAATTCATCCAACCCGACAGGCTAGTTTTGAGCTCCTATCTCTTCTGAGGGAATCTTCATAAGTCACATTCATGGTCATCGGCATAACCATTCAACAATTTTTTAAACACTCTTTCCAAAGCATCCTTGAGCCAATTTGAAGGAGTTTTGCAAGGTGCAAAGAGTTCAAAGATCCAAAACTTCACCTCATTGGAGCTTTCCATCAACAAGGATTATTTGACTTCATCAGGAGTAACATCCTCTCTTATTTTCTATCTTCTCTTTCTTTCCCTCATCTTTCTCTCTCTTGAGTGTTCTAATTCTTCATTGGGGTTTACACTTTTTGATATGCCTTTAAGTCATCTAAAGGTGACCTTAGACACATAATGTAAATTAAGTCACCTTGATTTTATAAAAGGGACTTAATATTTGGTAGGAATGTGAATAGTCTAAATTCATAAATAAGGCATATGGAGGGTCATCAGGAAGATGAAGAGTTACTCCTCACTCTATAAATTGTAATGAACTCCTCATTCCAAAGGGTTATAATTCTGAAATTATTCTAGCTGGTTGTATTCTTGTAAGTTCATGAGAGATATTTGTATCACTTGTGGGTGAAAAGAGTTAGCCATTTTCCCCTTCTTCTCAATGTCTTCCATTCTCATACTATGTACAATTTCTTCTTGAGTATCAATACAAGAAGGAGTTTCTAGCCTTTTTGACTAAGGGGTTTACTGATACTTTGTGTTCATTAAATTCTAATTGCTCTTGTTTTTGTTTGTAGTATTGTTTCTTCCTAATTTTAGTACATGTGATGAAAGTTCTAACTGATGTATGTAAGAATATGATTTTCTACTTGCAACATTAGTTCCTCTTATCTAATATTCTCACTCCCTTTCCTACTCTCCTAGAAAATTCCTCCCTTATAGGTATCTGCAAGATTTTCCCTAGGATTAGTTGAGTGTCCCTATTGGATCCTTGACTCGAAAGGCCACTAGTAAAATACACTTTTTACTTGTGCATGCATATATGGAAGCTACACCGATTAAGTAGAGGACTTTGATTCCCAGAGTGTTGTTAAGAAATCAACCAATTTGTCCTTGAAAATTTTTCTCTGAACAGCTTTTGGTGCCCAATGTGGGGAAGATTTAGCGAAAGATATGCGGGGATAATTTTAGTGGTGAATATTTGTAATTTGGCAAAAATTTATTTTAGAAAAATTTGAAAAGGTGATTTTTTCGGAGTGGGTCGGTGTCCTGTTCACCTAAAATTTATAGTATATATATTTTTGGGGTCGAATTTACCTACATTTGAAAATATGTCCTATAAAAACCTAGGTGATTTACCGGGTAGTATACTACTGTACTACCACCAGTAGCTTACTAATACCATGAACTCACATACTCTAAGAACCAACTATTGTTGTTAGCTTGTTAGTAGTTTAGAGTCAGGTGAAAGATGATATTTGCTAATGTGTGACCCATAGAATTTTCTAACACATGACAAAGGGTTAGGCTGTTGACACACGCCAAGGATATAGTTGATGCGCGACAAGGAGGTATCGCATACATGTGACAAAGGGGTTAGTTGTTGACTTGCGGCAGGATATAGTTGATGCCGACAAAGAGGTATTACATATGCATGACAAGGGAGTTTTTGTTGACGCACCTACAGGATATAGTTCATGTGCGACAAATAGGTATTGCGATGCATGATAAGGAGTTTATTTTCGACGCGTGAAAAGAGGTATTGTAGATGCGCGAAGGGATTAGCTATTGATGCACTGACAGAGATATAGTTGATGCATGACAAGGAGGTATTACAGACGCACGACAAGGGGGTTAGTTGTTGATGTATGATAGGGATATAGTTGATGCGTGACAAGGAGGTATTACAGGACATTTACGACAAGAATTTTGTCTCTAACACACAACTTGGTTCTTTTCCGACACAGAATCTCTTCAAAATAATGGAAGGTGCTAGTCCTCAGAATGTGAAGACTAAAAGTAACTAAGAAATATCTGAAGTCCCCTGTTCAAGTATTTTGGAAACTCTACGATACGATATTGCAGATACCAACAACCATATAGTCATGCTTAGAAAGAGTCGAATACTTGATGTGTGGAAGGTAATATTGAGGTGGACATGCATTTTTCACATTATCAAACAAATGACACCTACAATACTATGCCAAATATTGAAGATGTAACTATTGAGATGCCAAATCCTGAAGTTATTCTTCCTATTGGGTGCAAACTGGAGTGTATCAATATATCACACATATAAATACTCAACAAAATGGAACAAATAAATCAAATTCAAATTTTGGTTCATGAAAGAGGAAACCAGGTGATTGTGACATTTCTCAAAATTCTACTCGAGAAAAGTAAAACATTGAAAACGAACAAGAATATGTGGACCATTGGCATGACATACAAGTTTGATTGGGCTGCTAAATTTCTGTTTGTTGAACTTGTACAATCATCTAATTTAGAAGAGATCCCATCTGAATGTATATGTATAATATATACGTGGAAATTGGGAAAGAAACAAAAATGCAAATGAAGCTTGAAACTATAGAAAAACATTATGGAAAACAATATTTGATTGTAATGGGGGCGGATGGCCAGAAAATCAAAACACACAAGTGGAAAATTGAAAAAGAATGCATGCATGTTAAATATGCAGCGGATTATGAAGTAGAGCATAAAAGACGTAGACATCTTGTGGAAAATGGAGGAACGATCACATCACAAATTGGTAAGATGAATCAAACAAATCTACATGTAAAACTCATATAGTTCTCTACTTTATTTCACATAATAAAGAAAGGAAGACTGATTTTGGATTTCCTCGATTTCAAAGTTTTGTATCAATATAATGGAATGCCGAACGTACCTCGGTCTCATCGATCCGAAAGTAGTGGATGGAAAATATCAAAATGCCTTTCAATGATAAAGAAGGAAGATTTGAAAGAGAATGTAAAAAAATCAAAGTTTATCTCTCTTTCAATTGATGAAGTGACAACAATCGACAACACTACATGGGTATGTATCCATGTCTATACTTTAGAAAATCATATAAGGACACCTCATCTGTTGGGTGTTATGAAAATGGTTGAAAACTATAATGCCAAAACCTACATAAAATAGTTGTTTCTCATTTGAAAGATATTGCTGGAATGACTAATTATGAAATTGCTACGAATTTGGTATGCGTCAGAGTAGATGGTGCATCAGTCATGCAGGGTCACCGAACAGGGCTATGTGTTAGATTACAAACAACAGTGGCCCCATATATGCTACCAATTCAATGTATGGATCACAAAATGAATTTAGCATATAAAATGGTAAGCAACTACGAAAATGTTGCTAAATTAGAAGACCTTATAAGAGAACTTCATGCCTATATGACAAAAGCGGCTCGAAAGTGATTTCTTGAGTTCCAAAAATTTGCAATTGGAATTACAGATGGAAAAAACTTTTGAAAGATGTTGAGATGAGATGGATCTCTTTGTATGAACCTGCATGCAGATTTCGTGAGGAGTATCCTTCGTTGGTTGGTTTCATGAAAAATATCGTCATGAAGTCGATAGGGTGAGGGACTTGTTGTTTCGTTTAACTGATTTGGAGACATTTCTTACATTGGTTGGTATTCTTCCAATGTTGCAAGAGATCAATACATTGATGAAGCATGCACAAGGGAGATTAATCTATATTGTGGATTTTATACGGATGAGAAAAATGGTATGTCAAAGTCTTGATATCTTGTATTGTTCCCAAGATAGTTTTGATACACCTATTTTTGAGAATTGGAAAGCTTTATTAGATCTTAAAAATCCCAGTAACTATTTGAGATTTAATATCCATGATCACCTCTGCATCACTGTTAATGGGAGGGACATACCACTGCACATTTTGCAAAAATGTCAAGATATTACAGGATCGGAATGAGAAGATGTTCCCGTGACATGTAATCTCTTTGAGTCTGTTATAGTTGAAACAAGAATAAAGCTTAAAAATTTCAGAATCCTTATCATCAGAAATTAGAGAACGTTTCTCCAAAGATAAAATTATTGAAGCAATGGGTGTGATGAATCCTAATTTTTGGAATACTGAAGGTGGTCATGTAGACTTTGTAAGAAAGAATTTCCATAAATCCATGGGTACAATAATGGAACATTTCACAAAGACTTTAGAGTTTAAGGGTATGGAAATCAAAGGTATACTAAATGCTGATTTATTAAAGTTTCAATCAACAAATTTTGCAACAACAATGAGGAACCAATATAAAAATTTAGACAAACCTTTTGAAAGTGGTTCTATTACAAGGCTGTGTCGAGGAATCTATCAAAGTTATATCTTACAGAAGACATCAGTGAATATTTTAGATTATATGAGTTATGATAAATAATGATTTTGGGGTCTATGGAGGATGAAATGGTTTTTAGTGCTTTATCATTTATAAAATCAAAACTGAGAAACAAGTTAGATAAAAATCTAGAAAGTTGCATGAGGTGTTATGTATCTCACTACTCCATGGAAACCTTTCCTTTCGACAGAGCAATTGTGCATTGGAATTCCCTTTACGAAAGAAGAGGTGTGAATAATATAGGTACAAGTACAACTATTCCCAACGATGAGAGTGGAATTGGTGCATCGTCACACTCTACAAAAGAGAAAATCAAGTTTGAAGAAGCTATTGATAATGGATTGTTTCAACTTTAAATAGGTATCTCCTTCACCTTAATTTTATTGTTTGTCACCTTAAATTTTGTTTCAACTCTTGTTATCATTAAAGATGTTACAAGTATATATATTTACATTTATTTAAATACAATTATTTCATCTTTTTTTTAAAATGTGGGTTGACATCCATCCGAGGAAGCTCACACTTCTCGGACTGACAATGTCAGGCAACTCACCCATCTATCTACTAATCCATTTCTCGTGTTGAGTTTTCTTAAATCAAAGATCTAGCACACTACAAAGGATGATTTCACAACCATCTAAAACACTAGAGGTAACTTAAACCCTATCATATGACATTTCTTGATTTTTACAATTATGTTTAATTTATTTTTATATTTGTAAAATGCTTTGATATATTTTTAAAACTTTGTGGGATAAAATCACACAATCAAATTTTACAAAGAGGAATATTTTTCCATATTATACAATTCATAATCCACGATCCATTATACAATTCATCATCCACGATCCATTATACAATTCATCATCCATGATCGTGCTTGAAGCTAAATCTACGTCCACATAAAATTCATCATCATCCATATATATCATATCATTATCATATCATAATCCTGACACTCCAATTATTTATCTATTTTAAATGTGCAAAAATGTCTCTGTCCTAACACATTCCATTTTATTTTAAACAATTATCCATTATCATCATCATTCATCATCATCTATATCCATTCTAATGTCATCATATCATTACAAGTATAGAGAAGAAGATTTTGAGAACGTTTAAATGTCTCTGTCAGTACTACATTCCAAATTTTCTTAAAACAATTATCCATTATCATCATCTAGATTCCATGATCGTGCTTGAAGCTAAATCTACGTCCACATACAATTCATGATAATCCATATCTATGAGACTATGATTCTATTGTAATGTCATCATCCACATCTAATGCAATCATCATTACAAGTAGAGAAGAAACATAAACACCATATACAATCTAGAAATTCTATACATAATATATAGGAAGTTATAAAATTAAAGATTATATAGTATTTCAAATTTTCAAAGGCTATCAAATTCAAGTTTCAAATTTCAAATCCAGATAATAAAATTCAAATGCCATGACCATCACATTCAATGTTTCAAATTTTCAAATATAGATTCTATTTTTCAAGTTTCCACACTCAATAATGAAAATTTTCAACCCTCAATTTTCTGTACCCCTTTCCACTCCTGTACTCCTTTCCCCAATGGCTTCTCTACATGTACCCCTTTCCCCAATGGCAGAAATAATCCCAAAACTTATGAGATCTTCTGCAACACTATCTAGATTCTTTTTAAAAATTCTTCTTGCTTTGTCGCATCTCCATGGGATAGCAAATTTGGATCAACAACTGCCTTGGTTTTGAATAAAATTTTAGGGTCAAAGCCATGCTCTTTAATTATCCGCTTCAATGTATTATTTTGTTTGTTAACCAAAACAATATTTTCCTTCAAATTCTTCACTTTGCGGATAAATTGTTCTTCACGGTTTCCAAGTGAACTTGGAAAACCTTTGCTTGAATCTTCAAATTTTCATATTTCAACTACACAAAAAAGTGATGTCAATTCAACATATTACTAAAATAAGAAAACTTCAAATTAACAAAAAATATTGTTTGAAAGTGATAATACTTACGACCACTCTATCTCTCTCAGCATTTACAATTGCTACTAGATCCTTGTCCTTAGACCATTTGTTAAAATATGCCTAGGCCTTAGCACTAATATTTTCCAATTTTTTAATGTCTTATCCAAAATGTCATCTTTATAGTTGTTATACATGATAGTCCCACTTCTTACTTGGGTAAGTAAGGAATCCATCTTTGCAAGAAGTTGATTAAGATGCGGCGTATAAACTATCCCTTTGCCCGAATAATTTTCATAACGACTTATTATCTCATTGATAGGTACTATAGCCATTCTCTCTAATTCTATGAGCTAACTGATATGAGGTAGAAAAAAATCATCAACATGGGATTTCCAATCATAACCAATTAAGTTCTCTAAAGGAAAAGGTAACAACTGTTTCACCATCTGTATCTAAAGAAGATGATCTCATTGGAGAGGTATGGGGGCTTTCGGGTTGATCGACTGCTACTTGTTTCTACCTTTGGGTGGCCTGATCCTATTTGTGATAAAATAAATCAATATTCAAACAAATAAATCTAAAGTGAAATGTAATGAAATTTGAATAAATTATGTTGAAATAGAAGTATACCTGTTGGCCTTGAATCATCTCATGTGTATTGAAAAATCTGTTGGGTCATTACTATCAATGCCCAAGTAATCTTCATCTAAATTTATATTATTTAAAACTGATATGCCCATTGTGTTGGGCAAGCCACCAAGTGAGAGGGTTGGAATTCAAAATGAGGAGGAAATGTTTAGTGTCCCACTAGGGGCCGGAGGAATTGGCATGTGTTTACCAATGTTATTTTTTCTTGATCCTCTAGTTGGCATTTTGAATATTATTGGTGGAGGAGGGGGCAGTTCTGTTATTTGTACAAAAGGTGGAGGACTGCAATGTGCTGAAAAGTTTAAGAAAAATCATATGAAAAACTAGAAAACTATGCAAAAACTATGAAATTAAATGAAGTATTATTCAAAACTTGTACTGGTTGATGGGTAGCTTGTCATGGTGCTTGAGGTGGCCGTGTTGGAGTAGTAATTGGTGGTTTTGAGTTGTCTGTTGCTGGGATTGCTGAGGTGGTTGTTGAGAAGACACAAATGCATACGACTGAACTGAGTGAGTTAGGGAAGACGGTTGATTTTGAGAAGCATGCATATGGTCCCAAAGTCCTCTGATGTCATCAACATACGATTGTATGTCAATTCAATATGGTAAAATTTAAATGGAAAAATGAAAATACAAATTTGGAATTTGTAAATAATACATGTAAGGGTATTACTTCTCTGGTGTTTAACGAGTTCAAACAGGTTGGCGGTTCGGAGATGAGTGAACCAGAGATTGTGAATCTCTTAACGCCTCGGCGTGTTGTTGGCCTCTTCCTTTTGATGCCACCTTTTTTTTAGGAAGGGCCTCCAAAAATCTTCTCTACAAATAGTATACGATTAATACCATTTGTCGACCTCTAATGTCGAAATACAAAATTTATAGTTTATACCGTTGTTCTTGAAATGGAATTGACAAGTTCATCAATGCCTTGTATGTGCAAGTGAGAATTGGTTTGTCTTTTAAAGTCAAAGAGCCTCGTAATAAAGTCTAAGGAGATAGTTTGTGGTGTGAATGACTTGTTTTTATAAAAGCTTTGCATTTGTAATGTCAGTTCTTATTTTTGATAAAAAGGTGCACCAATCAAATTTTTTCTTTGTGATAGTTGCAAGAATGTATGCAATGGCCCAGTTTGGTATATCTAGTTTTCCGACGACCCTACAAAACTATTATGGATTGAAAGAAGGAAATCATAGCAATAAGAAAGTGGTGTGAAATTCCTTGCATATCCACACATGTCTGGATTTATTGACATGAGATGCAAATGCCAAAAACCATTGGAATTAATATAAATTTGAATTGTATCAAAATAAAAACTAAATACAAAATGATGAATGAAAATAGTTTACACTTACAATCAACATGGAAACCAAAATTCAATTCGAGATATTTCTTATCATCTTCGACGAGTGTTGCCTTTGTTGTAACAAAGGGTAAATTTTTGAATGGGAGGCCTGTAAACCGATGAATATCAGTTGGGTCGATACCAAATTGAAACAATCAACCATCATCCATAGTAACATTAAATAGGTTGTCCTCTATATTGTATGAGGAGAGAAGGTAGTTCAAAATATCTTGGTCTATTTCAAAATGGGGCATCTTAACAAGCCCACCAAACTCACATGCATTGATCAAATCCTTGTATTTTGAATTCATTTGTAAAACAGTCTGGATGTGGGGGCATAAAGGGTTCTTGTAGAGTATCTTGCCCATGGATAGGGCTTGTGGGTTGATTGGATTTTCCTCTTGATTTTTGTCTTGAGCTTGGGATGCACTTGTAGTCACCATTGTAGTTGTCCTTGAGCTTGATTGTACCTGACCTGGATAATGGATTCCTATATACAAGAAAATTTGAGAGCCGGAAAGTGTAAACGTGAAAATGACTAGCGAGAGGGTATTTATAAGACAAAACCAAGGTTTTAAAGGTTCATTGACACATGTCAACCATGCGTTAGTGTCTGCAACTCTGCAGTCTCTCTAACTCAAAAAAAAGTGGGTGAAAATTCAGTTCTGAAAAATTGGTAAATTTTCCTTTCAATGAAACTGGTTCCGGATATTCACCAGGTATTTTCCACCTCCAATTTCCAAGAGGTCTCTTAAAATGATCCTGAACATATGCACCCAAAATCCATTGCAAGGTATGAGAATCCAAAAAAAAAAAAAATCTAAATTGAAAAAATTCTAAAATTGAAGAAATCAATGAAAAGAGTTCATGGAAATCCATTCTTTGAAAGGCACACTACTTGATTTCTACAAGTGAACGTTTGTATTCGACAATGTCTTTTCATATTCCTATTGCAAATTTTTCTCATCGTTGGAGACAAAAGATTAACTTGAAGAAGATTTTGCCAAAGCAAAATCTGAAGTGGGAAAAACAATGGAAGATGAAGAAGAAATACCTCAACCCATTGTTCCGTGGGGAAGAAATACATGCCCACTCACACTTGAACCACCTCTTCATGATCTACCAATAGGTTTTTACAATAAATTTCCAAAGTTCAAAGGATATGGCACAAAACATCCTGAAGAACATATTGCCATGTTCACCACATCATGTGGGATTATTGGAGTTGCACATGAAGACGTTCTTTGTAAGATTGTTTGTGGAATCTCTTCAAGAAAAAGTAACAGAATGGTTCTATCTCTTACCCGTTAGATCAATAACTCATTAGAATGATATAAAAACCAAGTTTGAGGAAAGATTAAAATCTAATGAGGATTGTCAAGATCTCCTTGTTAAATTGGAACAAATGAAGAAAGGTACAAATGAAACTATGAGAGATGCGTGGCTTGTTTCAACCGGTTTCTCTGAAGGATACTAGAAGAAGATTCATCGTCTCAAAACAATGTCAAGAGACTATTCATCAATGCTTAATCATTAGGGGTAGGATTTTCCTTATGAATGGTTCAACCAAGGAAAATTGTAGAAGCACAAAGAATGTCCAAGAAAATGAAGAGGAACTTGAAAATGAACAAAATGAAGAGGAGATTGAACAAGAAAAAGGATGTGGTAGGTTCCTAGAAGCTAAAGAACTTGAGGAAGATAAAAAATTAGATTCGTGAGTATTACGGAGCTGATAAAGATGACGAAATAGATTCTCCCGAGTTTCTCATGTACAGTATTCACCCATTCTCGCCTAAGAATGAAGCCTCTTCCTCCACATTGCAAAGAAAAATAAGAATGAATATCCTCCTATGGAAACTTTGCAAAACAAAATCATTAGTCAAGGATATCCACTCCCACTTTGTATGGATTCCACACTTTGGAGAAACTTGATCATGTAGCAAACAAGAGGTCGGTAGCTTTTCCAAGTAGTCTTCTAGTATTTCTTCCAATTCTAAATCTAAATCTACTCATGTAAAATCTAGTGCTTCAAAATTTCCTAGTGTGCCTTACAAAATACCTTCCATTCCCCAAACATCTACCACTACTAAAAACCTATCCCGAATCTAAAATTATTCCCTTCATCCCCCTTTTCTACATCTGCTCCCTTTGACTTCGTATAATATGAAAACAAAGCCAAGGTGTAGATCACTGAAACTGAATATTTGCGAACTCACCTAAACAATTCAAGAGATTTGTTCAATATATTAGGAGTGGTAGTTTAACACCCAATGTTATAGATCCTAGTTATGAAGGAATTCTACCAAACCCACCTACAACTCCATCATAGAACATGATTTTTTTCACTTTGCACTCGGTCTCCACCATGTCCCCAAGCTAGAGCTAGTTGTTTTCATGTAAATGTGCAACAAGAAAATTGACAATTTTTAGCATGACAACTATACCCCTGTGTCGAAATTTTCAAGTTTTACCCTTCCAAGGAACCTCAAGTCTACCTAGTCAGTCTAGTGACCTCCCAGTTGATGTTAAATCAGTCCTCTATGTGATTTAGGAAAGTCAATTTAAACCCCTAGGTGATTTTAGGAGTTCTTGGAAAATGTAAATTTTGGGCAGTTGTGGGAAGGGCTATCACTGGCCTTCCCAAGACTGAAGAAACCCCTTGGAATGGAAATGAGGATCCAAATATGACATGAATATGAATTAAGGGCCTATAAACATCATGGGATTGATTTAGGAAGGATTTAGAGAAGTTGGAGCAATTTGATAAAAACAAGGTTCACAAGTCTAAGTAGTGCACAAGGTCAAAAGAGCTTCTGAGCTTCAGGAAGTGATTCTAGGAGATCTGGATGGAGTTATGAGCTAAAAAATCCATATTTATAAATTTAATTCCAATCCCTACAAGATGGTGAAATCATATTTTTCACAACTCCTTGGTTCAAAAGTTTTATAACTAGTGTTTCCTAGGAATAAGTAAAGGACCAGATTAAAAATCCGATTTTCAGGGTTTAAATGGAGGAATCAAGACCTTATACCCATAAAATAATATTTAAAAGGTAATTTCCAGTCATTTTCATATAAAATTTCATCAAAAAAGTCCATCGGGAGCTCAAGATATCACCACTTGAAGTTTCCCTCAAGGAACGAGTTCGGAGTTAGTCAAAATTTAATTAGGACACGTGTCAGCTCTAGGAGCCTAGCAAAATTTCATGTCCCTTTCATACCTCAAGAAAAGGGACATGAGGGAAATAAAAATGTACATAGACCCTATAATCCCTCTGGTCACCCATACAACCTCCTTGATTGCAGGTTCGGCCCGCAGTGCTTGTGGCGACTCAAACCCTCAATAGTCGGATTTATGACAAGTGTTAGGATAAGGCACATTGTGAAAGTTGATGACCCTCATGTACCTTTTTCCTGGGGTACATGAGGGACATAAAATGCACCCATCCCAAGGAATGTCTCCTGGTCCTCCATACGACTAGTTTCCACCCCCTAGTGCTTCCAACTTGCTTTTTAGCTCAAATCCTCAGCCGTTGGATTTCCACCATGTGTCGTGACCAGGTGCCATGTGAAAATTTATTTCACTCTCATCCCTTAATACTTAAGGGACATGAGGGACATGAAATTTCACCTCACTCCTTGTTTGCATTTTTGAATATTTTAAATCCTTCATGTTGCTTTCTTTCCCGCTTCTAACCTTTCAAATCTTCACTCTGCCATTTGCTTTACAACTTGTCTAGAATCTCTATACACCATCATTGAACCTCAAACTAGCTCCATCACAACAATGAGACCCTCAAATCCATGAGAATGAAAATTCTTAGAAGGAGATATTGACCAAAAGTGCCGAATATCAAAGAATGAAGAAGAAGAAGCTGAAAATATCCATTACCGAACTAAAAATTTGAATAAATATTGCAAACTAGTACACAGAACAACAAACCATTTTTTCTTTGTTTTTCATTCTCGGAGAAAACAAAAAACTCATCTTTAGACCTCCCATTTATAGCAAGGAGTGCTCACACACCGAAGAAAGTTTCCTTTTGGCTTAATGAAGGAAAAAGTTTGATTTCCCATCAAACCGGCGGTTATTGTATCGAAGCAAAATATCACGAGAGAAATAAGAGGCAAAACCCACAACAAAAATGTAATTTTTATTTTAAACGGAGAATAAAATCATACCTGCAATTTTCAAGGTCCGTTAATGGTTGCCGTGTTCAGAGGTGCTACTAGGTCAAAAACTTGAAGTTTTAAAATCTCCCAAACTAATGATCGGTAGGTCCAAGATTTTAAAGGGACGATATTGGGAAAAAACCCATATCGAAAAACTTCATTCCACAATGATCTGACCACTAGAAGATTTCTTTATAAAAATAGTAGGTCTTCTACATAGGGGATTGATATTTTGGGAAAGTCATACACTTTGAAGAACCCCGTGAAGGAGATGGTGAACACAGAAGAGGTATTGCAATCAAAATTTCATCGAAATTGTCATCTTGGTCCAGAATTAACACTTACTAAAAATAGTAAGTGGTATCACAAGTGATTTCTAAAAATATAAAATTGGTCCAGAAGGTGAGAGAAACACAAGGAGAAAGGAGGATTCGAGTTGCATGATCGACCAAGGTTTGGAGGAGATGATTTTTATACTTGCTAAAAATAGTAAGTTGTTTTTTGCACTTACTAAAAATAGTAAGTCATTCTAGAGGGTAAATTTCACAAGAGGAGCATTTTGAGAGTGGAAAAATCAATCTGATAGTCTCGGTTGGAGTTTGGAGAAGAATTTTCACACTTACTAAAAATAGTAAGTTGTTTTTTCTGAAATAGTAAGTGTTAAGAGACGTGGGGCTCAAGTTTATAAAATGGGCATTGTCACTAAATATTTCCTTCACCAAGATTCAATTCTCATCTCTTCAATGTGCTATATGTGCTAGTAATTCGTAACATTTTCACAAGAAGTATATTTGTCATATTTCGTGGATCTCTTAGAACTCATCTCGGGAGACCCTGGCAGTGTCTCTTGACACTCATGGTTCAAGGTCACAAGTTGAAATTTGCAAGCATCAGAAGGACACTTCATTTAACTTAACAGGGGATAGTTTTGATATCCTTTCTCTTTTGAGGTAATTTTCATGAGTTGCGTTCGTGGTCATCGAAGAACCATTCAGCAATGTTTTTAAACACTCTTTCCAAAGCATCCGTGAGCCAATTTGAAGGAGTTTTACAAGGTGCAAAGAGTTCAAAGATCCAGAATTTCACCGCATTGGAGCTTTCCATCAACAAGGATCATCTGACTTCATCAGGAGCGACATCCTCTCTTCTTCTCTCTCTTCTCTTTCTTCCCCTCAACTTTCTCTCTCTTCAAGTGTTCTAATTCTTTGTTGGGGTTTGCACTTTTTGATATGCCTTTAAGTCATCTAAAGGTGACCTTAGACACATAATGTAAATTAAGTCACCTTGATTTTATAAAAGGGACTTAATATTTGGTAGGAATGTGAATAGTCTAAAGTCGAAATAAGGCATATGGAGGGTCATCGGGAAGATGAAGAGTTGTTCCTCTTTCTATA
Source organism: Taxus wallichiana var. yunnanensis (assembly GCA_018340775.1). Classification (NCBI taxonomy): domain Eukaryota; kingdom Viridiplantae; phylum Streptophyta; class Pinopsida; order Cupressales; family Taxaceae; genus Taxus; species Taxus wallichiana. The sequence goes on along the minus strand of CM031242.1, from coordinate 459,562,631 downwards.
AATTCTAATGAACTCCTCATTCTAAATGGTTCTAATTCTGAAATTATTCTATCTAGTTGTATTCTTGTAAGTTTAGGAGATATATTATTCTCACTTATGAGTGAAAAGAGTTAGCCATTTTCCCCTTATTCTCAACGTCTTCCACTCTTGTACTATGTGCGAGTTTATGCTTGAGCATTAATACAAGAAGGATTTTCTAGCATTTTTGAATATGGGGTTTTCTAATACTTTGTGTTCATTAAATTTTAATTGGTCTTGTTGTTGTTGTACTATTGTTTCTTCCCTATTTTATTTCATGTGATGAAATGTCTAAATGATGTATGTAAGAATCGATCTTCTACTTACTGCAACATTAGTTCCTCTTATCTAATATTTTCACTCCCTTTCCCTCTCTCCTAGAAAATTCCTCCCTTGCAAGTATCTGCAAGATTTTTCCATAGGGTTAGTGGAGTGCTCTATTGGATCCCTAACCAAAAGGCCACTAGGAAAATCCACCTTTTACTCATGCATGCATATACGGCGGTTGCATTGGTTAAGTAGAGGGACTTTGATTCACGAGCATTGGCAAAAATCCACCAATTTGTCCCCAAAAAGCTTTCTTGCTAACAAGACCTTTGCTTTAGTAAGAGCAACTAAGATTTTCAGGCCTTATATCTTGAGCTCTAAGATTTTTTCCTATGTTCCCCACACTATGGTCAAAGACATTTTATCGAAATAAATATTTCCAGCAAAAGATGTCATTGGGTGAACAAGTTACAAGAGTATGATATGGATATACAAACCACCAAGCTGGTTAGAGGTCTAGGCCTTGCAAGATTGATGGAAGAAAGTAACCTATAGGTGATTGAAATAAATGAAATGGAAGAAAGAGCTATATATGTCCATGAGAAGTTCATCAATTCCGCATGGTACAAGAATATAATATTCTACCTCAGAAATTTGGAGTGTCTAAGACATCTCTATAAAAATCAAATTAGGACACTCAAATTAGCCTCCTAAAAGTATATCATCACTGATTATGGGTTGGCTTGGAAGAATCTTGAAGGGGTTATTTTGAGATGCATCGTAGAGGAAGAGGATCCTAAATTGATTGCATGATTTCATGGGGAGTTTCAGGCCACTTTTTCGGAAGAGTGACCACTCACAAGATCTTGAGGAAAGTTCTTGTTGACCCATAAATTTTAAAGATGCTTTTGCCTTGTCAAATGTTTTAAGGATGTTGGTTAGGAAATGTGAGAGTTGTCAAAGGTTTTCAAGGAGAATGAAAGCTTCAAGTGCTCTACCTTTACAACTAGTGTCAATAGAATCTCCTTTTAAACAATGGGGCATGAATTTTATTGGAGAAATCTCAGATCCCTCAAGTGTAGGGAATAAATGGATACTAGTGGCCACATATTATTTTACCAAGTGGGTTGAAGCTATCCCCACTAAAAAAGTGACTCACCAAATTTTCATGGATTTCATCCTGAATAATATAATTTGTAGGTTTGGAGTACTTGCAAAAATAGTTGTTGATAATGCTATGATTTTTCAAGCTAAACCATTGGTAGCTATGTGCCAAGAATATGGGATAAGTCTAACATATGCATCTAACTACAATCCTTAGGGGAATGGTCAAGATGAATCAAGAAACAAGAATTTTCTTAAGATAATTAGAAGAACATTGGAGGTTAACAAAAGGAAATGGGGTGAGTAGTTGAAATTTTCTTTATGGGAGGATAGAATTACTACCAAAAGAGCTATTGGAAAGAGTCTGTTTGAACTAGTTTATGGATTCCAGGCTCTTTTACCCCTGCATATGTAGTTATCTTCTTATTAGTTCATACAACAACTTGAGGATGAAGAGGTGAACCCCTATGAGGCTAGGATTAATCAGATAGTTGAGTTGGATGAAGAAAGAAGGGAATCTCACCAAAGACACTTAAGGTTCGAGTGAAAATCAAGAAGCTATTTAATAAAAAGGTGACTCCCAGGATTTTCAATGTTGGAGATCTTGTTTTACTATGGGATATCAGACACGAGGATAAAGGAAAACATGGTAAATTTGATGCTTTATGGATGGGTCCTTATTCTATTAACATAAGAATTGGTGAGCACACCTTCTTCCTGAAGGACATGGATGGATATTTTCTTGAATTGATTATGAAAAAGGTACACATTCCTATATAGTGTATAGTCCTTTTGTTTTGTTTCTACCTTTTGTTTTTGTTTTTGTTTCCCTTTTTGATTTTCTGGTCTACAGTGACCAGTTGCCTCGGTTTCTCAATTTTTTTTGTGAAGTGCGTTGATGTTGTTTGACCTTGTGCGTGCTTTAAATGACTCTGTAACCCAATGGATTTAGGCACTTGGTATTTTTAGTGTTTGGTTTATGTGGTTCTTGTGGCACCCATGGGGGTGCCCATCCCTGAGTTGGAGATGGTATTGGTGCTCAATTTTGTATCCCCACTTTTACCCAATATACGCCGTTAAAATGTTTTCTCCAATTGGTTTGTTCATGTGAAAAACATATGCTTGAAAGATATAGTCATGTCAAATGTGAATGAAAATTTTGTGTTTAGGGCGTTGATCCTCTTTTTCATTTGAGGATTGTGAGAGTGTGTCATTACTGAAGAGTCCCTATGATTTTTCCTTTTGAATGTTGCCCCAGTTGTCCCCAGTGTAAATTATAGACTACAAAATCTTATATGACTTGGTGGGTATTCAAATACAAAAATTAGGAAAACGCGAAGCAAGGAACATCACCGTAAAAAGAAAGAAGATTGTCCATGTGTCCCTCCGAACAATTTTGAGAAAGCACAAGAAAATAGGGAGCCTTCAAATTATGAGAGTCAAACACGTGGCTTAAGCATGACAGAGTAGTCCCAATGGGCTGAAAAGTCAAAACAAAGGGAAAAAGTGCTCACACCTCCACGTATTGCCCGGGCATAACTTCAAGAGGGAATAATTCCGTAGAAGGAAGTAAAGTTCCTTAGAAAAAGAAGAGGCCATATTGATGGATATTTAGATCTGTGATACTCTAAGTAGTGTTGCAAAAACTAAGGTGATAGTGTGAGGTGAGTTACGAGTCTTAATCAAATAAGTCAACTCATCCTTTATAGCCACATAAGGTTTTTAAAAAGTTGTGATACACTAAAGGATGAAGTGAACACATGGCGGGAAACCATTGGATACGTAGTGGTGATTTTAATTTGTAAACAATGTTAATGTCAAGCCCAAAAAGTTTTGAATACAAAAACAGAGGATAATTGCATGAAAAAATAGATAAAGATGCAAATACGAAGACTGAAGAGCAAGCCTAGGCTTGTTTTCCTAAATCATTCTTTTATCTCATTACAACTATTATCTTTGTTTCATGAAAATTGAATATCATTGTGAAGTAGTTTCAGACATAAATCAAAATTGGGGTTCTATAGGGGCCCCATCCCATGATGAAGAAAGTTGTATACATATTTGGAAGTAAGGACACAAGAAAAGTAACAACACTCAATTATCCTCTAATCCTACTTTGAAATATCCTCCAAGTGGAGGAATCTTATTCAATAGCATGTTCTTCCTTGACATGAATTCATTTGAACCCTGAGCTATCTAAAAAACACATTGACCTGCCAGATTCGAGACATCCCCATATCCATCAACAACTCAACGGTCATTCTGGGACTATCCATGATATTCTCTATCTTGATATTCTTCGATAAGGAGATACCCCACCCGTAAGGTTTGAATTGCATGTAGGAAGCACTATTTTCTCTTTTACCTTATAAGGGGTGGAATGACCGAGAGTATACCGAGGAGGAGCCTATAAAGTGGCTTGAAGAACAAGCACTATGTCCCTTGGACCTAGTGGAGTAAGAGATATAGAACTAGGCGAGAAAACTTGTGATTCCTCATGAAAGGTGGACACTCTCTTAGTAGAGGAATAGGCTGAGGTCCCGATAATGTTCACTCCATCGAGAAATCCCATCGCACCGAATGAATGGAAGCTTGAATAGTGGAATTACCCTTGCATTCCACAGTGGCGAGATAATGATGCTTTGGAACATTGAGGAGATAAAGGTTCTAATTTCTCCTCATCCAAAATTAAAATTGGGGTTTGGGAGATTTATTCCCCCTCTTCCTTCTTGAGGATGGTCTTTGGTGTGATAGATGGTTGGGATGACACATGTCCCGCTTGACCTTTTTCAAAAGATGATTCTCTACTCTAGTTCATCCACTTTATGAGAAATGACAAGCACAATATCAATGGAGGAATTATTGTAGAGCATGTAGGAATCCTTGGGAATCTCCATCATCACAAATGAAGGGAGACTTATAGTTAGTTGCCCTTATCATAACATGCCTCCTTTCAATCTAGAACTTCTTGACTCTTTTGGGGATTTCTAATTTTCCCACCAAAAAGATGATAGTACATATATTGAAAGGCCAGTAGACATGATTGATACGATCAATCTAACAATGAGTGAGAGCCAAACTTTCCAATATGTCGGGGTCCCTTACCATCCCCTAGGTCTACAATGTTAAACAAAGCCCTTATAAAGGCTTCATCTGACTAGTTAGATCAAAGATTTAGTTTAAATCTTCTGAGGAAATATCCTTCAAACTGTTCACTACAACCACACTCACCATTGTGCCAATAAAGAGCTCTACAATAATTCTTCACATTCAGGACTGGAAAAACAATGCATATTGATGAAGAAATAAAGTCAAATTTATAATGAGGATGACAGTTGAGTCAAGTAGAATCATTGCCATCAGATGAAAGAATTATTTTCACTTAGCTCACATGAAGTAAATAAATTTGAGATAAATTGGAACTATGCAACATAAGACATTTTATTGATGTGATATAATCCACTGTAGAGGATACTTAGATCTGAAAGGCATGTCGACACTAAAATTTTCCTTCGTAATTTCTATTTCATTAATGTATGTATTAGGAATAGGATGTTGTTAAGTATAATTAGTAGTAGCGTCGATAGAAGATAACGACGGTGCCACCAATAATGTATAAGCGGTATGCAACAAAAAAAAAGTATAATAGGAATGTTGTGGTAAAAATAAATATTTTTCATAAGTGGTTCGAGTAATGTTAAAAAGGGTCAAAATTCAATAAGGTATACATGATTTAGAATTAGAAATATTATATTTTATAAAAATTATAAGGAGTGATATCATAAATATTTTGTATATTAAATTTGTGTAATATCTATAAAGGTGGAACCCATGTGAGATGATAAGGTATATCTTATCTTAAAAGATAAGCCTACATGTAAAGGTAAGAGTTTAGGCATGGAATATGATTGGCCGAAAGAGATTTCCTATCCTATCTTAGAGATAGGGTGGATAACCCTGAATTTCTATAAATAGAGAGGTCACCCCCTCTCATTTATCATAGAATAAAGTTGTAATAATTATTTTATGAATACAGGATTCATTGTGAAGGTGTGTTAAGGAAGTCATCAAGATGAATAATTATGAAATTTCTCCAATAACTATTGTTGGAAAACAAGTGAAGTTGGTAAAACTTGGAGTAATTCATGTGTGAGATTGTAACAATTTCATATTGATAATATATTTAACAATTGTATTTCATATTTGTCATCATTCTTTTATGTCATAGTCTATAGTATTCTTATGTTATGTCATTCTTTGTGTTTCTAGATTACTACCACCAAACCAAAAGCTATGCATTACTTACGACATAATCATAGCACGAGCAATTCCCAGTGAAATATTATCAAAGTGCCGATTGGTGTTGACATTTTAGTTCCATTGTCGGGACCATTCCTCGTTGGTGGATTTTTAGGAAAGATATTCCCACTTACTCAAGAATCATTTGGAGGGTAACCTTGTTTTTACTGTGAATAGTATTTACCACAGTAACTTCACTTTTTACCGTGAATAGTATTTACCATAATAACTTCACTTTTTACCGTGAATAGTGTTTACCATAGTAAAGTCAATTTTTACCGTAGTAAGTCAAGTTTTACCATAGTAAATGTAAGTTTACCGTGGTCATTCCTATTTTACTATAGAAAGGTGTAAAGTCACTTTCTATTACAGTGATTCCAATTATTTGTGCACATAAGTCTTATTGATTGTACTTGTGGGTTGGTATTTCACTATGGTTACTTTTGGAAATGGGAAAGATTCCTATTTTTTCAGCCCAATCTAATGAAGATGCTCCCTCTTTCATTCAAGAATTTAAACGATCTTGCATTTGTAATGGCCTCATAAGAAGGGAACAATGGAATGAATTTTTTCCTACCTTTTTGAATGGTTCAGCCCTTAGGTGGTTTGAAACACTAGGTGATAACGTGAAAATTCATGGGATTTATTAACTGAAAGTTTTCTTAAAGAATTTGGTGAACAAAAAAATATGCAGACCTCATGATCAAGATCAAAAAGCTAGCCCAAGGAGAGAAGGAGAAGATAAGGGATTATCATGCTCATGTTCTAGAGCTAAGGAGGAAGTTCGATGCCCGATCCGAAGGAAGGATTAGTGGATGGGTTGATGAATGGCATGAATAATCTCCTCTCAGTAAGCATTTCATTCTTGAGATGAAGTCGAGATTAGATAATGAATGAAGTATGACCGCTCAACGACCCTTGAACAAGAAAAGGAGATTACAAGAAGGAAAGAAGAAATCTTGGAAGAAGATCCTAAAGAAATTTTTGCTAAGGTGGAGCCTACAACAACTCCTTTGGTCGAGAATCCACAACTACTCTCGGTGACAAAAAATATTCCCCCTAGTACATCTACCGAGTATGAATATTTGCTTAGGAAAATTGTCTAGTAAACTATTAATCTTATTTAAGGAAAGGAATTTAGTTCACATGGAGGAGATAGAGGTCCAAAAAGAAATATATCTGAATTTGTATGTTATGTTTGTTATAAAAAGGGTCATTATAAGTATAATTGTCCATATAGAGCTTCTACATCTAGTACAAGAGATAATGATAAAGGAAAATCACTTGTGAATTCTTTTGATGTACTAGATAGGAGCATAAATAATGAAGTAGATGTTTTTGTAACAAAAAGAAAGAGATAAAAAGATAACCAAGATGGAAATGATTCTAAGAAGATGAAAGGAGAGACTAGTAAGAAACATAGGAGAAGAAAGTTGGGTGTGCAAGATTTTTTGATTTCACAGGGGCAAGGACCATACTCCATCTTAGAAAATCTATGCAAAAGGCCTGCAAATATTACATATGGTCAACTTATTGCTATGTCTTCTGAGAAGATTTGGGAGCTACAAAGAGGAATCAATGCTCGTGAGAAGGAAGGAGGTTGAGGTACTGTTTTGGAAGAAGAGGCAGATCCCTATGCTCCACAAGCCGAGGCTTTATGTAATGGTATTTAAATTCATGATGTCTTAATAGATGGAGGTGTTGCATTTAATGTAATCAACGAGTCTCGTAATGAATATGTTGGATTTAAAAATTGATCTCCCCTCAACACTTATGTTAAGGTCATTAAATAAGGGAAAAACTAAACAAGAATGTGTTGTTTAAAATGTGGAAATATCTTTCATGGGTGTTGTATGTGTGGTAGACTTCTAGGTGATGAAGAATAGTATTGTTGTGTGCCCAATGTTGTTGGGAAGGCCATGGATAATGAGAGTTCATGCAAGAAACTACTTGGAATGGAGGATTCATGACATTTGGATGTGGGCAGAGAGAGGGTGAAGATAAACATGATCCCTCGGCATCATAAGGTAGAACTTGTGAATTTAAGTGATGAAACCGATGATTGGAAATCCTCTGATTACTCTAGTACTAGTGAAGTGGACACAAAAGATGAAGAAATTGAGGTTGATGTTTCAGTCATGGACATCCTTTCAGTCACACCGATTCATGAACCCATAAAATTATCTCAAGAAGAAATTGATGATCGTCTCTAACAAATAAAGATTGGTGATGTTGATAAGGCTAAAAATGTCTCATTAATGTGTAATAAATGATACTATTTTACTCTCCTTTTATCAAGTTTGAATGCATTTTGTGACTTTTGTTTGATCTAGTATAAGTTAGGATGTAATCTGTCCATATTTTTTGGATTTAGTTCTAACATCTAAAACTTTGTAATTCCTAACAAAGTGTGTGGACATTTAGTTTTTGTAATAAAATAGGTCACAATCAGTCAGAAGAACAAAGTATGAAGCAATCAACACATTTTTGGGAGCATTGGCTTCAATACGGCTTAGTTCTAGAACTTCCAAAATTAGTTCCAGAACTCCATCACACAACTAAGAAGCTCTATTGCTTCGTTCGAGAACTCTTGCGCATAGCTCCGTAAATTTCATTGGAGTTACGGAATAGTTCCCTTCGGCTTCGGAACTTCTCCAAAGTTCTGCAATCAATGGGAATCTATTTATTTTGACAACATCTGATGATAGAGAAATCAATGGGCCTTCCAATTAGGAGAAGATCAACAAATTTTTGATTCTTCATACTCCAGATCCAACGATAACTTATGAGATAGTTGTATGTCCAGCAAGGTTTCTAAATTCCACATCTATTTTGGGCACTATTCGGATCCATTTGAATTGAGAGAAAAACTATGGTTGTAAATACATCTTTCGATGATGAAATATACATAAAGACCTGTAGATAGATTTAATATATATATAGAGAGAGAGATAGATATAGAGGTACAATGAAGTTTTGTAAGACAAGAAAATTTCAAGTAATAAAATAGCCACTTCATTTTGAGAGAATCGTACTTTGTCAAATCCTAATTCAAAGTGGAGCAAGGGCCCACTCTCTAAGAACCATGATCCTTTTTTATTGGTATTTATATTTTTAAGCAAATCTTATAGATCCATTAATTTCGTAAATGATTTTGATTCTTTAGTTGATTTTTTTATGTACTTGTCTTACCGCAGTGTTATAGACCGAGTCTTATTTCCTTGCAAACATTTTCACAACATTTTCAATCGTGTGTTTATTTCCAAGCAAGTGTGTTGAATTCTATAACGTGTGTTTATTTCTAAGAAAGTGTGTTTTGTTGGCGTGTGTGGCATTTCCTTCACCTCTTATTTATTTATTAGGTGTATTGCCACCTCACCAGTGAGATCATAGGTCTTAGGTGTCATATTAGTTATGATAGATTCTCTTACAAAATCTATCATATGTGTAAGTTGCGTCATAGGAGTTACATTCCCATTTGGGAAAGTAACTCCTCTTCTCCATTATGGAGGAATCTTTTCTTACATGGGAGTTACACATTTACTCCCCTATATGTACACACCTTTCCTGATCTATGAACAATGGAGTATGGGCCTCTTTTGAGCCATTTTCCCTCAATGCATGCACATTGCTTTTTGGGTGAGTTCTTGCTTCGATCTTGAAGCTACACCATTTCCAGCGGTTGAGTGCAACGTGTCGATGCTCATGGATTCCCTCCAGATCTTTGTCATTCCTCCGACATGGTATTAGAGCTCAGGGATCGGAATTGTGTTGCTCGCAATAGTTGCTTACTACTCTCCGTCTCATAGTTTCTTGTGCAAGCTATCATTTGCATGTGCTCTACTTGCATTTTTCAAGGGTTGTTGTTCAAGTTTGGCATATTTTCGAGATTCTAGTGGCATTTTTTGTGGGTTATTTGTGTATTACTCGTTGGTTATGGTTGTGTTTAGGTTCATATTTTACAGCTTCTAGCTTGGCTTCTACTCGTCCTTTGGGGCTTCTACATTGTGCACAGGCTCGCTACCTCTGGAGCTCTTGTGCCTTGGTTCTCCCACGTTCAATGGCTTCTCCACTTCGGACTTGCAACACTTTGGCACCCTCACCACTAGTTTACCTTCATTCGTGGCTTGGTGGATCATGTTTGGAACTCGCATTAAGATCATGCGCACCTTGTTAACTTGTTTCTTCCGATGTTCGTGACTTTTCCTTGTGCGTTGCTCCACCGGCATGTCGTTCTCTACATTCAATGATATAGGCTGTTTGGACCATCACTTCAACCTAGCCTTGACTCGGTCTTTGGTTACCATTTGCACCAGTTTGTATGTGTAAATTTTGGACAAAGTGGCTCAACGTTTTTTGGATTGTTTCTTGGCTTCGCTTAAACCTGCTTCAAACTTACGGCGCATCCCGCCCACGTATCTTGGCTTGTTTGAATATGTTTTGACATCAGCTCATGCTTTGGAGTTTCACCGTGCATTTTGTGCTTTGTCCACTTTCTCGGTAGCCTTTTGAAGTCTGCTTTTGTGTGTTCGTGTTTTTGATCTTTTGTAGGTTCATGTTTTTGCGGGTGGGCACTTTGCCTCGCATTTTTTTTGCATTGGAAACATTTTTGTTTCCTAGACTACATTCAATGCACATCTCCCACAACCTCGCATATCATCTCCGACATCCTGTCAACGTGGCTTTGGAGTCATCTCAACACTGTCAAACGTGGCTTTGGAATCATCTCTCGACAAACTACATTGAACTCAAAGACATTCCATGCTTGCTCAACACAACGCCTTAGAACTTCTCTACCACCTGTTGTGACACGTGGCTTAGACTAGCCCAGCTCTCCGCACAACAAGAATGGTTACATGCACATCTAGTCAATTAGACCTCTCCAACATTGACCTAGCATCTGCTGCTCAACACAATAGCTCACTCTCCTCCAAACCAACGCGTGGTCCTTGACAGGAGCTTGGTTAGTTCTTTTCAACATGGCCCCCTCCTTCCCTTTTAAACTTGTTTGGCGGTTAAAAAAACCTATTTTTTAATGTTTTGAGGTCAAAAACATTCACATGGCATGTAATTAAATTTTGGGCTACATTTTTGCTTGTTTACTTACCTTCCTATGAGCGTCGAAGATGGAGGGCGAGGTCCGGGGTTGGTAGGAGGCTAATCCCCCTCACAAGCAAAACAAACTATACCTGAAATTTGATGCCATTTCCAATGAGTACCCACATGATACCCTTTTCACCCATCTCATGTACTTTTTTAATGCGTTTGCAGCATTTAGTGGCATTTTCCATCAGTTGCAGGAATCATTTTAATGCCATAACTTTTGACTCGCAGCTCATTTTTTAGCGCTTCCTTGGTCAAAGTTGCATGATTTCTCACACTTTATGTGATGGCATTGTCATTTTTGTAAATGCACTACTTTATAAAGTGCCACATTCTGGGGTTGACTGTACTCTTGGGCTTTCACACGCAGACACATTATCGGCCAAGTCCGACGTCTTGCTTTTGTGCATCTTGCATTTTTCATCATGGAGAGTGCTCTTTCTAGACTTGAGCATCGTAGGATCGCTTTACAACCTCCGCCACTTCTCACCGGGAGAGGGAACTATTCAGCTTGGCATGCTTCCATGGAACGTTACTTTGCCCATGAGGGTCTTTTACCCTTCTTGCTTGGGCCAGTTCCTGCACCCGCTGATCATCATCATCTAGAGGACTTCCTTGACACTTGTGACCATGTCTTTGGTCACATGATGATGCATGTCTCTCATTCTCTTTGGTTTCACGTGGTACAATTAGATCCACCTCATCGTGTTTGGAGCATTCTTCAGTCCCTCTATGGAGACCCTTCACATACTACCACCTTTGTTGCTGATGTTGATTCAGTTGTCTCCTCCATTTCTTTGTGTGATGACAGTTCCACTGACATAGACTCATTTGGTTCTACTTCTGATGACGAGGATTGTGCACCCAGTTCTGATGTTGAGAGCATTACAGAGGACTCTTCTCCTCTTTCTCTCACTATTCCAGAGAGTGTTGACACTTCCCACATCTCATCAGATATCAAGCAGTCTTCTACTCAGTCTCACACCATCATTACACCAGCCTCCTTTCCACTTCTAGTGTGTGAGGCCCATTCCACTCCTCTACCTTCATTGGATGACTCATACCTATCTGACATCGCTCTTCTGTTTGTTGAGCCCCCTTATTGGGACGAGTATCTACCTGACCTTAGTTGTCTTTTCATAGAGTCTACTTGTGATGCTCTACAGGTCCCCCATCCATCTCGCAAGTGTTTCAAAGGATTTCATCATCTCCATTGTTGGGAGTGCCCATTCTGGGATTCTTACCACCTCCATTTTCTTGGAGACCTTCATTGATCCACCCTCAGCTGTGGATCCCTTTTCTATTGTGGAGGATGTTTTGTTCCCTTCACATCACTTGGACATCCTTTTTGTGGGTGTTCCTCTTTTCACTCTGACAGTTCTACGCACGTGGCATTACCTTTGGTTCCTTGGCACTCACTCGCTAGACCTATGTCACACTTTCATGCACCAGACTCAGAGTTCTTTGTGTTGTTGCCTTCAGTTTCCTTTGTGGAGTGGGAAGACTTCTAGCATGTCATTTCTATCCTTCCTAAGGGCAGTACACAGCTTTGTTACGGGTGGCTCTTCTTCACCCGTAGGTAGAGGATCTCATCATCGACATTCTTATGGGAGACCTCCTAGAGATGCGAGTTTAGATCCATCATTGGTATCTTTTGCATTCCTCTCGCCTCCCTCTTCTCTCTTCTTCTTCTTTTCAAGAGATTGCCTCTTTGTACATGGGTACCTTTTCAGGCTCGTCTATGGTCGGGACCCATTTTTGGCATCTTTCTTAGATTAGAGAGTGTTTTGTTCTCTTGTGGTGGATGTTTTTCCCACTGGGTTTTCCTTCACTTTGCTTGGGACCTTTTTCTTGTGCGTGGGTACCTCATCAGGCCTTGTGTCGGGACCCACTTCTCATCTCTGACTTGCCGCCTCATCCTAAGTTATGATGAAGGGGGGGTGTTGGTGTGTGTGGCATTTCCTTCACCTCTTATTTATTTATTAGGTGTATTGCCACCTCACCAGGTGAGTCATCTCACTTAGGTGAGATCATAGGTCTTAGGTGTCATATTAGTTATGACAAATTCTCTTACAGAATTTGTCATATGTGTAAGTTACATCATAGGAGTTACATTCCCATTTGGGAAAGTAACTCCTCTTCTCCATTATGGAGGAATCTTTTCTTACATGGGAGTTACACATTTACTCCCCTATATGTACACACCTTTCCTGATCTATGAACAATGGAGTATGGGCCTCTTTTGAGCCATTTTCCCTCAATGCATGCACATTGCTTTTCGGGTGAGTTCTTGCTTCGATCTTGAAGCTACGCCATTTTTGCGGTTGAGTGCAATGTGTTGATGCTCACGGATTCCCTCCAGATCTTCGTCATTCCTCCTATGTTTACTTCAGTAACATGTGTTTATTTCAAGCAATTTATTTCATTCTACAATGTGTGTTTATTTCCAACAATTTATTCTAGCAATGAGTGTTTATTTTAGAAAATTTCTTGTAGCATAGATATAATAATGCTTTAGCCATGGAATCCTAAGGACACTTGCAAAATCCCCTAGAAAATAAAACAACAAATACCTATATTTAATTACTATATCACTAGGATTCTTCTTGTTGCATATAGCTTCGAGACACACCTTGGTTTGAATATGAGTTGATTAAATGAAGGGAATAATGGTACCCATCATTTTTGGCACCGTTTCCAAGGAACCGATAGTTATAATTGTCTAATTAGGCATCAACAAGAGCAACAATCATACATCTTGTAATTGAAAATTCTTCCCTATGTTATCATAAAATTTATGAGTAGACAAAGAGACTCAAAGGGTAGATTTATCCCAAAAATATCTCAACAAGAATTATCAACATCCTCTAGTTCAAATAAGGAAGTTGACCAAGAATTGGAAGCACCGTTGTCCCCTGATTAGACAAGAAACAAAAATACCACCTTTGGAATTCTTGGATCACCAATGAAGGAAGTGGAACCTTTAAAATAAGGATTATCTCCCAATACCCATTTAGAGAAAGTTTTGATTCACAATTAAGTATTTAACCTCCTATTCCTAACTTGTCAACGTCACCAAAGCAAATCACATACCACATTGATTGGGAGAAAAGTCTAGAAAGTATTGCAAAAATGGCATGAGAAGCTGAAAGAGAACTTGATAGGACTTTTACTTATCCAATTTAATTGGATGATGATGATACACCTATGAAGAATATTTCACCTGCACATTTGCCCACATTTAGAGGTATGTCATATGAATATCCTGACCAATTTCTGTTTGAATTTAAAGTAATGTGTCAGACTTATGATTACAAAATAGATAATCAGAAGCTCAAGTTGTTTCCATCTACTCTAAAGGATGCAACAATGAGGTGGTTTATGGGATTAACATCCAATTCTATTACCACTTGGGCACAAATGGAAACTTCCTTCCTAGACAAATATCAAGACTACTGTAGAGGGAGAAACAAAATCAAGCGAAGAGGATGAGAATATGGAAGATTATTTGGATAGATTCCTCTTTGTAAGTAAAAGGTGTGGATTTGTACTTCAAGAAGAGTTAAGGAAAACCATTTTTCTTAAAGGTCTGGATGATGAATCTAGGGAAGACCTTAATTTAATGGGAGGTGGAAACATTGATCAATTAAGAATGAATGATATTAAAGACATTTGTAGAAGCTATTAAAGAACAAGGGGTGGACCTAGGAAAGGGAAAACAATGAAAGTTTGAATCCGAGATATGAAAAAGCCGATGGATGAACTAGAAAACTTTAAAACAGATGTTCTAGTTCAATTAACCTCCACCATGGATGGATTTCAAGCTAAAGAAAATTCTAAAATTGAACCATTAGCTATGTATTGTCCTAGATGCAGGAAAAAACATGCAATAAGAGATTGTCCTCTGGATAAAACAAAAATGTGTCTTATCTATGAATCTAGGGACCATGAGATTAATGCTTTTTCTCTTCTTCCATTCATAAAAAATCAGCTTAAAAAAACCAACACTCCATCCACATCATAAGAAGTAAACTTTGTCTAGAGACAACCTAGCTAGGGAAGTTCATGCCAAGGTCAGTTCCTAATCCCTGGATGATGCCATGGGCTACTTAGATAGTACCAAAAAGTTGGGGACAACTACCTTGGGACCCTCAACCAACATGGAATCCCCAGGATTGGGTAGGACAATCTTGGTATGCTCAAGGACACCAACAACCATGGTATGGTCAAGGTAACCCGTATGCTTGGTCATAACCTAGGTGGAGCCCTAATAACTACGCTTAAGGAAGATATATCCCAATCGGGAATCAATAAGCCATAATGGGTTCCCCAACAAAAATTCACAAACTGAAAATGTGGTTCAAACACAAATACCAGCACAACTAGTTGCTAATCCCATAAACAAACAAACAAACAACCCCCTTTGTCTATGGGACAACAAGAAAAACAGTTGATCTTAATGCCATGTATTGTAAAGATATTCAAACCTGATCTAGTAAAATAATCAAGTGAAAGTCAATTGCTATAATTAATGAAATGACAGAAGAAACTGAAACCCCTAGTTTGGGTTTTCCTAAGAAGGATGGAAAATAAAAATGTAAGGATCCGTGATAACAACTCTACTGAAACTCCATTTCCAGAGAGATTTAAAGAAGTTATAGGGACAAAGGAATTTGAGTTGGTGCAGGAGTTGAGGAAATGAAATATTGAAATACCATTGTTATAAGCAATCAAGGACATCCCGTTAAACAAGTTAATCAAAATGTTATGTTTAAAAAGACTGAAGGAAGAAGTCAGACCCAGACTATTAAGGTAGATGGGAAACTTGTTGATTTATTAGCAGAAAATCTTACTTCCCAAATACGAAATCCTAGAAGCCCCGTTATTTCTTAACCAGTCTTTTACAGGAATAAAGATATACATAATGTTTTTGTTGATTTGGGAGCAACTATAAATGTGATGAAAATGGAAACTTTGAAAACATTACCATTAACACATATACAACCTACTAGCACCATATTGCAAATGGTAGATTAGTCAGTAGCAAAACTAGAAGGAGTTATTGAAGATGTGGCAGTTTATGTTGGAGTCATGGGAATATCCAAAGTGGACTTCTTTATCTTACATCCAAAAGGTAAAACACTTGGTTATCCCATTATTTTGGGTAGAACATTGTTAATTACAAGCTTACCACCTTAATTGATTACATATCGGTGATATGAATATCTCAAATAGTAATAATTCTAAGAAAATTTCCTTATATCCTTCTACACGACCTTTTATTGATAATCAAGAACAATTATGGGTTGATGATCTTGATACTAATAAGAAAAACATGTCTTCTTTAGCTATGATAATGTTGCAGGATCATGTACGGGAGGTGGAAGATATGATTAATCAACCATTGAATGAACACCAATTATCCTTGGAGAAATTGAGGATAGTTCTAGAACCTACAGACTTAGTTCTAGAAACATTCAGATTTAGTTCGGAACATTCACACTTGTCTCTGGAACCACACCAACAACAATTCCCTGTGAATGCAAATAATTTCTCTCTGGAGGAATGAGATTTATCTTGGGGAGGGGCAGGAATAGCTATGGAATCAGTAGCTTCAGTCTCAAAGATATCAAGAAATGGTGAGGAATTTATGGAAAACAACAGTGATGAGGAGTTTGACCGACAACAAAGTAAGTATCATAACTCTGCTTACTGTCTTTTTTCCAATATTATTTCTCAAGGGAATTTTTGAGATATTACTACATATCATATGTTATTACCACATCCATATATAATAAACACCTTAATGTAACCCTTTCAACAAATCAGTTCATCACACACTGGAACCAAACATGTTGAGATTCAACTGGGTAAAATTTTGAACATTAATAGCTGGTTAAAGAATGATGAAGAAGCTAAATTGTTTGATGTTATGAAATATGATACTTGAGATTTTTCTTGGGAATATAAAGACATGAAAGGAATCCATCCAAGTATTTACACCCATCACATCTATACTGAAAACATCAAACCAGTTAGACAACCTCAAAGAAGGATTAATCCAGCCTTAAGGGATATAGTCAAGCAAGAAATTGAAAAACTATTACAAGTATGTTTTATCTACCCTATCTCAGATAGTCAGGAGGTGTCTCCTCTTATAATTGTACCTATAAATAATGGAAAATGGAGAATTTGTGTTGATTATAGGAGATGAACAAAGCCACACTCGAGATATTATTTTCCCTTACCATTCATAGATGAATAATTTTCCTCCTGGATGGTTTTAGTGGATATAATCGATCAGATTTGTTCTTTGAGGATCAGAAAAAAATACCTTTACTTGTCCATGGGGTACCTTTTCTTACAGGATATTTCCATTTGGACTATGTAATGCTCCAACAACCTTCAAAAGTGCTTTATTAGCAATTTTTGCAGACCTAATGAATGATTATGTAGAGGTATACATGGATGACTTTACTATGCATGAAGACACATTTGATGATGCTTTGAAGAATTTGGACAGAGTATCAACAAGATATGAGAAACACAATTTGTCTCTTAGTCATGAGAAATGTTTGATGATGGTTGATGAGGGGATTGTATTAGGACACCACATTTCAAAAAGAGGAATTCAAGTTGACCAAAAAAATTAGGATTATTTCGACTTACCTGCTCTCAAACCCCCATAGATATCAAGTCATTCTTAGGGCATGCTGGATACTATAGGTGTTTTATCAAGGATTTTGGTAAAATTGCTGCCCCCATGTTTAGTTTACTTACCAAGGATTATGAATTTTGTTGGGATGAAAAGTTTCAACAAGATTTTGAATAAATTAAAGAAAAATTAATCAATTCCCCAATATTGAGAGGACCTAATTGGGAGAAACCTTTTCACATCCAAACAGATGCCTCAAATAACTCAATTGGTGTAGTTTTGGGATAGAAATATGAAGAAGGGAAAATGTATGCTATTTACTACCTTAGTAAAAATATTACTCCCACTGAAATAAATTACACTACCACTGAAAAAGAATTTCTTGATGTGATCTATGCAATTAATAAGTTCAAACATTATATTACAGGGTACAAAATATTTGTACATATAGATCACTCAACAATTAGATACTTAATGAACAAACCAATGGTTGGAGGTAGGATAATTAGATGGTTATTACTTTTACAAGAATTTGATATTACCATTGTGGATAATCTAGGAAAATATAATGTGGTAGCTGATTTCTTGTCAAGATTAACCACTACATGGGAGAAATATCCAGTTAAGGACAACTTTCCAGATGAACAATTATTTTCTATTTCAGCTGATACACCATGGTTTCCTGATATGGTGAATTATCTTGCAACAGAAAGTTTCCTCCCTCTTTACTAAGAAAGAAATGAATAAGTTAATTAAAACCAATGCAAAATTTAAATGGTTAAATGGAATGTTATTTAAATGTGGTCCTAATTTAGTTTTATGCAGGTGTGTGAGAGAATATGAAATCTTTGACATACTCAGGGCATGTCATGATGAACCAAGTGGAGGAAAATTTTCAAAGAAGAGAACAACTCATAAGATACTTGGAACTCGACTTATTAGCCATCTCTCAGTATAAATATGTGAATATATGTATCAAGCAAAGGTGATCCCTATCAAAGGATGGGACAACCAACCTTTACCAAATGAAATGCCTTTACAACCTCAAGTAGTGATTGAACTGCTTAAAAGGTGGGGGCTGAATTTTTTTAGTCCATTTAGCCCTCCTTCATAAGGAAAGGAGCACATTTTTATTTGTACTGATTATTTGAAAAAGTGGGCATAGGTGTAGGATTTAACAAATGCCATCAAGAAGCAATTTCTGATTTCCTTTGGCACAAAATTATGATAAGTTTGGTGCACCAAGGAGTATAGTTTCAGATCAAGGGCCACAACTCATGTGTAATATGATCCATACCTTCACAATGTACTATCAGATCAATCATAGGAAGTCATATCCCTATCACCCAAAATCAAATGGACAACCAAAAGTAACAAACAACGAATCGGAAAACATCCTTACCAAAATAGTTGAAATAGGTAGAAGAGATTGAGTATAGAGACTACTTGAGGTCATCCGTCGTCTGGCTTATAATAAAACTTGGAATACTACAATAGGGTTCTATCGACACTAAAATTTTCCTCCGTAATTTCTATTTCATTAATGTATGTATTAGGAATATGATGTTGTTAAGTATAATTAGTAATAGTCGATAAGAAGATAATACAAGACGATGTCGCCAATAATGTGGAGTACAGTACCAAAGTACAATAGGAATGTTGTAAAAAGTAAATATTTGTCGTAAGTGGTCCGGTAATGTTAAAATGTCAAAGTTTGGGTAATTAGAGAAGTAGGGTCTACATGATTAGGAATTAGAAATATTATATTGGTAATAAAGATAAGGAGTGAGGTCATAAATATTTTGTGTATTTTATTTGTAAAAAGTCTAAAAATGTGGAACCCATGTAAAATGATAAGGTTTATCTTATCTTAACTTACATGTACAGATAAGAGTTAAGGTATGGAATATGATTCATCAGTAGGGATTTCTTATCCTATCTTAGAGATAAGATGGATAAGCCCGAAGTTCTATAAATAGAGAGGCCACCCCTCATTTAGCATAGAAGGAAGTAGTGAGAAATATTGTAGGAAGTGTGCGAAGGAAGCCATCACTTAAAGGTGTGTCAAGAAGCCATTAAGAGGTGTAATTGTAAAGTTTCTCCCATAGTCTTGGTGAAAGGAAAGTGAAGTCAATAACACTTGAAGTACCTCATGGGTGAGATTGTAATATTTCATGTTAATATTATAATTTATTTTGATATTTCAGATTTGTCATCATTCGTCTTATCATAGTCGATGGTATTCTTGTGTTATGTTGTTGTTTTGTTTCCGATTACATCCACCAAACTAAAGGCTATGCATTAGTAAATAATCATAAAGACGAGGAGTTCCCATGAAGAATTATCATAGTGCCGGATTGGTGATGACATTTTGGTTCCGTTGTCGACCATTCCTCGTTGGTGGATTTTCTGGAGAGATATTCCCACTTAGTCAAAAATCAATTGGAGGGTAACCTTGTTTTTACTGTGCATAGTAGTTACCATGGTAAAGTCATTTTTGCCATGAATAGTAGTTACCATGGTAAAGTCATTTTTGCTGGGAATAGTATTTACCGCAGTAAAGTCACTTTTTACCATGAATAGTATTTACCGCAGTAACTTCACTTTTTACCGTGAATAGTGTTTACCACAGTAAAGTCAATTTTTACCGCAGTAAGTCAAGTTTTACCATAGTTTACCATGGTCATTTCTATTTTACTGTAGAAAGGTGTAAAGTCACTTTCTAGTATAGTGATTCCAATTATTTGTGCACATAAGTCTTGTTGATCAGACTTCAGGTCAGGTATTTCACTATGGTTACTTTTGAAAATGGGAAAGATTCCTGCTTTTTTCAGCTCAATCTAATGAAGATGCTTCTTCTTTCATTCAAGAGTTTAAACGATCTTGTATTTGTAATGGCCTTATAAGAAGGGAACAATGGACCGAATTTTTCCTACCTTTTTGATGGTTCAACACTTAGGTGGTTTCAAACACTAGGTGATAATGTGAAAAATTCATGGGATTTATTAACCGAAAGTTTTCTTGAAGAATTTGGTGAACAATGTAAATATGCAGATCTCATGATCGAGATCACAAAGCTATCCCAAGGAGAGAAGGAGAAGATAAGGGATTATCATGCTCGTGTTCTGTGAGCTAAGGAGGAAGCTCGATGCCCGTGATCCTAAGGAAGGATTAGCGGATGGGTTGATGAATGGCGTGGATAATCTCCTCTCAGTAAGCACTTCATTCTTGGGATGAAGCCGAGATCGACAACGAGTGAAGTATGACCACCCAATACTACTATCAACAAGCAAAGGAGATCGCAAGAAGGCAAGAAGAAAGCATGGAAGAGGAGCCCAAAGAAATTGTTGCTAAAGTAGAGCCTACACCAAACCTTTGGTCCGTAATCCACAACCACTCCCGGTGAGCACAAATATTTCTCCTAGTACATCTACCGA
Source organism: Taxus wallichiana var. yunnanensis (assembly GCA_018340775.1). Classification (NCBI taxonomy): domain Eukaryota; kingdom Viridiplantae; phylum Streptophyta; class Pinopsida; order Cupressales; family Taxaceae; genus Taxus; species Taxus wallichiana. The sequence goes on along the minus strand of CM031242.1, from coordinate 459,541,748 downwards.
GTATGAAGATCTCGCTCAAAAGATGGGTCAGCTTAACTATTAATCTTCTTCAAGGAAAGGAATTTAGTTCTCAGGAGGAGATAGAGGTCCAAAAAGAAATATTTCAAGTTGTTTGTTATGGTTGTTATAAAAAGGGTCATTATAAGTATAATTGTCCAGATAGAGCTTCTACATCCGGTAAAGGAGATAATGATAAAGGAAAAGCACCTCAGAATTCTTTTGATGTAGTAGATAAGAGCAGTAAATAATGAAGTAGATGTGTTTGTAATAAAAAGAAAGAAAGAAAAAGATAATCAAGATGGAAATGATCCTAAGAAGATGAAAGAAGAAACTAGTAAGAAACATAGGAGAAGAAAGTTGGGTGTGCAGGATTTTCTGATTTCACAGGGGCAAGGACCATACTCCATCTTGGAAGATCTGTCCAAAAGGCCTCGCAAATATTACATATGGTCAACTCTGGCTATGTCTTCCGAGAAGAGGCGGAGTCATGCGAGGTGGACTCAATGCTCAAGAAGGAAGGAGGTTGAGGTCCCTATTTTGGATGCAGAGGCAGATACCTATGCTCCACAAGCTGAGGTATTATGTAATGGTATTTCAATTCATGATGTCTTAGTTGATGGAGGTGTTGCAGTTAATGTAATGACCGAGTCTCAGAATGAATATGTTGGGTTTAAAATTGATCGCCCTTCAACACTTATGTTAAGGTCATTAAATAAAGGAAAACTAAACCGTAAGGTGTAGTTTCAAATGTGGCAATATCTCATTATGGGTGTGGTATGTGTGGTAGACTTTCAGTGATGAAAATGGTACTGCTTGCACTCCAATGTCACTGGGAAGACCATGGCTAAGGAGAGTTCATGCAAGAAACTACCGGAATGAAGGTTTCATGACACTTGGACGTGGTAGAGAGAGGGTGAAGATAAATGTGATCCCTCGACATCATAAGGCGTAACCTCGTGGATTCAAGTGATGAAACCGATGATCGACATCCTCCGATTACTCTAGTACCAAAGAAGTGGACACCAAGATGAAGAAAGTGAGGTGGATGTTTCAAATCATGGATATCCTTCCACCACACCAACTCATGACCCCATAAAATTATCTCAAGAAGAAGTTGATGATCGTCTCCAACAAATAAAGATTGGTGATGTCGTGATGGAGAGTGAGAAGGAATCCTACCTCCACTCTTTTCAAGGTACATACACCTATTCACTTTTGATTACAAGGAACTCCGTCAAGTAAGTTGGGTAGAACATTGATTGAGCTGGTAGATGGTGCTAAGCCCATAAAGCAAATGCCATATAATGAATCCTAATTTTTCCAAGACTCGTAAAAGAAGAAATAGATAAGTTGCTTGATGCAGATTCATATTTGTCATGGAGAATTCGTAATGGGTTTCTCCCATTGTGATCTCAATAAAAAGAATGGGAAGCTACGCATTTGTGTTGATTACAGAAGCTCAATAAGGCAACAAAGAAGGATCATTACCCTCTTCCATTTTCAGATCAGATCTTGACGAAGTAAATGCCAGAGTGCTATAGTTTTGCTGATGGATATAGTGGCTACAACCAAGTTCGTATAGCAGAGAAAGATCACCAAGACCACGCTCACCACTCCTTGGGGAACGCTTGCTTATAGAGTTATGCCTTTGGGTTGGTAATGCTCCAAAGAACATTCCAAATATTTGATGAATAGGGTGTTCGAACCCTACATCGGGACCTTCATCGTGAGTATTTCTCGATGATTTTTGCATCTATGGGAGCAAGTCGACCACCGCACTAAAATGGAGACAACATTTCAAAGGTTAGATGAAGCACAAGCCTCACTAAACCCTACAAAGTGTGTCTTTGGATGTTCTAAAGGCGTTTTGTTAGGGCATGTCAGATCCAGAGATGGTATTGGTACTCGATCCTAATAAAGTTTCAAAATCAAAGATTTACCATTTCCTATTAATAAAGTAAGTTGAGATCATTTTTAGGCCATGTGGGTTACTATAGAAGGTTCATCAAGAATTTCTCAAAGATTACACACCCACTAACCCAGCTTCTTGAAGAAGGATGTTACTTATGAACCAGAAATAAGGCGCATGAAGCTTTTGACAATCAAGGAAGCCCCGTGTCTTCACCTATTTTGAAGAATCCAGATTGAGCAAGCCATTCATTGTGTACACTCGATGCCTCGATGCAAAGACTAGGAAGTACTTTGAGCCAAAAGGATGAAAATGGGAATGAACATCCAATTTACTTTGGGAGCATAAATGAGCAAAGGCTTGAGGTAAATTATACCAGAATCAAAAAGAGGCTCGCTATCATTTTTGTTGAAGAAGTTTAGAAATTACTTGCTAGGGCAAAAATTTCTAGTCAGAATGATCATCGTGCTCTAAAATATATCAGTAAATAAGCCTAACCCATCGTGAGGATAGCAAGATGGATAATTTTGCTACAAGAATTTGAATTTGATATTATAGATAGGCCAGAAAGAAGCATGTCAATGCAGATGCACTCTCTCGAGCCTATGATGGTTTAGGATCATCTTGTGATGATGATGATTTCCCGATGCAAGATTGTTATCCTCGACACAATCCCTAGTGAATACATAGATATTTGGAATTATCTCAATGAATTCAAGTTTCCTCGATGGTGCCAATGCAAAGACTAAGAGAAAGATTACTCAAGCCACCATCCATATTCTATTCTCGCATGGAGTATTATTTCGAATAGGACCTGATGGACAAGACAAGAGGGAAGTGACGTGATCAAGGGAAGGAACTCGCTAGAAGAATTCCACAATGGTACATGTGGAGGGCACTTCTCTCGACAACTTACAAAGAAGAAGGATCTTGATGCAGTTATCACCGCCCACTTTTTTAAAGATTGTTATAATTATTGTAAGACATGTGATATTTGTCAAACACATGGTAACCGTAAGACTTCATCACCCATTATGTCCTATTCTTCCCTCGGTCCCTTTGAAAAGTGGGGAATAGACATCAGAGGTCCACTTCCAACTACATCACGCCAAAATAAGTATATCAGAGTTGCCACGCATTATTTAACCAAGTGGGTCAAGCTAGGCCATCAAAACAACTTCCATGGATGAAGTGGCAAGGTTCATGTATGAACGCATTGTCACCAGATTTGGTTGCCCATTAGAAATTGTAATAGATCAAGGAAGCCACTTCATTAATGAGGTGGTAGAAGCCCTAGTCAATAAGTTTTCTATTAAGCACAAGAAGGCAACAACATACAAGCCAAGCACAAATGGACAGGTGGAACGAACAAATTTTGTGTTGTGTCAAATTCTAGCAAAAGATGCAGCTTGTACATAAATGGGATAAAAGGATTCATGCAAAGATTGTGGCATATAGGGCAACATCAAAGTCAAGCAACAGATACTCCCATTTCAGCTTGGCCTATGGCATTGATCCAGCTTCTTCCTATTGAGTTTGATATTCCCACCGTGAGAGTTATGAAAATGAAAGGATGGATGAAAGTGATTCAAGAAAAGAAAGGTTGGTACATCTTCATTTGCTGAGGAAATGAGAGAAATAGCAAAGGATACAAGCCATAAGAAGAAAATGAAGCAGTAAGGAATACTTTGATCAAAAGATCCGGTGGTCTCCATTTCATGTGAATGACTTGGTTCTAGTATATGATTCCGTATACAAAAAAAAGAAGACAGAGAAAATTTCTTCCAAAATGGATGGGGCCCTACAAAATAAGAAATTGCATGATGAAAATGGTACGCACTGACCGGAGGAATTGATGGCACTCCCATTACGAAATGGGTCAACCACGACAAGTCAAGATTTTCCAAGCACTGTAATAGTCTACTCTTGAGGACGGAGTAGAAGCTAGAAGGGGGAAGATGTCGACACTAAAATTTTCCTCCGTAATTTCTATTTCATTAATGTATGTATTAGGAATAGGATGTTGTTAAGTATAATTAGTAGTAGCGCCTCGATAGAAGATAACGGCGCCATCAAGACGGTGCGCCAATAATGTGGAGTACGGTAATACCAAAGTACAATAGGAATGTTGTAAAAAGTAAATATTTGTCGTAAGTGGTCCGTAATGTTAAAATGTCAAAGTTTGGGTAATTAGAGAAGTAGGGTCTACATGATTAGGAATTAGAAATATTATATTGGTAATAAAGACAAGGAGTGAGGTCATAAATATTTTGTGTATTTTATTTGTAAAAAGTCTAAAAATGTGGAACCCATGTAAAATGATAAGGTTTATCTTATCTTAAAAGATAAGCTTACATGTACAGATAAGAGTTAAGGTATGGAATATGATTCGTCAGAGTGGATTTCTTATCCTATCTTAGAGATAAGATGGATAAGCCTCGAAGTTCTATAAATAGAGAGGCCACCCCTCATTTAGCATAGTAGGAAGTAGTGAGAAATATTGTAGGAAGTGTGCGAAGGAAGCCATCAAAGCTTAAAGGTGTGTCAAAGAAGCCATTAAGAGGTGTAATTGTAAAGTTTCTCCCATAGTCTTGGTGAAAGGCAAGTGAAGTCAATAACACTTCCCTTGAAGTACCTCATGGGTGAGATTGTAGATAGCTTCATGTTAATATTATAATTTATTTTGATATTTCAGATTTGTCATCATTCGTCTTATCATAGTCGATGGTATTCTTGTGTTATGTTGTTGTTTTGTTTCCGTATTACATCCACCAAAAAATTTATAGAAGCCTCATAATCTGCATGGATAAATTATTGAAGTAGATTAAAGCAAGGAAAGAATTCAAAGAAATTGGATCAAGTTCAATTCAAGAACCCTATTTTTCTTGAAAGATATTTTAAAATGGAAATTCAATTAGATAAAAGGACACTTTTGAAATAGGTTAAAAATTTATAGAAGCCTCATACTAGGGATAAATTATTGAAGTAGAAAAGCAACAAAGAAATATCATTCGGCCCATTTCTTCTAAAATGATCAAATAATTAGATACATGAATCCAAAAGAAAGGGAAAAGAATGAAAACTAACATATGGCATTCTCTTTCCCAAAAAAGGGAAGGAATGAAAACCATTAAATGGCGTTTCTCTTCCCCAAAAAAATATCTCGAGACCAATCAAAACCAGAAATGGTGGTTGGTATCCTCAATAAATGGCTAATGCAAAATAAAAAGAATTTCTTTGGAATTCCAACTGTCTTTTCTAGCTATTTTCCTTTTTTTTCACTTTTAGGAATGATGAGTCATCAAGGCGGAGGGATTACATCATCAAGGATGGTAATTATGTCTTGATCTTATTAAAGGTTAAATTAAAAGTTTGCATGTGTGATTAGACTTGATTTAATAAGTCGTATGATGAGTCATTTATTGTACATTATGATTAAAAACAAGAAATCATGAGGGTAATGTCATGGAACAAGAAAGTGGCGGCGTATTTGTAATGAGCTATCATTTGGGTGGAATAAACAAAGTTGAGAAGCAGTTGCAAAAAAACTTCAAGGAAGAAGCAGAAGAATTATATTTGAATTTTGGCAAATAAACATAGTGGTTCCACAAATAAATCCAATAGTTCTCACAGATAAATTAAATAGTTCTACAACTAATTCTGACAGAGTAAGAATTTGAAGAAGGAAGAATTTGAATCATCCTCTTTTCCATGGGGATTAAAAAGAAGTTAGAGCTAGAGGATGATACACAACTTCTTGCAGATGGAGAAGTGGCAGCCATTTTTGGACAAGCAGGGTGGCTGGAGTTCCTGAAAAATTTCTCGAGGTACAATGATGAATTGGTAAGGGAATTTGTTATAAATTTAGAAGAATCTAGAACTAAATTTAAAATCATTGTAATTCCTTTTACTGTCAATACAAATGAGTAATGTATTGGGTGCCGATTGTACATGTTCCTAATCCTTGTAAAAGGGACCCTTAAAGAACTAGTGGAAACCTTGATACAAGAATGGGAATCTGAACCCCAATACATTTATAACACTATGAAAATCATAAAGGGGGTCAAGAGAGCCAACTTTCCCAAACTCTTTGAGTGGGTATAATATTGGGTAGTTAAGTACCTAACCCGTGATGGAAAATTTGGGACTATGGGAACAAAGGTCATTAAGATGCTAATATATCTTAGGTATGGGGCTGAAAACTAGAATATATAGTAAACCTTCCAGGCTCTTTTTTTGACTCCATCCAAACAATGGCTCAAAGGAATTCTTGGGGAGTTAGAACAATTAGACATCATGGATTATTCCATTTGTCTATCAACACCATTTTCTTTCAAGAAAAATGGAGAAGAAGTATGGGAAAAGTTCCTTAACAAATTCAAACAAAGCCCTCATATTATCGTGATGGGAATACCAACCCTTTCTCCCTTCAAATTAATTTGTAGATTTATCCTTCTACAAAGAAAAAGAAGGAAGTAGGTGGAGTTCATGTGCCAAAGAGGATGAGATATGAAAGAATGATAAAAATGCAAAACCTACTATGCCTTCAAAAGAAACCCCTTCCTCTGCAGTAATAATAGAAGAACTAATATCTATCTCTGACGATGGTGACAATTCACCTAAGCTAGATCATGAAGTGAAAATCAGAAGAAGCTCTAGGAGGAAACCCACTTCAAGAAATTTTGAGGCTCCTTAAAGAAGAAGAGTTCATAAGAGGTATAGAGAAATTCTAAAGGATATTGAAGAACAAGATGGTTTGGAGAAAGAAGTTGTTGATATTCTTGATAACATGGCAATGAATCCTCCTCAAACAAGTCAAACTGAGATGGAAAAAGAAGAGGAGAGATTTGAAGAACAATATTTTCAAGAGATGAGTGAATCAACAGTGCAGTCACATGAAGAAGAGGAATTGGCATCTTGTAAATAAAAAGGGAAATCCCCTTTGGTAGAAGAGGAATGATCATTTTCTAAGGAAATTTCAGAAAAGGGGGAAAAACAACACTTAAAACAAACATTTTTCTTGTCTAGAGTAGAACTTATCATCAGAGAGAAAGATGAGGAATTAAATTTCCTCAAACTCAAATTAGAACAGAGGAAATGCTCATTGAGCAACTAACAACTCAGCTCACAGATAGGACTAAAGAATTGACAATGGTCAAACAACAGATGATGGAAAAAGAAGAAGAATGTCAATTGGCTAGTAAACAAAGTGCTATGTCAAAGATATCTTCAAAGAATCAAGTTGTACAGACTAAACTGACTTACTGGCCACTTAAGCAGTTGTGGGATGATACATGCAGGGAACTTAATGAATTTAAAACATCAAATGAGGAACTAAGAAGCAAGATGGAAGAGGAGAAGAAGGAAAGGAAGGAATGGGAAGAAAAAATTTACAAAGAGGAAGAAGACAAATTTAAATGTCTAGTAAAGATACAAATGGTTTGCATAATGAGTGAAAAATTACTCACATGTAGGAAACCTTCTCCGTATACATCATCTTCTAGAAGAAAAATTATTCACTGGGCAAATGCCAAGAATTGCATGTGGTCTTCCACATGAAATAAAAGATGAATTTGAGTTCATGACAACATATTCCTTAGCTAGTGCAAAGAAAAAAATATTCTTTGTGAATTTTATCTCTACAATTTTATGCTGAAAATAACACATGCTTCATGATCAATTTGTATGTAGGGGAAAGCTAGCTGAATGTATTTGTTTCTGTACTTCAAAATCAGATTGCATGGAAAGAGAGGGATTCAACATTTATTAAAATCTATTTCATTGGGCATCTGCATGAGGGATCACTATGGTAAACCATCTCGCCTTCGTTATATATTTCAGATCCCATGCCTTTGATAATCGGCCAAGGCACATTGTATTTCCAGTTTACAGAAAATTATTGATGCCTTCACCTTTTATGAGGAGGAAAACTTTGAAGATATTTATGATGGATTTTTGAAAAGATGGGAGTTTCTCACAGCTTGTATTGAGAATAAGAGAAATGATATCTCCCACAAACTTAATATGGAGTCTAGAAAGAGATAAATCTTTGTGTACACTAATCCCTCAGTCAATGAAAAACGTAGGGGGAATATGGATGGGAATGAGAATAAGGCCTCCTATCATTATCACTCCCATGTATCCATATAAAAAAATATCCTCAAGATCCCACTCACTTTAAAGATTGGCAGAGGAAGATAGAAGCAAGATCAGGGTATAATACTTTTGAACTAAAGCACTGGGATATTTAGTTTCAGCCATTTGACCTGAGTAGTTAATTGGAATGCAGAATTCACAACCCAAGATTTGAAGAGTTAAATTTGTAAGGGGACTTACAAACAAGTAAGTATTGGGGAGATGATAAGGCCAAAATATGTTTCATTAATATGCATTAAATGATCTTATTTTACTCTCCTTTTTATCAAGTTTGACTACATTTTGTGACTTTTTGATCTAGTATAAGTTAGGATGTAATTGTCCATCTTTTTTTGGATTTATTTCTAACGTCTAAAAACTTTGTAATTCCTAACAAAGTGTGTGGAAATTCAGTTTTTGTAATAAAACAGGTCACAATCACAGAAGAACGAAGTATGAAGCAATCAACATGTTTTTGGGAGCATTGGTTTCAATACAACTTAGTTCGAATCTCCAAACTTAGTTCCAAAACTCCATCACATAGCTAAGGAGCTCTATCGCTTAGTTCTAGAACCTTCGACTTAGTTCTCGGAACTCTTGCGCATAGCTCCGAAACTTTCACAGTTAGTTCTAGAATAGTTCCCTTTGGCTTCGGAACTTCTCCAAAGTTTTGGAATCAATGAGAATCTATTTATTTTGACAACATCCGATGATAGAGCAATCAATGGGCCTTCCAATCAGGAGTAGATCAACAGATTGCCGATTCTTCATACTCCAGATCCAAAGATAACTTATCAGACAACTGTACATCTAGCAAGGTTTCTAAATTCCACATCTATTTTGGGCACTATTCGGTTCCATTTGAATCAGTAGAACAACTATGGTTATAAATGCATCTTTGGATGATGAAATATACATAAAGACCCGTAGATAGATTTAAGATATATATATATATATATATATATATATATATATATATATATATATATATATATATATATATATATAGACAAAGAGATAGATATAGAGGTACAATGAATTTTTGTAAGACAAGAAAATTTCAAGTAATAAAATCACCACTTCTTTTTGAGAGAATCGTACTTTGTAAAATCCCGATTGAAAGTGGAGCAAGGGCCCACTCCTCCAAGAACCAGAATCCATGTTTTATTGGTATTTATATTTCTAAGAAAATAATGTAGATCTATTAATTCTGTAAATGATTTTGATTCTTTAGTTGAATTCTCATATGTACTTGTCACTTTGCAAGTGTTATAAACTAAACTCTTATTTCCTTGCAAGGATTTTCACAAAATTTTCAACCGTGTGTTTATTTCCAAGAAAGTGTGTTTAATTTTGTAACATGTGTTTATTTCCAAGCAAGTGTATTTACTTATGTAACATGTGTTTATTTCTAGCAATTTATTTCATTCTGCAATGTGTGTTTATTTTTAGCAATGAGTGTTTATTTCAGAAAGTTTCTTATAGCATAGATATAATAAGGCTTTGGCCATGGAATCCTAAGGACACTGCAAAAACCCCTAAAAAATAAAATAAAAATACCTACAATCAATTATTAGATCACTAGGATTCTTCTTGTTGCATATAGTTTCAAACACACTCTTGGTTTGAATATGACATAAACAAAGAGTTGATTAAATGAAGGGAATAACGAAACCCATCAGATGTTGTGATGGAGAGTGAAAAGGAATCCTACCTCCAGCTCTTTTGAAGGTACATGCACTTATTCACTTTTGATTACATGGAACTCCATCAAATAAGTTGGGTAGAACATTCTATTGAGCTAGTAGATGGTGCTAAGCCCATAAAGCAAATGCCATATAGAATGAATCCTAATTTCTCCTAGACTGTAAAAAGAAGAAATAGATAAGTTACATGATGCAGGATTCATATTTATTATGGAGAATTCAGAATGGGTTTCTCCCATTATGATCTCAATAAAAAAGAATGGGATGCTACGCATTTGTTTTGATTACAGAAGCTCAACAAGGTGAAAAATAAGGATCATTACCCTCTTCCATTCTCATATCAGATCTTGGATGAAGTAGCTAGCCAGGAGTGCTATAGTTTTATAGATGGCTATAACAGATACAACAAAGTTTGTATAGTGGAGAAAGATAAGATGAAGACTATGTTCACCACTCCGTGGGGAACATTTTCTTATAGAGTTTTTCCATTTGGGTTGTGTAATGCTCCAACAACATTCCAAGGCTTGATGAATAGGGTGTTTGAACCCTACATTAGAAGCTTTATCAAAGTATTCCTGGATGATTTTTGCATCTATGGGAGTAAATTGGACCACCTACACCAGATGGAGACAACATTTCAAAGGTTAGATGAAGCGCAAGCCTCACTAAACCCTACAAAGTGTGTCTTTGGATTTTCTAAAGGCATTTTGTTAGGGCATGTTATATCCAAAGATGGTATTGTTACCAATCCTAATAAAGTTTCAAAAATAAAAGAGTTACCATTTCCTATAAATAGAAGCAAGTTGAGATCATTTTTAGGACATGTGGGTTACTATAGAAGGTTCATCAAGAATTTCTCATAGATTGCATAGCCGCTAACCCAGTTCTTGAAGAAGGATGTTACTTATGAACCAAGAAAGAAGGCACATGAAGCTTTTGAATAACTAAAGAAAGCTTTGGTGTATTCACCTATTTTAAAGAATCCAGACTGGAGAAAACCATTCATTATGTATATTGATGTTTTAGATGCAACACTAGGAAGTACTTTGAGCCAATAGGATGAAAATGGGAATGATCATCCAATTTACTTTGGAAGAAAACAAATGAGAAGTACTGAGGTAAATTATACTGTAACTGAAAAAGAGGCTCTAGCTATCATTTTTGTTGTAAAGAAGTTTAGAAATTACTTACTGTAGGTAGAAATTTACAGTTGTAAATAGATCATCGCTCTAAAATATATTGTAAATAAGCCTAACCCTTTAGGAAGGATAAAGCAGATGGATACTTTTCTACAATAATTTGAATTTGATATTATAGATAGGCCAAGAAAGAAAAATGTCAATGCGGATGCACTCTCTCAAGCCTATGATGGTTTAGGTTCATCTTGTGATGATGAAGATTTCCCAGATGTAGCATTGTTATCCCTCGACACAATCCCTAGTGAATATATAGATATATGGAATTATCTGAATGATTTCAAGTTTCTTGATGATTCCAATGCAAAGAATAAGAGGAATATTACTTAAGCTAGTTGTTCATGCTCTATTTTACATGGAGTATTATTTCGATAAGGCCCGATGGATAGTATAAGAGGGTAGTTGGACGTGATCAAGGGAAGGAGCTAATGGAAGATTTAGAAAATGGTACATGTGGAGGACACTTTTATGGAAAACTTACAACAAGAAGGATCTTGGATGCAAGTTATCACTAGCCCACTCTTTTTAGAGATTGTTATAATTATTGTAAGACATGTGATATTTTTCAAACACATGGGAATTGTAAGATTTCATCAGCTCCATCATGCCATATTCTTCCACTGGTCCCTTTGAAAAATGGGGAATAGATACTATAGGTCCACTTCCAACTACCCCATGCCAAAATAAGTATATTGTAGTTGCCACATATTATTTAACCAAGTGGGTTGAAGCTAGGCCCTTAAAAACAATATCTATGGATGAAGTGGCAAGGTTCATGTATGAATGCATTGCCACCAGATTTGGTTGCCTATAAGAAATTGCAATATATGAAGGAAGCCACTTTATTAATGAGGTGGTAGAGGCTCTGGTAAACAAGTTTTTACTAAGCACAGAAGGCAATAACTTACAAGCCAAGCACAAATGGATAGGTGAAGTGAAAAATTATGTATTATGTCAAATCCTAGAAAAAGATACAACTTTTCAGTACATAAGTGGGATGAAAGGATTCATGTAGCATTGTGGGCATATAGGGCAACATCAAAGTCAACAAAAAGATTCTCCCCATTTTAGTTGGTTTATGGCATTGATCCAGCTTCTTCCTATTGAGTTTGATATTCCCACCGTGAGAGTTATGAAAATGAAAAGATGGATGAAAATTATTTGGTAAAGGAAAGGTTGTTACATCTCTATTTGCTAGAGGAAATGAGGGAAATAGCAAAGGATACAAGCTATAATAAGAAAATGAAGCGAAGTAAGAGTACTTTCATCAAAAGATCATCTCGGTCTCCATTTTAGGATAATGCCTTGGTCCTAGTATATGATTCCCGATACAAAAATATGAGGCATATAAAAATTCTTCCCAAATGGATGGGCCCCTCTGCATAATAGTAGTGAAAATGGTACATATTGACTAGAGGAATTGGATGGTACTCCCATTACAAAATGGGTCAACCACGACAAGTTAAATATTTTCACACTAGCTTCCAGTGTAATGTACATAATAGTCTACTCCAAGGATGGAGTAGAAGCTGTGAGGGGGGAAGATGTCGACACTAAAATTTTCCTCCGTAATTTCTATTTCATTAATGTATGTATTAGGAATAGGATGTTGTTAAGTATAATTAGTAGTGGCATCCGATAGAAGATAACGACACTGCCAATATGACACCGCCAATAATGTACAATATGGTAATAGTCAAAGTACAATAGGAATGTTGTGGTAAAAAGTAAATATTTGTCGTAAGTGGTCCGAGTAATGTTAAAAGGGTCAAAATTCAATAGGGTCTACATGATTTAGAATTAGAAATATTATATTTGTAATAATGACAAGGAGTGATGTCATAAATATTTTGTATATTAAATTTGTGTAATATCTATAAAGGTGGAACCCATGTGAGATGATAAGGTATATCTTATCTTAAAAGATAAGCCTACATATAAAGGTAAGAGTTTAGGCATGGAATATGATTGATCGGAAGATATGCCCTATCCTATCTTAAAGATAGGGTGGATAATCCTGAATTTCTATAAATAGAGAGGCCACTCCCTCTCATTTATCATAGAACAAAGTTGTAATAATTATTTTATGAATAAAGGATTCATTGTGAAGGTGTGTTAAGGAAGCCATCAAGATGAGTAAATGTGAAGTTTTTCCCATAACTATTGTTGGAAAACAAGTGGATTTGGTAACACTTGAGTAATTCATGTGTGAGATTGTAAAAATTTCATATTAATAATATATTTTACGCTTATATTTCAGATTTGTCATCATTCTTTTATATCATAGTCTATGGCATTCTAGTGTTATGTCTATTGTTGTGTTTCCATATTACCACCACTAAACCAAAAGCTATGCATTATCAAATAATCATAAAGACAAGGATTTCCCGGTGAAATATTACTAGAGTTCGGATTGGTGTTGATAGGCACAAACACAAGTGTGTATTTATCAAGGTTGATTCTCAAAAGGTGAAAATGATTGCATGTCACATTAGGCCATATGGAAGGACCTCCGGATTATCAAAAGGGATTTTCTTGCATGACAAAAGGAAAGAAATGATTAGAAAACTATCAAAAGGGATGACATGATGCCCTATTCATACTTAAGAGAGTAAAAACATGATTAGCTCACATCGCTTTCCTCTTGACAACACAAGATGAGATATTTTCAAGAGGATAACAATAAATTAAATTGTATGTTGTAAAGAGGAATATTCTCTTAGAGACTCATGTTTTTGTGGGGAAAACCTGAAAAGTGAGTGAGTGAAATTGTATAAATGTGATGAGAATACTCTCAAGATGCACATGGGGTTAAAATTTTCTGAAATTTTAGAAAAGAAAGGTGTAAACCGAGAGAAGCCATTTTTCAAATCACATTTTTGATAAACCTATTAATTACATTATATTTTAAATAATTTCATGTCAAGATGGTTGTAAGTTTACAACCATTGAAAAACATCGAGACCGCAAATGAAACTTTCCTCACTGATGAATTTTATGAGTTGTAAGTTAATTGTGTTTGATCATGAGCATTGTTGTGTCTTCTTTTAAGTTGAGAATTTTCAAAATAGATACTCATGTTCATGTTGCAATATTATGTTAGGAATCCCTATGAGTCACAATATTTTTTCCTTTTGGTAGCATCTTGGTAATTACAATTGTGTTGTTAGGAGAGCTTTCATTTCATTGCCAATAAACAATTTTAAATTCACTTTGCTTCCATTTTATTGATAAAGGTTGTTTATAAATCTATGAGTGTATCTTAGGTGTGATGGATCGGGGATTATTGATGTTTTATTGAGTTTTTGGCATGATATTTTATGTTTAAATTCTCAAAGAATGTGTGAAACCGTGTATTCTTGGGCTTCCATGGATGCACATCTTCAAGTTCAAGGTTTAATATTAGTTGTGTGAAGTTTTCTTATCTTCCCATTTGGAAGATCTTCCAACATTTTAAAAAAGTTCTCAAAGATTTGGTATAATCAACTTTATCTTGCTTAATTCCCCAACAAAATACATCCATAACTAATAAATCCTACAAGAACCACCCCTCTTCTTGCTTTGCTTATCCATAAATGATAAATAAATTTGTTAAATTTACCCATCCTTTACCCAAAATATGTAGAAGCGAGCTAGTTTTATTGTTCTCTTTAGTAACTCGAACCTTGCCTATGAGAAATGTATTTTCTATGGTGACAACTTGTGAGAGTTAGATTATGTTGCATTGACTATGTCTTCTCAAGGTTATTTCTCAATGTCCCGAAAAGGAGAGTTAAATATTTCTTGTCCATTATTTTCCTTACAAATACAAAGTTGTAAAATGGGTCCTCTCACCCTGGTTGAAGGCAAAACCTAAAGTAGTAGGGTAGGTCAAACCCTTAGGACGGTCCTATAAAATGTTTCCCAAGATCGAGTAGTAAAGAGATAGTTAGATCCTCTCCCCTCGGCTACAAACGATTCAAATTCTGATCTATGTTTTTCTAAACATCCCGCTCAGCTCGTTAATGCTTCTTCAATTCAAAGGGAGAACTGATTTGGGTACTAACACTATCAGAGTGGACTATTTTTGCAAATACAAATAAATATCGACCTTAGGTAATGTTTGAAGTATATGTGAATGCAAATTTATGATCTATATTCAATCCTTTATCCATCTTTGCAAAAAGTGAGCTAAATCATAATTCAATTGCTTGATATTTTCCTTGTTTGAGGAGGCTTTCCATTAAATATCACTCGGCTAGGAGTAAATGTTGATAAAGGATGATGAAATTTGCTAAGATTTGTTGAAATAAGTGTTCAGATTTAATTAACCAGTTGTTTCAAGTGGTTTATACATCTAAGATATAAGATCTTAGTAGAAAATCCATTCATCCTAGAGAAATTTGGTAAATACCAGTACCTTAAGTTTTAATTTTTGAGAATTTGTTGTAAAATTGAAGCAAGAAGGTCTTTCTTAAAGACATCCAAATAGAAAATTGTTTCTAGAATTGGGGAAAAAGAGTCAAATAAGAAGACAAATCTGAAACCATTATGCAATGGGAGATAGAAAGAAAAGTAATCCCTACTCCTAATTTGGATCCACCATTTTTTGAAGATTACTCAAGTGCGTGTGATCATTCTAGAATATATAGCCCGAGAGGTAACCTACATACTCCTATTTGGTGAGGGCACTTCCTTTGCAAATCATCAAAGTATTTTTCAATCCCCTTTCGTTGTTTCAAGATAGCAAGGTATATTATGAGAGGTTGTTATTAAGGGATTTATGCTTGGGAGATCATATTCCATTATTCTAAAAGCCAACAACTACCACCATCATTGTAAACCCATTGTTGTCAATATCCTTATCAATAACATTGATCAACCTCCACCTAGAACCCCTTTATTGTAAATGCATATCGACCCATAAATTTTAGGGGATGGTGGGATATCCAAATGCAATACTTGAATGATCTAAGAAATAGGTTATCAAAATTTCAAGAAAACAATGTTATTAGCAAGTGAACAACATCTTAGGATTTTTTTAACATCATGGAATATTTTGAGATCGAAATGAGGATGTATATGTAAAATTATTTATCCATACTTTAGAAGAAGATTCCTAGGATTGGTATAAATATTTGTTGGATATAAAATTGATCCAAGGTTTCTTCTATATGAATTTGAGAATATTAAGGAAAACCCTAATGATCCTGTTTCAAGACTTTAACATCGATTCAACAAAACTTTAAATAGACTTCCCCGCTATTGAGACTAAGTGATGAGTCTTGCTTAATTAAATATTGTGATGCCTTTGATAAGAAGGAACATATTATCTAAGGGACAAGGACCCTAAAAACCTAAGGTAAGCCTTCACAATGGTAGTGTAAATTGAGAATAATATCAAGGTCAGTAGAAAATCCTTCCAAGAGGGAGAGTGTTAAATTGATCAATCCCGAGAAGCCTCAGTGAGTAAAAGGTAGTGGATTTAGAAGAAGTTGTTAAAACCTTGGCAATGGTAGTAAAATAAATGTCATTCAAACTTGCCAAAGGTGTGGAGAAGGAAATATGACAGAGCTCTCGTGGCCATAATCAGCCTCAAGGATGAATAGATTTGGTGGTCATCCAAGAGGTGAGATTAGAAATGAAGATAAAGGAAAGTGATATATGGGGTCAAGAAGTAAACAACAACCTTAGATTGAAAATAAACTTGTCCCTGATACATTGACCGTAAGGGTGTCTATGGTTGAAGAGGAACATGTCATTGATTAGTGTGACATATGTTCATACCCCATCCTCCGTGTGATCAAAGTGAAGGGGGTGCAGATCCTAAAGATAACACCACTTTGGAGATGTATGTATGATGGATTGTCCTAATGATTCATAGTGTAGAGTTTCCTCCACTGAATTAATAAGTGCTCTGGACTTTTCAAAGTTTTTGGGATTGCATCCACCGGGTTTATCCTCTTCCTTCTATTGGTGATGTTGAGATTGATATGGTTCAGGGTTTCGAATTGCCTAATCATGAATTTGAGTACTTAAGGGCTCTCATGATTAAGAATTATGATTGAGGAATTCCTTTTGAGGACCAAAGAACTTTTGATGAACACGGTAGTAGCTCAAGAAAAAAATACAATCTCATAAGTAAAAATGTCAAAGGTGTTGGTTGTCAAATAGGACTTCAAGAAGAGCAACAGTCAGGGGACAAGAAGTCCCTCCTCTTTAATGGGAGAGGTTCCCTTATTCAAAAACGAACCTATTTACACATATACAAAGTATGGTTTTCTTGTGGAACTTGGATATTATGAAAGTGTTTTCTATAAGGATCATCAATTACAAAAGGACTGAGGAATGAAAATGCGAGAAAGAGCAGAAAGGCACCATTCAGAATTATAGATGACAGAGTAATTCCTTATGCATGCGAGGGTACAGTGAATTAGAACAAGATCATTTGTATCATATTAAGAAGATGAAATTTGAAAAGACACAAAGTTCTGTAAATAACATCTGTGAGAATACAAAGCTTCTCAGCATAATACAGATAAATGATCTAATAAAAGTAAATGAATAGCTTGGGAATAAAGGAAACCGGATAGACAAAGAATGAAAAGTCCTTCTGTATTGATTTCTTTAAGATTTATTTACACTTTCAGAAATAAGCCAAGTTCTTCCTCCTTCAAAATGGCGAGGAGAGGCCATTATATAGTTTACAAATCAGTTACTCTCAAGAACTACTTTTTTACTAAATATTAGTTAAAAGGGTTGCTAATCGCAATACCCCAACCGATTACAACAAAAACGAGAGAAAGAAGGGGAAGAGAAGAGAAGAATTAGGAGAAGAAGACAAGGCAGGTTGCTTATGACTCGGGAGGGATCCACCGACTTTAAGATCCACCTGTCTCGAATCTCTTCAACGCTCTCGCTATGTCTCTTCCATGTGGAACTCGATGTGTTGCGTGAGACTCGAGTCCAAAATCCGAGGCACTTCTCCATTTCTTTATCGAACTCGACATGAGTATGATAATCCTTGTTCGCTTCCTCTATAGCCGATTGAAGAGAGCAGATCTCCTTCATCTTTTCTTTGGAAATGGAACTCTCCTTGAATAGATCACCCTTGAAAAAAGCTCTGAATTGAGCTTTGATTTCTTGTAAGGAGAGAGGCACACCAGAAGTCTCATCATGAAGATGGCAATGTATATCTTTGAAGGCAGATATAACTAGTGTTTTGAAGGCCTCACCCTTCTGCCAGCTATTCCTTAATTCTCCCAAAGCCTCCTCCAGGACCTTGATCTTCCATTCCACGCTGTAGACCTAGGACTTTGACAAATTATCCTTTGTATCCTCGAAGACTTTTCTTGCCATCAAAATATTTTCATCTGTTTGTCCCATGAGGCGGAGGTCTACTATGCAACTGCTCCAAAGTTTAAGTTCTTTATCAATGCTCCCAATAGTGGAGGAGAGCTTCTGTTGCAAATTACTCACCTTCCCATGGAGTTTGAAGGCTTCATCAATAAAGTTTAATCCTGCAACCAACATATCATCCACCATGGCCTCCATGGCTCTTCCATATACGGAATACTTGTGCATATCTTTGATACTCTGTACTTCATCCCGCCTGAAATTACAGTGGTGCAGTAGTCAATGGGGTAGGGTCCAAAACTTTGTCCTTGGACAAAAGAGATTTGATGAAACTTGTAAGAATCTGGGCTTGTTCCTCCAACTGTTCAATGGTTTGCTGCCCTTTCTCTACCCTCCCAATGACTCTGGTAACTGTTTCCTGAAGATTGTGGATCTCACCTTCAGGGGTAGACTCTCCCATGGGAATTCTTGAGAGCTCAAGATCAGACGCTTGCAGATCTTGTTCTGGCTTGTCTACCATAGGCTTGGATATCTCCAGGAATTGCTGGCCCTGAGCATCAGACACTATCCTAGAGGTAATTCTAGCTTTTTTGGCATGAGAAGGAGGAGTAGTGCCTAACAAGGCTGCCACAGCATCAAAATTTGGTCCTGAGCTCCAGGAGGAAGACTTTCTCTTCCTGCTATCGACAAGAGGCTGCACCCATGCAAAAGAGGAGGAGGAAGAAGCAGGTGGGGCAAGAGGACCAAGAGACAGAGAACTCATGGCGCCCAAGGTTTGTACTACTATTGCCTCGAGTTGAGATATGAGTGGAGCGCTTGAGGCAACTGGTGCAGAGGAATCAACAGTGCTTGGAAGTTCAGTGCTCTGGACTTCTTTGTTCTTATCCATTGGGGCTTCAGGGGCACTTGCAGGAGCTGGCACTTCACTCTCTTCACTTTCACTGAGAACAATAATGTTCTCTGGTCCCAAAGCAATTCTGCATGCTTTCTCAAGGGATCTTCTTCCACAGGCTCCTTCTTAACTTCTTTGAATTTCTTTTGATACACCTGGGTGGATGAGGAAGGAGTAGAGACTGCAAGTCCTTGAGTTGATGAGGCAGGAGGGGTTTGCACAGGTGCTTCTGATCTGGGAGTTGATGCTTCCCTCATTGGTGTTGAAGCATCCTTGGAGGAGGATTCCCTTGAGTGCCTCCTAAGCTCACGGACTTTCCTATCAAACCAGATCTTGGTCCTGACTAAGACTGGAGCCAGGATTTCAGCCAAATCATCTTTCTCCTTTTTGAACCAATCCAAGTCCTCCAAGGGAGTGTGTTTGACCACATTGTCATACTCATATGAGTACAGGTCAGAATTATCATCTTGAAGCCCTTCAGGAACTTGGTACAAATTGAGTCCCTGAATCAACTGTAGGGAAAACCTGCCATAATGCCTCCTTCTGGCTTCAAAATCATCAGCACAGTCAGCCCAATAGTCCTCTGTATCTACCCTATGATGATAGGTTATCTTGATATTCTGCTCAATAAACTTCTTCAAGTCAAAACAAGTTCTTGGCTTGAAGAAATGGACAGTGATGGGAGCTAGGGCTCTTTCTATATTTTGTGCATCTAGGGTTGTTTTGTAGGTGTAATTTCCCAAAGAGATGGGGAAGTGCAAACCAGTAATTTTCTTGTCTCTGCAGGTTCTATGCAATTTGTCCAATTTCCTACACACTTCTATCAAGGCCATCTTGTCATTTCGAACATAGGGAGCTAGAGAGGGTGCTCTCATAGCAGCCAAGAAGCCCGATATAGGAAAATTTTATGAATTGGATAAAATAAGCACCGTAGTACGATATCAGACTCATGGCTTCATCAGAAAATCTTCTCGTTGTGTCACTCTCAAGAAGCCTGACCATGTACATGGTGAAAGCATCATTCACCCTTCGGAAATTGTGATTGCTGGTCTCTAGGGTGAACTATGGGCAGTAGGCATACACGGGGTCATCCTTGTGAGCATCGATGTATGAAAAGCCAAACCATTGCCTCGATGCTGCTAGAGTATACATCAGGTATGAAGTCATATAGAATTTCTTAGTTTGCTATACATTAGACAGCTGCTCCGCTAGGTTCATACTGATGATCTCTGCCCAGTTGATATTCTGAGTTCCCTCGCACACCATATTGATAAGCGGGCACATCCAGAAATGGAACTCATTTGTAGAGGGTAAACCCATGACCTGAGCCAGTAGGATTATGAAATCTGACAATTCTTCATTGAAATCCACACGGAAAAGAGTCTTGGACAGACGAGATGCCCCCTTCTTAGGGTTTTTTAGCCAGGACTTCGCCACCCGCACCTTATAGTTATCACTGTCTTGATTGAAAAGGGCCTGTGCTTGATTCTGGGAGATAACTATAGCATTGTCCATTTCTGGAATCCTTAGTGTAGTGCCAATGGCGGCAGCGTCAAGTTTGGCGATGAGCTCCCCGTGCACGTTTGTCAATTCACTCGAATCAGGGTTGAAATGAGCCCCGCATGAGAGCACTGTGTCTGCGCATTGCACCGAGATAGGGAAACCACCAAAGCAAAGCCGATCTGCCATGAATCATCTCGTGCCATCGGTGAAGGGTTCACATCTGTCATCCTTGTCCAAAAATCTCCAAAGTCAAGGTGGCGAACTTCACTGTCCTTGATATCGGGAACGGCGGACTCGAGTGGTGAAACTTGTTCTCCCGCCCGAATTTGATTTTCATGTTGATAGTAACTCGTAGAGCAGAGTCAAGCAAGCTAGACTTGGGATGGAATTGCAGGGGGAATGGATATGCGTGCAGGTGAATTTTGGTCATAAGGGTTCGAGCAATAGATAGCATGAAAGCAGTGTGCAAAAAAACGCATAAGGGCAAGCCATATATAGCCATTTAGGAGAGAGAAAGGTAATAAATGCGCATTAAATACATATCTACCAAATTGAAAAGCAAGATATTCAGGTAGAGCGGAAAAATTAGCATGAATGGCACTTGGTTCATTTGGGACACGAGGGATGTGAAAGCGCGAAGTACGCGGTTCGGCCGATTCGGGCGATGTGGGGAAAAGACGCACAAATGCTTTTGGGACATGCGGGACAAAAGTATGCGGAATACATGAATCGGGTGAATCGGGTGAAAATGGAACAACTGGTCCGGTGAACTTGGGACATTTGGGACAAAAGTTCCGACGGGCCCGAAAAGAACAGACTTCGATAAACCGGCCGATCGGGGAATAGAGGGCCCAATTGAACTTGGGACACGCGGGACAAAAATGTCCGACAGGCCCGAAAAACACACAAAATGACCCAAAAACGCAGATTTTCCCAATTTCTTGACTTTTCACATTATCAGTACAACAGAAAAGACACTTAATCTCAAAATTTTAAAATTTCAACTTCTGAAAAGCATGGGAATTTTGAGTGGACAACAAAAGGAGGGGGCCACAACCCAAACCAAAATCCCCCTTCTCACTAATATCCCAAAAGATCCTTTCAAGAAGGATACGCTTAACAAGGGCCCAACTATTCCAAATAAATCCTTTACCCTTGTCCATGCCCAAGCCATGAAGATTCTCATACCACAAGAAGAAGCAATTACTCTCCCTCCAAAGACAGTGTTACCCAAATATACCCCTTGTGATATGGCTAAGATTTTGAGTCATATTAAAGTCATTATACCTATTGTTTAATTACTTAGGATCCTTGATCACAAAGAAAAGGGAATTTGAATATTTGGGATTCAAGGAGGAAGTTGTGCCCCTAGGTAAGGACATAAATAGTATGGACACTCCCCTGTCATTACAGAGTTAGAATTTCCCAGGCATTGGAAAACATAGGAGAGTCTCCTCAAGTGTGTTTCGGTACTTATCTTATTGAATACCAACTTTATGTTGATCCCTTTTATACTACCTTAATCATTAAGGAAAGAATTGTGTTCAATTGTATGTTTGATTCAAGGGATTTGTGTAATGTGATGCCTCTTGAAGTAATGAATGAATTGAACATCAAGATAATAGAAGCCTTTGGAAAGTTCACAACTATGGATTCAAGGGAGGTGCCAATGATTGGGTATGTTCAAGGATTCATACTGATATTATCATCTTACCCCGGTAAGTATTTGACCATGAATGTAGTTATCATGGATTGCCTTGTAAAATGGGGTATGTTACTATCAAGAAAATGGACTACTAGTGTTGGTGGAAGAGTACAAATGGATATTTCATAGGCCACCATACCTAGAGAAGGGAACTTGGTGAGAATTTTTTTGCATTTGATTAAAGATCCCGACAATACTTCTTATGAAGTGTTATATGTAGATGTGGACATTAATAACTTTTTCGACTATGTTGATTTTGAGGAACATGGTATTAATAAGAGTAAGTATCTTAAACAAATTGGTGCTCCTTGGACTTTGATGTTTCATGGGGCTTGCTTCAAGTTGGGTAATTATGCTGGAGTTGTCCTTGTATTCTAAGTCAAGAAATTTTTAATTTCTCCTTCATGTTTAAATTTGAATGCAAAAATAATATTGCACAATATTAGGCATTGATTTTGGAATTAAGGATTGCATGGAGGTATGGTATCAAGGACATAGTTGTTAAAGGAGACTCGAGTTGGTGGTCAAACAAGTTAGAAAATTGTATGCTACAAAGAATCAAAGGATGAAATAGTATAAGCATGTAGTTTGGGATTTTATTGAAATGTTTAACTCCTTTAATATATTATATCATGACGTAACTCGAATGTTGAAGAAGATAGGTCAAGAAAGGTATAGATCTAGGTTTAAAAACTATGTTGTTTCTCCTTACATTGATTATGATATTGAAATATTGTAAAGACCATGTGTTCTCGTGAAACATTGACAAGTATTTGATGATGACGCCTGTGTTAAGAGGTTATTGTAGAGTGAAGGAGTATTTATTGATCATTGCAATGATTGTGAACTAATGGTCAAAATATGTGATGGGAAAGAGACTCTATTTGGTAAATCCATAATCCAATTGAAAACAAACATGATCCCAGAGAGGTTGGTGGATTTAGAATCCAACTTTGATAATGCAGAGATGGTGGTTCATAGACATATTTCAGCCTCAAGGGATGTGGAAGAAGATAGTCTACGAACTCAAGAAAAATATAGAAAAGTATGGTTCTGGAAGTAATATTAGTAAGGAGGAAAAACAATCCTATTTTGAGTTGTTAAAGTAGTACCAAGACCGCTAGCATGGTCTTACTCATAATTGAAGGCATATGGGGAGGATCTATTTCAACACGAAATACCTTGGGAACCTAATGCTAAATCATGTAGGAAAAAGCATACGATGATTAATCCACTTCTCTCCCTCAAGATGCAAGAAGAACTCAAGAAGTTAAGGATAGAGGGATAATATAGCCAACACGACATTCTTCATGGGTGGATGATTTAGTGCCTGTAAGAAAAAAATAATGAAGACATAAGGATTTGTGTGGATTTTAGGAATTTGAATAAAGCCTCAATTAAAGATAACTATCCATTGCCTAATATGGATAACATGCTACAATTGGTCACTAGATTTGAGTTACTTTCCACATTAGATGGATTCTCATGGTATAACTAGGTGGTTGTAAAGCAATCACAAATAATCAAAACTTCTTTCACCACTCCATGGGGTACCTAAGGTATATGTGAGAATGCCATTTTTCCGATGAATGTTGTGGCTACGTTTTCAAAGAGAAATGGATGTTGCATTCTTAGGTTACATCAATGATTTCATTGTAGTTTATCAAGATGATGTGATAATATTCTCTAAGAAAAGAAGTGATCACTTGAGTCATGTAGAGAAGATGTTGATTAGATGTAGAGAATATGGCATCTCATTGAATCAAGAAGTGCCACTTTGGGGTTTAGAAGGAATTTTTTTGGGGCACATTGTATCAAAAGAGGGGGTTATGGTTGACCCTGAAAGAGTGGAAGAAATCAGTAAAGTTCCTGTCCCAAAAACTAGGAAAGGGATTCAATCCTTCTTTGGTCAGATAAATTTTATTATGATATTCATTTCTAACTTTGTTAAAATGACTATTCCCATTACAAGCATGCTAAAGAAGGACCAAATTATCAAATGGGAGGAAGGAGATATACAAGATTTCAATGAGAATAAAAGAGGCATTAAAAAACACTTCATCATTAGCAACCCCTGATTATAAGAAGGCTTTCAAGATATTCTCCTTTGCATCTGAAAATAATATTGCATTTGTATTATTGCAAAAGGACGAAGAAGGAAATGAAAGGCCCATTGAATTTTTTAATAAATCCTTGCATGGGGCCAAATTAAAGTATACCATTATGGAGAAGTAGTCCTATTGTCATGTAAACGCACAATGATAAAATTGATAATTTTAAGCATGACAACTATACCCCGTGTCGAATTTTCAAGTTTTACCATTCCAAGGCACCCCAGTCTACCTCCAGTCAAGTGACCTACAAGTTGATGTTAACTTAGTCCCTTAAGTGATTTAGGAAAGTCAATTGAAACCCCAAGGTGATTTTAGGAGTTCTTGGAAAATGTAAGTTTTGGGCAAAGGTAAATGCAGGAAGGGCTATCACTAGCCTTCCTAGACTAGAGCATCCCCTAGAGTGGAATGGAGGAGAAAATATGACATGGAGATGAATTGAAGGCCTATAAACATCATTAAGTGATTTAGGAAGATTCAAGAAGGATTTTGAAGAATTTGGAGCAATTTGATCAAAAACAAGGTTCACAGGTGTCTAAGCAAAGGCATAGGGTCAAAAGAGATGCTAAGCTTCAAGAAGTGATTTCGGGAGCTCTGGATGGAGTTATGATCCAAATTAACCTCATACAACCTCCAAGATCACCACTTTAGCCCCTAGGTGCTCATGGGAACTCAAAACCTCAACTGTTGGATCAGTGACAAGTGTTAGGTCGATGCACATTATGTAAATTGATTCCCCGCATGTTCCTTTTTTCTAGTGGAGATGAGGGACATAAAAATTATCCCAGCCAAATAAATGTCTCCTAGTCCTCCATACGACTAGTTTCCAACCCCTAGTGCTTCCATATTGCTTTTAAACTTAAATTCTCGGTGTTGGATTTTTTGTCATGTGTCGCGACTGTGCGCCTCATGTAAATTGATGTCCCTATCATACCTTAATGCTTTATGGAAATGAAATGACGGACATTAAATTTTTCCTCACTCCCGCATTGCAATTTTTATGAATATTTTAAATCCTTCCTTCTCGCTTTTGTTTCTTGCTACTAACCTTTCATAGCTTCACTATGCCATTTTATCTACAACTTGTCTAGAAGCTCCATACACAATTCAGACCTCAAACTAGCTCCATCATAGAAAAAAGACGCTCAAATCCATGAGAATGCAAATCCTTCAAGGAGAGATTGACCAAAAGAGCCGAAGAATTAAGAACAATGAATGAAGAATGAAGAACGAAGAACGAGGAACGAAGAAACGAAGAATGAAGAACAAAGAATGAACAACGAAGAACAAAGAACGAAGAATGAAGAAGGAATAACGAAGAATGAAGAACGAAGAACGAAGAATGAAAACAAAGAATGAAGAACGAAGAATGAAGAATGAAAAATGAAGAATGAAGAACAAAGAATGAAGAACGAAGAAAGAATAATGAAGAATGAAGAACGAAGAATGAAGAATGAAGAACAAAGAATGAAGATTAAGAAGAAGAAGCTTGAAAATCTCCATTTCTAGAAGTAAAAATTCAAAGAGATCTCTGCAAAATAATACATGGAACTAAAGTGACTCATAATAATAATGGATGATTATCTCCTTACCTAAGATATAGTGACAACAATTATTGACGCCTTGCATGATGGTGTACAAATTTTTTTCATAGGTGGAGTAACATTAATCCATGTCACTAAATGTATCTAAGTGATATGAAGTTAGATGTCTATGCTATGTGAGTACTACACCAAGTGGATAGTCAAAAACATTAGTATGGTTTCAAAGTGTTGGAAAATAGCAAGAATTTCCAAAATAAGTGTTGTATAGAGGTATATTTTGAGCTCCTCGACTGACACTTAGTTTCATAGGAGTCTAGTGGAAGGAACCTCAATTTTTCTATGTATGATCTTGTTGTGAATCCATGATATGTGCGAGAACCCAAAGATGAACATAAGGTAGAATTTATCTGTGTCAAAGAAAATCCCTAAATCATTTGATATTTTTCATATTTAACCAATCTTTAATTACCTTTATATTCTTTAGATGTAATTGTATTCCTCCACGATTGATGATCTAGATTAGACACTAAATGTTTGTGGTGTTGAATATACTCTTGGCTAAGTTTTATTAATTGTGATTGAGTAATGTGTCTAAGATATGCAAGGCATGCTCCTCCATAAATTTTTGTAGATGATAATATCATCTAAGTAGAAAATCATGGAGTTGGTGAAGTGATGAAGTATTTTGTTCATCAAATACATGATTATTGGTGGTGCATTGGTTAAACCAAAGGGCATAACTAACTACTTTTACAATGCTTCCTTTGTCATGAAAGTTTTCTTCCAGACATCTTTAGGATGGAATATTATCTGATGGTACCTTGACATGAGGTTGATCTTGGTGAAATATTTTGTACCTTAGAGATGGTCTAGAGGTCATCAACATGTTCTATTGATACCAATTATTCATTGTTATCTTCGTGAGTGCACAATTGTCGCGCACAAGTACTAACTACCATATTGTTTTGGGTGTGAAAACTATTGGGCTTCCAAAAGTAGAAGAGATAATCCAAATATTTTATTGATGAAGAATCTCTTGGATCTGGCGTGATACTTCATCATTCTCTAAGTTTTACCAATGATACAATAGATTATTTGGAAGAAGTGATCCAAGACCTAATTAAATCAAAGTTGGGGATTTCAAAACACTTATCGGACCTTGTTGGTATAACTCTTAAACTTGTGGCTCCTAGTAACACAATTATCCAAAGTAAACTTCCAAGTATAAGCTCAACTAAACCCCAAACCTCTTAAATATTCAAAGGAATATTTGCGAGAGAAACCATAATGTACTATGTGATGATGGTAGAGAGAAATGACAATAATCATTCCTATTTATATAATATCATAAGATGGAGTCAATTTACTTTATTTTATGGTATTGACCATTATCAATGCACTTTGCTAGAAATAAGGTTCTATTTGACTGTATCAACCATGGTCAATGTAATTGGTCACAAATATTCTCGCTAAAAGGTAGGGAAACGAGACAAAATGGAGGTAGATGATGCAGAGTAAATAAATTCAAACCAATGCTTCAATTTTTTTATAAACCTCTTTTAATTATCTACTATGTTCTAATACCAAAATGATGCAGAGGATGAATAAAATCAAATCAACATAAACACAATTAGTTTCAAGATCAAGTAAACGTCCAAGTCTTCTTAAGCTCCAATATACAATTCTAGGCCAAAAGGCCAAAATTTAGGTAAACACTGATTTAAGGGCTATTATACTAGTTCACACTCCTCATATACTCCATTTCTTGATATAAAATTCCTCAAGAACATTCATTAGTGCAACAAGACTCCATTTGTTCAATTTCACCCTTAACCTTAAGATAAGGTTGTCATCTATAAAAGCATGCAAAAATTATTTTTCCACGCTATTAAAATTGAGTCAAAAGAATGTATACACACTTTAGATTACCTTTATGGTCCTTCTACTTCACCCAAAATTTCACACTTTGTACCTCAACCGAGTTTCTTCAAATAACCAAGAATCAAGCTTTCCAACTAGGACTAATTCCTTGTAGTTTTATTTTCATGAAAACCTTATTGTTTTGATCAAATTACAACACTTAATAAGAAACCAATTACATATTTCGACACCCTTTATCAATTTTATTCTTCTCACCATTTTTTAGGCTCTAACTCATATGACAAGTCCTTAAAGTGTACTCTCACTGTTAGAATTAGGTCTTTAGATATTCTAAATTGAGTTTTCAAATTTTATAATAATGCCTTCATATGGGTCACGCAATTCTAAAATCATGTTAAACCTCTTATATAATCCTTTCACAAGTCCTTGTTAAGTCTCAACTCTTCACCGACTCCCAAACACACCATTTCCACTTTCTTGTTTTCTTTGTGCTTTGTTCTGAAACGAATTTCACCGTTTATCTTGCTTTTAGGTATATAAACTTAATGTTACCTACTTAAAAATAGGCAATAATATTCCTTATCACTAATTCACCACTGTTCACTTTGGAATAAATATTCATCCACACTACTAAACACCTTTTGAATTTTATTCCTCAAAACTTGTTCATGACTGTGAAAACAGGGTATAGGACTGATTTTGAAGTTTCCTTCAATAATTACCTTATGGTTCATTATTTAAACCTTGTTTACACCTAAATTAGGTTTTCATTTTCCATACCAATAAGATTCAATAGGTATAAAGGACCAATATTAAGTATTTTTTCATGTTCTTCTTCTAAACCCTCAAAACTAAACTTTTCATACACAGCTAGACCGAGTTTTAGACTATTGACTTGTCAAAACTCCTCCATTAAAAATGAAAATTCATCAAATCCTTCTTCATGTCTCATACCACCTTCATGCCAGTGTTTAGCTTCTTTCACATGATGCAATGCAAGTTATGGTTGTTTTTCACTTTTTCTTAAACCTTAGACATGTTACAAATCGAGAGCTATAATTCTTACGATTAATTTGTTTAAATTTTTTTGGATTCTTTAAATTCTATTAAAATATCTACAGACCTTCCCTCAACTTCTCCAAATCCTATCAAGCTTATTTGACTACTGTACCAACACTTATGATCTTTAAACTCTTTATTTACTATTCTTAAGGGGACTATATTCATCAGTGGTTCATGTCTTATCCAATCAGTATGGATTCTACTAACTTATAGGCTTTCCTATAACCTTGATATGTTGTAAAAAGTCACAATGCATATACATCCTCTCAGAATAATACCTCTAAGTGATTCATTCACAATTCATTCCTTTACAAATCACAAGAACTTCAAACAATTGACATACTTAACAAAACACACTAAATCAATCTTCAATGGGATTTAAGGCTACATGAACCCTACTTTCTACTATACATAAAACCATGGTATAATCTTCATAGCATGTATAATCAAAATATGCACCAAAAATACAAATTTTCCTTTCTAAATGTAATATTTAATCTCAAATGTCATCTAGTCTATAACCAAATATGAGAAACCATGTCATACAAGTTATATTACTAATCATAAATCACTATATCTTAACTATACCAAGCATAAAAACCAAGAGAAATATGAACACACATATTCTATCATAAATTCAACACATATTACAAGAAAATTAATCTTTATTCATTATAAGACTTTTTATACAAGATTCTCATGATCATATACAGATCTTCCTGAGCCATGATGGCTCTCTAACACATCTCTCAACCTATTTTCTCCTCCTTCAAAACCTAAAAACTCCTCATTTGAATACCTCTATCAAGACTTGGAAGGTGGTTACAACTTGACTCTAGAAATCAAATTGAGGTAAGGACTGAGGTTAACATAATAGGCCCTAATTAGATAGGTGATAACACTTCATTTCCATCACATAGTGGTCTTTTACAATCTCTTACATCATTTATTCTTCCTATCCTATCACCTAGACCACTAAACATCACTTAGGAAATTCAAATATTTGAATGGCCCATTTTGGAGGGAAAACCCCAAATGGCCTTATTACAAACATGAAAGGCATAACTAAGTTGGGAAACATAAAAACACACTAAACCATGCCCCTAAAACCTATCTCACTTCCAATATTACAAAGGAAACCAAAAATGGATATTTACATGCTTGATGCTCTTACATCAAAAGAGGGAAAATAATTTTAAGAGGTATGAAGGTGTTAACGGAAAATGTGAAGGTGATAATACTAAAATATCAAGTGGTCTTAAATATATATAAATAAAG
Source organism: Taxus wallichiana var. yunnanensis (assembly GCA_018340775.1). Classification (NCBI taxonomy): domain Eukaryota; kingdom Viridiplantae; phylum Streptophyta; class Pinopsida; order Cupressales; family Taxaceae; genus Taxus; species Taxus wallichiana. The sequence goes on along the minus strand of CM031242.1, from coordinate 459,511,491 downwards.
GTATTAAGAGGTTATGGGAAGTTAGGGTGATGCAACACATAATACTTTTCTCACTAAGAATTGTTAATTAGAACAAAACTCTTGATATGCTCCTTAAGGTTACACACTTATGGATATTACTCGCACCAACTACCCGCAAAGATAAATTATAAGTAAAAGTGAAAAATATGGTGTATAAACAAATTAATTACCATGTTTTCTACATGGATTTATCAATTTCATTTGATAAGTCCGTATGAATAACATCATCAATCATCACGTAGAGTGAGTCAAACACTAGAAAAACCAATTAAGCATCACAAATTATATTAATACAACTAGGAATAATTATAAATTGGTTATAGATTAGTAGAAATCATTTATAAAAATTAGAAATTACATATCAACAATAAAAATGTAATAAAAGATATTAATTTATAACCTATTGGTTATTTGAATGAACATGTGAGGTGAAAGAAACACACGGTTTCTATAAAGTAGATTAATTAAAATGTCCCTGATTTGATAATTGGTAAACATGGAATACCAAAGTCTACTAGTTATAAGTGTCAATTTTTTTGAAGAAATTTCTTGTTCCATCATCGTCATCACTATCACATGGAGGTTGAACAATTGTAATACCATCTAGTTCGAGTGTGTCAATTTTTTTATTTGTATTGAATTACATTTTTTTGCACTTTTTTACACGTTACATTATTTTTTAACTTAATATTGTTGTTTTACTATGTGCTTCCATCTTATTTTACTTCATGTATCTCCATTTTTAGTTCAATATTGAGATTTTGGCATCACTACATTGATAGAAGGAAGTGAGGCTAAACACAAAGGTCTTATTATATGATCAAACATGGGCCATAAAAACATACCGAGAGGATGCTATGCTATAATGGTATCAATGTCATATCGACAAAAAAATTTAGGGATATTTTGTGCTAGAAGCTTTCCAAATCAATTACCTATTATCCCAATTTTCCCCCCGACAAAATTAATCAAACACGACCCCGCATTGAAGAAAATTGGAAGGGTCGGTTTAGTCCTCATGAGCTCACAATCGATCCCAAATGAAGGGGAAGGCAGGCTCGACAATGGAGTTTAAGCAAGGCTCTGGTGAGGGAGGCCAATGACGTTAAAAGAGTTAAGAGGCTCAACAGAAAGAAAACAGAGAAAGAGGAGCAGGCCCGAAATGGCTAAGGAAAGAAGAGACAGAGAATCCTTCACGTGTCCAATCAAGTGCATCTACAAAGGTCAAGCCCAAAAGGTGGTCTCCAACAAGCACCATCCCGCCACATGTCTCAATGGTGCACCTCTAGAGGTCAGGTCCAAACAGGGTCTCCAAATGTGTGTGGAGCTTCCACGTGTCTAAGGTCTGATGAGTTGCTCCTAAATGGGTGGAAAAGGGACAAAGCAGCCATTTAATCGACTAAGTATAAGAGAGTCGGTGGAAGCCTACGCATGCCTCATCGATGTAACTTCGAAGTGAAACCCAAGGACAAGACGACCTAAATGTGCGTGAAGCTTCCACATGTCCCAAGTCTGAAAAGGAGACAGAGTCAGCAGTTGAAAAGTCTCAGAGTAGGAGAAAGAGCCACATGTCATCTCGGTGCAATTTTAAAGGTGCAACCCAAAGTGGAGACTCAAACAAGCTTAGGCTCGCCACGTAGTCAGGGTCCAATAGAAGTCAAATGGTCGCTGGACCCAAATCGCTTAAGTATAAAAGGACTAGTAGAATCCTCCATGTGTCTCAACGATGTAAATTCAAAAGCACGACCCAAAGAGTGACCCCAAACTAGCACCAACCCTACACGTGTCCTGTGGGTCCGAAAGGTAGAGTCATCAATTGAATCGGCTAAGTATAGAATGACCAAAGGGAAAGAGCCACGTGTCACCAGTGTAACTTTAAAGGAAAAATCTGGAGGTAGGTCCCAAATGTGCGCTAAGACTCCATGTGTCCAGGGTTAGACATGGCCCCATAAAATAAAAGGAACTTAGCCAAAACATAAAGAAACAAAGCAAAACTACGGAAGGAGCCACATGTCCTGCTTGGCACTTTTTCAAGAGGTGAACCCAAAAGGCAGTCCCCAAACAAGTTCCAACCCACCACATGGTCAGAGTCTAAAAAGGTAAGGTTTTCCATTGAAAATTCCAAGCTCAGGATAGGCTAATGGAAGCCTCCACGTGCCTCATCCACACAAATTCAAAGGTAGAATCCAAAAGTAGTCCCCAAACATGTGCCAGCTCTCCACGTGTCTCGGGTTAGGCACAATGTCTCCGCCAATAGGGGGCTTAGGTAGAATACAAAGGAAATAGAGCAGGCCCATAGATGATGCCATGTGTCTCTTCGGCGCAACTTCAAGAGTGTGGAGGAGGAGGTGAAACCTTGAGACGCATGGGGCCACCACATGGATATGTGTGAATAGACTCCAGACCTGAAGTACCTTCAAGTGGCCATATATTTTGATTAGAAGCTCGAATTGAGTGAGAGGGGATGTTTTAGAGAGCTCTCAAAGACTTGATACCCACCTATCACCATTAATGTCTCGACTACCATTTTTAGGTGGTGAAGTCTCCCACCTACAACCATGATGAAGAATGGGTTTCCCTTCTTTCCCAGCAAGGAACAATGATGGGGGCATGGGTGTTACGCAGTGAGACTCATCATTGTGGCAAGGGAATTCAATTCTCCTTCAGGGGTGGTTGAACAGGGTTCAATTTTTCCCTCCTTTCTCTCTCTCATTCTTCCTATATATTGTACAAGAGGGACAATTTCAAAGGGTTGGACATTTCTGCTCTGCACCCTCCCTTCTTCTCTTGCCCGTAAGTGGATTTGTGGAGTCCAAGCCTCCCATTTAAATTGTAATGCAAGTTTGTGCCTCTTGGCCATTGTAATGCACTGTATCAACTTTTGGAGTGATAATGCATGTTTGTGGATGATTTTCAACCCTCTCTTACATTCATTGTCTCCTTTCTGATCTCTCATTGTAGTCCTAGTTATTTGTGCATGGTGATCGTATTGCATTTTTATGGTTTGTGTTTATTACAAAGCAGGTGTTTCAACATTCCTTTGGTGCATCACCTCTATTATATTAGGTTTCATTTCTTGTATTCCTTGAACCCTGTCTCATTGGCAAGTTATAGTAGGATTCTAATAACCCTCTCGTAATATGAACGTGTGCACCTGAACAGAGGAATAGGATCCGGCCTTCATCCAAAGATTTATCTCGACTCATAAAGTCCCACACTTTGAGAGATGCTCCATGTTGTGCAGTCACACTGAGGATCTCAACCCATCAAGTTACATATTTCAGGGGTGCTATGATTTTACAACAATAGTTTTGGCACACTTGGTGGGACCAAGAAGTCTTCATTTTTACTACAACAAGATTGATGTGCACTTGTTGTAAGTCCCCAGATTTTAAGAAGCTTTGAAATTACACATCTAACAACTCCAAAAGAGGCATAATCCATTGGTTTCAGCAGTCCAAGCTTGTCAAGTTCATGAGAAGAATAAAAACAAGGTCAAGAACTAGAGAAGAAGGATTGTTTTTCTATCTAGCACTTGTCCCTAGATAGAGGGAGAAGGGGAAGAAGAGCTCAAAGGTCTCCATCTCCACCAAATAGAACTTTGTCAACACCTCCCCTTGGTAGGCCTTTCATTCAATCAACAAGGGTTCTTAGGCCAATCATAATGGCACATCCACAACCCAATCCCTATGTCAACTTCACTGGTAAAGCACACTTGCTCTCAATGCACAAAATCTAGTTCCAGTTGTAGCATTGAAGAGCATTCCATATTTCACTAGGAGAGAACCAGACTACTCCTAGTGACCACATTCAAGACATTACAAATGTTTATGCAATTCATGAAATCATTGAGATGGACATTGCAGTCAAATTGTTAGCCTCTTCATTCAAGGGAAAAGATTTGTAATGGTTCAGGAGTCTAACAATAGGCTCTATTTAGAATTGGGACCATCTAGTGCACATCTCTTCACAATCAATTTGGAGAAAAGGGGATAATCTATCCTTGTTGGAACAACTGACAACAATCAAGAGGGCTCCTAATGAGTAGTTGACTCGACTTCAACTTTAGATTCCAAAGAAATGTGGGATAGGATTCTGGTGGCCGTGAGACCAACAAACGAAGGTTCTTTTCTATAATTCCTTAGAGCTTTAAATTCTGATATTTCCATGATGATTCAATCAATGGGAGGTATAAATTTACCCACATCATATAACATTGCTATTAGAGCTGAAAATTGCTTAATCTAGGCTGGTAAACTTGCACCTAGGCCACCTATGCCTCTATATCCAAAACTAGGAGCTCCAAGCACTAGTTAAACACCCACATTAGCTCCCATACCTTTCAAGGAATCAGAGTTCAGATGAAGCTTCCACCTCATCTTCTAGCTCCTCAAATGAGCTCCAAGAAGTCTTGAAACAACTGCAAAACCTAGGAAACAAGATAGTGACTATTGAGAGACAACAAGCTCAAAGTTCTAGGCCATATCAGCCTCAAACTTAGTATCAAGCTAGGCCCCCATACCAAAAAAATAAACCACCAAGTCATGCCACAAATCAAAATTTGAACCAAGGACAACCTCAAGCTACTAGGCCATTCCAACCATATAATCCAAATGTAGCTTCAACATCAAAAGCATTAGTTCCAACACAAAACAACATGGCACAGGAGTATGACTGGTGTTACCCTTGCAGTCTACCTCACTGTCAATCAACTAGGCCTTGATGGTACAGACCATTGGTGTGTCCCAAGAACCTAGTCAAGAGGAAAATTAGTAGTAAGAAGCTCAACAAGAGACACCTCCAACTGAAACTATGTTGGTTAATTGGCAAACAAGACTTCTATGGAGTTAACCAAGCCCCTTCTCAAAGTGTAGCTTCCAATACATAGTCCAAGAAAAGGAATATTAGAGAGGGAAAATCATCAAATTCAAGTAATCCACAACCCTCTATTACTCCACAAGGTATTGGCAATCAAAGTGTAGCTCCCAATGTGCAAGGTCAGCCCAAGCCACCCCCTAGACTAGCTCAAGTGCCAGTTGTAACAACCCATGTGCAAGAGAAGAATATGCAAGGAAAAGGCAACAGAGAGATAGATCATCTCCATTCAACATCATTGAGAAGATGAAGAGGACAAATGTAAACATCTCAATGTGGGAGTCATTGGCTATCCTAGGACAAAGAGACCTATTGCAAGCTGCTATGGAAAATTGGTCAACATCAAATTAGTCACCCAATCAACAAGAGAAAGTGCTTACCAATGTAGCTCAACCTGAAGGAAATCATAGAGATCACAAAGGTAAGAATCTGAAGCCTCCTCCCTTCTATGTCTCATTGATCATTGGAGACAAGCTAGTGCATAATTGCATGATTGATTCGGGAGCAAGTAGCTCTGTAATGCCAAAGCAAATAACTGATCACTAGAGCTTCAATATGAAGTCATTTCCAAAGGTGTGGTACAATTGGATGGTACAATAGTAACAATGGTTGGAGTAATCAAAGATTTGAGCCTCACATTACATGCATGTCCCAATGTGACTGTCTTGTAAAATGTATCAGTCATAGACTTGCCACCACACTTTGCATTGTGTTTTTCAAGAGAATGATCAACAAATTGTCAATTTTCTACAAGAAGAAGTTGAGTTCTCCGCTAGAAACCAAGACAAGTTGGAATAGTGGTATGGTGACCAAGTGGTGCAGCTAAGAACCAACAAATTACCAAAGGGTCTTGTAACTTTGGAGTCAATATTCAACCCAAATGATCAATTCTAGAAGGAGAAAGAAAATATTTAGGTAAAGGGTGAAGATTCAGAGCCCATTTCCATAGATGAAGGAAAAATGTTACGAATTGGCAAGGTAAGTACCCAACAAGAAAAATTTGAGTTCATTTAACTTTGTCAAGAATTCCTAGATGTCTTTTCTTGGACTTACAAGGATTTAAGAGGTTTCAACCCAAGGTTAGCACAACACACTATCAAGATGGATCTAGGATCTAAGCCTTTCAGACAAAGAAAAAAGGCCAATAAACCCTCACATTGAACCTCTCATGAGAAAAGAGTTGAATAAGATAATTGAGGCCAACATCATCTTCCCTATCAAGCATTCAAGTTGGGTTACAAACTTGGTGCCTGTGAGGAAAAGAAATGGAGAAATCAAATTGTGTGTAGATTTTTGTGATCTAAACAGAGCATCACTCAAAGATCACTACCCACTTCCATTGATGGAGAAAATATTGTAGGTCAGTAGCTGGCTCGAGAGGTTTTCATTTACTGATGGCTACTCATGCTATAATCAGATAATGGTGAAAGAGGAAGATCAATACAAGATGACCTTCACCATGAAATGGGGCACATATGCTTACAAGAAGATGCCATTTGGATTGTCCAATGCCAGAGTAACATTTCAACAAGCTATGGATATGGAATTCAAAGGCTTAATCAACAAGATGGTGTTGGTATATCTAGATGATATCACTATCTTCTCAAAGAATGCAACAAACCACCTCTTTCACCTCAGGAAAGTATTTCAAAGGTGTAGAAGGTTTGGAGTGTTATTGAATCTAAAGAAGTGTGTATTTTTGCACACAAGGGCAAGTTTTGGGTCACATTGTCTCAAGAGAAGGGTTAACAATTGACCCTAAAATATTTGAAGCCATTAGAACACTACCACTGCCACATCACAAGAAATACCTCCAAAGCTTCTTAGGAAGGATAAAATTTGTCCACAGATTTGTGCCTAGATTTTTCCACTCTTGTAAAGCCTTTAACGATGATGCTAAAGAAGATTCTTGGTCCGAAAATCTGCTGGGAGAAAGGAAAGAAGGGAAAGACGAAGATAGGATAGATCCGAAGGGAGAAAAGAAATGAATTCCAAAGCGAAAAGTCAGAAGGTCTATGTTTTGGGATTGGTAATAAATGGAGCCAAACTTACTTGCATAAACGAACAAAGCAATACTGATGAACAAATGACAAAAAGTAGAGGTAGATTTAATAGAATAAACATACAGATCTAACATAAGAAAGTTCTGATGCATAACACAGGTATTCAGCACAAAGTCTCAATATTGTATTAATATTTTCTTCTATTACAAAAAGTACAAAGCCTTTTCTCCTTACTTCTATTTTTCATCTAAAAAGTGTCCACCACTTGAATACAACAAGTATTCAAGTATTTATAGAAGGAGGAGAAGAGAGAAGGCAAAAAGGAACCAACAACTAATTACAAAATATCTACAAAATATCTAAAAGTCAACTGTTGACTTTGGGCAACTTGGTGGATGACAACATCCCATGGTGCAACATGGATGATGTCATCATTTGTGCCAACATACTTTTAGATATTTACAAAAAGAAAGCCAAGAGGAGGAAGGCTATTCATCATCGTCTCATGGCTGGAAAGGAGTACTCGCTTCTGCTCAGGAGAGGCAATATGGAATTGGGCCCGGTACTCCATGAATTTGCTGATCATCGGCTGAAGTTGATCCTGGGCAGGACCCTTGGTATGATCGCCGATGACCTCACAAGTCTCCCATTCATCTCTAAGTTTTTCGGGAGCTTGAAGTATTCATTACCTACGCCTCCATCAGGTACCCTACAAAATCACAAGCAGCCAGAAGGTTATTGATGGATTCAGTGTCAAAAGTAACTTCTGGCCCTAATCCTTGTGAGACGATCTCTTTGAAGATCCGGATGGTTTCATCTACCTTCCTCAAGGTGAATGAAGGAGTGAGCAAGCCCGAGACATCCTTAGGATAATTTTCTCCATTTGATGCATCGCATCTAGGGCTTCCTCCTTGACCTTATCTATCTTCTCCAAGACAAATTCCATCTGATCGACCCGGTAGTCCAAAGCAGCAAGGATCTTGTTGGGTGCCCTGGGGTGATCGAAGATGCCAAATTTAACTAAATCCTCGACTGAACATTCAAGCATCTTCTGGAACATGTCTCATGTTGCAACCTGGCATGGTCCAACTCTTCGGAGATAGGTCCTGCGAATCACCTGGAGTTCCTTGTTCACCTGATTAATGTTCTGATATAGCTCGGTGAACTTGACAATTACTTCCTCACTGTCTTTGAGGATCTGGTCTCTCCAGTGGATACTGCCATGCCTTGTTCACCAATCTTGGCGTATTCATTTATCTTATCCTGACTAAGGGCCTCAGGAGTTTCAGTGGCAGGTGTAGGAGGTGCACTACCCATTTTCTGCAGGGCATGGAGAAGATGCTTATTCTATTCTTTTAGCAGCCTCTTCTCTTCCTTTCACTTCTTGAAGCTTCTTGCAAAGGGCATCCACCGCAGATAGGGCCTCTCCTCGAAGGCTCTCGGATGACGTTCCCATCAGTGACTCAAGTGTCACCGTATAATCTATAGGGGACAGATCCTTTTTATCCTTTGAGGGATCGGGATACGTGATCTCCATTACTCTTTCTCCCGATGCACTCTGAGAGAAGTGGGTTATCGGTTTTTTCTTAGCCCCCTTTGTTGGGATGATGAGAAGTCCATAGGTGCAATGGGGACTTTCCTCTTATGTTGGCTCAGATGTTGGGAGATCCATGCTGGACTTAAGGGAGAAGAAGGAACGGCGGAAGAAGAAGGAGCAACTATAAAGGTACTGGGGAAATGGGTTGAGACGCTTGCAATGGCATTGATAAAGAGGCCAACCTTCAACACTCACAGGGGGGGAGCTACCGTAGGAGAGGAAACTGTGGGGGGGAAGGGAGCTGAGAGATGAGAGAAGAAATGGTGGGGACAGCTCCGCGAGGGAAGAGAAGATGGAGGAAGAGGAAGGGGGAACAATTGAAGATGGGGGAGAAGACACAACCAAAGGAATGGTTGCTTGAGTGACGGGAGGAGGAGGAAGGAGGAGCGGGGAAGGGATGGTGGGAACCTCCATGGTTATAGTAGTGGCAACATCCTGAGTGGATGTACCTGTAGGAACACTCTCTACCGCTTCTTTCTCTGGAGATACCAGAGTTACAACCTGTTCTTGTGTGGTGGAGGGAGGGCTGAGAGGAGCTTCTTCTTGGGTGGTGCTTGACTCTCCCTCCTTATCTTTACCTTTTCCCTTCGGAAATGTTTCAGTCTGGTGGGTGCATTGCCCAAAGGGGACGTGGTGAAATCTACCCCGAGGTAGATGAGGCCATTATATCTGCACCAATGCTCTATGCACTGTAATGTGCCCTTAACCCTCTCCTCAATGGTCTGAGGTGCCTTTGTCCTCAATCGTCAAAAACAGGCCAGTTGTCCCCATCTCGTGTCTAGATATACCTGATCAACTTCTTGATCGGTTGTTTGGAAACCTTTTGGAACGATGGCCATGCCATATTGAATAATTTCTGCCAGGGCTAGGTGGGAGTGATCCTTTCTCCTGAGTTCGACCTCGTGATACAGGTCGATGTAGATGTCCTCGATCTGTGGAACGTGGATCGGATCGAAGTTTTTCCTTTGGGAGGTAATTTCTTGGATCAAAGGTGGGCCTTGCTAGGAAATTGTGCTTTAGGTTAAGCAGCTCCAGCTTCTACGAACATTTCCTGGGCTTTGGTGTGAGAAGTGCAGGTGTACCTACCCACTGTGAGGGGGAAAGGAGTTCCACCCTTCTTCCTTTTCAGGCACTTCTCGTGATATGTTATGAGCTGCCTGGACAACTCCAACAGGATCAACTTAGGGCCTGCATACCTTGGTAAATTTGGTGGGCTCCCCCAAGAAGTTGGCTACTCTGAGATAGGTGAAGGTGGGGAATTGCATAAATAACACCCCCACTTCTCAGTTGCAGTGACTATGCTCTTGGTCATCCGACCGTGAGTCATATTGGGCCTCAAAAGGCAGATGATGTCGTAGAAAAGGCATCGTTGATCTTGGTGAACTATGGGATGCTGTTCTCTAGCTTCAACTCTGGGTAGTATTCATATATTTTTACCTAAGGCCAAACCCCACATCGGCTCAAGACGATAGTCTCTCTCTCGAGGTCAAGCAATGACTACGTAGGAGTTCATGTAGAACCTCCCCGTTGTGGTGAGTTGTTGGAGCTGCTCAGAGATGGTGCTACTTATGATTTCTGCCCACTCAAAACACTGATCAGGCACGTTCTTATTCATCATTTCCAGATACCTGAGCATCCATTTGTGGAAGTAATGGGCATCAAAAGCCCAAATACTCTACTTAGGAAGGTGATGGTATCACTCAGTTCCTCAGAGAAGTCACTGCGGTGAATAACCTGTGGCCACCTAGTTATCACCTTCTTATTCTTCAAATACACTTCATTCATTAACTACATGCACTTTGTCTTCATTTTCCTCCCATGCCTTGATGCAGTCCTCTTGGCTTATAGCCACAAAATGTCGGTGGTGGGGAATACCTAGCATGATCTCGAAGTGCCAAATGAGGTTGATTATGACCTCGCCCTTTTCATTCTCGACACACCTTGTGTCTTTGTTATAACAACTGGGCCACCACCATCATAAATTCATTATTCACCGCACTAACAGGGATTCCCCTGAAAGAAATGTAGACCACTGCCCACCAGCTTGTCCATCCAAGGACTGCCTGTGACCCTCCTGGTTCTGGCCCAAAAATCTTCCATGTCGATGTGGCCAAGCTCGGAATCTCTGATGTCTAGGTCACATTCTACCTGGGACTCGGCATTCTGACCCTTTGATATTTGTATTTCATCTCTTCCTCTGTGAGTTTGGCCTTACCCTTTGACTTGGTTGGCCTTTTGCTTGATGTAGACATATGTGAATCTGAGTTTAGTTGCTGATCTGCAAGAAGAAGGAGCGAAGTCCAACGCAGAAGAGCCATGTTAGTTGTTAGATCTTCCATCAAAGCTTTACAGAATGAGGAGTTAGCAATTTAAAAGCCTCTAGGCACAGGGCGCAGAAAATTTGCAGGCTGCAGGGTCAAAAGTATGGCACATTAAGCGGAGTGTTGCAAGGAAGAAATCAACGCCAAAGGGCGCAAGGCACAGAAATTTACATATAACATCATTGTTGTTGTAGATAGATGTGCGCCTGTGCCATTATATAAGGTTTTATACTGGGCGCAAATAAATTTGGTGTTGCATGGGAGCAGATGCACCAATGGCGCAGATATGGACATGTTGCATGGAATTTTGGTGCGCCAAGGGCACAACATTAATGTGTGTATCACTAACTTTATGTGCGTCAAAGGGGCCTTTGCGCGTGGTAGAGAAAGGATCGTGATAACAAACTTTTGGGTGTAAGGAGGATTGCACTGCCGCCGTGGGTTAGGATTTACTTGGTTTTTGCATGGCGCAGAGGAATTTGTGTGTGCAAATCAGGATAGTGCACCTTCTCACGCACTGACCGTGTTTTTGTAACAAGGATGGCGATTGCACCAAGAGAAAATGTGGCCTGTAAATCGATAACTTCTAGGTTTTCTCCTTTCCCGATTGGTTTTGCAATCATGGCCTCCCTCGATATGGATTTAGATAGTGGAGGGGGACAGAGTGAAGAAGATCTTGGATTTGTTTCTGAGACAAAGCCCTCCAGGCCAGCAGATCTAGAAAGAGGGTGAAAACGGCTTGGGAGGGAAGATTACAAAATGGGCGAGAGGGTTTATGGTTTCTTCAGATTCATTTTACTATGCTCCACAAACAACCAAACCAAAACAAAAACACAAGAAAAGCAAGGACCACTTACCCGGAATATATAGAATGAGAAAAATGAAGTGGGGTCCACGAACGTGACACGAGGATGATGGGAGCGCTGACAGGTGCAGAGGAATAAAGTTTTCACGTGTTTTTTAATCGTGAAAATGACAGGCGGATGCACCTATATATAGCCAAAAGTGTAATAAATGCGCCACCCACTTTTTAAAGGGCACCAAAATACATGTCGACATGAAAACTTTGTGCCCTTTGGCATGGATATACGTCTTTTGTCAACAAGGAAATATCTGCACCTTTAGCGCAAATTTAGGACTGTCAACACGGGATTTTGAGCACCTTGGCACACCAATTAAGGGCACAACATTTTTGTTGTTGACAGGATGGCGCATGCGCCTCTGGTGCAGGCAAGAAAGGCGCATCATGGGGAGGCGCAACAATTGTTGTGTTAACACTCCAAAGGGTGCGCCAAAGGAATAAAGGGGGCACAAATTTATCCTTGTGTTGCATGAACAAAAGATGCGCCCAGCCAAAAAGGACCAAAATGACTAAGTTCGAAAACCAGATTTTCCGGAAAGGGATTTTACACCATTCCAAACACTGAGGGACCTTGACAAGGAACAAAACAAAATTTTGGTAAGGTTACCTGCAAAATTTCCCTTGTCAATTTTACAGATAACAGCTGGCTCTTTCTGGGGACTATCTTTGAGCGAAGCTTAAGGGTAGAGAACCCCAGGTCAACATGTGCCTATCCATTGGGCTAGAGAGTCAAAAACAAGGGTGACCAAAAAGGGAAGACAGGGAACACACAACAAACAAAAAGCAAACACAACAAAAACAAACACACAACCAAAGAAAACTATACAAAGAAGAGAGCAAGCTCTACTTCCTGAATATTTTGAGATGTTGCCCACTATAGGAAGCGGGAGCTCGCTTCCATCTGAGATATGAGAGATAGAAGCTATACTCTCCATTGAGCCGCTTGATCTTGAAAGGTCCCCTCCATAGAGAATCAAATTTTCCATGCATGCCTTTTGGCTCTCTTCGCTTGTCCCATAGAAGGACGAGATCTCCCACCTAGAAATCCCTCTACTTAGCCTTTTTATCAACAATCTCTTGACTTGATTCTGATGTTCAGTGATCCTTTCACCACTCTTACCCTTTTTTCATCGAGCTCTGCTAGATACATCATCCTCTTTTCAAGAGAATTTTGGAAAGTCTCATCTTCAATCGCTCGTGCCAAGCGCAGAGCAGGAAGTTCTACGGAAATGGGGAGCTCAGCATCGATTCCATATAACACTTGAAAAGGTGACATACCGAGAGACCTCTTGGGAGTAATGTGGTCCACCCACAAAGTGTCATACAATGACTTGTGCCACATCCACTGATTCTCATCAACTAGCTTCCGTATGATGGTCACTAAGTTTTTATTACTGGATTCTGCCTGACCATTTCCCTGGGGGTAATAATCTGAGGCGTGGGCCAAGGTTATCCCGTATTCATAGAAAAAACCAATAACTTCCCGTGAGGAGAAGTTGGAAGCATTATCAACAATGATTTTGTTTGGAACGCCAAACCTTACAATGATATTCTCTTTGATGAAATTACAAACAACTTCAGAGGTGGCATTCTTGACAGGTATGGCCTCCACCCATTTGGTGAAGTAATCTGTTACTGTTAGGACATAACTATGTCCGCACTCAATTGGGGATGGAGTGCTCTGATAAAGTCAATTCCCACTTTCCTGAATGGTTCATCAATAATGACCGGCCTGAGGGGAAAAGTAGCCAATTTTGGTTTGCCAACAAATTGTTGGCAGAGCTCACATTTTGCTACCCAGGTGGCTGTATCCCGAAATAGCATTGGCCAATAGTACCTGGCCGATGATCTTGTGTGTTATCACAGAAGAGGAGAAATGACCACCACAGGCTGAATCATGAAAACTCTCAAGTAACTTTACCTGCTGTGGCTTGTCAACACATCGCAAGAAGATGCCATCTATTCCACGTTTGTATAAACCGTCATCCCAGATGACATATCTGGCTGCTCTGAGCTTTATAGTACACTTCTCCTTTGAAGTTAGATGAGCTTGGGCACTCACCGTAAGTGAGAAAGAAAGTGATATCAGAATACCATTCATCACTAGTCGCGACAAATAGAACCATGGGTAGAGAATCAGCTTTCTCCAACTGGCCTTGTGTTCCATCGATGCAATCATCCTTTTCCTCAGGGTCTTCTGAATCTTGGTTTTCAGCCATGAGCTGACATAGGCCCTTGCCTCTTACCAGCTTGGTTGGTTTTATATCTAGATCATACTCCTGACCTTTGCGATCCAATTCCCTCGCAAACTCCCTAACTCCTGTTGAGTTAAGATTGACTTGACTGCCGTGTCAGGGAACCAACACTACTGTATGAGAGTTTAGAATATAATACCTGAAGTTCTTGACTACTTTGACAATGGAAAGGCATGTTTTTCCAACTGAGACATCTTCAATTCATGAGGCTTGAGGGGAGAGCTCATGAACGCAATCGGGGATTCAACATCCTTTAGAATTCTTTTGCATTAAGATGGCCGATACAATATGCTCAGATGCATAGCTATACATGATAAAATCCTTGAGAAATCGGGACATACCAGGACTGGTGCGTGAGTGATGGAGGCTTTTATATCCTCAAATGACATCTTTCCTTCTTCACTCCACCGAAATTTGGCAACCCTTTCATCATGTTTGATATGTGGCGAGTCTTTTCAGCAAAGTCAGGAACAAAGCACCTGAGAAAATTCACTTTTCCAAAGAAGGAGTGAACGCCGGTCTTGCTTGTGGGTAAAGTAAGGCTCTGAATAGCCCTAACCCTTTCAGGCATCTATCTTTGTCCCTTCTTTTCTAACAACGTGTCCTAAAAAATTCCTTCCGTGACCCCGAAAATAGACTTTTTTGGATTTAGGGAGATCCCGTGTTCTCGGCATCTATTCAATACTTGCTCCAAATGATCACAATGATCATTTCACTGTTTAGAGAACATAGTTAAGTCATCCAAATAAACTACGATGACCTTCCCATCATACCTTTGAAAGTGAAGTCCATCACCCACTGGAAAGTGGCGCCAAGCTGTTGGTCAAGCCAAAAGGCATCCTCGTAGGGCGAACGTACCCTGTGGGGTAGTGAATGTTGTTTTGAATTGGTCTTCAGTGAGACTTCAATCTGATTATAGCCCGAAAAACCATCAAGCATGGACAACATTTCTGAACCAGTTACTGCCTGCAGAACCTGATCCATTATGGGAAGCGGGTAGTTGTCCTTCAAGGACGCCTGATTCAAGTTGCGAAAATCTACGCAGATGCGTATTTCACCATTTTTTTTCATACTGGCACGATATTTGTGACCTAGGTACTGTGATGGATAGGAAAATGATTCTCGCATCCAACATCTTCTGTATTTCTACCTGGATGGTACCCGAGATCTTGGGATTATAGTGCCTCTATTTCTGTGAAAGGGTTTGACATCTTCCTTCAACGGGATGTTATGTTGACATCCTTCGGCTTGAAAGACTTTAGATCGGCATAAGACCATGCCAATACATCCATATATTTCTTCATCAATTTGACAAACTTCCGCTTTTCTTCTAGGTGTGCAACATTTTCCGATGTTCACAAACCGTGATGTTCCATAACCTAGATTGACCGGCTCGGTCTCTGGAGAGGAGTTAGGATTATCTTGCCTTTTCTTCCTGACAAAACGATCATGTCTGTCGAACAAACATTCCAGAGAGACCAAACCTTTTGGAATTTTATTTCCTTTGAGCTGACATATGCCATCACTCCTTTTGATCCATCATCTTGATCAGTAACAGATTCACGGCATGCAGAAGTGGATCCTTCAAAATGAAGCTCACTAAAATTTTCCACCTTTTCCAGAAAGGCAATAAGTTGATTGTCATCATTGAATACCTACCAGTGCTGAGAATTGTCTGGCACGCTTGGGCGGAAAACTACCTCAATGGTATATGTGTCTGTTTTCAAACCTGGGTGAGGGAGCATGAGGGATGCTTGAGACGGCTAATGAATCGGCCATGTCATTCTGAGCTCTTGGAATGGATTTTATTGAGAAGGCATCAAATTCCTCAATGTTGTCCCATACTTCATCCATGTAATGCCCGAAGCCTTTCATTTTTTACTTGGTATATCCTTTTCACTTGATTTACGACCAGCTCTGCATCACCTTGTACTTTTAGGTTCTTGATTCCCTTTCTTTTGTGGCTTGCATGCCAAGTAGCAAAGATTCATACTCAAAGCAGTATTATTCATGTTGAAAAATTGTAACTTGAAAGAGAGAGGAAAATCTCTTCCTCCGGGAAATTAACACAGCTCCAGCACCGCATCCGCTAGTTACACAACTACCATCAAACTGCAATGTCCATATCTTGTTAAGATCCTCTTCTTGGATGAGAATGTCCATTTTATCAGACTCAGTAGATAAGAAATAGTTCCCCATCCCTGATGATTCAAGAGAATTTGGGCTTTGGGGTCATCGGAGTTAGTGACCAAGTACTTCTTTTGTGATTCGGCTCCAATGTTTGCATTACACCTTTGACAGGGATTCTAGCCTTAGACTAGTCCATATGAATCTCTCCACCAACTTCACTGCAAAAGCTCCTTCCTAGTAGAATTCCATATGCTGCCGAATATCAGCAATGAGGATGGTCATCTTTACTCTTTTCTCTGGGAATGCCGCAAATGCAAACTGCGCGTCTTTGATTTGACCAATCAACGGAACTTGTTTGGTTTCCAAGGAGTAACATCTACCAAAAGGCTTGGTAAGGGTGAGGCCCAGAGCATGGGCTACTTTTACCAGCATGACATTATCGAAGCCCTAGAATCAATTATGCAGTTGCTTAACTTATGACCATTGATTAGGAGAGAGAGATAGAAAGGTTCTATTTTTCCTGATGTAGAAGTCGAGGCAACATTTATGCGAGATGCAGGAGGAGTAGAAAGAATTCCTTTTGGGAGGTCTGAGAAGTTATGACAGCTTGGCTTTGAATATATTTGGTCAACCTTACAAGTTGTTCAGGGTTTGACTGAAGATACTCGGCTTCAGACATTTGGATCTTGGTCTTTTTAGCATGATCAATTATGTCAAACGTGGCCAAGGGTTGCGTTGATGAAGGAATGAGTCCTTCATTTCACGATGGTGGGGTAGGATTAACGGTCTTAATAGGAATAGGAGAAGGCTGATTCGAGGGGAGATAGGGGAAAAATATTTCTTCGAAAAGACTTAATAACAGGTTGAGCAGGAAGGGGATTACCTCTTTTTGCAATGGTTGGAGGCGTGTTTGACACGGCCTTCTCTTTTTGTATCCCAACAGCAACTTCTGCTTCTTTTCCTTGAGAGCGGGTGAAAACAGCATAAGACTACCCGCTCGCATATCCTTGGGTACCCTCTTCTTCATCAGATTCTCCTCGTCAAATTCCATATACCCGATAGTAGAGTCGCCAGTCGGTTCACCGACATCTTGGTCATCTTCACCTTGAGATGAAGGTTCTTCATAATTTTTCTCCTCTTCTTCGATTTCGCTAGAGCATTGACCGAAGGGGCCTCAAGTGCCAACCGTGGAGCAGCAAGCAGAAAACGCGGCCTTTGAGGGGCGTTGTTGAAGTGAAATTTCTTCGTGGGATATCCCGGTATGAAGAGCTGGGGGAAGCTTGAGCTAGCTGCTTCTTTAACGCGAGCAAGTCATTCACCATCTTTGGAATGCCGATCTGATGAAGTGGCAGGAGAAGGAGTTGAAGCTTTAGGCTTGGATGGTTCTCGCTTTAATTCACCAGATATTAGCAAGTTATCTTCAATCCGAATGGCAGCAGCTTGGGTGAGAACCAGAGTAGTGACTTGTTCTTGCAAGAGTAAGAAACTTACTTTTGAGCTCATGGCGTTCACAAAGAAACACTTCTGATTTTCTGGTGTTGGCAGCATGGCAGGCGGCACACGGTTGATTAGTGAATTGAAACGGGTGATGAAATCACGCATGGTTTCATTGACTTCCTTCTTCAGGTGAGTGATCTTTGATAGTAATGCGAACACGCCTTTGGAAGGCTTATACCTTTTCAAATGCAGCTCGTAATGTGGCCCAACTAGTGATAGGGATCTAGCCGCAAATGCTGGAACCACTCCACTGGGGTCCTCGCAAGGTCTCTAGAAGAGGTGAACTCGACACATCTTCATGGGTCACATCCAGATACTGCATGACATGATGAATGCAGATATGTGTGAATCCATGCTTTGTTTCGCTTCCATCAAATTTGGGGAAATTCTTTTCGGTTTCCATGAGGGAGCGCATGAACAGGATGTGGCAAAGCAAGAGGGCCCATGGCATTTCCCCATGGTACTGCCATTTGAAAAGCTAGAAAAAGGACGCGAGCCGAAGGATGGTTCCACTGAGCAACAAAGCACTGCAAAGGGATGTGGATGCTCCTTGTGAAGAATGATTCCTTCGTGGGGGTGAGACACTTCTGGCTGACCGATCAGCTGAACTCAGCGATGAGAAGCGTGCTGGTGTAACACTGAAGTTGTGCCTTTGAAGTAGATCAAAAGTAGGATCAACTTCTCCACGAGCTCTCCTGCTACGAGTAAATGGTTCACCCGCCAAGTATCTTCTCGATCTCAATATTTTAGAGTAGATTTAAAAACTTTTTTTGGTTGTACTTTCTGATTTTCTGATTTTTCTGACAAAAATCAGCAGCATGTACTTTTCTAAATATTTAAAATTATCCCCCTTTTGAAAACCGATTGCATGGTTTAATGACAAGTGTTAGCGAGGATAAAATAATGGCTAACTCAGTAAGCTGATTTTTGATCTTAGAGTTGACTTTTGGCAAGGGTTTGAAATTTTGCAAAACAGTCAAAAACTCAGATCTACGGAAAAATATGGGTTTTTATAAAAACTCAGTGAACTAAAGATCTCTAACTAGCCCAGATCTATGGGTCTCTGAAGAAAATTTTCAGTTTGGATCACTTTTGCAAAAAAATTTGGATTTTGAAAAAGTTAAAATTTGCAAACAGATAGTGATTTTTACAGTTTTATCAAATAGATCTGTTCGATCCCCAAAGAGAGTTGCCAAAAACGTTGGTTTGAAAATATTTCGGGAGGGTAGATCTATGATAGATTTGAGCCAATAAAGTGTGTAGGCATAGCCCTCTTTGAGATAGAAAATCGAAACTAGTTTATTGCTATTCTACCAAAGAGGAATTTGCAAAGTCCTACAATATTCCACCTTCGGGGTTTGGGATCTCATCCCAATAGGGGTGTTTCCAACTATGAAAAGAAAGGAATGGAGGGAAAGATGAAGATAGGATAGATCCGAAGGGAGAAAAGAAATGAATTCCAAAGCAGAAAAGTCAGAAGGTCTATGTTTTGGGATTGGTAATAAATGGAGCCAAACTTACTTGCATAAACAAACAAAGCAATACTGATGAACAAATGACAAAAAGTAGAGGTAGATTTAATAGAATAAACATACAGATCTAACATAAGAAAGTTCTGATGCATAACATAGGTATTCAAAACAAAGTCTCAATATTGTATTAATATTTTCTTTTGTTACAAAAAGTACAAAGCCTTTTCTCCTTACTTCTATTTTTCATCTAAAAAGTGTCCACCACCTGAATACAACAAGTATTCAAGTATTTATAGAAGAGGAGAAGAGAGAAGGCAAAAAGGAACCAATAACTAAATACAAAATATCTAAAAATATCTAAAAGTCAACTGACTTTGGGCAACTTGGTGGATGACAACATCCCATGGTGCAACATGGATGATGTCATCATTTGAGCCAACATACTTTTAGATATTTACAAAAAGAAAGCCAAGAGGAGGAAGGCTATTCATCATCGTCTCGTGGCTGAAAAGGAGTACTCTGCTTCTACTCAGGAGAGGCAATATGGAATTGGGCCCGGTACTCCATGAATTTGCTGATCATTGGTCAAGTTAATCTTGGGTAGGACCCTTGGTATGATTGCCGATGACCTCACAAATTTCCCATTCATCCCTGAGTTTTTCAGGAGCTTGAAGTATTCATTACCCGCCTCCATCAATACCCTACAAAATCACTGCGGCAGCCTGTAGAAGGTTATTGATGGATTCAAAGTGTCAAAAGTAACTTCGCCCTAATCCTCGAGATGATCTCTTTGAAGATCCAGATGGTTTCATCTACCTTCCTCAAGGTGAATGAAGGAGTGAGCAAGCCCAGAGACATCCTCAGGAAAATTTTCTCCATTTGATGCATCGCATCCAGGGCTTCCTCCTTGACCTTATCTATCTTCTCCAAGACAAATTCCATCTGATCAACTCGGTAGTCCAAAGCAGCAAGGATCTTGTTGGGTGCCCTGGGGTGATCGAAGATGCCGAATTTAACTAAATCCTCAACTGAAAATTTGTGCATCTTCTGGAACATCTCATGTTGCAACTTGGCATGGTCCAACTCTTCAAGATAGGTCCTGTGATCACCTGGAGTTCCTTGTTCGCCTGATTAATGTTCTGATATAGCTCGGTGAACTTGACAATTACTTCCTCACTATCTTTGAGGATCTGGTCTCTCCAGTGGATACTTGCCATGCCTTATCCGCCAATCTTGGTGTATTCATTTATCTTATCCTGACTAAGGGCCTCAAGAGTTTCATTGGTAGTTGGAGAAGGTGCACTACCCATTTTCTACAGGGCGTGGAGAAGATGCTTTATTTTTTCTTTTAGCAGCTCTCTCCTCCTTTACTTCTTCTCAAGCTTCTTGCAAAGGGCATCCACCACAAATAGGGCCTCTCCTTGAAGGCTCTCAGATGACGTTCCCATTGTGACCTGCGTCACTGTATAATCTATAGGGGACAGATCCTTTTTATCCTTTGAGGGATCGGATACGCGATCTCCATTACTCTTTCTCCCGATGCACTCTGAGAGAAGCGGGTTATCGGTTTTTTGCTTCTTAGCCCCTTTTTTTGGGATGACGAGAAGTCCATAGGTGCAATGGGGACTTTCCTCTTATGCTGGCTCAGATGCTAGGAGATCCATGCTTGGACTCAAGGGAGAAGAAGGAACGACGGAAGAAGAAGGAGCAACTACAGTGTACTCGGGGAAATGGGTTGAGACGCTTGGGCAACGACATTGATAAAGAGGCCGAACCTTCAACACTTGCAGGGGTAGGAGCTACTGTAGGAGAGGAAACTATGGGGGTAGAAGGGAGCTGAGAGATGAGAGAAGAAATGGTGGGGACAGCTCGCGAGGGAAGAGAAGATGGAGGAAGAGAAAGGGAAATAGTTGAAGATGGGGGAAGACACAACCAAAGGAATGGTCATTGAGCGACAGGAGGAGGGGAAGGAGGAGCGGGGAAGGGACGGTGGGAACCTCATGGTCAGTAGTGGTGGTAACATCCCGAGTGGATGTGCGTACTGTGGAACACTCTCTACCACTTCTTTCTCTGGAGATACCAGAGTTACAACCTGTTCTTGTGTGGCGAGGGAGGGCTAAGAGGAGCTTCTTCTTGGGTGGTGCTTGACTCTCCCTCCTTATCTTTACCTTTGCCCTTCAAAAATGTTTCGGTCTGGCAGGTGCATTGCCCAAAGGGGACATGGTGAAATCTACCCCGAGGTAGATGAGGCCGTTATATCTGCACCAATGCTCCGTGCGCTGTAATGTGCCCTTAACCCTCTCCTCGATGGTCTGAGGTGCCTTTGTCCTATCAATTGCAGCAAATGGCCAGTTGTCCCCATCCGTGTCTAGATATACCTGATCAACTTCTTGATCGGTTGTTTGGAAACCTTTTGGATGATGGCCACACCATATTGAATAATTTCTACCAAGGCCAGGCGGGAGTGATCCTTCCTCCTGAGTTCGACCTCGTGATACAGGTCGATGTAGATGTCCTCGATCTATGGGACGTGGATCGATCGAGTTTTTCCTTTGGGAGGTAATTTCTTAGATCAAAGGTGGGCCTTGCAGGAAATTGTGCTTTAGGTTAAGTAGTTCCAGCTCTGCAAACATTTCTCGGCTTTGGTGTGAGAAGTGCAGGTGTACCTACCCACTGTGAGGGGGAAAGGAGTTCCACCCTTCTTCCTTTTCAGGCACTTCTCATGATATGTTATGAGCTGCCTGGACAGCTCCAACAGGATCAACTTAGGGCCTCGCATACCTTGGCAATTTGGTGGGCTCCCCCAAGAAGTTGGCTGCTCTGAGATAGGTGAAGGTGGGGAATTACGTAAATAATGCCCCCCACTTCTCGTCAAAGTGACTATGCTCTTGGTCGTCCGACCGTGAGTCATATTGGGCCTCAAAAGGTAGATGATGCCGTAGAAAAGGCATCATTGATCTTGGTGAACTGTGGGATGCTATTCTCCAGCTTCAACTCTGGGTAGTATTCATATATTTTTACCTGAGGCCAAACCCCACATCGGCTCAGCGCTGGATAGTCTCTCTCTGAGGCTGCAAAGCATAGACTACGTAGGAGTTCATGTAGAACCTCCCCGTTGTGGTGAGTTGTTGGAGCTGCTCAGAGATGGTGCTACTTATGATTCTACCCACTCAAAATGTTGATCAGGCACGTTCTTATTCATTGTTTCCAGATACCTGAGCATCCATTTGTGGAAGTAATGGGCATAAGAAATCCCAAATACTCTGCTTAGGAAGGTGATGGTATCACTCAGTTCCTCAGAGAAGTCACTACGGTGGCCAACCTCATGGCCACCTGGTTATCACCTTCTTATTCTTCAAATACACTTCGTTCATTAACTACATGCACTTGTCTTCATTTTCCTCCCATGCCTTGATGCAGTCCTCTTGGCTTATAGCCACAAAATGTCAGTGGTGGGGAATACCTAGCATGATCTCGAAGTGCCGGCAGTGAGGTTGATTATGACCTCGCCCTTTTCATTTTCGACACACCTTGTGTCTTTGTTATAACAACGGGCCACCACCATCATAAATTCATTATTCACTGCACTAACGGGATTCCCCTGAAATGTAGACCACTGCCCACCAGTTTGTCCATCCAAGGACTGCCTGTGACCCTTCTGGTTCTGGCCCAAAAATCTTCCATGTCGATGTGGCCAAGCTCGGAATCTCTGATGTCTAGGTCACATTCGCCTGGGACTCGGCATTCTGACCCTTTGATATTTGTATTTCATCTCTTCCTCTATGAGTTTGGCCTTGCCCTTTGACTTGGTTGGCCTTTTGCTTGATGTAGACATATGAGAATCTTTGTTCAGTTGCTGATCTATAAGAAGAAGGAGCGAATCAAATACGGAAGAGCCATGTTAGTTGTTAGATCTTCCATCAAAGCTTTACAGAATGAGGAGTTAGCAAATTAAAAGCCTCTGGGCGCAGGGTGCAGAAAAAATTTGTAGGTCAGTAGGTCAAAATTATGGCGCACCAAGCAGAGTGTCAGTAAGAAAAGAAATCAGCACCAAAGGGCGCAGGTGCAGAAATTTACATATAACATCATTGTTGTTGTAGACAGATGATGCGCGCTGTGCCATTATATAAGGTTTATCGAGCACAAATAAATTTGGTGTTGCATGGGAGAAGGATGCCAACCAACGTAGATTTGTGACATGTTGCATGGAATTTTGGTGCACCAAGGCGAAACATCAATGTGTGTATCACTAACTTAATGTGTGTATCACTTTGCAACTTGTTGGTGTAAAGCGATTATAACAAATTTGTTTGTCGGTAGTCAGTTAGGATTTACTTGGTTTTTGCATGGCACAAGAATTTTGTCTGCTGCAGTCAGGGACAGTGCGCCTTCTTGGCGCGACTGTGTTTTTTGTAACAAGGATGGCGATTGCGCCAAGAGAAAAAATGCGGCCCAGAACTGTAACTTCTAGGTTTTCTCTTTTCCTGATTGGTTTTGCGGTCATGGCCTCCCTCGATATGGATTTGACAGTGGAGGGGGACAGAGTGAAGAAGATCTTGGATTTGTTTCTGAGACAAAGCCCTCCGTGCCAAAGATGGTCTGGGAAAGAGGGTGGGAAAAACGGACTTGGGAGGGAAGATTGCAAAATGGGCTAGAGGGGTTTATGGTTTCTTCAGATTCATTTTACTATGCTCCACAAACAACCAAACCAAAACAAAAACACAAGAAAAGCAAGGACCACTTACCCTAATATATAGAATGAGAAAAACAAAGTGGGGTCCACGAACACGACACGAGGATGATGAGAGCGCCGACAGTGCAGAGAATAAATTTTTCACGTGTTTTTGATTGTGAAAATGACAGGCGGATGTGCCTATATATAGTCAAAAGTGTAATAAATGCGCCAACCACTTTTTAAAGGGCGCACCAAAATACATGTCGACATGAAAACTTTGTGCCCTTTGGCATGGATATACATCTATCAGTAAGGAAATATCTGCGCCTTTAGCACAAATTTAGGACTATTAACATGAGATTTTGAGCACCTTGGTGCACCAATTAAGGGCACAACATTTTTGCTATTAACAGGATGGCGCATGCGCCTCGATGCAGACAGAAAGGCACATCACAAGGAGGCGCAACAATTTATGTGCCAACACTCCAAAGGGTGCACCAAAGAAAAATAAGGGGGTGCACATTTATCCTATGTTGCATGAACTAAATTTGTGCCCACCCAAAAAAAGGACCAAAATGACTAAGTCGAAAAACTGGATTTTCCCGAAAGGGATTTTACGCCATTCCGAATGCTTTGAGGGACTTGACAAGGACCCAAAACAAAATTTTGGTATAGTTATCTCGCAAAATTGCCCTCATCCATTTTACAGGGATAATAGAGTCTTGCATTCAAATGGACAACAAAAGGAAAAGAGAGTTTTGAGGCCATCAAGCTTGTAATATCACAAGCCCCAACTCTTATTAACCTAGACTTTTCAAAGGACTTCATGTTGTATGATTTTGGAGGGTCAGACACAATCTCGATATCTTAGTTCATCCTAAAAAGGAAGGCTCGAAACTAACCCATAGCCTTCTCAAGTCGTAGCTTGGAATATTATGAAGTAAAGTATTATTTCATTGAAAAGCATGTTCTTGTTGTCATTAGGAGTTTGAAGAAGTTTAGACACTTGGTCTCGAACAACAAGATTCAACTACTAGTGTCTCATGTTGGTGTCAAGGAATTTCTCCTAAACAAGGACTTGAATGAGAAGAGAGAAGGTTGGATCACTCATGTAATGGAGTATGATATTGAAATTAAAGTCACTAAGCTAGTCCGTGGAAAGGGATTATGTGAATAATTGGCCTCGAGTCAACAAGCTGAGTCAATAGATGAAGAAGAGGCTATCCTGTTACTACAAAATGAGCAAGAGCAGCCAATGGATAATGCTCCCATTCCATGTTGGACTCAAAATTTGGTGCATTTTCTCCAAACAGGTTCATGCCCTCCAGAAATGAGTAGAACAAAGAGAAGGTACTTTAGATTACAAGCCATCTCGTATGTGCTTGTTGACGACGTTTTTTTTCAAAAGGGACATCAATGGCATCCTATTAAGGTGCATTGGGATAGTCCAAATTGAGAAGGTGTTACATGAGTTCCATGATGGAGAAGCTAGAGGCCACTTTTCTCCATGGGTAACAACGCTCAAAATTATGAGGGCTGGTTACTATTGGCCTACGGTGTTTAGGGATTGCTACTCATGGATCAAGAAATGCAAGAAGTGCATGTTCTTCATAGGGAAAGCAAGATTAACAGCCTTACCCCTTCATCCAATTTCAGTGGATCAACCATTCATGCAATGGGGATTAGACTTCATTGGAGTAATCAACCCAAATTCAAGCTAGGGCCACAAGTGGATACTCACAGTGACTGACTATTTCACCAAGTGGACTAAAGCAATGGCACTCAAGGAGGTAAATGAATCCAACATTTTAGACTTCTATGAAGGGATAGTCACGAGGTTTGGTGCCTTGTCGACACTAAAATTTTCCTCCGTAATTTCTATTTCATTAATGTATGTATTAGGAATAGGATGTTGTTAAGTATAATTAGTAGTAGCGTCTGATAGAAGATAACGGCGCCGTCAGTATGGTGCCGCCAATAATGTGGAATACGGTAACAATCAAAGTACAATAGGAATGTTGTAAAAAGTAAATATTTGTCGTAAGTGGTCCGGTAATGTTAAAATGTCAAAGTTTGGGTAATTAGAGAAGTAGGGTCTACATGATTAGGAATTAGAAATATTATATTGGTAATAAAGACAAGGAGTGAGGTCATAAATATTTTGTGTATTTTATTTGTAAAAAGTCTAAAAATGTGGAACCCATGTAAAATGATAAGGTTTATCTTATCTTAACAGATAAGCTTACATGTACAGATAAGAGTTAAGGTATGGAATATGATTTTTCGTGAGTGGATTTCTTATCCAATCTTAGAGATAAGATGGATAAGCCTGGAAGTTCTATAAATAGAGAGGCCACCCCCCTCATTTAGCATAGAAGGAAGTAGTGAGAAATATTGTAGGAAGTGTGCGAAGGAAGCCATCGGTTAAAGGTGTGTTGAAGAAGCCATTAAGAGGTGTAATTGTAAAGTTTCTCCCATAGTCTTGGTGAAAGGCAAGTGAAGTCAATAACACTTGAAGTACCTCATGGGTGAGATTGTAACAGTTTCATGTTAATATTATAATTTATTTTGATATTTCAGATTTGTCATCATTCTGTCTTATCATAGTCGATGGTATTCTTGTGTTATGTTGTTGTTTTGTTTCCAGATTACATCCACCAAACTAAAGGTTGTGCATTAGTAAATAATCATAGCACGAGGAGTTCCCGGTGAAGAATTATCATAGTGCCGGATTGGTGATGACATTTTGGTTCCGTTGCCGGGACCATTCCTCGTTGGTGGATTTTCTGGAGAGATATTCCCACTTAGTCAAAAATCAATTAGAGGGTAACCTTGTTTTTACTGTGCATAGTAGTTACCATGGTAAAGTCATTTTTGCCATGAATAGTAGTTACCATGGTAAAGTCATTTTTGCTGGGAATAGTATTTACCGCAGTAAAGTCACTTTTTACCATGAATAGTATTTACTGCAGTAACTTCACTTTTTACCGTGAATAGTGTTTACCACAGTAAAGTCAGTTTTTACCGCAATAAGTCAAGTTTTACCATAGTTTACCGTGGTCATTTCTATTTTACTGTAGAAAGGTGTAAAGTCACTTTCTAGTATAGTGATTCCAATTATTTGTGCACATAAGTCTTGTTGATTATACTTGTGGGTTGGTATTTCACGGTGGTTACTTTTGAAAATGGGAAAGATTCCTATTTTTTCAGCTCAATCTAATGAAGATGCTTCTTCTTTCATTGAAGAGTTTAAACGATCTTGTATTTGTAATGGCCTTATAAGAAGGGAACAATGGACTGAATTTTTTCCTACCTTTTTGGATGGTTCAACACTTAGGTGGTTTTAAACACTAGGTGATAATATGAAAAATTCATGGGATTTATTAACTGAAAGTTTTCTTGAAGAATTTGGTGAACAACAGAAATATGCAGATCTCATGATCGAGATCACAAAGCTATCCCAAGGAGAGAAGGAGAAGATAAGGGATTATCATGCTCGTGTTCTAGAGCTAAGGAGGAAGCTCGATGCCCAGATCCGGAAGGAAGGATTAGCGGATGGGTTGATGAATGGTGTGGATAATCTCCTCTATAAGCACTTCATTCTTGGGATGAAGCCAGAGATCAGACAACGAGTGAAGTATGACCGCCTAGCTACCATTGAACAAGCAAAGGAGATTGTAAGAAGGCAAGAAGAAAGCATGGAAGAGGAGCCCAAAGAAATTGTTGCTAAAGTAGAGCCTACACCAACGCACCTTTGGTCCAGAATCCACAACCACTCCCGGTGAGCACAAATATTTCTCCTAGTACATCTACTGAGTATGAAGATCTGCTCAAAAAGATGGGTCAGTTAACTATTAATCTTCTTCAAGGAAAGGAATTTAGTTCTCAGGGAGGAGATAGAGGTCCAAAAAGAAATATTTCTGAAGTTGTTTGTTATGGTTGTTATAAAAAGGGTCATTATAAGTATAATTGTCCGAGATAGAGCTTCTACATCCGGTAAAGGAGATAATGACAAAGGAAAAGCACTTGTGAATTCTTTTTGATGTAGTAGATAAGAGCAAAAATAATGAAGTAGATGTGTTTGTAACAAAAAGAAAGAAAGAAAAAGATAATCAAGATGGAAATGATCCTAAGAAGATGAAAGAAGAAACTAGTAAGAAACATAGGAGAAGAAAGTTGGGTGTGCAGGATTTTCTGATTTCACAGGGCAAGGACCATACTTCATCTTGGAAGATCTGTCCAAAAGGCTCAAATATTACATATGGTCAACTCTTAGCTATGTCTTCCGAGAAGAGGCGGAGTTGCGAGGTGGACTCAATGCTCGAAGAAGGAAGGAGGTTGAGGTCCCTGCTTTTGGAGGCAGAGGCAGATCCCTATGCTCCACAAGCCGAGGTATTATGTAATGGTATTTCAATTCATGATGTATTAGTTGATGGAGGTGCTACGCTTAATGTAATGACCGAGTCCTGTAATGAATATGTTGGGTTTAAAATTGATCGCCCTTCAACACTTATGTTAAGGTCATTAAATAAAGGAAAAACTAAACCGTAGAGGTGTAGTTTCAAATGTGGCAAAATCGGTTATGGGTGTGGTATGTGTGGTAGACTTTCAGTGATGAAAAATGGTACTGCATGCACTCCAATGCTCTGGGAAGACCATGGCTAAGGAAAGTTCATGCAAGAAACTACCGGAATGAAGGTTTCATGACACTTGGATGTGGTAGAGAGAGGGTGAAGATAAATGTGATCCCTCGACATCATAAGGCAGAACCTGTGGATTCAAGTGATGAAACTGATGATTGGACATCCTCGATTACTCTAGTACCAAGTGAAGTGACACCGAAGATGAAGAAAGTGAGGTGGATGTTTCAGTCATGGATATCCTTCCAAATACACCAACTCATGACCCCATAAAATCATCCTCAAGAAGAAGTTGATGATCGTCTCCAACAAATAAAGATTGGTGATGTTGTGATGGAGAGTGAGAAGGATCCTACCTCCAACTCTTTCGAAGGTACATACACCTATTCACTTTTGATTACAAGGAACTCCATCAAGTAAGTTGGGTAGAACATTCTATTGAGCTAGTAGATGGTGCTAAGCCCATAAAGTAAATGCCATATAGAATGAATCCTAATTTTTCCAAGACTGTAAAAGAAGAAATAGATAAGTTGCTTGATGCAGATTCATATTTGCTATGGAGAATTCAGAATGGGTTTCTCCCATTGTGATCTCAATAAAAAAGAATGGGAAGCTACGCATTTGTGTTGATTACAGGTGAAGCTCAATAAGGCAACAAAGAAGGATCATTACCCTCTTCCATTTTCAGATCGATCTTGGATGAAGTAGGCGGCCAGAGTGCTATAGTTTTGTCGATGGATATAACGGCTACAACCAAATTCGTATAGTAGAGAAAGATCAGTTGAAGACCACGTTCACCACTCCTTGGGAACGCTTGCTTATAGAGTTATGCCTTTTGGGTTGTGTAATGCTCCGCAACATTCCAAGCGTTTGATGAATAGGGTGTTCGAACCCTACATCGGGACCTTCATCGTGAGTATTTTGGATGATTTTGCATCTATGGGAGCAAGTTGACCACTGCGCACCAAATGGAGACAACATTTCAAGGTTAGATGAAGCACAAGCCTCACTAAACCCTACAAAGTGTGTCTTTGGATGTTTTAAAGGCATTTTGTTAGGGCATGTTGTATCCAGAGATGGTATTGGTGTACCGATCCCGATAAAGTTTCAAAATCAAAGATTTACCATTTCCTCTTAATAGAAGTAAGTTGAGATCATTTTTAGGCCATGTGGGTTACTATAGAAGGTTCATCAAGAATTTTCAAAGATTGCATGTACCACTAACCCGATTCTTGGAGAAGGATGTTATTTATGAACCAGAAATAAGGTGCATGAAGCTTTTGGACAATCAAGGAAGCCCGGTGTCTTCACCTGTTTTGAAGAATCCAGATTGGAGCAAGCCATTCATTGTGTACACTGATGCCTCAAATGCAGCACTAGGAAGTACTTTGAGCCAAAAGGATGAAAATGGGAATGAACATCCAATTTACTTTGGGAGCAGACAAATGAGCAGTGCTGAGGTAAATTATACTGTAACTGGAAAAAGAGGCTCTGCTATCATTTTTGCTATAAAGAAGTTTAGAAATTACTTGCTAGGGCAAAAATTTCTAGTTATAATGATCATCACTCTAAAATATATTGTAAATAAGCCTAACCCATCAGGGAGGATAGCAAGATGGATAATTTTGCTACAAGAGTTTGAATTTGATATTATAGATAGGCCAGGAAAGAAGCATGTCAATGCAGATGCACTCTCTCGAGCCTATGATGGTTTAGGATCATCTTGTGATGATGATGATTTCCCGATGCAACATTGTTATCCCTTGACACAATCCCTAGTGAATACATAGATATTTGGAATTATCTGAATGAATTCAAGTTTCCTGATGGTGCCAATGCAAAGACTAAGAGAAAGATTACTCAAGCTAGTTGTCCATATTCTATTCTGCATGGAGTATTATTTCGAATAGGACCTAATGGACAGTACAAGAGGGCAGTTGGACGTGATCAAGGGAAGGAACTGCTAGAAGAATTCCACAATGGTACATGTGGAGGGCACTTCTCTGGACAACTTACAACAAGAAGGATCTTGGATGCAGGTTATCACTGGCCCACTCTTTTTAAAGATTGTTATAATTATTGTAAGACATGTGATATTTGTCAAACACATGGTAACCGTAAGACTTCATCAGCTCCATTATGTCCTATTCTTCCCCTTGGTCCCTTTGAAAAGTGGGGAATAGACATTGTAGGTCCACTTCCAACTACATCACGCCAAAATAAGTATATTGTAGTTGCCACAGATTATTTAACCAAGTGGGTTGAAGCTAGGCCATTGAAAACAGCTTCCATGGATGAAGTGGCAAGGTTCATGTATGAACGCATTGTCACCAGATTTGGTTGCCCATTAGAAATTGTAATAGATCAAGGAAGCCACTTCATTAATGAGGTGGTAGAAGCCCTAGTCAATAAGTTTTCTATTAAGTACAGGAAGGCAACAACATACAAGCCAAACACAAATGGACAGGTGGAACGAACAAATTTTGTGTTGTGTCAAATTCTAGCAAAAGATGCAGCCTTGCAGGTACATAAATGGGATAAAATGATTCATGCAACATTGTGGGCATATAGGGCAACATCAAAGTCAGCAACAGGATACTCCCCATTTCAGTTGGCCTATGGCATTGATCCAGTTCTTCCTATTGAGTTTGATATTCCCACTGTGAGAGTTATGAAAAATGAAAGGATGGATGAAAGTGATTCAGTAAAAGAAAGGTTGGTACATCTTCATTTGCTAGAGGAAATGAGAGAAATAGCAAAGGATACAAGCCATAAGAAGAAAATGAAGCAGAAGGAATACTTTGATCAAAAGATCCGGTGGTCTCCATTTCATGTGAATGACTTGGTTCTAGTATATGATTCCATATACAAAAAAAGAAGACAGAGAAAATTTCTTCCAAAATGAATGGGGCCCTACAAAATAAGCAAATTGTGCATGAAAATGGTACGTGACTGACCGGGAGGAATTAGATGGCACTCCCATTACGAAATGGGTCAACCACGACAAAGTTGAAGATTTTCCAAGCACCAGAATAGTCTACTCTGAGGACGGAGTAGAAGCTAGGAAGGGGGAAGATGTCGACACTAAAATTTTCCTCCGTAATTTCTATTTCATTAATGTATGTATTAGGAATAGGATGTTGTTAAGTATAATTAGTAGTAGCGTCTGATAGAAGATAATGGCGCCGTCAGTACGGTGCCACCAATAATGTGGAGTATGGTAATACCAAAGTACAATAGGAATGTTGTAAAAAGTAAATATTTGTCGTAAGTGGTCCGGTAATGTTAAAATGTCAAAGTTTGGGTAATTAGAGAAGTAGGGTCTACATGATTAGGAATTAGAAATATTATATTGGTAATAAAGACAAGGAGTGAGGTCATAAATATTTTGTGTATTTTATTTGTAAAAAGTCTAAAAATGTGGAACCCATGTAAAATGATAAGGTTTATCTTATCTTAAGAGATAAGCTTACATGTACATGATAAGAGTCAAGTTATGGAATATGATTCGTCAGAGTGGATTTCTTATCCTATCTTAGAGATAAGATGGATAAGCCCGGGAAGTTCTATAAATAGAGAGGCCACCCCCTCATTTAGCATAGAAGGAATTAGTGAGAAATATTGTAGGAAGTGTGCGAAGGAAGCCATCGGTTTAAAGGTGTGTTGAAGAAGCCATTAAGAGGTGTAATTGTAAAGTTTCTCCCATAGTCTTGGTGAAAGGCAAGTGAAGTCAATAACACTTGAAGTACATCATGGGTGAGATTGAACAGCTTCATGTTAATATTATAATTTATTTTGATATTTCAGATTTGTCATCATTCCGTCTTATCATAGTCGATGGTATTCTTGTGTTATGTTGTTGTTTTGTTTCCAGATTACATCCACCAAACTAAAGGCTCAGTGCATTAGTAAATAATCATAAAGACGAGGAGTTCCTAGTGAAGAATTATCATAGTCTTTGGATTGGTGATGACAGCCCCTACTACTATCATATCAGAAAATGCATTGGCATTCCTTGGCGCAAAATTATTGAATGGGCTATCAAGAATGGTGTATATCTCAACACCTCTTCAAACTATTACCCTCAAGGTAATGGCCAAGAAGATTCCACAAACAAGAACTTTTTAAGAATCATCAGAAGGACTCTTGATGAGAATCAGAGAACTTGGCACACAAAACTCAAATTAGCTCTTTGGGTAGATAGAGTCACCCCTAAGAGGTCAACAGGTAATTCTCCCTACAAATTAGTCTATGGGAAAGAGGCAGTGTTGCCTATATCTTTAGAATTACCCGCATTAGAGCTCATGAAGCAGTTGGAGTTGTCTGAGTTTGAACCAATGGAGGCTAGGTATGCAGAGCTAATTGAATTAGAAGAAATCAGGAACATGCAGTTCAAACAATGGAAAAGGATCAAGCCTTAATTAAGAGATGGTTTGATAAGAAAGCAAGAGCAAGGACCTTTCAGGAAGGGGACTTAGTTCTAAAGTGGGATGTAGATTAGAAAAACCAAGAAGGCATTCCAAGTTTGATGCTATTTGGAGTGGCCCCTACATGGTCACAGGATGTAAAAGTAGCAATGCCTTCCAATTTTCTACATTGGATGGAGAGGAACTTCCGATTCCAGTCAACGGGATCCATCTTAAACATTGCTACTGAAAAGGAAGGTTTCACCCTTGTAAATATTAGCATAGGATTTTAATTTCTCTAAGTGCGTGTGCACATTGTCTTGTTGTAGCATAGGTTTTATTTCCCTAAGTGCTCTGAGCACAGTTTTGTTGCTCTAGGTTTACGTCATTGTATAGTTCGATGCACCTCCAGTGAATGCACTAGGCCCTTTAACATTTACAATAGGGAGACCCATAGTTGCCATAATAGTTGCTAATTTTAAAATAGAACAAATACAGAGCAACTAAAATCAGGTCTTGAGGGAGTCCATTTCTAGAATAGTGGAGCAATTTTAGGTTCATCAAGTGCAAGCAGCTAGGCTTGCGGTTTAAGGGACAAGATCGATGTCAGGCTATCATTTGTGACTCCGTGTCCAATGGATACAACAAAGCTAATGGTCTCTTCATCTAGCAAAACAGATTGTCCCCGTGAGTTGCAAAATGTTATCCCAATTTTCCCCGGAAAAATTGATCAAACACAACCCCACAAAAAGAAAATTGGAAGGGTTGGTTCACTTGTGAGCTCGCAATCGATCCCAAATGAAGGGGTAGGCAGGCTCGACAATGGAGTCCAAGAAAGGTCGGTGAGGGAGGCCAATGACGTTAAAAGAGTCTAGAGGCTCAACAGGAAA
Organism: Taxus wallichiana var. yunnanensis; assembly: GCA_018340775.1. Lineage (NCBI taxonomy): Eukaryota > Viridiplantae > Streptophyta > Pinopsida > Cupressales > Taxaceae > Taxus > Taxus wallichiana. Next base: position 459,477,847 of record CM031242.1, on the reverse strand, counting down.
GAAAACGGAGAAAGAGGAGCATGCCCGAATTGGCTAAGGAAGAGATAGTAGAAGCCTCCACGTGTCTAATCGGGCGCATATACAAAGTTCAAGCCCAAAAGGAGGTCTCCAACAGGTTTCATCCCACCACGCCTCAATGATGCACCTCTAGAGGTCAAGTCCAAACAGGGTCTCCAAATGTGCGCAAAGCTTCCATGTGTCTAAGGTCCGACGAGTTTCTCCTAAATGGGTAGAAAAGGGATAGTCCAGCCATTTAATCGACTAAGTATAAGATAGTCGATGGAAGCCTCCATGTGCCTCATCGGTGCAACTTTAGAAGTGAGACCCAAGGGACAATCCCTAAATGAGCGCGAAGCTTCCACATGTCTTAGGTTTCAAAAGGAGACAAATTTGGCGGTTGAAAAGTCTCGGGAAAGAAGAAAGAGTTGCATGTTAGCTAGGCACAATTTTAAAGGTGTGACCCAAATTGGAGACTCAAACAAGCGTAGGCTCACCACATAGTCTAGGTCTAACAAAATTCAAATTGGCAATGGGCCCAAATTGGTTAAGTATAAAAGTACCGGCGAGGAATCCTCCACGTGTCTCAATGGTGCAACTTCAAAGGCGTGACCCAAAGAGTGACCCCAAACTAGTGCCAACCCTGCACATGTCCCAGGGTCTAAAAGGTAGAGTTGACCATTAAATTGGATAAGTATAGAAGGGCTAGTAGAAAGAGTTGTGTGTTAGCTTGGCACAACTTTAAGGGAAAATCTGGAGGTAGGTCCCAAATGTGTGTTGAGCTTCCACATGTCCAAGGTCAGACATATGGCCCCATAAAATAAAAGGGACTTATCCAAAACATAAAGAAACACATCAAAGCTACGAAGGAGCTACGTGTCATTTGGTACTTTTTCAAGAGGTGAACCCAAAAGGCGGTCCCAAATGAGCGCCAACCTACCACATGGTCAGAGTCCGAAAAGGTAAGGTTGGCCATTGAAAATTCCAAGCTCGGGATAGGCTGAAGGAAGCCTCCACGTGCCTTGTCCATGCAAATTCAAAGGTAGAATCCAAAAGGTCCCCAAACATATGCCAGCTCTTCACGTGTCTTGGGTTAGGCACAATGTCTCTGCTAGGGGCTTAGGTAGAATACAAAGGAAATAGAGCAGTCCCATAGACGAAGCCACGTGTCTCTTTGATGTAACTTCAAGAGTATAAAGGAGTAGGTGAAACCTTGAGACGTGTGGGACCGCCACATGGATATGTGTGAACAGACTCCAAACCGTAGTACCTTTAAGTGGCCATATCTTTCGATCAGAAGCTCAGAATTGAGCGGGAGGGGACGTTTTAGAGAGCTCTCGGCACTTAATACCTACCTATCACCATTAATGTCTCGACCTACTATTTTTAGCGGTGAAGTCTCCCACCTGCCACCATGATGAAGAATGGGTTTCCCTTCTTTCCTAGCAAGGAACAACGATGGGGGCATGGGTGTTGTAGTGAGACTCATCATTGTGGTAGGGGAATTCAATGCTCCTTTAGGGGTGGTTGGAATAGGGTTCAATTTTCCTTCCTTTCTCTCTCTCATTCTTCCTATATATTGTACAAGAGGGACAATTTCAAAGGGTTGGAAATTCTTGCTTTGCACCCTCCCTTCTTCTCTTTCCCGTAAGTGGATTTGTGGATTCCAAGCCTCCCATTTAAGTTGTAATGCAAGTTCATGCCTATTAGCCATTGTAATGCACTGTATCAACTTTTGGAGAGATAATGAATGTTTGTGGATGTTTTTGTTCATTGTCTCCTTTCGATCTCTCATTACAGTCCTAGTTATTTGTGCATGGTGATCGTATTGCATTTTTATGGTTTGTGTTTATTGCAAAGCAGGTGTTTCAACATTCCTTTGGTGCATCACCTCTATTAGATTAGGTTTCATTTCTTGTATTCCCTTAACCCTATCTCCTTGGCAAGTTAGAGTAGGATTTAGAATGACCCTCTACAATCTAAACATGTGCACCTAAACAAAGGAATAGGAGCTAGCCTTCATTTAGAGAGCTCTCTCAACTCATGAAAGTCCCACACTTTGAGAGATGCTCCATTTTTTGTAGTCACACTGAGGATCTCAACCCATCAACTTACATATTTTAGGGGTGCTGTGATTTTTCCACAATAGTACCCTTTTGGTTCATTCATATACATATTTTGTTTCCCACTTATGGTGGATTTAAGATGATTTTATATCATGAAGATCCATTAAAAAACATGTGAGAGTTATAAATAAAATGACAAGATTAGACTATTTAGCTCAAATTAAGATAAAATCTATAACAATATCTATAAATACAAGTCATAAAAAAATAACATACTATTTGATGGGAGAGATGAAGGTTGTTTACTATCGATTATAATAAGATTCCTAAAACAATATTTATTTGAATTTGTATTGAGAATGGATTTCGTTAGATTTTGCAAAGATGAATATGATGCACACAAACAAAGAAATTATAGAGTAAAGAGATATTATGAGAGTTTTCTTCCAATATGTCTTTAACAACCTTACTACAAAGCAATGATGTGGGATAATGCATCCAATTAAATCAATTAGAAGATGATAAATCTATAGTAGAAGAAAATTTGGAATGATGGATTATTCTTCAACAAATAGAATAAGACATCAAATTTTGTGGGGATGATGGAAGATAAGTAGTTTGTATAATGATTGCAAATTAAAAAATAATTCATGTCCATGCTTACATCCACAATAATAAGAAACTAGTGATTCTTTTATTTAATGGTTGATGATATTTACTAGTGGCGAATGCTTTGGTTACTTTTGAATCATGTTAGAATGGCTTATAACAATTTTACAGTGGTTGATCACATGCTAAAATTTGAAGACATCGAGAGGACAAATCATAAAATTGGGTTCCATACTTTTGGCCAACGCATTGTTCTAGGCATGTTCAAAAGTATTTGAAAGAAATTAGAAGTATAACAAATGGTTGAAATCAATGAACATCATACACTAAGATATATTTCTAGGTTGTTATAGATTACATTAATATGTTTTTATCTCACAATTTTATTTCATGAGAAAAGTGCAAAATGTTTCGTGAGTTAATTATTTTTTCATTTTATGGTTATGTTAGAAATAAGACCAAAATCACACTAAAGATAACATAAATTTAATTAAAAGAGAGGCATACCATAATACACAATTACTTGTCACTTTATAGTTTTGTTGATGAGATTGTTTTAAGATAAATAATCATTTGCCATGTGTATTCTGTTTCAGTGGATTGAATATATGTGATATATTTTTAGCAGAGTAGTTGGATGATAGGAGTAGAAAGAGCCTATGATTTCAAAAACTTACATCACACAATTAGAATACTAATAGAAATGCTAAACAGAAAATAAATCACAAGCTTTCATTTTAGTAAATCTAATAAAAACCGTATTTGGAATAAATTAGATAACAATATAATAGGGAATCGTAATGTACTAATACACTATGAATAAACATCTATAAATGATAAAATTGTAAAATTCCTCAAGAAATGATTAGAGGAATCACACGACATTTTTTTCAAGGCTTGACATGTGACTAAAAACACAAAATTCTTGGTGGTTTATACCATGACTAGAGGATTGAAAATACAAAACATTTCTAGTTGCACAGATGAAGATGATGAATTAATAAGATCTCTCTCAAAACACTCACGTTCCAAGGTACTAAATGCTAATGTGTTACAAATAATGGAGAGTGAATGGAGGAATGACGTGAATTTTTTTAATTTTTTGATAAAAATGTCAATCAAGCCATCAGATCAATAATGGATATTGATGGTATGGGTATGTACAAATATTTCTTTATGAGTCTGTTGTATAGTAATTTTACATTACTAAAATATAGTTGACTAAAGTAAGAAATTGGGTCTACTTCTAATGGCATGAGATGGCTCAAACAAAAGGAATTTTAATTAATTTTTGTAATGGGTCAGATTGTGGTATGTTATTTAAAAAGATGTCTATACTCAGAGTAAATCACAATATAAGAAAGAGTTTTCCATGCAATAAAAAGTATCATGTTCCTTGTGGTACTTTATTCATTAGAAGGGTTCAAAGAGTACAAATGAATGATGGTAACAAGGTGCTTTCCTACTATACTGACATTGAACTTGAATTATGTTGGTACAATAAAATATAAGGAATACACACACACACACACACACACACACACACACACACACATTTATACCGGTATATATATGTATGCATACACACACATACATGTACATGTGTGCACGCGTGTGTGATTCCAATACATATTTTCATACCTCTTGAGTCAGTCATAACAATTACTAAGTTAGCATACGGTGTTAACAATGACACATACAAATTAGAAGAAAATGACTATGTAATATGTTTAAAATTTTTATTAAATTTTTTAATTAGAATGAAGTCTCTAAAACCATACTAACTTCTTTCTTATTCCCTATGTTAGAATTGTTTCGAAACTTTGTCGTGTTTATATTTTAAACAAAATTTTAAAATATTTTGTAGTCACTTTCTTCTAATTTTCACATGTCATCATTAGAACCATATCATAAATTGACAACCGTGATAATCGACTCTATACATAAATAAATATGTGGAATAATATTTATATGTGTGTTGTCCTTTTTTTGTACCAACATAAAGGAACTTTAATTCCTTCTCAGGTTATACAAAATATTAATCACATTATGGTATTCAAACAAATTGTTAGGTACATTAGTTTTCTTATTGTTTGAAAACTTCTAATGAACATAGTCCCATGAGAAACACCATGCTTTGTATTGAGTAATTTTTTTATTCTATTGTGTTATACTATAAGTATAGACTCCTTAAATAACACATCATAATCTAACTCCATCTCAAAACTAATTGAAACAATTTTTGTGTATCCCTCTTGTCTTGTCAAAAATAGACACCCAATGTTTGAACTTGTTCAACCAATCTTTTGATAATGTCAAATTACCATTCCAGTAACTAACTATACATTTTTACATATATTGTTAAGATATACCATTGGTTTTATGGTTTCATTGACATTCACATCAAATAAATTTAAACTATCCTTCACTAACCCTCTATTGCTTGTAACCCATTAATATCAAGTACTCTTCAAGGTAAACATTAAAACATATAAAATTGGAATGGTTTGAGAGACGAAAAAAAAACTACTTTATTTTCACCTTCGAAAAAAACTTGAAATGTATTATAGTATCAATCTTCTAGCCTTTAAACAAGTAAGAATTTTTGTATTTTGTTGGTTGCATGGAAAATTTTAGAAAATATTTGTATATCCTCTAAACATTTTTACAAGACTCTACAATTTTATTGTTTATAAATATTGATTCATATCGAGACAATACATCATGATTACCTATTTTATTCCCATATAATATATTCTAAATGCTTATTTATTTTTATGATATTTATTGCAATGAATATTTTGTTAATTTGTTTTTGTTTAGCGACTCTATTTAATAGTCCAACGCTATGAAGTAGATTATTGAAATAATATGCTGACCTTTTCTAATCCTACCAACCCACATACTTTACTAAAAAAATTCTCACATACATTAGACCTAATGAAATGAAATACATCATATGCATAAGAATAATGATCTCAAAACAATGCCATAAACAATACTATAAAGTGAGAAAAATTTGACATATGATATGCCTCCTTACTAATGAAATTTATGTTAATATTTATAACGCCCATAAAAGTTGTCTGCACGAGACCCAAGAACAACCTAGGTTTAGTTAGAAAAAATATGGAATAATTTTTTTGTCACAATAATGTTTCAAAGTCAAACTCCAAAAACTTCAAACCCAAGAAATCACCAACAAGCTCCCACAAGACCACAAGCTCTCCAAAATCCTCTAACTCCAAGAAATGAAAGAGCACAAAAGAATGAAGTAACCCCCAAACAAGCAAAAAAACTTGAATAAATAGAAAAGGGAGAGAGGAGGGTGAGGTGGCTCCATGTAGGATGCCACATCACTCATCCTCAACTCCACCTCACAATTCAAACTTCAAACTCCAAAGCACAATTAATAAGTGGTTGAAGAAATGACATTTTACTTACACACACAATCCATGCCCACACCCCTTAAGGACTAAAAGTAATTACATGTAAGAAGGTGCAATAAAGACTTACAATTTGTCTTCCCAAAAACACATAATGGGGTCTAATTTTGACCCCCCAACCCATAGGTAGGGTTGGCATGGAAATTTAAGAGGTGTGGGACAAGTTTAACTTGTCCCACAAGCCTTCAAAATTGGCCCTTAAGGCCAAATTCGAATTTCCATGAGGGGGTAGAGTGTACAACACTCAAGGTCACAAGAACTCAATCTTACAACACAAAACCTAAGAGCCATCTAGTCTAATAAATGAAGACTTTTGGTCACATCCACAATTAGTTAATAACAAGATTAATTAACTTAAATAGGACAATAAAACCCATTAAGATAAAGGGGAAGAATACATCATTTTATAAATAATTAAAACAAGGAAATTACATCACTAAAAATCACATACTACATTAAGTAAAGGAAAACTAAACAAAATACAACACATAACCCCTTGGTCACAATTTCCCCCTAACAATAATTCAAACACACACACACACAACACATGTTGCCATGGTGACCCTTGTTGAATTCATCTAGAATTCCAATGTGGTTGGTCTCCAATCCCCCCGATGTTTGTTGTGACATGTTTACCTGCAAAACACATAACACCTCCTTCGGCCTCATGGTTGCATCAAAAACATCTAGGATAAAATATACAATATAAATCCACAATCATCTATATACGAATCAAATATCATCTAGAAAATATGATATCATTTACAATTTCTTGCAAAATTTCTATTCTACATCTCATCCATGTCAAAATGATCACAACATTAGTTCAATTATCAAAGGTCTACTCAATATGACAAAATATCACATGTCCGAAACACACACACACACACACACACACACACACACACACACACACACACAACCATGTCAACAACATATCAACATTAATATAAAATGTCTCTAATAATCCACATGCATCATATACGAATCAAAATCAACATCAGTCCGTGATCTCTAACATCTAACATCATGCCAAATCAAAAACTACAATAATATCCATAAGTATAGTTGACAATATCATAATCAATAACAAAAGGGTGTCAAAGGGAAGTGGGCACTACATCCCCTCCCCTTAGACTCAAATTTCTCTTGGAAGTCACTAGAATAGGTGTGGAAACTAAACTCGTAGCAATGTAGCATCCTCCCACGTTGTTGTAGTCTCATCATATCTGTCCCACTGCACTCAAACCTGTTCAAACTCTCTGCCTCGAAGGCCCAGGGTCCTGCGCTCTAAAATGTGGACGAGCTCCACCATCACCTACCCCTTATCCTACACATGCAATGAAGTCCAATCCAACATAGGAAAAGGATCTGCAATATATATCCTAAGTCTTGAAACATGAAACACATCATAGGACGTGAGACAAGCTAGGTGGCAATGCTAGATGGTAGGCCAAAGGACCAAGATCTCAAAGGTTCCCACAAATCTAAGAGCTAACATAGAACCTTTTGCATAACAGATAGGAATATTATGTGGCCTCACACGAAGAAACACCTTCATGCCCACCTCATAACTATGATCATCCTATGTTGATCCACATACTTCTACCCGCCATGTGCCTCTCTGCAATCTCTACCAGATCATAACAACTTACTTTGCTCCATGTCCTGTAGTAATGCTGGCCCAAGAGAAACCTTGTCCTCTAACTTGTCCCAACTAAGAGGTGTCCTGCACTCTCTACCATATAATGCCTAAAAAGGATCCATACCTATCGAACTCTGAAAAACTATTATTGTAGGCAAACTCCACCAAGTATATGCAAAGTACTCCTCCCATCTCGACTGGTGATCCATGATGTACATCCTAAGCATGTCCTCCAAAATATGATTCACCCACTCAGTCTATCCATCTGTCTCAGGGTGATACGCTGTGCTGAAATTGATCTTTGTCCCGAGGGCATGCTGCATGGTAGTCTAGAAGTGGGAAGTATATAGAGGATCACGGTCACAAATGATCCTCCTTTGAATCTTGTGCGACTGACGATCTCATCAAGATATACCCATGCCAATGCACTAGCTATGTAGGTGGTCATCCTTAGGAGAAAAATGAGCCACTTTCTTCAATTTATCCACCATGACCATAATGACGTCATGGTGGTATCTCGACGTTGGTAGACCAATAATGAAGTCCATGGAAATGGTGTCCCACTTCCACTTTGATATAGCGTGAGGAAAGAGAAGGCCAAACCGTGGATGCTTGATGCTCGGCCTTCACCTTCTGACACTCTAAACAATGTGACAAAAATTGAGCCATGTCTCTCCAAAGTCCCCTCCAATGGTACAACTACCTCAAGGTGGCGTACATCTTCTTCACCCCCGAGATGGGGTGCATAGGGTACACGATGAGCCTTAGTCAAAATTTCTGCCTCAAGCCTCCATGTCTAGGGACATATATCCAACCTCTATGTTGGAGAAGGCCATCTGCCTCTAATAAACAACCATCAAACTTCCCTTTAAGGGGTCTCGAGACTCATCTACTGCTCTAGATGCGAGGTAGAAGCTATCGTGGGAAGTTGCTACAAAATCTGCTCCATGAGTCTATGCCCACCGAAGTGGCCATAACCACATGTCTCCATCTGCTCAAGCATATGTAACCACATTCTCCTTCCCTTTCACATGATCTATCTCCATGTCATACTCATAAAGAAAATACATCCAACGTTGACGTGAGTGTTGAGATTGGGATGCGTGAAGAGATGACAAATACTCATGTGATCAAACCTGAGTGTAAATATCCAGCCAAGAAGGAAGTGTCTCCATTAAACCAAGGTGTGTACAACTGTCGCAAGATCAAGATCATGAGTTGGATAATTGAGCTCATAATCCTTGAGTTTTCAAGACTTAAAAGCCACTACTCTACCCTCTGTACTAACACACCTCCAAGTCCTACAAAAGAAGCATTTGTGCATACGAAGAAATTTCCCTAAGGATCTGTACTGCGCAAGAATAGGTGCTATCATGAGGAATTCCTTCAGTGTCCTGAAGGCATATTCACATCTATTTTACCAAAAAAACTTCTTCCCTTTCCGCTGAAGGGAAGTGATGGGGGTCTTGCAACCCAAGAGAAGTCCTGAACAAATATCCTATAATATCCTACTAAACCCATGAAGTTGCGCACCTCAGGCACACTAGTGGGTTCTGGTTAATCCATAATAGCTCGAATCTTGGAAGGATCAACTGTGATACCTTCCCCAAAAATGATGTTTCCCAAATACTACACCTCTGTTTGAAAAAACACACACTTCTCCAAGTTCCTATAAAGATGCTGCTCACAAAGACACCGAAGAACTTGATGAAGGTGCTCCTCATGCTCCTCATGTGTATGTGAGTAAATCAAAATTTCATCAAGGAAAATGAGCATGAAGCAATCCAAGAATATCCTAAATACCCCATTCATCAAACTCATGAACACTGTGGGGGAATTCATCAGACCAAAAGGAACTACTGTGAACTCATAGTGGCCATATCTTGTATATAAGGTGGTCTTATGAATATATTCCTCCATGATCCTTAGGCGATGATAACTCTGACTTAATATCTATCTTAGAGAAAACTATGCCCCCTTCATTTGATCAAATAAATCATCTATGCATGGAAGGTGGTAATGATTCTTGATTGTTACTTTATCCGGATGGTGGTAATCAATACACAACCACGAGAGATCCACCCTTCTTATTTACAAAACTCACTGTGCACCCCAAGGGGATACACTAGGACAAATTAGGCATTTCTCTAGAAGGCCCTCAAGTCAGTAACTTGAGATCATAAAGCTCAGGGTATTCATCCAATATGGTCCTCATGAGATAGGCTCTGCTCCCGGAACCAAATCTATGTGAAAATATATCTCATGTGGGGTGGTAACCCCGGTAGCTCCCCTGGAAAGACATCGAAAAATCTCTCAAGATGGGATGATCATCAAGGGATGGTCCACTAGACTCATCCTCTGATTTTTCAAGCTTGTATCAAAAGCATACATCGATAACCTCATCACACACACCGCTTAAGTTGCATAACAGAGATGGTACAAATAGAAACAAGCCACCTAACCCATGCTATCACTGACTCAACTCCTAGATCATCTGTATAAGATATAGTCTTATGGTAACAATCCACTATCTCTGTGTGTAGACAACCATTTCATGACCAAGATGACTCCATAAGAACCCAGAGGAAGGATACAAAGATCCAAGGTAGTGGTGAAGGGTCCCAAATCCACTACACACTCCTTTACTAAGGAGTCTATAGAAATTTTGGCTCCAGAATCCATTTCAATGTCCCAACTAAGACCCTTCCTAACTACCACCAGCTTGCAATGCTCTACTAAGGATGGTGCAATAAAATAATCTGATGAACCAAAATCAAACAAAATGGAGGTAGGAATACCACCAATGCTACCTGTCATCTCTATGACGATACTCTAGTGCTCATCCTGGTTATTATCGACCACTGCATAGATCTAATGGTTGCACCCCATGTCACCAATAGTAGGCTCAAAAATTTTCATCTTACCCTTGTTACTAGGGTTCTTTGGGCACTCCCTCCAATGATGTCCAACAACACCACAACCATAACAATTACCTGCTATTATCCAATGAGATGAAACTCCAACCGGTACTCTATATGTCTATGTTATGGATCCTAATGATCCACTATAGATATTTGAGGTCTCTACTAATGAGCTCTTATTGATTACACTCTCAGCAAGACCATCTATCCTAATGGGACCCCTAGGAGGAGGCTCCATACTCCATCCTCTCTGTGCGTTGAACCTCTGAGTAGGACTGAATGGTGGGGGTGGAGTCTCTGCTTTGTAACTTGCTACTGAGGTGGCTATTGTGGTGGCCTAAAAGATGACTGTGCTAAACCCTATCCACCATGAGGAGGAGGAACTAACCCCCTCGATTTGCTATCCTACATCTATTAGATGTGGTTCTGAACTCTATCCCTAGCCTGTTGCATCTTTCCTCATGTCTCCTCTGTAATATAGGCCTTCTCCATGGCCTCTACTAAGGTCTATGGGTAGTGAATGTGCACCGCACCACCCAAATCCAAATTCAGGCCCTTGATGAACCTGTGAATCCATACCTTCTCATCCTACATATAGTCAACATACTAGAGTAGGTCTAAAAATTGATTCTCATACTCAGCTACAGTCATAGATTCCTGACAAAGGTCATGGAACTCGTCTATCCGTTGCTTTGAATAAACCTCTGGGATAAGTACCTACTCCTGAACCGCTCCTCAAAGAGCTCCCAAGTAACCATCTCTAAATCAACATGGAGCTTCTGCTCCTCGGTCCTCCACTGAGACACCAGCTCCATACCTCAGAAGATGGATTGAAACACGAGCTTTTGTGTTGCTAGTAAAGGGAGAGCTTGAAGCACCCACTTAAGCTCACCAACCACCTCTGCCTAAAATCCATCTCAGTATCTAAAAATAGTGAGATGGTCATAGATTCGAGATCTCCCGATATGGTCTACAACTATCGAATGACGCACGACCACTTAGGCCTCTCTGCATGCTCATCTCTAGGTCTAGGGCTTCGAGACCTATCCCTGTGTCCTGAAATCCTGTCTCCATGTCCCCTCTACGGTGACTCTACTCTGGTTGAATCCATGTGGGAGTTCTCTACCCTATGCTCCTTGTTGTGTCGAGGAGATGCACGAGCCTCAATGGATGGCTCCCTATCATGTCTGGCTGATCGTCCTCCTAAGGACCCTCTGCATATAACGGCATTGACGTCCTAAAGCGTTTGTAAAATCTAGGGTAGAATGGTTGTTACGGCTGCTCTAGAGGTGGTATATCTAGGTCTATGTGAAAGGACCCCTCATCTCGATTTGTGCCTCCTACAGACCAAGGTGAGAGTTAGTTCATCATTCTAGGTTTTATTCCATTTTTCTATGTTTACTAAAATATACAATCTTTCAGACAAGTTGTTTTCTAGGTTTAGTATTGTGCTAGGTTTAATATTGTACTAGGTTCAATGTTCATGTCTCACGTTTTTCTTGTGTGCCCAAGGGTCCAAGCTTTGAACCCACGGCTTTGATACCAAGTGTAACTCCCATACAAATTGTCCGGATGAGACCTTAGAATAACCTAGGTTTAGTTAGAAAAAATATGGAATATTTTTTTTTTTTAAAATCGTGTCCGCATACGGGTTTCAAAACTACGGTTGTCACAATAATGTTTCAAATTCAAACTCCAAGCTCCTTCAAACCCAAGAAATCACCAACAAGCTCCCACAAGACCACAAGCTCTCCAAAATCCTCTAACTCTAAGAAATGAAAGAGCACAAAAGAATGAAGTAACCCCAAACAAGAAAAAGAACTTGAATAAATAGAAAAGGGAGAGAGGAGGGTGAGGTGGCTCCATGTAGGATGCCACATCACTCATCCTCAACTCCACCTCACAAGTCAAACTTCAAACTCCAAAGCACAATTAATAAGTGGTTGAAGAAATGACATTTTACTTACACACACAATCCATGCCCACACCCCTTAAGGACCAAAAGTAATTACATGTAAGAAGGTGCAATAAAAACTTACAATTTGTCTTCCCAAAACACATAATGGGGTCTAATTTTGACCCCTCAACCCATAGGTAGGGTTGGCATGGCAATTTAAGAGGTGTGGGACAAGTTTAACTTGTCCCACAAGCCTTCAAAATTATCCCTTAAGGCCAAATTCGAATTTCCATGAGGGGGTAGAGTGTACAACACTCAAGGTCACAAGCACTCAATCTTACAACAAAAAACCCAAGAGCCATCTAGTCTAATAAATGAAGACTTTTGGTCACATCCACAATTAGTTAATAATAAGATTAATTAACTTAAATAGGACACTAAAACCCATTAAGATAAAGGGGAAGAATACATCATTTTATAAATAATTAAAACAAGGAAATTACATCACTAAAAATCACATACTACATTAAGTAAGGAAAACTAAACAAAATACAACACATAACCCCTTGGTCACAATTTCACCCTAACAATAATTCAAACACACACACACACACACAAACACATGTTGCCATGGTGACCCTTGTTGAATTCATCTATAATTCTAATGTGGTTGGTATCCAATCTCCCCGATGTTTTTGTGACACGTCTACCTACAAAACACATAATAACGCCTTTGGCTTCATGGCCGCATCAAAAACATCTAGGATAAAATATACAATATAAATCCACAATCATCTATATACGAATCAAATATCATCTAGGCAAATACAATATCATTTACAATTTCTAGTAACATTTCTATTCTACATCTCATCCATGTCAAAATGATCACAACATTAGTTCAATTATCAAAGGTCTACTCAATATGACAAAATATCACATGTCCAAAAACATATATATATATATATATATATATATATATATATATAACCATGTCAACAACATATCAACATTAATATAAAATGTCTCTAATAATCCACATGCATCATATATGAATCGAAATCAACATCAGTCCGTGATCTCTAACATCTAACATCATGCCAAATCAAAAACTACAATAATATCCATAAGTATAGTCGATAGTATCATAATCAATAACAAAAAGGTGTCGAAGGGAAGTGGGCACTACAACATTAGTGTGATTTTGGTTAAGTACCCAATATAACAACATGAAAAAATAATGAAATCTTGAAGTATTTCACACTCTTTCTCATAAACAAGGGCGTTTACTTTCTATGAAACCTAGGCGGTTGCACTTAGGGTGCCTAATGGGAAGGGGCACCAAAATATCTTTTCACAAGTTAGTTTTTTCAGGGAAAGGTCAACTTTTAGCTAGTTTGAAAAAATAAATAACCACAGGTCCACCATTCCTTATCATATATATACAAACAGTAAATTCATTAGAGGTAACTAAATATAAAATACATGTTGTGGTAGTTTGAGCCGGATCTCGTGTAGATCTTATCATCATGACACAAATTTATGTGATTCCGAAGAGTAGGTCCACAGGACAGGCTACAACACAGAAATTTAGTGTCTACAATTATTACAAATTTAAAAGATTACAAACAATAGTCTATAAAAATTCATTGTCTACTTAGAACAAAAATTTAGTGTCTGCGTGAGGCGAGATGCTTGAGCATGAGGAAAATGTAAATGTGAGACGATGAGTCATTTTTGGATGATCACTAGAGTCTAGAGGTGAAATTTAGAGAGTACAATTGTATTTAAATAATATATATTAAGTTTAACATTTAATAATGTTTCTCTACTAATTTTTAAATGAATGTTTTTAACAGACATTTCATTCACATAGGAAAAATAACCTCTTCCTACAACATACAACGAATAAAAAAGGTACTTAGTTTTTAACGGTTCTTATTTTCCTCACAAAACAAATAATTTTCAATAGTAAGTTTCATAATATAATTATTTATCTTATGTAAATGCATTTAATTATTCTTATTATGTAATTGTATTTATTTTATTTCACTTTTGTAATAGTATTGATTATAGTATCAACAAGTATACAGAGGGTAGTGCACAACCATTATATAGGACAAGTGATGTAGGAACATCAACTCTAGAGTGTACATAGGATGAAAACATCCAATTTTTGGTTTTTCAGGTATGGTCATGAGTCCTAGAGGTCAATAGGAGTCTAAATGTGTTACTAGTTTTGTTCTTGGCCTTTCTAAATTTAAATTGTACACTTTCCCTCCAAAAGTGTAAGTTGAGTCTTGAAGGCCATTTTTGGCTTGTGATAGGTGTTTTAAGGGATTCTTGTAGCTTATAAAATTTTCAAAAAGGATGAAATGGGGGTACAATGGGTTTTATTAGGTCCTTCCATGAGTTAGAAGTCATAATTCAATGTTAAGGAGTTATGTTTTGAGGTCTCAAACCAAAAGTCCCATTGTATTAAGACCTAATCATGTAATTAAGAAGGTTAGAGGATTCCATTCGATGGGGAACTAAAAAGAAAAGGTATATAAGCCTTGTGTAACTATTTATCTCTCATTCCATCTAGATGAGAATCAAATATTATAATGTTTCAAGAAGAATATTGAAGTAAAATTCAAAGTATGACTATTTTTGGCATGTTTCTTGACTATGTGAGTATGAATTTAATGGTTTCTTGTTGTCGAGCTAGGTGAGAAGGTAACTTCAAGTTGAGACAAATTAATTTGAGTCCTTTTATATTTATTTATAAAATAATGTATGTATTTATATATGAATTCTTGAATTACATGACTAGTACGAGTCCTAGATAGTTTTGAAAGCAAGTGTGCATAGGAAATCAAGCTTAAGTCTTAATAAGAACAAATGATTTTAATATACTTAAGGTGATTACTTATGTTTGGTATGTTTTTTAAGTTCCTATAATGTTGATTTGATGTATGAGACCTATTTATAGCCTTGAGGGAAGAGTTGGTGAACACATATTAGCCCTTGACTTAAGCGTAACAAGAAAATAGGAACAATATGGAGTAAGAGAACTGTGGACAACCTGAGGGGTTGTAGTTATTGATGAGTGTACATTGGGAGAGTTTTTAGGAAATACCCTTTAAAATTTGTGATCCCTGATCAAGGGAGGTAGAGTAAGAGTCGTGTGATTGGGTTTTAGTGGTTGAATGCATATAAATTATACACTACTAAGACTAACATGTGTAATATAGAGACATGCACATTTACTAATGCTTGGGACCATTTAGAGGCTGTGTGAGCATAAGGAGACAATCATTCTTTCATTAGAAACCATAATGGCCATCATAAACCCTTGTATGTATAGTATAACTTAGTGGAAATTTGAAGATTGAGTTAGGTTCATGGGCTCTTGGTAAGGAAGGTCTACGGATCCATTAGGAATAGATCTTAACCCAAAATTTTTTTGCTTTGAATCGATCCTTAAGTTAACTTTAAATAAAAAAATCTCTTGGGATGAACTATAGGTTATAGTCAAGTGGTTGCTACTATACAAGCTTAGAAGCCGCAAATCAGCAAAGATTTCCTTAAAACTTCCAAGATATTATGGTAGGTAGCCCCTCTTGAAGATTTTGAAGGAAATTTTAAGTTTCGATGGGACATTTTTGAGTCATACATGACAGGTTGGGTAAAGAGCCAAGAAACACAGTCTAAGACCTAGTAAGAGTGGCCCATTTACAAAGGAAGTAAGGGTTAAACATGGAGCCCAAGATTGAAATTTGTAAAATAATTAGAATTCATTAATGGATACTAGGAATGGCCTTCCTTTTGTGTTGAAACTTACTATAAATGTTTCTAGGCTTGATAGTAGTAGGAGGGAGACCTAGTGAGGGTTTGTGAGCAAGAATGTAAAAGGTGAAGTATAGAGAACAATAAATGGACTAAGATCCTGAAACATTTTATACACCTTGGGTATGGTGAAGGGTGACTAATGAATGTAATATCTCATTTTGGGTGCCTTTAGTTTTCTTCAACCATGGTTGAGCCTAGTGCATTTTTTTAAGTGGATAACTTACAAATTAGGGCAAGTACTAAAAATTGAGTTCCTAATTCATTTTCCATCAAATTTTTGGATGATATAGTGTTTTATAGAGTGTGTGAACAGGGTGTAAGGTGGAAGAAGGTGAAGGAAGAAAAAAAGGAAAAATGGATAGTGGGAATGAAGAGCACATAAAGGTGGATGATGGAAAAATTAGTGAAAGGTAAATGAAGGGTGTATGGTATGACTCAATTGATGAAATGGTGTCATTATTAGAGTAAGAACTAGGGTATGTTGAGGCATTAGAACCTTCCAAGTGATAATTAGTCCATTTCTTACATTTAAAGCCAAGTTAAGCACATTAAGAACCTTGTATGATCCTCCCATTACAGAGTAAGGTAGAAGTGAAGTTTGTAAACATCTTGATATCGAGGATACGATTGATTTTTATATTTTATCTACATCATTTTGGTATCGAGAAAAATTCATTGAGATTTGAATGAATATTTATTGTTGTGACTAACAGTGTTGTGTGAGTGTATGTAGTGGGAAGTGATAGTGAAGATGAGTGAAGAAGGAGATTACAACTAGATCTGTGACCATGGATACATGGTACCACAATGGATGACAAAGTTAGTATAAGAAAGAGAAGAGGTTAGGTTAAAGCAAGTGCATGAGAGGATAAGATAATAAGAGAAGAATAGAAAATATTCTGGAAACATGGGAAACATGCAAAGTGAGACAATCAATGGATGTTAGACCTTATACATCATATTTGATTGATGAATTGGATGAAGAGGATCCACTAGAAGAGATGATTTAGGGATTGATAGAGTTAATGAGGTAAAATAAGAGATAATAAGAGAGAGAGAGAGAGAGAGAGGGGGGAAGAAAAGAGATGTGGTTTCAGCAGGAGATCATAAGAGTATAAATCCAAGAAGACTTGGAGAAGGCCACACACCAAAAATTACATGTTGGAGGGAGGAAACTAGGTAAGAAAACTTGAAGTTAGGGATGAATAAGGTAAGAATAAATGGTAAGTGACTTCACTGTTTGGTGGAATGATATGAGATGATGTGTAGGAGAGCATATGAAGCAGGGGAAATGGATCATTGAGTTGGCAAAACCCCTTAGTTGACAGTAACTCAGTTTTGAAAGATTTTGGCCTTCATAGACTAATCAATTGATCCTCAAATGCAGATTAGGATTGGAGTTGTTTGTTGAAATCTTCTTGTGGAATGAGTAAATGAATGATGTTATGTTATGATCTACACCAACAATTATTTGTTTAAATGGATAAAATTAAAAAATTAAGTGGTGCTCAATTTTGAAAAAAGATAAACATAAAATTGAGGAGGATTTTTTTTTGAAAAAATACCTAAAATAAATATATTTTTAAGTGCACCAAATGAAAATTTAAAGCCAAATGTCATTTTAATGAAAATGAGAATTATTCTTTGATATATGATGTTAGTGAAAAAAAAAAAAATAGAGTCAATAGGAGCGGAGAACACACGACAAGAGGAGAACAATGAAAATACTATTTCTAAACCCATCATTAATGGACATTTCATTGTAGATCCTGATCCTAAAAAATGGGTAATAAACAATGATACAATAGAATTTATAATTTTAAATACGCAAAAATAAGATATTAATTATGATTTTTTAAATTCAAAGCGACAATATTCATATTATTTTAGATATCTTTCTAAAGATTTGTTTCAACCAAAACTTTTAAACAATAAAAAAATTAGGAGAATGGTTGCTTTACTCGAGTCAAAAGGAGTTGTTTATTGCATTCTTTGTCAACTTTTTGAAACAAAATCAATTACATTTTCCAAAACTAGATTTAATGATTGGAAAAATTCATCAGCAAGTATGAGAGAGCATGAGGATTCCCCAATCACGGGAATTTCATTTTTAATTTCATCACTTGAAGTAATGATTTGGGAAGAAGAGATTCTACAATTGCAAGTCAATACCAAAATGAAGTAGAATATTGGAGGAATGTTCTAAAGTGTATTATTGAAACCTGTGAAATTCCTTGCTACTAGAGGTATTTCCTTTCGCGATGGTGAAAATTTATTAGGATCTTCTAGAAATGGAAATTTTTAGGGTGTCTAGAGATTATTGTAGAGTTTGACCCATTTTTAGAAAATCAAATTTCATAATATGGAAATACAGGTAGGGGAGTTTTGTCTTATTTATCTTTGAAAACATGTAATGAATTTATTGACATTATGACACAAAATGTTTTTTTAAAAATTATTCAAGAACTCAAAAACCTAAAATATTTTTCAATTATTCTTGACTCAATGCCTGATGTATCTCACACTGATCAGTTAGCTTTGTGGTAAGCTACATTTCTCAATAAGGAAATCCAATTGAAATATTTTAAAAATAATTTCCTTCGGTTGGACATAAATCTTGTGATTTAGAAGCATCTGTAATATCAACAATGGATGAATATGACATCAATATGAAATATTTTTGTGGGAAAGCACATGATAATGCAAGTAACATGTATGGAAAATAAATAGGTCTACAAAATAGGAATAAAAAGCACAAATGTATAGATGAGTTTGTACCTTGTTTAGGGCATTACTTAAATCTTGTTACATATTTATCTGCAAAATATTGTATAATTGATGTAGTCACAACTAGGATCAACAATCACCTATAATTCTCACCAATAATAGAGTTTAAATACCTATATCAAATCACTCAAAATATTACAGTTACGCCTTATTCTCGAACTCAAACTTCAAGAACTTGCAATCTATTCTTTAGGCTCAACATAACCCATTCATTACTAAAAACATGATTGTTATTCCTCATTCCACCTGTCTCAGTCACTCAATTCCTTAGAGGCTCAACATTTGATCATCTCACCTTCTTTGCAAAATTTACCAAATTAGGTTACTTGAGAACTTTGATAATAGATAGGTCTGAGAAGAGACCGTCTACATGACTTATGAGGAATCTATTAATTTCTTCTTTAATATAATTCAAGGAGGTGTAGGTATGTACTTACTTGCATGGAACAGTCCTTTGTGTAAGTGTTCTTTCCTTCATTTTTCTATTCTAGGTCTCCAACTTTGCCAACATTCTGGTTTGGTGTGACTTTAAGTACATATTTTCATCTGTTGAATCTTAATTCAATCCAATTTAATTTTGAGAGTAGCATTTTAGTAAAATAAGTCATAGGTAAGGTGCCACCCCAGTTGCATTTGGATAAACTACTTCAATCTCTTTGGTTTAGACCTCAAATTAGGTCTTCTACGGTATAGACTCGAAACTATAGGTGGACTAACGAGAATTCCTCTCTCCGAGGACTTACCAAGAAAAATATCTTCTCAAATTCTATTAAGCACCCTATGATGATAATGGATATGATATACTAGTCTTTGAAAATTGATTTAGAATCCTTACTCCTTAATTCTTTGCTAAACCCCTATCTTATTGTCCTATCCCAAGCCGTGTCAATAGATATCACTAAATTCTCACTTCTTCGGTGAAGATTGAACTTGATTCCTTTTCTAACACCTTGGTAATCCATGAGAAAATATTTATTTCAAAATTCAGTGTTTTTATTAGATAAATTTTGAGGATTTGAGTTTTCTTTCTCACGGTGCCCTAGGATCAAGGTATAACAATTGTAACTACCCGTGAGTGAAAAATACATAGTTCTTTATCATTTTTATTATTTTACGAACTGTGTGTTATTGAAGAAGGTTTCTAAACTCTATTTTTTTATAAATGATTGGTTCTCTATGAACAATCCTTGAAAAGCTATTTAAAACTAGATACTCTCAAGTAACCACCTAATACACTATTTTCATTCTACGTGACATCGGGAGACTACACATCCTATTCATCGAATGGAATGAGGAGTATACTAAAACCACAAGAAAATAAGGAAATTCCTTCACCGATCAGGAAGAACTTATAGTCTCCTTCCCTAATACTCACACACTCATTTGCATTCATGTAGAAGCCCAACCTCAAAAAAATTCCCTCAATAGCAAGTTACAGGCATCCAAGTCTATCTAAAGTATTCAAACATTCTAATTACAATGTTCTCTGGATAGTTTTAGTATTATCACTTGAGAAAAAATTTCATTACTTTCCCTCTCATAATGACAAACCTCACACCATGGGTTTTCCAATACTATATGCACACAAGAACAACAAAACTTCCTAATTCCACTTTGGAGCTCCAAAATTCATTCTCTTTGATTGATCAATGAGGATATTTAGTTAAAAATTGAGTGTTATGCCCCCATAGCTCAAATGGTTTCCAATAAATACTTTTATAGGTCTCATATGACCAAGAGAACATTGAGTTTGCATACAAGTAAAATGGCTTAGGTGCCTTTTTAAATTACATGACCAATTTTAAAGAGCCCTCAAAGACACTTGATGAAATAAAAATGACCTAGTTAAATGCTAAGACCACTAGATAGACTCCTCACATACTAGGAACAAGCCAAAAATGGCTTAAGAATTTCAAATTTTCAAATAGTCAAAAATGGAGGGAAAACCTCCAATTCAAAAATTTGAACATCTCAAGCCCAAAAGATACCAAGAATGACTTAATCACACCACATTAGATCTAATTAAACCAAAATTTTCTTACTTAAACCCTAAACTAACTTTGGTGTTAATGGCCTTGCATCATACTACCAAGGATAAGAGAAGTTTCCATGGATTTTACTTTCTTGCAAGCTAGTACTTGCCCTTTCTTCCTTTGTTTCCAATTTGGATTGACCTCTTGAAATAGCTTTTGAACTGTAGATAATTGTTTAGACATAACTTGAAGTTGTACCATGTTCTTGACATGATTCCTTGAATGTATCACCTTTTCAAACTCTTTTTTTTCATAGGACTGGAATTTGTCTTCTCCAGTAGGGAGCTGAGTTTCAACACACCAATTCTTGTTCTTTTAGAAGATCTTTTTGCTTCTTTTTGTTATACAAACCTTATCTTAACTTTTTTCCTCATGTTGAGAAAAGGAATTCTCAAGGAAGTTTGATGTTTGTATGGTATATCCATCCATATCCATATGAATTTTCCACTCTTTCTTCCACCATTAGACCTGAACTAACAACATCCAAACATAAGTTAGACTCCAAACTCTGAAGTTCCTTTTTCATGTTCAACTATCTTATCTTCTTCTTCATGTTGATCTTCTTTTTTTCCTTACTGACTTCATGGTTTCTAGGCCTATTTTGATACTTATTCCATCATTTAGTTCTCTCCTTTCAAGGTTCTAATTTGAACTCAAAGTCGAGTTCATACAAGTTCTTGTCATCCTCTACTAGTACACCTTCATATCTGTATTCATCATGAATTAGTTTTCCATTTTCAACTCCCACATTTTCTTTCATTTGTAAAGATGATTAATACTCATGCTCTCCACTGATCCACTACCACATTGTCTTCATTTTATTACTATTCTTGTTGTCACTTACTTTACCTTCTCCTATTTACTGAAAGAATGACTTTCATTCCCATGAAAATCACCTCTCGAATTGCTTTTCAAATCCATGCACTTCTATCCTTCAATGGATTTAGAGTGTATTTCATTCCATCTTTCACAAATGTGTAGGTATTTGTCCACCCATCATGGATGACTCTCCTATCAAATTTCCAAGGTCTTCCTAAAAGAATATGGCATGCATCCATGGGTAAAATGTCACATAAGACATGATCATGATATCTACCCACCTTAAAATCAACTAAACACTGTTGATTCACAAGTACTTATGCTCTTTTTGTACCCAAAAACTCTATATGGATTAGGATGCTTAAATTTCTTCAAATTTAATTTTCTACCATTTCACTAGACACTAGATTATCAGTACTACCATTTTCAATAATAAGCTTGTAACACTTACCTCTTGATTTGCATATTTTCTAAACAAATTCCTCTTTTGTGCATTGTTCTTCTTGATTGTTTATAAACCAAAGCTCTCCTCATCATCAAATACTCTCATGTTTTAGGTTCTTCTCCTCCATGTGGTGATGTTACACTTCCTTCTTCTTCTACAGGTGTCACTTCATTCCTTTCTTCACTAACTCTATTGATGCTTATTTCTTGGGTATACTTAGACATTCAAAAGATCTATGTCCTAAATAAAATTGTTGCATCTTAAACACCTTCCTATGAATTCACCTCTACCTCTTCCATATCCACCTTTGCCTTTGTATCCATAACCACCTCTTAAATATCCACCTCTAAATGAACTCTGTGACTATGAACTAGTCACTTCCTCTTCATTTTTTTCTTGTTACTATTTTCCTCTTCCTATCTATTGATTTATTCCTCTTACTCCTCTTCCTCTACCTCTCAAAAACTGAGTATGCTTTCTTGACAACTTCTCTTATTCCTTAAGGTTGCTTGATATGCCTCTTCTACTAATCTCAAGTGAAATAGGATGATTTAATCTTGAATGTTCAACCTCAATCCATTCACATACCTTGCCACTTCTTCAGCATCATCTTGTACATGTCCAGACCTCATAGCCAACTTGTAAAACTCATCAGTATAATCAGTTACACTTGCCTCTCTTTTTCAATTCTAAATTTCTTAAATAAAACAATTTGATAATCAGATGGAATGAATTTACCTTTCATCTTGGCCACCATCTTGTCCCATTTCTTTATCTTCTCCTTGTTTCTACTTAATCTTTCTTGTTGCAAAAAATCCCACCATATTGTTGCATGTCCTGTGAGTTTAGTCATTGCAAATTTCACTTTCTTGTTCTCTGCAATGCCCTCTAAATCAAAATATTTATCCATATTTATCTATCCAGTCTATAAGCTCTTTTGGATGTAGACTACCTCCATACTCTGGAACTTTCATCTTTGGCTTTTTCTTGCTCCTATGACTACTTTTAGGAGTCTCACATCTGGATTGTCCTCTTCTTCTGGTGCTTCTGACACTGGTCTTTATTCTTCTTCTTCATCACTATCTTCTTCTAATTTCTTTCTCATTCTCTGAGACACTTCTAGTGCCTAAATCTATCTTGAATATTTTTCAATATTGCAAGTCAATCAACATCTCTTCACTGCTTTCTATTTCCTCCTCTAGTTGCTCCTCTTAGTGGCATTTTTTTCACTCTTCTCTTTCCTCTCAACTTCTTCTATTTTTCTTGACTACTTCTTGACCTTCTTTCTTTGTCACTTTCTTTAAAATTCCTTCTTCTTCTTCACCTTTATCTTATACCAATATGATGTAGTCACAACTAGGATCAAAAACCACCTATAATTATCACTAAAAATAGAGTTTAACAACATATATAACATCACTTGCAAAATCTTGCAATTTTTTTATTATCAAATTAAAAACTTCAAGAACATGAAATTTGTTCTTTAGGATCAACGTAACTACATTCATTACTAAAATCATGTTTTTCATTCTTCATTCCATTTTCTCAGTCACTAAATTCCATGGAACCTTCAAATTTATCATCACACCTTTTTGCAAAATTTCCCAAATTGGGTTACTTAAGAACTTTGAATATAGGTTCATGAGAATAGATAGTCTACATGACTTAAGAGGAAATATTAATGGATTATTGAATATTCTTTAAGGAGGTATAGGTATGTACTTAATTGTATGGAAAAATCTTTGTGAAGTGTTCTTTCCTTCAATTTTTCTATTCTAGGTCTCTTAAGACTTTGCCAACATTCTGCTGGTTTGGTGTGAATTTAAGTACATATTTTCATTTGTTAAATCTTCCTTCCATCCAATGATCAATTTTTAGAGTATCCTTTTAGTCAAAAAATTCATGGTAAGGTGTCAACCCATTTGCATTTGATAAACTACTTGATCTTGTCACTTTTAGACCTTCAAATCAGGTCTTCTACTAGTAGACTTTCTAGGTGGACTATCGAGATTACTCTTCATGAGGACTTACCAAGAAAAATATCTTCCATCAAATTATATTCCAATTTCAACCCTATGACGATGATGGATATGATATAATAGTATTTGAAAATGGATTTAGAACCCTTTTAATTCTTTGCTAAAATCTTGGTGTCTTACCGGTCTTGGTCCCAAATTTCAATAGTGCACTTACTAAATTCATCGCTTCTCCAAAAACACGAGATTTTTCTTGATTCTTTTTCAAACACTAGTTTCCTATTCCCTAAGAAAAGATTGCTTCAAAAATTCTAAGTTTTTAATGGCAAATTTTTTTAGGATTTTAGTTTTATTTCTCTTGTAAACCTAGGACCAGGTATAATGATCAGTAAACCCGTGAGTGAAAAATACATAGTTATTTATCATTTTTATTCTTTTCAAACCTGTGTACTATTGAAGAAGGATTCTAAACCTTGACAGACCATTTATAAATTCTTTTGGTTCTATATGAACAATCGTTGAAAATCTATTTACAATTAGAGACTCTCTGACCATCCAATACACTATTTTGATTCTCTATGAGGTTACATTGGGAGAATACACATCCTATTCATCTAATGACACAAGGAGTATACCAAAACCATAAGAACATAACAAAATTCCTTCAATCCAATCAAGAAGAACTTACGATTCTACTTCCTAGTACTCATACACTCCTTCTTTTATTCATCATGCAGTTTCAACTCGATAACTTCCCTCAATAGAAATGTTATAGTTATCTAAGTCTATATAAACTATTCAAACATTCTAATTATGATGTTCTCCTAGATAGTTTTAGTATGATCACTTGAGAAAAAAATTGTATTACTTTCCTTCTCGTATTTTAAGATCCACACACTACTCAGATTTTCCAATCATGCACTGCCATCTATAAAAATTTACAAAACTTCCCAATTCCACTTTGGAGGTCAAAAATTCGTTCCTTTGATTGATCAATGAGGAGAACAGTTAAAAATTGAGTCTTATACCTCCATAGCTCGAATGGTTGCCCATAACTAATTTTCAGGTCTCATATGACCAAGAAACCATTTAGTTTACATACTAGTAAAAATGCTTAGGTGCCTTTTTAAATTACATGACTAATCATTTCAAAATAAAGAGTCCCAAAGACACTTATGAATTAAAAATGACCTAGTTAAATGTTTAGACCATTAGATAGGATCCTCGCATGCTAGGAACAAGAAAATAATGGCTTGAGAATTTCAAATTTTCAAAGAGTCAAAAATGTAGGAAAACCTCCAATTAAAATTTTGAATATCTCAAGTCCCGAGGACACCAAAAATGACTTAATCACACCACATTATACCTAATAAAACCACAGTTTGCTTACTTTAACCTTAAAATAACTTTGGTGTTGATGCCCCTACATCATACTACCAAGGAAAGAGAAGTTTCCATGGAGTTTACTTGTTTGCCAGGCTGGTACTTGCCCTTTATTCCTTTATTTCCAATTTGGCTTGACCACTTGAAATAGCTCTTCGGTAGAAAATATTTCTTGAGACATAACTTGAAGTTGTACCATGTTCTTGGCATGATTCCTTGAGTGTATCACCTTTTAAAACTCTTTATTTTTCATAGGATTGGACTTTGTCTTCTCCAAGTAGGTGGATGAGTTTCAACACACGATTCTTGTTCTTTTGGAAGATCTCTTGTTGCTTCTTGTCCAACTGATACAAACCTTAACTTGAATTTTTCCTCTCATTGAAAAAATGAATTCTCAATGAAGTTTAATGTTGGTATGATATATCCATCTCCATATGACTAGTCCAATCTTGCCTCCACCATTAGACTCGCACTAAGAACATCCAAACATAAGTTAGACTCCAAAATCGAGTTCATTTTTCATACACAAATTTCTTATCTTCTTCTTCATATTGATCCTCTTTTTGTCCTTACAAATTCATGGTTTATAGGCCTATTTTGATACTTATTCCATGACTGAGTTCTCTATTTTCAAGGTATGATTTGACCTCATAGGTTGAGTCATAAAATTTCTTGTCTATCTCTACTAGTGCATCATCATCTTTGTATACATCATGAATTAGTTTTCCATTCTCAACTTCAACAGTTTATTTATTTTTAAAGATGCTTGGTACTCATGTTTTCCACTGAGCCAATGCCACATCATCTTCATTGTACTACTCTTGTTCTCACTTACTTTACCTTCTTGTCCCTGCTTTGGAAGAACACTTTCATTCCTATGAACATTTCCCTTGACTAACTACGAGGCCATGCACTTCTATCCTTGATGGGTTCATAGTGTATTTCATTCCATCTTTCATAAACGTGTAGCTATTTTTCCACCCATCATGGATGGATCTCCTGTCAAATTTCCATGGTCTTCTTAAAAAATATGGCTTGCATCCATGGTTCAAATATCACATAATACCTAATCATGATATCTACCCACCTTGAAATAAATTAGAAACTACTTTGATTCACAAGTACATGATGCTCCTTTTGTACCCAGAAGACTCTATATGGATTAAGATTTGAAAATTTTCAAATTTAACTTTTCTACCATTTCAGTGGACATTAGATTATCAGTGCTACCATTGTCAATAATAAGCTTGTAACACTTACCTCTTGATTTGCATATTTTCCTAAACAAATTTCTTCTCTGCTTTGGTTGTTCTTGCTTTTTTCATGCACAAAATATCTCCTCATCATCAAATTCTCTCTTATTTTAGGTTATTCTCCTCCATGTCATGATGTTGTACTTCCTTCTAATTTTTCATGTGCAACTTGGTTTCTTGCTTCACTAACTCATCTGTTGATGCTTGCTTGAGAGTATTCAGGACATTCAAAATACCTATGTCCAACAAAATTGTTACATCTAAAACATCTGCATGTGAATTCACCTCTACCTCTGTATCCATAACAAACTCTTGATTATCCACCTCTGAATGAACTCGTGACTATGAACTAGTGAATTACTCTTCATTTTTATTATTCTTGTTTTCCTCTTCTTGTGTGATGATTTCTTCCTCTTCTTGCTCTTCCTCTACCTCTCAAAAATCAACATGATATCTTGACAACTTCTCTTCTTCCCTTAAGTTTTATTGATATTCCCCTTCTACTGATCTCAAGTGAAATAGGCTGATTTCATCTTGAATGTCTGAGACCTCATAGCTAACTTGTAAAACTCATCAGTATAATTAGTTACACTTGCCTCTCTTTGTCTCAAATTTTGCAATTTCTTAAATAAAACAGTTTGATAATCAGCTGGAATGAATTTACCTTTCATCTTGGCCACCATCTTGTCCCATTTCTTGATCTTCTCCTTGTTTTTGTTAATCTTTCTTACTACACAAAATCCCACCATATTGCTGCATGTCCTATGAGTTTAGTCACTACAAACTTCACTTTCTTTTTCTTTGAATTTCCCTCTAAATAAAAATTCTTGTCCATCTTTGATATCCATTTTATGAGCTCTCCCAAATGTAAACTACCTCCATACTCTGGAACTTTCATCTTTGGCTTTTTGCTTTCTCCTATGACTTATTTTAAGAGTCTTCACATCTAGATTGTCCTCTTTTTAAGTGCTTCGCCACTGGTCTTTCTTCTTCTTCTTCATCACTATCTGCTTCTAGTGCCTTCCCTCTTCTCTGAGACACTTCTAGCGCCCTTAATTTTTCTTGAATATTTGAAAATATTGCAAGCAAATCAACATATCTTGTCTAGTCTCTCCGTGTCCTCCTCTACTTTCTCTTCTTGGTGGCATTTCTTTTCACTCTTCTCTTTCCTCTCAACTTCTCTTTCTATGCACTACTTCTACCTTCTTTCTCCATCACTTTATTATCATTTCCTTTCTTCTTCAACCTCACTCTAATACCAATATGATGTAGTCACAACTAGGATCAATAATCACCTATAACTCTCACCAACAATAGAGTTTAACAAAATATATCAAATCACTCAAAATATTACAATTACGCCTTATTCTCGAGAACCATAAAACTTCAAGAACCTGCAATATATTCTTTAGGATCAACATAACCCATTAATTACTAAAAACATGTTTGTTACTCTTCATTCCACTTGTCTCGAGTCAATCAATTCCATGGAATGTCAAAATTTGATCATCCCACCTTCTTTGCAAAATTTCTCAAATTGGGTTACTTGATAACTTTGCTAATAGATAGGTCCGAGAAGAGAAAATCTACATGGCTTATGAGGAATTTATTAATGGATTCTTGAATATACTTTAAGGAGGTCTAGGTATGTACTTACTTGCATGAAACAATCCTTTGTGTAAGTGTTATTTCCTTCATTTTTCTATTCTAGGTCTCTAACTCTACTAACATTCCCGGTTTTGTGTGACTTTAAGTACATCTTTTCATCCGTTGAATCTTACTTCCATCAAACTCAATTTTGAGAGTAGAATTTTAGTCAAAGAATTCACATGTAAGGTATCACCCCAGTTGCATTTGGATAAACTACAATCTCTCTCGGTTTAGACCTCAAATTAGGTCTTCTACTTGTATAGACTCAAAATTGTAGGTGGAATAATGACATTTCCTCTCTCCCGAGGACTTACCAAGAAAAATATCTTCTCAAATTCTATTGGGCACCTTATGATCATGATGGCTATGATATAATAGTCTTTGAAAATGGATTTAGAATCCTTACTTCTTAATTCTTTGCTAAAATTCTGTCTTATTGTATTATCCTGATTTGTCAATAAAATGTCACTAAATTATCGCTTCTTTGGTGAAGATTCAACTTGATTCCTTTTCAAACAACTCCATAGTCCCTTAGAAAATATTTCTTCCAAAATTTAGATTTTTTTATCGGATAAATTTTGAGGATGTGAGTTTTCTTACTCGGTACCTTAGGATAAGGGTATAACAGATCAGTAATTACCCATGAGTGAAAAATACATAGTTCTTTATCATTTTTTTCTTTTTCAAACATGTGTGCTATTGAAGAAGGTAGCTAAACTTGATAAAACATTTCTAAATACTTGGTTCTCTATGAAAAATACTATAAAATCTATTTCCAACTAGAGACCGTCTGCAACCATCCAATACACTGTTTTTAATCTCTGTGACATTAGGAGACTACACATCCTATTCATCTATTGGCACAATGAGTATAATAAAACCATAAGAAAATAAGGAAATGACTACACATCCTATTCTAATAATAGACTTCCTATAGTCAACTCTAACTCCAAATATAACTTCTTGTTTAGAAGATTACTCTCGAAGCGGGTGAAAATAATTTTGGAAGGGTAATCCATATAACCTAAGTTATGAGTACCTACTACCTCTTCCCATCATTCCCACATGGAGGCTCACCAATAGCGTCATGAACAAACGTGCCCTCATCTTGTAGTATTGCCACGCCTCCATCCTACTATATAGTGCCTCTAAAATTTTGATTCACTTCCCCTTCATCCTCTCCTTCCTTCTCCGTGGGGTATACTATGACCTTTGTGTCTCCACCGGTGCTGCTCTCTCCTTCACTAGAGTGCCATTCATGAATACTTACACTTGGGTCTATAGTCTCGTAGACTACGCACTCACCAATATCTTCATCTTCCTACATTTCCATCTGGGGGTGGCCTCTGCTCTACGCCCACCCATACTTGGAGTTTCCTCTTCTTCTTGCATGCTTGGATGTGGGGATTCCTCCTCACTATCTTTAATAGGAACATACTTCCTGTGATTTATCCTTTCTTCCCCTTCATCCTTCATAGGATTCATGTGTGGTGATCTCCTTACTAGCTATGAATTCCCTATGCTAGTGTCTCTGAAATGTGTGCCTTTTCCACAAAACTCTTCTAATATGCACAAGTCTGGTGTTGTCTTCTGGTTCTTCCTACTCAAGAAAATTTTATAGTCATGTAGGTACTGGATCCTCTTGAGTAGGGGGCGTAGATGAAACATGCCTTGAAGTCCCTACTATCTACCCCTTCTTCGGAGGTTATGGGCTGTCATGTCTCTGTGCCATTCACAAATTTTCCATCCTTAAACCTTGGCCTTATATATATATATATATATATATATATATATATATATATACGCACGTTGGTTTAATATGCCCCCAGACCAAACTCTCCGGCGTGATGTCCACATTTCTTGATTCCATGGTTTCCACATAGGCCTCTTTCCCTGGCCATACATATATTTTGTGCAAAATGTGAACATCTGTGTCCACCTTGTCTACGTCAAACTGGAGTTGGCACACTTTATGGAATCTTTAAAGTATCTTGTGGTAAATGCAAAGGAAACATACACTAGCAAATTTTCTCTCTAGACTTCATATGGAAGCGCCCCAAGCTAAAATGTTGGTAAACCAAAAATTTAGCCTCTCCTTCCAACACCTTTGGAAATTCACACGAAATGTGCTAATCTCCTCAAATTCCCTTCGCAGATCATGAACCACTTATTTAGGTTGTCCTTGTATGTATTGGAAGTAGTCCCCCGTAGAGTGTACTTGGCATATTTTTTGGTTAGGGATTTATTCTCCAACAAAAACTCCCAGATATTCTCCCTAGGTCTGTCGGGTACTCCAATTTCACTAAATACAATCAATAATAAAATTTCACCCCAAGTAATCTTCTCACCTTTATCTTCTTGGACACGTGCCTCATTCACCAAGATTTCTACGATGTACTTGACAATGTTGTAGTATGTCTTGTTGACCATTTTGTGTGCTATATGCAACCAACGCATATTCACCTTGTTCCATCACTCAGTGGCACCCAACTTGTTCCCCGCTAAGTGCACTAAAAATCTATTGGCCATGTATATAATTTTGGTGAATTTGAAGGCTTGTTCCCCCTTCTTATACTAGATGTAGGGTTGTTATGGCATCAATGCCCTCGTCATCTGATAGGTCTCCAATGATATCTCGAGCCCGAGTCATGCAACACTATCACCTTCTAGATTAACTTGGCACTAATCCTCATTCTCCTGCCCATGAATAAGAAAAAGTCTTCATGCATATGCGACATGAGCGACTAGTACTACTACTCTGGGATTCCCAAAATAGGAAACTCTAGAATTTTCATGACCCCCATGTTTTTAAGTAATTTCTTCACATAGTCACCCAAGACCCTAGTGTCTATTAGGTTGTGGAGCTTGTTTTCATGTGAGAAGGTCTTGAAGATTGTACACTAAGAGTACTATACACTTTCCACAGTTGTCTCGGCCGAGGTTCGGGGTGCAGGGGCGGGCCTTGAGCGGGGTCCGGGTGGCACCCACAGTAGCGAGGTTTGGGGCGCAGCCCCGAGAAATTGTTTTTGGCCTTAAAACGTGCCCAATATACCGGTAAATGTGATTTTCTCATATGAGAGGGATTTTGACCCATGGTTTTGATACCCACAGCTTTTGTAAAACTGCTCAAGCAATTGTCTACTTATATGGTAGGTTAATGTGACATTGCGGATGTGTTTTGAATTCGGGTGTGAATTAAGAAGAGTTTGTTGAGAATAGCTCCAAAAAAATTTGGGTATTGTATTGAGAGAGCGGTGTCTTGTAATAAAATTTGAGCAAGTGATTCTTAGTGGTCATAGCCCAAATTGGGTGAACCTTGTTAAATATTGTCTCTTTGTGTTGTGTTACTTTATTCTATAATTTTATTTGAGATCTGTAACATTTTCGCATATTAGTTTCTATTGTTGAGATTACTGTGAGGGATTATTACTGCATATTTTATCTCTTATTTTTAGAAAAATGGAGTAAAATTCCAAAATGGAAGTGCACTCACCGAGTCATTTTGAAGCCTTGAGGTCTTTGAAGTTGTGCCATAATGACATGTGGAGGTCTCCATTGGGTCTTCTTTCCTTAGACTTTTCAAAGAACTTCTTAAAGGGGCTCGAGACACATGGTGAGCCCATACTCATTCAAGTTGTCAAATTTTGGGGACCATCTCAAGATGTGCCATTATGACATGTGGAAATTTGAAGAGTCAAAAGGTGGGGAGGCGGACCATCAGGGGCAACTTGGATTTTTTTGCCTCTTGTCACCAAAAGGATTGAAGCATCAAAATGGCCGATGAGATGGATAGAGAATAGTCAAAAATTTTCCTTGGTCACGTAAGAGGTGCAGGACTTTCGGGAAATTTGAAAATTTTCCCTTTTGTGAAGAAAGGAGTTAAAAGTGTAAAATGAAGCATGGTTCCACTGGGACCCACATCAAGGACTAGAAGCGGAAGGGCGGAGCTGTGGGGAAACTTGGAAAATTTTCCTTTTTCCAAAAAAGAGGTGAAATAGTAGAATTTGGCTGCGGTTCCTTTAGGGCCCACCTTAGGACACGTGTTAGGCTCATTTCCCAAAGGCGGAGGTGTGGAGAAAAATGTGAAAATTTTACATTTTACAAAAAGTTGTAAAGGGAAAAAGGAACACGCAGGCCCATTTTAAAGTGGATCTCCCACGTGGACGGTCCAAATTCAAAGTAGAAATCAATGGCAGTTGTACATCTATATCTGATTTTCCACCATTTTCACTCCAGAGCTTCTGGAGATGCGAGTCTTCATGATTTCTCGATATTTCTTACACACCAAACAAGAAAGGGGAGTAAATTTGATATCTAAGTTTGGTGAGGAAGATCTGGGATGTCTTTTGCCATTAAGATGAGATCTGATCTCTGGGCTCGATCTAATCTTTCATTTTTCTTCTGAGCATGCAAAGAACCAGATTGGAAAAATTAGGGCGGAAGTGGTTAGAGAGTTAGAGGTTGGAATGCTAGAGTGTTAGGAGTTACAAACTGACCCCCTAAGAGAAAATATTGATAGAGCCCGTCTTTACGAGGGGCTGTTTGAGAAACTCGTATATCTCTTTTGTATTAAACTCGATCATGTCAAGGTGGTTGCAAGTGTACAACCATTGACAAGCTCTGAGATTATTCTAGAAACTTTCCCCTACTTGATAAGTTTAATCAAATTTGAGTTATTCTATGTTGACTCTAAGAAATTAGTGTCTGCTTTTTTCAGAATGTATGCAAATAGTTTTATTCATTCCTATTGCAATATTATACTAATTTTTTGTGAAATCACATAGGATCTCATCCTGTGACAATTTAAAGGTATCTGTAATTTCATTTCAAGAAGAGCCTTCATCTTGGATGAGATAAACAAATTTAAAATCAATTCACTTTCATTTGTTGATAAAGATTATCTGTAAGTCTTTGGGTGTACCTTAGGTGTGGTTAAATCAGAAACTATAGTGTTTAATTGGGTCCTCTAATTTGATCCTTCGTGTTAGGGTCTTAAACATTATGTGAAAATGTCCGACTTGGGCCTCCATTGAAGGATGCCTTCTGTTGAAGGAATTTCTTGACTGTTACAAAGCTTTCTATTGTAAAGTTGCTCTTTATTGTAAAGTCCATCCAAAGGTCTGGTATAATAACCTTTATCCTACTTCACCTCCCACCAAATTTCATTCAAAAACAATTAATCATACCCATATTACCCTTGTTTGTCATGTGTGTATACAAATGTGACATTTTAATACCAAAACATGCCGAAACAATTAGGTTTTCATTGTCTTTAGTGGCACCGAACCTTGCTTAGAAAATATCTCCATTATCTAGAGTGAAAACTCGTGAGAGTTAGTTTTTTTGCATTGATCATATTTTCTTCAAGGTATTATTAATAATTTCACAAGGACATCTCCATATCCTCCATAAACAATAGGCTACAAAAGGGTTCTCTCACATTGGCTAAAAGGCACAACCACAAAGTAGTGAGGATAGATCAAATTGTCTTTAGGATGCTATCCATTTCTCCACATCTAAGTGATAGAGGGCTAGTTAGATCCCATCCCCACTATAAAATGACTCACTAATATCTATCTTGTCTCTAAGCTTCTGCGCTAAACCCGTGATAC
Organism: Taxus wallichiana var. yunnanensis; assembly: GCA_018340775.1. Lineage (NCBI taxonomy): Eukaryota > Viridiplantae > Streptophyta > Pinopsida > Cupressales > Taxaceae > Taxus > Taxus wallichiana. Next base: position 459,443,474 of record CM031242.1, on the reverse strand, counting down.
TACTCGGAATTTGAAGGAGAATCAATTTGGGTACCAACACCTTATTGCCGCTGTCATGTTTCTAGGGACATAGTGATTGTAGTTCATATTCAGACCCTGGTAAACACTTCTTGTATGCTCAAAGTGCTAATACATCTTTTTAGGCATCATCCTGTGTTTAGGCCTGTAAGAAGTTTCAAAGTTACAAATGTTATGTGCAATATTTCCATTTTCTACAGTTATTGCACTAAGTTTCATTGATAAATTTGAGTAAAGAAGAGTCAGATCTTTCCATTTCTAGTTGCTAGTATTGACAAACATTTGACAGATCATATTTTAGTGCATTTTCACAACTAAGGTGGAAATCCTTAGTGGTGACTCCTTGTTGATCGATTCTTGATGAGTACCAATGTCTTAACCTCTTTAAGTGAGATTTGTTACTAAACTTTGTAAAGCTAGAAGGAAGAAGATATTTCTTTGCTAGAGATCCTACTAGGACACTATTTCCAGAGCTAGGAAAAACAAAGTCAGAAGGAAGAAAATCTTGGAGAGTTGTTGGAGATCAGTAGACAAGAAAAGGGATCTCCATTGATGAAAGTGATCAGCCTATCAATGAAGATTGATATTCAAGTGATTCCGATTCGGGTAGTCTTTTTGTGGAATTCTCATTCTTCTTTTTCTTTTCAAAAGTTGATAGGTCTTTCAAAAATAGGGATTTCAAAGGCCTTTAGGGGATATCCATTTTGGAATTTATACTCTTATGTTTCAAAGACCCTCTACCCCTCATCAATTTTCTCCCCTCCGGGTCACCTCCTCAAAAAACATGACCCTGCCCCCACCCATACCTCCATTTTTTGTAAATACCTTTGGACCTATAAATTTTGTAGGGATGGTTGGTTATCCAAATGCAGTTCCTCAAGATGTAAGGAATAAATTACCAAAGTTCCAAGGAAACAACGTTATAACTAGTGATCAACATCTAAAGCTTTTTATCAATATGATGGAAGACTTTGAGATTGAACATGAAGATGTATATATCAAGTTATTTATCTATACTATGGAAGAGGATGCAGGGACCGGTATAAATCTTTGCCGATAATTCAATCGATTCTTGGATAGAGATGAGCAATGCATTTAGATTGTAGTATGGTGATAGAACTGACCCTAGGTTTCTTTTGACAAAATTTGAAAACATAAAAATAATCCTAATGAGTCGAACATGATTTCAACACAAGGTTTAATAAGACCTTGAGGAGATTTCTTGTTAGCTTGAGGCCATGTGATGAATCATGTTTGATCAAATATTCGATGCATTTGATAAAAAGGCTACATATTACTTGAGAGGACAAAACCCTACTAATTTTAGGCAGATTTCACCATTTCTCCGCAAATAGAGAATAACATCAAGGTAATTGAAAGCCTCCAAAAAGGGAGGGTGTAAAACTAATTAACCTAGAAAAACCTCGACAAGCAAGGCTGCTTGATTTGGAGGAAGTTGTGATAACTTTGGTAGCCGGGATGTCAAAGAAATATCATACAAACTATCCCGGTGGAAAATGGGATTGGGCAGAGCTCACAAGGTCAACACAAGCAAGAAAGGCCAAGACAGTTCACAAATCACCAAATATCTGATGATAGAGGAAAGGGACCTATTGGATTTGGAAATTGATAGTCCCAAGCTAGGGATAAAGAATGGTACACGATCCTTTAGATGCTTTCAGAGTTGTTGTTGTGGAGGAGACAGAGATGTCATTGATTGGTGTGACAAATGTTTCATGCCCCATGCTCCATGTGAGGAAGATCAAAAGAAGAGGAAGAAGCTTATGATGATGAAATTGCTGATGACACTGCATGATGGAGATCCTCTGTAAGTGCTCCAAGGGAAGAAAATTTAACTGAGGTAGTAAGTGCTAGAAATGCTGCTATTTTTTGGGATTGCATCCACTGAGTACCTCTTATTCCTCCCTCTCATACTTTAGAAGTAGACATTGTACAAGATTTTGAATTTCCCACTAATGATTTTGAATATTTAAGGGCTTTAATGATAAAGAAGTATGATGGAGGCATCCCATCTGAGGAAGATATGAAGCTATTAATGAATGTTGTAGTTGCCCAAGAAAAGGAGCACAACACCAGAAGTAAAGCTGCTAAGGGGCCACAAGCCAAGTCAAAATTTCCATTGCTTACCAAAGAAACCCCAAAGAAAATGCATCTAGCAGAGAGCTTGTTTCCCCAAGAAAAACATGTTCCTCCCCATGCCCAAACTAAAAAGAATCCCATTCCATCTGATGAATTTACCAATATTTCTCCTAGTGCTTTGCTTTACCCAAATTTGTTCCATATGACATTGCCCAAGTTTTGAGTCAAATCAAAATTCTGTCCCAATTGTTGAGCTGCTTAGGATCCCTAAGCACAAGAAGAGGGATTTTGAATATTTAGGATTCAAAGAGGAAGAGATCATACAAGGCAGAGATGTAAACAAGGTTGAGATTCCCCTTACTGTTGCAGAGTTGGAAAAGCCACAAGTGTTGGAAGAGCTGGGGGAACCACCAGAGGTTTATTTAGGAACTTATTTGGTTAAATCCCAGTTGAATGTGGATCCATTCTTCACTACCTTGGTTATCAAAGACAAGTTGTTACATAATTGTATGTTTGATTCTGGAGCTTCATGTAATGTCATGCCTCTTGAGGTCATGAATGAATTAGGTATCAAAGTAACAACAACATATGGGAAGTGCACTACCATGGACTCTAGAGAGGTGCCAGTGGTGGGATGTGTCAAATATCTGGATGTGCAACTTGCATCTTATCCTGGAAGGAACTTAAAACTCGATGTAGTGATTGTTGTCCCCCCTACCAAGTGGGGGATGTTGTTGTCAAGAAAATGGGCAATAGTGTTGGTGGTAGTGTGACAAATGGACATGTCTTATGCCACTATCCCCATTGAAGGCAACTTGGTGAAATTATATGGAGAGAAGAAGATGTTGTACCTGATTGAAGACCCAAGCAATGCATCTTATGAAGTTTTGCAAGCAGATGTTGATCTTAACAACTTTGTGAGTTTTTGGACTTTCTAGGGAGTATGAAAATGTTGAAAATAGAGATCCTAAGTATGTTGATTTCTCGGGAATTTAGTTTATGATTCAGCCTTGAAAAATGTTAAAGAATTTGACCCAAACACAATGGAGGAGCTTCAGAGAACATGGATGGTTTACAAACTGAACAAAGAAGAAAAAGAGGTATATTTCTAGTTGATGAAAACATATCAGAACCTTTTGGCATGGTCATATCCAGGATGGTAGGCACTTGAAGATTTTCCTTGATTGTTTTCTTTGAATCAAGGTGGGAATATTTTATACAGTGTATAGTTTGTTGTTTGTTTCTGTTTTGGTGTTTTCACTCGCTCTAGTCCTTGGTGACCTATTTTGCTGGTTTCTTTGTTCATTTTTGGGAGATGGCTTTGTTTCTCTCTCTGAAGATGAATCCTTTGCCAATGGATATTTTTGGCACTTGGTCTACCTTTTTTCTTGTGGCACTCACAGGGAGTGCCATCCCCGAGTCGGAGCCAATGTTGGTGCTCAAAATAGTCTCACCCCATTTTGCCATTAAAATCTATCAATTTACGGCCTCTACCATAAATTATCTCCTCATGGTGTGCCTAAGAGGTCCTCGCCTTCCTTTTTTTACGTATTCAATCCGTTCACCAGGGATCAGGATCACATATGGATCCATGGTTGTTTCTTTGTTTCTCTATTTTTCTAAAAAGGTTTGTCTTTGGGTGTAAAACTCTTGGGCTCTCCCATTCTTTTTATTTTACACAATTGAGATTTGTTGTCCTTTTTCATTTTTCCCTAAATACTTGAGAAAAAATAAATGGATGTAGTTCGAGGAATGTATTTGAGCCTTGTAACATTTTTGAATTCTCTGTCCTTGGAGATAATTTCATCTCTAGGCTCGAATGAATGTTTTTCTCATTTTACCGATGGTTTGATGGGTGTTTCTCCCGGTCAAATTTACATCCTTGCATCAATAGGAAATATGTCTTCTTTTGGTTGGCTGGGGATAGTGGGAAAATGCTTTAACTTGTCACTTTTTACCTTTTCAACTTAAAGGGGAAATTTGGTCCCATAGCTCCACTCAATTCTGATTGGTTCTTTTGGTGCTTATGTGGCTTCTTCTGATTGAATGGGGCACGCCGAGGGGTTTGTTTTTGAACTTGTCCTTTTTTATGGCTACTTTCGAAAACAAATTGAACTGCCCCCGCGCCCTACTAGGCTTTGATTAAAGTAACTTTTAAATGGAAGGAAAAAGTCTTACTTTGACCCCGTAGAAGGACACGTGGCAAGGTTAAAGGTGGAGATGCGGGCCTTCGAGGCAAGTTTGGATGTTTTTCCCTTCTAGAAAAATGGAGTAAAATTCTAAAATGGAAGCTTCGCCTCACTTTCGTCATTTTGAAGCCTTGAGTTCTTTGAACGCCATAATGACACGTGGAGGTCTCCAACATGGCACTTCTTTCCTTATACTTTTTAAACTTTCAAAATATCTTGCAGTAGCGAGACATGTGGTGATCCCATGCTCATTCAAGTTCTCAAATTTTGGGGACCATCTCAAGATGCACCATTGTGACGTGTGGCAGTTTGAAGAGTCAAAAGGGAAGTAGACCATCGAGGGCCAACTTGGATTTTTTTCCTCTTGTCACCAAAAGGATTAAAGCATCAAAATGGCCCATAGACCGAAGAGAATAGTCAAAAATTTTCCTTGGTCAACGGTGGAGGTGCGGACTTTCAGGGGAAATTTGGAAAATTTCCCTTTTGTGAAGAAAGGAGTTAAAAGTGTAAAATGAAGTGTGGTTCCACTAGGACCCACATCAGGGACTAGAAGCGAAGGGCGGAGCTATGGGGGAAACTTGGAAAATTTTCCTTTTCCAAAAAAAGGTGAAATAGTAGAATTTTGCCACGGTTCCTTTGGGACCCACCTTAGGACATGTGTCAAGCTCATTTCCCAAAGGCGGAGGTGTGGAGCAAAATGTGAAAATTTTACATTTTTCCAAAAAGTTGTAAAAGGAAAAAAGGAACCCACATGCCCATTTTAAAGTGGATCTCCCACGTGGATGGTCCAAATTCAAAGTAGAAATCAATGGCAATCTATGCATCTATATCTGATTTTTCTGCCATTTTCACTCCAGAGCTCCTAGAGATGTGAGTCTTCATGATTTCTTGATATTTCTTGCATGCCAAATAGGAAAGGGAGTAAATTTGATATCTAAGTTTGGTGAGGAAGATCTGGGGATGTCTTTTGCCATTAAGATGAGATCTGACCTCTGGGCTCGATCTGATCTTCCATTTTTCTTCTTGAGCACACAAAGAACCAGATTGGATAGATTAGGGGTGGAAGTGGTTGGCGAGTTAAAAGAAGAATGATCTACTAGAGGAGGGAGTTGAATGTGGGATATGTTTGAAGAGATCTATCCCCTGAGCACCTGACAACTTTTTATAGATTTGATTTTGGGAATCGCGATTGGGATCATGGAGAGCACTGGTGCACTCAATGTCTCTAGGTTTTTGGGGGAAACTTTGTTGCAAAATGATATAAATGGCATGAAATTTTCCATGAAAAGGGTTGGAGGTTGGAGGTTGGAATGCTATAGTGTTAGAGTTAGAAATCGATTTCCTAAGAAAAGATTGATAGATCCCTGGCTTTCGAGGGACTATTTGAGGAACATGTATATCTCTTTTATTAAAACTCGATCATCTCAAGGTGGTTGTGAGTGTACAACCATTGATAAGCTTTGAGACTGTTCTAGAAACTTTCCCTACCGATAAGTTTAATCAAATTTGAGTTATTCTTTGTTGACTCTGAGTAATTAGTGTTTGCTTTGTTTTAGAATGTCTAAAAATAGTTTTGTTCATTCCTATTGCAATCTTATACTAAAATTTTTGTGAAATCACACAAGATCTCGTCCCTGTGACAGTTTAAAGGTATCTGTAATTTCATTTCAAGAAGAGCCTTCATCTTAGATGAGATAAACATATTTAAAATCAATTCACTATCATTTGTTGATAAATATTATCTGTAAGTCTTTGGGTGTACCTTAGGCGTGGTTGAATCGAAACTATAGTGTTTAATTGGGTCCTCTAATTCAAGCCTTTGTGTTAGGGTCTTAAAGATTATGTGAAAAATAGCTGATTCACTGGCCTCCATTGAAGCACACCTTCTAGTTGAAGGAACGTCTTGATTGTTCTGAAGCTTTCTGTTGTAAATTTTCTCTTTATTGTAAAGTCCCTCCAAAGGTATGGTATAATCAAATTTATCCTTCTTCACCTCCCACAAAATTTCATTCAAAAACAATTAATCATACCCATACTACCCCTGTTTGTCATGTGTGTATACAAATGTGAAATTTTTACTACCAAAACATGCGAAAAATCAAGTTTACATTATCTTTAGTGGCATGAACCTTGCTTAGAAAATATCTCCATTATCTAGAGTGATAACTCGTGAGAGTTAGGTTTTTTTTTCATTTATCATATTTTCTTCAAGGTCTTCTTAATAATTTCACAAAGAAGGACATCTCCATTTCCTCCAAAATAGCAGGCTACAAAGGGTTCTCTCACCTTGGTTTAAAGGCACAACCATAAAGTAGTGAGGATAGATCAAAACCTCTTCGGGTGTTATCCATTTCTCCACATCCGAGTGACAGAGGGCTAGTTATATCCCTTCCCACTACAAAATGACTCAATATGATCTTTCCATATCTAAGCTTCTTGCCAAACTCCGTGATCTTGCTCTCGGACTTTGAAGGAGAATAAATTTGGGTACCAACAAGATCTTTATATTCTCATTTGCGAGAAGGTGAACAAACCCTTGAACATGAAAAATGTGGAATGGGATTTTCGGATAAGAAGGCACTTGGAAAAATCCAGTGTGTATTGCATCTTGATATTATTTAATGTTTCAAAGGAAAAGAATATAAAAGAACCGATGGATGCATTAGGGAAGTTGTATGAAAAACCCTCTACCTCTAATAAGATATTTTTGATGAAAAAGTTGTTTAATATGAAGATTTCTGAGAATGGTTTAGTAGTAGATCATTTAAATGATTTTAATATGGTTGTAAATATGATAGCTTCAGTTACAATAGAATTTGATGAAGAAGTTAGGGATTTATTAGTTCTATGCTCTTTACATGAGAGTTGGAATAGCCTGTAATGGCGAGTAAGCAACTCGGTTCCAAATGGCTAACTCAAAGTTGAAGTTTGAGGATGTTGTAGGGGTGATTCTAAGCAAGGAAATGCGAAGAAAAATATTTGGTGAATCTTCTACTTCAAGGAATGATTTGAAAATGGAAACTATAGGGAGACAAGTATAGAGGAAGCCGTGAAAAATCAAAGGATTGGGCAAGGTCAAAATCCAAAAGTAAGATAGTATGCTTGCAGCTGTGGAAAGTCCGGGCATGCAAAGAAGGACCGTTGGGAGCTTCAAGACAAGAAGAAATAACAAGAAAAAAACGAGGAAAATGACGCTGACGGGTATTGTATGTCGGATGCTTTGATTCTTTCTTTGCACAATATTGTTGAATCTTGGGTTTTAGATTCAGGGCTTCTTTCCATGTTACTCCACATAGGCATTATTTTGTTGATTATGTTCAAGGGGATTTTGGGCATGTTTTTATTGGTGATGATGAGCCTTGAAACATAGCTAGAAAAGGTTTTGTTTAGGTTAAGATGCAAAATGGGAATACTTGGCTATTGAAGGATGTCAGACATGTGCCTACATTAAGATGAAATTTGATATCGGCAGGGCAGTTGGGAAGTGATGGTTGTATTGTGATATTTATAGTGGACTCTTGGAAGGTTACCAAGGGTGCTCTTGTGGTGGCAAGAGGTAAGAAGGTTGGAACCTTTTATTTAACCACTTATAGCACTAATTTTTGTAATCTTATGGCTTTAGAAGTAGATACAACATTGTGGTACTATAGGCTTGGTCATATGAGCCATAAGGGCATGGAGATCATAAAGAAGGATTTTCCTAGATATACAGAAATAGGTTTAGAGTTATATGAGGACTGCATATATGGGAAACAAAAGTGAGTAAGGTTTCTCAAGGTTGGACCTATAAAGAAAGAGAGTAAGTTAGAGTTGGTGCATTCTGATGTATGGGGGTCAGCTTAGGTATCATCTCTTGGGGTTCAAGTTATTATGTTACTTTTATTGATGATGCAATAAGGAAATTTTGGGTTTATTATATTAGAAACAAATCTGATGTATTCGACACTTTTGTTGAATGGAAAGACTTGTAGATAATGAAACAAGTCTTAAGCTAAAATGTCTCAGATTAGATAATGGAGGGGAGTATGCAACAATGAATTTGATGAGTATTGTTTTAAGAATGGAATTTGCAGGAAAAAGATGGTTCTAGGAACTCGCAATGCGAGAATGGGGTGTCGAAAGGATGAACAAAACAATAATGGAGTGTGCTTAGGAGCATGATGTTACATGCAAGACTACCTCTTTTTTTTGGGTAAAAGTAGTGAGCACAACTTTGTGTACTTGATAAACAGAGGATCCTCAAGTGCCTTAGATGGAGGCATACCTAAGGAGGCTTTGTATGGTAATAAAGTTGATTACTCATTTCTTAGAGTCTTAGGATGTGAGGTGTTTGTCCATATAGACAAGGATGATAGGACCAAGCTAGAGGCTAAATTAGAAATGTGTACTTTCATTGGTTATGGTGGCGATGACTTTGGATATAAATGTTAGAGTATTAAGGATAAGAAAACCATTCGATATAGGGATGTGGTCTTTAATGAGAAAGTCATGTATAAGCAACAACAGTGCGAAAATAGGGAAGAATCCAAGAAATAATATCACGGTAGAGGATCTTTCGGATGGGTAAGTGACACATAAATCAGTTCAAGAACCTCCTCAACAGAACCCCAAACTCCTATATTGAGGAGGTCTTCAGGAAATAAGAAGAGAACTCCGAACATTTTTTCTCCTTCTTTTATTATTTATTACTCATCGATAATGGAGAGCTAGAGAGCTTTGATGAAGCAATGTAGGTACATGCTAGGAAGAAGTGGAGCAAGCCATGGATGAGGAGCATCAAGATATCATGGAGAACCAGGACATGGGATTTGGTGAAGCTACTTGAAGGCAAAAAATCATTAAAGAATAAGTGAGTGTTGATTCAAAGAAGAAGAAGGAGAAAGAAAAGATATGAGGCTCGGTTGGTGGTCAGGGTAGAAAAAAGGTATAGATTTTGATGAGATTTTTCTCCTGTAGTAAAAATGACTTCTATTAGAACTATTCTTGGAATAGTTGCAAAGAGAAGACTTGTACTTAGAGAAGCTTGATGTAAAGACCGCATTTCTCCAAGGTGATTTGGAGGAGGATCTATATATACAAAACCAAAGGGCTATGAGGTCAAAGGTAAAGAGGAGATGGTGTGCAAACTGAAGAAGAGCTTGTATGGATTGAAAAAAGCTCCAAGTCAATGGTATAAGAAATTTGATAGCTTCATGATAAAGGAAGGATATAATAGATGTCATTCTTACCATTTCATGTATACAAAGAAATTTGAGGATGGCGAGTTATATTATCTTGTGTTTGTATGTGGATGAAATGTTGGTTACGGTAAAAACATGCGGAAAATAAAAGAACTCAAGAAGCTAACTAAGTGAATCCTTTACTATGAAGGATTTGGGGTCGATGAAAAATATACTTGGTATGAGGATATCTCAGGGATAGGAAGGAATAGAAAATGACTTTATCTCGAAGAGTATGTTAAGAAGGTCTTGGACAAGTTTAATATGCGAGGATGCCAAAATTTTGGGACTCCTTTGGCAAGCCATTTCAAGTTATCAAAGGAGCGTGTCCCAAGATAAAGCATGAGAGAAACTAGATGTCCAAGGTACCTTACTCATTAGTGGTGTGCACCGGGCCTAATATTCCCATACGATGGGGAGCGGTGAGTAGATTTATGTGTGATCCAGGTAGAAATCACTAGTACACATAAAGTGGATCCTTCGATGTTGAGAGGGGGCCGTGGGGACAATTTTGTGCTACAAAGGATTAGACACCACTTCTTTACGTGATTATGTAGATTCAGATATGGCCGGAGATGTAGATAGCGGGAGGAGCATGATAGGTTATGTTTACATTGTAGGTGGGACAAATGTGACACGTATTTCATGACTCACGAGAATCTGGTGACTTTGTCACCATGGAGGCTGATTATGTTGCTACCAAAGAGGCAAGTAAAGAAATGATTTGGTTACAACAATTTCTTGAGGAGTTGGGGCATAAGAAGGAGGAAGGAAAGCTATATAGTGATAGTCAGAGTGCTATACACCTAGCTAAGAACTCTGCTTTCCACTCTAGGACAAAGCATATACAGTTAAGGTACCATTTCATTAGGAAAGCTTTAGAGGAAGAGAAGTTGAAGCTGGAGAAGATTCATACCAGGTTAGAATCCACTTGAAAAACATGATAACCAAGGTGGTCACAAGGGAAAAACTGAAGTTGTGTTCAACTTTGGTTGGTCTTCACGGAAACTAGTGAAGGGTTGAGAAGCTTGCTTAGAGGAAAACTAGTCTCCAAGTGGGAGATTATTAGGTTGTGGAGCCTATTTTCATGTGAGAAAGTGTTGAAGACTATACACTAAGAGTACTATACACTTTCCACAATTGTCTCACCGGGTTACGGGACGTGGCCCCTAATAAAAATTTTTAGCCTTAAAACGTGCCCAATATATAGGAAATGTGATTTTCTCATATGGGATTTGACCCATAGGTTTATGGAACAGTTTTGGCCCATGGTTTTGATGCCCACAGTTTTTGTAAAACTACTTAAGTAGTTCTCTACTTATATGGTTTTATGTATATGGTAGGTTAATGTGACATTGCGGATGTGTTTTGAATTCGTTAGTGTGAATTCTCTAGAGTTTGTTGAGCGTAGCTCTAAACAGAGATCTAGGTATTGTATTGAGAGAGAGAGGTGGCTGTAATAAAATATGAGCAAGTGATTCTTGGTGGACGTAGCCCAAATTGGGTGAACCAAGTTAAATATTGTCTCTTTGTGTTGTGTTATTTTATTCTCTGAATTTTATTTGAGATCGTAATATTTTCTGCATATTAGTTTCTATTGTTGCGATTAATAGTGAGGGATTATTTTGCATATTTTATCTCTTATTTCCTAAGTGTCATCCACCAATCACTGATTTTTCTTCACCCTGTAAACTTTTGTTGTGACATCCTTTAGGCATTTCTTAGTGTGGTGGTTGATCTACGAAACCATACAATGTGTAATCTTTTTGTCCATTTCCGCCCCTCGATAAACTCTTCTAGATATAACATCTTGAACATACACTCTTTTTATGGGTTTTCAACCTCCTTCTCTACAATGGGAGCCCTCGTCGTGGTGCCATCGTTCCTCTCAATCCTGTGAGTGCGAATGAAAAATCTAGCTGTCGTGTAAACAAAACACGAGTCACCCTCCCTTTGCGTACATGCTGCACCACTTGATCCCTTCTTCCGTACCTAGATGCTCGACAACATGCATCAAAATGCAATAGGTTTACTCGCTATCTGAGTTCTCATTGTCTCCAGCTCTTCTTCACACTTCTCAATTTTCTTCAAACTCACAAGGTAACAAATGTCATTGCAAACACTCTTTGGATTTAAACCAAGTTTCAAAAATCCCCTTCATTTAATTTCCTTTGAGTGTGTGTCGTGCCTCTTTTGTTCCATTTGCCCCAATCTCTCACACCTCAAACTTTGGCACCTCAGTCATAACTTTATGGTGTGCCACTACTTATCTATCACAGATCTCCTCTACCCGCACTTCCTTACATGCTGAAGTATTTATCCATGTGACCCAAACATACGTAGTCTCAAATGTTGTAGCCTCCTTGAGTTATACTAAGTGCTCACCACCTTACACGTGGTCTTTAACTTTGAGCAATCCTCTTGAAGTTTTCATCACTTTTCAAAACTTGTTCCCTTTATGGACACCCATGAGTTTATTTATTTTTTGTACTAGACTAACCTTCTTTTATCCACCCCACACTAAGGGTATGTGCGAGTCCTTTGTACTTAAAAAACTTGAGATAGTAATCAAATTCGACATGCACGAACACACTTTTTACACATAACAACTTTGAACTAAATTGACAAAACATAGCAAAGAGGAAGGAAAAACATTAAAGGAAATATAGTAAGGGAAATATAATCTAAATGGAAATATTGCTTATTACTGACACCAAGAAGGATTATTTATAGTAGGGATTCATCCTAATCTTCTTAAAGTAAATGGCGGTAATCATGTTCCATCAAACTCCTAACTCAAGTATGTGAGTGATAACATACGGTCCCAACCAATGCACCTTAAGATTTCTGGGTGGTGCGAAACTTTGAATCATAAAGAAGTACCATCCGCCTCAAGATTTTTTTCCTTTATGTGCTATTATTCCATGCCTTATCTGGCTTTATCTTAATTTTGACTCCAATGTGCTATGGCATGACTCTCATCCATTTGTATTAACTTTTCAATTATTTCTTCCAATGATTTATCATCAACTAGAACTCCCACGTACATAATACATAAAGAACGTAACATGAATTCCATGGAAGAAGCTGTTTCTACGCCATACACCAAGCGAAAGGGTGTATCCTTATTCAACAATTTGTAGGTTTTTGATATGCCCAAAGTACAACGAAATTTTATCATCCCATTCTATCCTTCCAACATCACAAATATATGTCAAAGTTTGGCTCAATATCTTGTTGAACACCTCAACAATCCCATTTTCCTAAGGGTGATAAGGTGTTGTCTTATGGCGTGCAACCATAAATTCATCGATAATATCCTCGATTATTCTGATTAGGAAATGATTGCCCTATCACATGTCAAACTCAAAGACATCCATACACATGGTAAGAATATTTTCCCACAAGAACCTTGTTGTTGAAGCCAGCATTTACTGATCCTTTGTAGGTGTTACTTCCATCCACCTTGTGAGATAGGCTACACAAGTGATGATGTAGTGTGATCCAGTTCTTCGTATGGCTGAGGAAATAGGACCCACAAAGTCTATTTCCCATTTTTCAAAAGGCTCTGCACTAGTAATAGGCCTCAAAGGAATTTCTTCTCTCTACCTAAGTTTTCCAAGGTACCGACATTGATCACACGCCTTACAATACTCCTTGAAATTCTTGTATAAGGTTTCCCACCATAAACCAATGAGTAGAATCTTGCGTGATAGTGTTACTTGCATAGTGTCTACCTGGAATACCACCATGATCCTCCTCCATGATTTACGTGTGTGCTCATGCTCCAGTACACATTGACGTAATAGTTCATCTCAACCTATTTTGTATAATTTTCCACTAATCAACATGAAAGGTGTTGTACGAATTACAAGTTGTTTCTTTTCCAAGGCTTTCATTCCTTCTAGTGCCATAGCCAGTGTGTGTAAATAGATAGCAATATCCTCTAATTATGAGGGTGCACAATTTAACTAGTATAACTATGCATCTGAAATTGTATCTTTAATACTCGTCGTCCTCTCTGATTGAATCCTTGATAAGTGGTCTAGTCTAAATTACTTTTACCCGACTTTACCATAACTATAAAGTCAAACTCTTGAAATAATAGAACCCATATGCATAAGCCCCTTGTAAAATGGGCTTATTTACTAAGTATTTCAATGTAATGTGATCTGTATAAAACACAAGAGGTGTTCTTTGTAAGTATTATGCGAACTTATGTAGCACGTAGATCATTAACAAAGATTCACACTTCGTAGTTGTATAATTATGTTATGCGGGAGTCAAATTTCTACTAAGCAAAACAAATAGGATGATCTCTGATACCTTCTTCAGGGTTGAGATAGAACTACACTAATGGCCATGCCGGGCATCCACATGTACGTGAAAGGGTATATTCCATGAAGGAAAACGTAAAATAGGTGCCGTAGTAAGCCTTTCCTTCAATGATTTGAATGTGTGTTGCTTTGCGGTTCTCCCCAACAAAACTTCTCTTTACCTTTTAATAAATCCTCAAAGGGAGTGGCAATCTTAGCATATCCTTTGATAAATTTTCTATAATACCCTATGTGGCCAAACAATCTATGCACCTCACTTTGACTGGTGGGTTCCTCCAAGCCTAAAATGACTGCAACCTTAGCCGGATCTACTTACAAACCATCATTGCGGATGATATGTGCTAGTAGAGTTCTAAAGGTGTAGAAATACACATTTTTGATATTTAAAGAGATGTTTAACTATTTTTACCTCTTAAAAATTAGCCACAAATTGTCTGAATGATCCTTGATAATCACATACGGTCCAATCATCCAAGTAAACTGCGAAGAATTTGTGAATAAAATCCGGAATGCTTGAACCACATGCACAAAAATACGTAGGCACGTTCTTCAATCCAAGGGCATTAATGTGTATGCAAAACTTCCCCATTCAATGGTGAAAATTGTCTTCTCTTGATCCTCAACAATTCTTACTGATGATACCCAGAGAATCCATCGTAAAGAGTAAATTTCACACCTGCAACGCCTTCCTATATTTCCTCGAGTGAATGGTGTAGGGAAAGGATCAATCACACATGCAACATTCATACCTCTATAGTCCACACAAATAATGATTTTTCCATCTTTCTTTATGATGATTACCATAGGGCTAACCCACTATGATTCCTCTATGGGCTCAATAATTCTAGATTCCAACATCTTGTCTATTTCTTCTTTAAATTTTATGCACAAGTTAGGGTTCATCCTGTAAGGTCTCTTCCTAATCGGGCGTGAACCTTCCTTTAACTTAATTTTCATCTCACCCAAAGATTCATGCACCCCTTTCAAATCATGGTATCCCCTAAGAAACAAGTCTTGGAAATCGGTAGGAAATAAATTATCTTAGCCACTTCATAGTCGAACAATAATATCTAATTATGGCCTCCTTAGGTTCAACATCTGTGCCAATGTTCACTTTCTTCGTCTTCATAGGTTCATGGTAGGCACACAATTTCTCATCCGCACTTTGTCTACGAACTCACGCGTACCCTCCGAATGATCTATGTCCAAATTTTCCTCTTCTCCATCATCCACCATATAGACCATCTTTCCTTTCTCCTTCTCTAGGCAAGCACACTCAAACAGTTCTACATTTGTCTCATCTACTTTTTCAAAATACGCTTCTAGATCTAACTCACCAAATAACTCTTGAATGAGTTCTTCATCCTTTGTACTATCTCCCATAGTCAATCACTTCATAACTTGTAATACCTATTTCACTTTGGAGGTTTAGTGGAAAAGCAGTCAAAATTATGGATCATTCCTGCAGTCAAATCTTGCCAATTTCCAGTCTCCCTGTGCAACTCTGCATAAACATACCAAGTGCATGCGCAACCTCACAAGGTGAAATAAATTTTGTGCACCCATAATGAAGGTGGTAAATATTCCTACCCCTCTTTCCATAGTCTCTCATATTGTTGAACGTGGTTCTAAATAGGATTATTACCATGATATTCACATATTTGAGTAGGTGCATTACTCCTAAAAAACCAAGCTAATAGAGAAATTATCCCTTCTCTCTATTCTATGAGATTATCCCTATGAACAGTCCACTTGATCCTTCTATTGTACTTCTATGGCTTACAAGAATACATCGGGGTTTGCTTCACCGAGTGTACTAGGGTACAGGGGGTTATTTCCTAACCTCTTAACACATTGCGGTCTTCTTATGCACATAGCTGCACTTCTTACTTTGTGCCTAACCATATCATAAGTGCCATGTGCCCAATTATCATAGGAAATAATTGTAGTATCATTGATGGACTATGCATCATCCCACTGGAGGATTCCTTCCTTAGATGGCTCAAGTGCTTCGAATCTCAAATGGTACGAACATAAATTCTATTTAGGTATTCTTCACTTAAGGGCTAAACATAAGGTGCAAATTTCCCTTCTATCAAAGGGATAATAACATGTTCTTCCTTGTTCTTGACATTGATATATCCCTTATTGAATTGTAGATCATCATTATTTACATAACACCAGGGCATCCAAGTAGAGGCTGGGAATTTTCTGCTTCTACAAGTGCTAATACCTCAAATTCCCTAGTGAACTTGGCCCCTGTATAGTAATGGATGCATCCTTCAATACTCTAATTGGCATGGCCTTAGTTTGATTTTCCATACACATTACATTGGAATACGATTGCGATGGAGGTCTTCCTCCCCATCTCAACCCATGCATCTAAGGTAAACACATTCACTTCTATACCTATGTCAATCAAAATATTGCTCAAAATCCATCCATCCACAACATCATTCAGAGTGATCTCCTTTTCATAATCCAAGCTATGGGGAGGGAGATCAGCATGCAAAATCTGTCATATAGTCTCAATACTAGTGCATAAAGTGTTTCCTTTCAACTAGCTCCCTAATAATGGATTAGTGTTCTCCGATGCAACATCTTGCATACTTCCTTTAGATCATCAACATCTAATCAAAAGTCTCAATTGCCTTCTTGTATTATAACTTCGTGACTATTCCTTTAAACACCGTATTTCACCCTATAGATTTATGAGTACCTCCATGGTTTCTGATAAACCTCCTTCGATGTGTAGGTTCTAGATATCTTACATTGTAGTGTTTCTCTGAGTGCGTGTAGCCTCGGTGCATGTCGTAATCTTCATAATACTAGTTCGGGATCCGATGCTAACTTTGACATGCATTGGTTTTCCATGACGCAATGTATCCTAACCATCCTGCACCCTTATTCTCTTATTTGTGCTTTTGGCTCGGATATGTTCATATTGGTTTAGACACTCTTTATAGATGTAATTTTTCCACAAAAAAGTAATGTTATGAGGACATTCGTACTTGTAATGGGTAGGGGATCAACACATATAATGTGTTCCAAAAGAAAAACACCTTGTCCACCGCCGTGGCCTCGACTTTTGAATCCACCATGGTATCCTTGACCTCTACTATGGCCTCCCTCAAAGTGCCCTTCATTTTGATCATAGCGCCCTTGAGTTTGATCATGATCATGTCACTCACCCTTATCCTTAGAGTTATTCGAAACCCTTGTATGTCGTACACCAATATCAATGGCATCATGGATCTGATCAATCAACCTACAATCTTCGATGTGTGAATCATGGACCGGAAAAGTTTACGAGTAGGGACACATTATTTCTTACCACGAGTTGCATTCATGGAAAATGGCTTACATCATGGTCCAAATGACATATCTCACATTCTAGTAACAAGGAGTGCACCAATTTATGAGGACAACTATCCTTAGTATGCCCCTCTACTTCACAATATGTGCACCAAATTCCACTGCATGTCTCATGTGTTGTATTGGCTGATAGTTTCTCTAACTACTTTGTCATTGCTGTGATCTGAGATTCCAAGAATGGGATCACTCCAGGTATCTATGCTCTTGATTTCCTCAATGTGCGAGATTATTCAAGTGCCTCGCATGGGTATGTATAAGTCTTATGTGAGAGCCCTCCTAAAAGGAATAATTAGGCCTTCGATGAACCACTATGCATGCTGACTTACATGGATATCATATGATAGTTTAGACAAGAGTGTTTTGAAATGAGCATCATATTCTCGAACACTCTCAGTAGTTGCTGCTTGATTTCCTTGAGCACGCTTATACTTTTCTACTCGAACTCAGGTATATAAAATTCCTTAATAAAAGCATCCTGTAATGTTGTATAATCCACACAAGTCTGATCAGGGTCAAACTTTTTGTACTAGATGTGTGCGCATCCTGTAACATAGTTCTGAAAGTGGTGACCTTACACTCTAAAGATGTTATTCCTTTTGCACACCACATATCTTACAAAAATTCACATGCTCAAAAACATCTTCTATTCCCCTATACTCACGGAAGGCAGTGACATCTCCATGTAAATATTATGGGGCTGGTGAGGACCATGCCCACCAGATCTAGAACCTCCTGTGTTACCTCCACCTCCGAACCACAAGATATTATAGATCTTTAGTTACTTTCTCCTCCTAATCCTCCACCTATAGAAGGAATTGAACCAAAGGATGCACTACCCTATGTCCCAATAGTGGTGTTAAAGCCGAACTCCTATAGTACGTGAAGTTTTGATACTCCCAATGTGAGTCCAAAGTATTTCTCACCTATTTTATGTGCCGATGATGTACCTAAAACAGTTCCTCCCACTAGTCCTCAAAATAACAAGGAAGATGTATTCCACGACCATAAATTCACTTGTTATATGATTCATTCCTAAACTTCTTTGATAAGTTGTTATCCCGTAGTAAAATTGGCAAGGGCAATTTTACTGATAACCATACCGAAATTTTGTTCTGATCCCTCGTTAGGGACCCCTTGCGTTCGGAACGTTGCAAAATCCTTTTCGGGAAATATAGTTTTCCGAACTTAGCCATTTTTGGTCTTTTTGGCGGGCGCATATAATGACTATGCAACATCAAAAGTTGATGCGCCCCCTTTAAGCCTTTGGCGCATGCTTTCATGTGTCAACAGGCATTTTGGTGCGCCTCTCTATGTTGAGGCTTCCCTGCGTGCGCCAAAGCGCATGCGCCTTCCTGTCAACATATCTTTTGTTGCGCCACTTTTTGGTGCGCCAAAGGCGCACATAATCTTATGTCGACACCCCTCTCGGTGCGCCAAAGGCACGCATAACTCCATGTTTGCATGGCTTTTGGTGTGCCAAGGGCGCATGCTTTCATATGTCGACACTGCTTTTCATGCGCCACTTAAAAGGTTGGTGGCGCATTTATTGCCCTCGCCTATATATAGGCGCGTCTGTGCTTGTCATTATCACCTGAACAATCACGTGATATTTTCTCTGAGCCTGTCAGCGCACCTGCCCCGTCATTTTCAAATCACTTTGTGGACCCGTTTGCGCTTTTTCATCGTTATATATCCTGGTAAGAGGTCCTCACTCCTTTTGTGTGTTTTGTGCTTTGGTTTTTATCTGCTGGCTGGCTGTTTGGGTTTAATATAAACTGTGAAATCATGTTTTTATCCCCCTGCTGCTATCTTTTCTTTCCTTCACCATGTCCTTCCCCCCTCTTTCTAGATCTGCTGGGAAGGGGGCTCTGTCCTGAAGTAATGACTCAAAAAATCTTGGTTTAAGCCTCTTCATCACCCAAATGACCCCTTAAAAGAAGCTTAAACCATATGCAAACACCTTAGTGAAGAAGTCATGGCTTGGAAGGAGACTGTATTTTTTTCTCTCCTTTGGCGCATCTGTCACCCCTGCAACATGATCAACAGTCGCGCCATTGGCGCACCCACCATGCCTGTTACAAAAAGAGCAGCTGCGCCCTCATGGCGCACTTCCCACTTGCTGCAAATGCTTACCATGCGCCCTCTTGGTGCATCAAACTTAAGTGCAACATCACAAATTCCTGTGCCCTTTGGCGCACCCATACTATCACGGCGAGTCTTTTCCTATGCGCCAAGTGTAAAACTATAAAAGGTGCAGGCGCGTCCCTCATCGCAACAACATCATGTTGTGCAAACCTTTCATGCGCCGTGCCAAGTTCCCTTAAGCATGCCAAAAGCATATGTTACACAAACTCTATATGCACCTTTGGCGCACCGAAGTTCCATGCAACATGAAAGAGTCATGCGCCACGGGCGCATCCTGTTCCCGTGTAACATAAAGATTCCGTGCGCCCTTTACACAAAATGCATCATGCAGTATCTATGCGCTATGCGCCCTTTGGCACTGATTTAACCCTTGCAACACCCTTTTCCTGTGCACCTTACCTATTTAGCTCTGTATCTGCAATATCCATGTGCCATGCGCCCCGAGGCCTTTAAATTGCTAACTCTTTCTTCTGTCAAGCTTTTCAATGGAAAATCAAACAGCTGACATGGCTTTCTTCAATTGGGTTTCACGTCTTATTCTTGCAGATCAGCAATTAAGCTCAGAAGAACATATGTCAACATCAAGCAAGAGACCTACCAAATCCAAAGGCAAGGCCAAGCTTACAGAGGAAGAAATGAAATATAAGTATCAGAGGGTCAGAATGCCTGACTCCTAGGCCGAGTGTGACCTGGACATCAGAGATTCAGAGTTGGGTCATATTGATATGGAGGAATTCTGGGTCAGGACTCAGAAGGTCACAAGAAGTCCATGGATGGACAAGCTAATAGGCAGTGCCCTGCACTTTGCTGGGGGAATCCCAGTCAGCGCCGTTAACAATGAATTCATGATGGTGGTTTCCCGGTGCTATAATAAAGACACAAGGTGTGTCGTAAATGAGAAGTGGTGAGGTCATAATCAACCTCACTACCCGCCACTTCGAGATAATACTCGGCATTCCTCATCACGGCACTTTGTGGCCGTCAGCCGAGAGGATTGTATCAAAGCCTGGGACGACCATGAAGATCAGTGCATGCAACTGATGAATGAAGTCTATCTGAAGAACAAGAAAGTAGTGACCCGTTGGCCACAAATCATTCACCGCAGTGATTTTTCGGAGGAGCTCAGTGACACCATCACGTTCCTGAGTAGGGTCTTTGGGCTTCCTGACGCCCACTATTTCCACAAATGGATGCTGCGATATTTAGAAACCATGAACAAAAATGTGCCTGATCAACGCTTCGAATGGGCAGAAATTATAAAGCAACATGAATATCAGAACAGCTGCAACAATTCCCCACAACGGGGAGATTCTACATGAATTCCTATGTTGTTTATGTTGCAGCTTCTGAAAGGGACTATCCAGCTCTGATGCGGAGTGGGGTTTGGCCCCAAGTTAGAATCTATGAATACTATCCAGAATTGAAACTGGAAAATAGCATCCCTCAATTTACAAAGATCAATGATGCATTTTTCTACTTCATCATCTGCCTGTTAAGGCCAAATATGACTTACGGTCACACGACCAAGAGCATCGTGGTAGCCACTGAAAAATGGGGGGCCCTGTTCACCCAATTTCCCACATTCACTTATCTGAGGGCAGCTAACTTCTTGGGAGAGCCAACTAGACCCCAAGGTATCTTTGGGCCCAAATTGATTCTGCTAGAGCTGTCAAGACAGCTAATCACTTATCACGAAAAGTGCCTAAAAAGAAAGAAGGGTGGAACTCCTTTCCCCCTCACAGTGGGTAGATATACATGTCTTACTCATCACAAGGCAAAAGACATGTTTGCAGAGCTGGAGCTGCTCAATTTGAAACATGACTTCCCAGCAAGACCCACCTTCGACCCGAGGAATTGTCTGCCGAGGGCTAAGCTCGATCCAATCCACATCCCTCAGATCGAGGATATCTACATCGACCTATATCATGAGGTGGAACTCAGGAGGAAGGACCATTCTCGTTTGGCATTGGCAGAAATCATCCAATACGGGGTAGCCATCATCCCCAAAGGCTTCCAAACTACTGAGGAGGAAGTAGATCAAGTATATCTTAACACAGGTGGGGACGATTGGCCTTTTGTGGTGATTGATAGAAACAAAGCACCTCAGACAATTGAGGAAAGGGTCAAAGAAACTCTGCGTGAGAATGCAGCATTGGTGCCAAATGAGCGGGCTCATCTAGCTCGGAGTCAATTTCTGAACCTCTCCGTTGGGTAACGCACCTTAAAGATCAAAACAACAGCCTAAAGGTAAAGGAAAAAGGCAAGGAGGGTGAATCGGCACCACTCAGAGGAAGCTCCTGAAAGTCCTCCTTCCACTGCACCCGAACAGGTCATAACTCTGGCTTCTCCAGAGAAAGGAGCGGAAGAAGATGTTCCAATAGGCCCATCCACTCAGGATGTCGGCACTGCTACAACAATTGAGGTCCCTTCTGTCCCTTCTTCTTCTCCTCCTTCCCCTCCTCGAGTGACTCAAGTGACCATTCCTTTGGTCGTGTCCTCTCCCCCTTCTTCTACTGTTCCTCCCGCTTCTTCGTCCATCTTCTCTTCTCTCACGGACTGTCCCCCTCCATTTCTTCCCTCATCTCTGAGCTCCCTTCCCTTCCTATGTCTTCCTCTCCTGCAGTATCTCTTCCTCCCGTGAGCACTTCTTCGGCCTCCCTCTCGATGCCACCTCCAAGTGTCTCCACGTTCTTCCCTTCTACTACTGTAGCTGCCCCCTTCTCTGTTTCTGGCCCTTCTCCCATAAGTCCAGCCTGGATCTCCCAGCACTTAAGTCAGTAGAAAAGGAAAGTTCCCATCACTCCGATGGACTTTTCCGTAATCCCGTCCAAAGGGCAAAGAAAGCAGAAGCCCGTCACGCGCTTCTCTCAGAGTGCTTCGGGAGAGAGGGTAATGGAGATCGCATACCCCAATCCCCTCAAGGATAAAAAGGATCTGTCTCCGATAGATTATACAGTGACCCAAGTCACAATGGGGACGTCTTCTGAAAGCCTTCAGGGAGAGGCCCTATCTGTAGTTGACGCCCTCTGCAAGAAGCTTCAAGAAACAAAAGAAGAGAAAAGGCTATTGAAAGAGCAAAATAAACATCTACTCCAAGCCTTACAGAAGATGGGCAGTGCACCTCCCACAACTGCCACCGAGACTCCTGAGCCTCTGAGCCAGGATAAAATTAATGAATATGCAAAGATCGGCGAGCAGGGCATGGCAGTTTCAGCTTGGAGGAGCCAAATCCTCAAGGACAGTGAAAGAGTGATCGCCAAGTTCTCTGATTTATATTTGAACATCAACAAGGTGAATAAGGAGCTCCAAGCGTTAGCAGGACCCATATCAGAAGAGTTGGACCATGCTAGGCTGTAGCATGAGACCTTTCAACAAATGTTCGACTATTCAGTCAAAGATCTGGTCAAGTTCGGCGTCTTCGGTCATCCCAGGGCCCTCAATAAAGTCATTTCCACCCTGGACTACCGGGTGGATCAACTGGAATTTGTCCTTGAAAAGATCGATAAGGTGAAGGAAGAAGCCCTAGACGCGATGCACCAAATGGAACAAATCGTTCTCAACATGTCACCAGGGTTGCTTACTCCTTCCTTGGCCTTAAGAAAAGTTGAGAAACCATCCGGATCTTGAGGAGGTCGTTTCACAAGGACCGGGGCCGAGGTCACTTTTGACGCGAGTCCATCGATAACTCTTGGCACTGTCGGGACTTCATCGGGTTCCTCATAGAAGCGAGAAAGAATATTCCAAACTCCCGGAGAAGCTCATAGACGAGCGGAAGAATTGCGAGGCAATCAGTGAGTGACACAAAGATCCTTCCCAGGATCAACTAGGGCCCATGATCAGCAAGTTCATGGAATACCACGCTCAATTCCACATCTCATCTCCTGAGCAGCAGCAAAAGCAGGCTACCCCCTTTCGGCCGCAGGATGACGATGATGAATAGCTTCTCTTTCTTCTTCTTCTCTCTCTTCTTCGAATTTCTTTTGGTAAATATCTGGAGTATGTTGGCACAAATGATGACATCATCCGTGTTGCACCATGGGATGATGTCATCCATCAAGTTGTCAAAAGTCAACATGACTTTGAGATATTTTGTATATCCTTGTAGATATTTTGTAAATATCTTTGTAAATAGGTGGTTGGCTCCTTTTTGCCTTCTTTTCTTTCCTTCTTCTATAAATACCCCAATGCTTGTTGTATTGGGCATGAGTGGATATCTTTCAGATGAAAAATAGAAGTGAGGAGAAAAGACTTTGAGCTTTATAACTTGAAAGAATTATTAATACAATATTTAGACTTTGTGCTGAATACCTGTGTTATATGCAATAGATCTTTCTTATGTCAGATCTGTGTGTTTATTCTGTTGGATCTGCTTCTGTTTTATTGTCATTTATTCATCAGTATTGCTTTGTTCATTTATGCAAGTAGGTTTGGCTCTGTTTACTACCAATCCCAAAACATAAACCCTCTGACCTTTCTGCTTTGGAATTCATTTCTTTTCTTTCTTCGGATCTGATCTTTCTTCATCATCTCTTCCATTCCTTTCTTTTCTGCAGTCGGAAACACCCTTCTGGGATGAGATCCCAAACCCCCGAAGGTAGAATATTGTGAAACTTACACAGATTCCTGCTGGTAGAATAGCATAATCCGAGTTTCGCTTTCGACTCAAAGAGGGCTATGCCTCGCACACCTTTGTTGGCTCGTCTATCCATAGATCCGCTGCCCAAGCGTGCAGTTTTGGATCAACAGATTTTGGTGACTCTACTGGGAATGAACAGATCTATCAGATCTATGATAGTGGTAGGATAGAAAATCGGAAAAATCAGAAAAATCACTATCTATTTGCAAACTTTAACTTTTTGTCAAAAATCCAAAATTTTGCAAAGGTGCTCCAAATTGAAAAATTTTCTTCTGAGATCCATAGATCTGGCCTAGCTGGAGATCTTTAGTTCGCTGAGTTTTTATAAAGACCTGTATTTTGCCATAGATCTGAGTTTTGGCTATTTATCAAAAATTTCAAACTCTTTGAAAAAGTCAAATTTAGATCCGAAAATCAGCTTGCTAATCTTCACTGTCATTTTATCCTCGCTGTTATTTGTCATTAACCACAATCGGTTTTTAGAAGAGGATAGTTTTTAAATATTTAAAAAAGTACATGCTGCTGGTTTTTGTCAGAAAAGCCAGAAAATCAGCAAGTACAACCAAAAATAAATTTTAAATCTGCACCACAGCGTTCCAGATCTGGAAGGTACGCTGGCAGGTGAGCCATTTACGCGTGGCAGGTGAGCTCATGGAGAAGTCGATCCTACTTTCGATCGGCTTCAAAGGCACAATTTCAGTGTAGCACCGGCATGCTTTTCATCACTAAGTTCAGCTGATCGGTCAACCAGAAGCACCTCACCCCCACGGAAGAGCCGGTTTTCACAAGGAGCCTCTACATCCCTTTGCAGTGCTTTATTGCTCAGTGGAACCACACTCCCAGCCCGCGTTCTTTTTCCAGCTGTCCAGATGGTGGTGCCATGGGGAAATGCTATGGGTCCTCTCGCATTACCACATCCTGTTCACGCGCTCCCTCACGGAAACCGAAAGAATTTTCCCAAATTCGATGGGAGCGGAAACCAAAGCACGGATTCACACATATCTACATTCATCATGTCATGTAGTATCTTGGATGTAACTCACGAAGATGTGTCGGTTCACCTTTTTCTGGAAACTCTACAAGGACCTGCAGCTGAATGGTTTCAGCATTTGCCGGCCGGATCTATTACCAGTTGGGCCACCTTGCGGGATGCTTTTGAAGACAGGTATAAGCCTTCAGAAGATGCATTTGCATTATTATCATAGATCACTCACCTGAAGAAGGAGGCCAATGAGACCATGCGTGATTTTATCGCCAGGTTCAATGCATTAATCAACCGTGTCCCTATTGCCATGCTTCCAACACCGAAAATCAGAAGTGTTTCTTCGTGAACACTATGAGCTCGAAAGTTAGTTTCTTGCTCCTTCAAGAGCGAGTGGCTACCTTGATTCTCACCCAGGCCGCTGCCATTTGAATAGAAGATAATTTGATAATATCTAGTGAATTGAAAAAGGAATCATCCAAGCCTAAATCTTGGACCCTTCTCCCACTACTTCGTCTGATCCGGTATTTCAAAAGATGGCGAACGACTTACTTGCATTAAAGAAGCAGTTGGCCCAAGCTTCTCCCAGTTCCTCATACCAGGATATTCCACGGAGGAACTTCGTTTCCAACAATGTTCCTCAAAGGCCGCGCTTACCCGCAACTGCTCCGCGGTTGGCGCTTGAGGCTCCTCCGGTCAACGCTCTAGCCGAAATCGAAGAAGAGGAACAAGATTATGAAGAACCTTCGTCTCAGGGCGAAGATGATCAAGACGTCGGTGAGCCGACTGGTGACTCTACTATCGGGTATATGGAATTTGATGAGGAGGAATCTGATGAAGAAGAGGGTACCCAGGGCTATGCAAGCGGACAATCATATGTTGTTTTTACCCGTTCGCAAGGAAAAGAAGCAGAGGTCGCTGCCCATGTGCAGAAGGAGAAGGCCGTGTCAAACGTGCCTCCAACCATTGCTAAAAGAGGTAATCCTCTCCCTACTCAACTCCCTATTAAGTCTTTTACAGGAAATCTTTTCCCCCCATCTCTCCTCCAAATCAGCCCTCTCATATTCCTATCAAGACCAGTAATCCTACTCCACCATCATGAAGTGAGGGACTCATTCCTTCACCGGCCCAACCCTTGGCGCATTTGACATCATAGACCATGCAAAAAAGACCAAGATCCAAATGTCTGAAGCCGAGTACCTCCAGTCAAATCCCGAACAGCTGGTAAGATTGACCAAGTATATTCAAAGCCAAGCTGTTATATCTAATCAGGTTTCCCCAAAAGGAATCCTTTCCACTCCTCCTGAATCTGCATAAATGTTGCTTCAACATCTGCATCAGGAAAGATAGAGCCTTTCTATCTCTCCCTCCTAATCAATGGTCACAAATTGAGTAACTACATAATTGATTTGGGAGCTTCTGATAACGTCATGCTGGAAAAAGTCACCCATGCTTTGGGCCTCACCCTTACGAAGCCTTTTGACGATGTTATTCCTTGAAACAAGCGGGTTCCATTGATTGGTCAAATCAAAGATGCGCAATTTGCATTTGCGGCATTCCCAGAGAAGAGAGTAAAGATGACTGTCCTCGTTGCTGACATTCCAGCAGCCTACGAAATTTTGCTGGGAAGAAGTTTTTGCAGTGAAGTTGGTGGGGAAATTCATATGGACTGGTCTAAGGCTAGAATCCCCGTCAAAGGTGTAATGTAGACTTTGGAGCCAGAATCACAAAAGAAATACTTGGTTACTAGCTCTGAGGACCCCAAAGCTCAAATTCTTTTCGAATCATCAGGGATGGGGAACTATTTCTTGTCTACCGAGTCTGACAAAATGGTTGTTCTCACTCAAGAAGAAGATCTTAATAAGATCTGGACTTTGCAGTTTGATGGCAGCTGCGCAACCAGTGGATGTGGCGCCGGAGCCGTGCTAATATCTCCCGAAGAGGAGATTATTCCTCTCTCTTTCAAGTTGTAGTTTTTTAATACGAATAACACTGCTGAGTATGAATCTTTGTTACTCGGCATGCAGGCAGCAAGAGAGAGAGGGATCAAAAATCTGAGAGTACAAGGTGATGCAGAGCTAGTCATGAATCAAGTTAGGAGGATATATCAAGTGAAGAATGAGAGGCTCAGGCACTACCGTAATGCAGTATGGGACAACATTGAAGAGTTTGATGCTTTTTCAATTGAATCCATTCCAAGAGCTCAAAATGACATGGCTGATTCATTAGCCGTTTCAGCGTCCCTCATGCTCCCTCACCCGGGTTTGAAAACAAACAAATACACCATTGAGGTGGTTTTCCACCCAAGTGTGCCAGACAATTCTCAGCATTGGCAAGTGTTCAACGATGACAATCAACTCATTGCCTTTCTAGAGAAGGCAGAAAATTTTAAGGAATTGCACTTTGAAGGATCTACTTCCACTTGTCGTGAATCAGTCACCGATCAAGACGATGAATCCAAAGGGAACGACGGCATATGTCAGCTCAAAGGAAATAAAATTCCAAAGGGCCTAGTTTCTCTGGAGCGGTTGTTCGACAGGCATGATCGTTTTGTGAAAAAGAAGAGGCGAGATGATCCTGACTCATCCCCAGAAACCGAACCGGTCAATTTAGGTTCGGTAGAACACCCGCAGTTTGTGAACATTGGAAAATGTTGCACGCCAGAAGAGAAGCGAAAGTTTGTCAAACTGCTGAAGAAATACATGGATGTATTGGCATGGTCCTACGCCAATCTAAAGTCTTTTAAGCCAAAGGACGTCCAGCATGACATCCCGTTGAAAGAAGACGTTAAAGCCTTTCGCCAGAAGCAGAGGCATTATAATCCTAAGATCTCAGGTACTATCCAGGCTGAAATTCAGAAAATGCTAGATGCGAGAATCATTTTTCCTATCCATCACAGTACTTGGGTAGCAAATATTGTGCCAGTGCGCAAGAAGAACGGTGAAATACGCATATGCGTAGATTTTCGAAACCTGAATCAGGCTTCCTTGAAAGACAACTACCCCCTTCCTATAATGGATCAAGTTCTACAAGCGATCCAACTTGGATTAGAAATGCTTTGTCCATGCTTGATGGTTTTTCAGGGCTCTGATTAGATTGAAGTTTCACACAAAGATCAATTTAAAACAGCATTCACTACTCCCTGGGGTACATTTGCCTATAGCAGGATGCCTTTTGGCCTAACCAATGCTGGCGCCACTTTTCAATGGGCCATGGACCTGGCATTCAAAGGTATGATGGGGAAAGTCATTATCATTTATCTGGATGACTTGTTGTGTTCTCTAAACAACGAAGTAATCATTGTGATCACCTAGAGCAAGTATTGGCGGATGTCGAGAACATGGGATTTCCCAACTCGAAAAAGTCCGTTTTGGAGTCACGAAGGAAAGTTGCTTTAGGGCACGTTGTTAGAAAAGAAGGAACGAAGATAGATGCCGAGAAAGAGTCAAGGCTATTCGAGCCTTACTCTGCCTTTCAAGTAAGGCGGCATTCATTCTTTCTTCGGAAGGTGAACTTTCTCGGGCATTTTGTTCCCGACTTTCTTTGAGAAGACTCGTCATATATTGGACATGATGAAGGGTCACCAACTTTCCGGTGGAGCGAGGAAGGAAAAATGTCGTTTGAAGAAATAAAAGCTTCCGTTGCTCATGCACCAGTCCTGGTATGTCCCAATTTCTCCAAGGACTTTATCATGTATAGTTATGCATCTGAGCATACTGTGTCTGCCATCTTGATGCAAAAGAATTCAGAGAATGTTGAATCTCCGATTGCGTTCATGAGCTCTCCCCTCAAGCCTCACGAACTAAAAATGTCTCAATTGGAAAAGCATGCCTTCGCCATTGTCAAAGCAGTAAAAAATTTCAGGTATTACATTTTAAACTCTCATACGGTGGTGCTGGTCCCTGACACGGCGGTCAAATCAATTCTAACTCAACAGGAGTTAGGAAGCTTGCGAGGGAATTGGATTGCAAAGGTCCAGGAGTACGACCTGGATATAAAACCAACCAAGCTGGTAAGAGGCAAGGGCCTATGTCAGCTTATGGCTGAAAACAAAGATTCAGAAAACCCTGAGGAAAAGGATGATTGCACCGATGAAGCACAAGACCGGCTGGAAAAACTGATTCACTGCCTCTGGTCCTATTTGTCGCGACCAGTGATGAGTGGTATTCTGATATTGCTTTCTTCCTCACCTACGGCGAATGCCTAGCTCACCCTAGCTGCAAAGGAGAAGTGCACTATAAAGCTCGGAGCAGCGGCGAAATATGTCATACGGGATGACGGTTTATACAAATGCGGGATAGATGGTGTCTTAACTTGCGATGTGTCGACAAGCCACGCATAGGTGAAGTTGCTTGAAATTTTTCATAATTCGACTGTGGAGGCCATTTTTCTTCTTCCATGACGGCACAAGATCATCGAGCCGTGTCAAGAGTGTTCGATAAAAAAGCTAAAAAAATTTCCAGTGGGAGACCTCGTCCTTACATGGACAAGCGAAGAGAGCCAAAAGGCATGCACGGAAAGTTTGACTCCTGTGGAGAGGACCTTTCAAGATCAAGCGGCTCAACGGAGAGAATAGTTTCTATCTCTCATATCTGGATGGAACCGAACTCCCGCTTCCTTACAACGGGCAAAGCATCTCGAAGATCTTCAAGTGAGCTTGCTCTCTTCTTTGTATGGATTGCTTTAATTTAGTGTGTTTGTTTTTGTCATGTGTTTGCTTTTCGTTTGTTGTGTGTTTCCTTTGTTCTCCCTCAAATTCGCCCTTGTTTTTGACTCTTCTTTGCCCCAATGGATAGGCACATGAGATCGGGATTCTCTGCCCACGAGTTTACTCGGGGATAGTCCCAGAAAGACCCGGCTCTTATCCCGTAAAATTGGCAAGGGCAATTTTACTGAGATAACCATACCAAAATTTTGTTCGATCCTCGTTAGGGACCCTCTTGCGTTCGGAATGTTGCAAAATCCTTTTCCGGGAAATATAGTTTTCCGAACTTAGCCGTTTTTGGTCTTTTTGGCGGGCGCATATAATGACTATGCAACATCAAAAGTTGATGCGCCCCCTTTAAGCCTTTGGCACATGCTTTCATGTGTCAACAGGCATTTTGGTGCGCCTCTCTATGTTGAGGCTTCCCTGCGTGTGCAAAGCGCATGCGCCTTCCTGTCAACATATCTTTTGTTGCGCCACTTTTTGGTGCACCAAAGGCGCACATAATCTTATGTCGACACCCCTCTCGGTGCGCCAAAGGCACGCATAACTCCGTGTTTGCATGGCTTTTGGTGCGCCAAGGGCGCATGCTTTCATATGTCGACACTGCTTTTCATGCGCCACTTAAAAGGTTGGTGGCGCATTTATTGCCCCCTCGCCTATATATAGGCGCGTCTGCGCTGTCATTATCACCTGAACAATCACGTGATATTTTCTCTGAGCCTGTCAGCGCACCTGCCCCATCATTTTCAAATCACTTGGTGGACCCGTTTGCGCTTTTTCATCGTTATATATCCTGGTAAGAGGTCCTCACTCCTTTTGTGTGTTTTGTGCTTTGGTTTTTATCTGTTGGCTGGCTGTTTGGGTTTAATATAAACTATGAAATCATGTTTTTATCCCCCTGTTGCTATCTTTTCTTTCCTTCACCATGTCCTTCCCCCCTCTTTCTAGATCTGCTGGGAAGGGGACTCTGTCCTAAAGTAATGACTCAAAAATCTTGGTTTAAGCCTCTTCATCACCCAAATGACCCCTTAAAAGAAGCTTAAACCATATGCAAACACCTTAGTGAAGAAGTCATGGCTTGGAAGGAGACTGTATTTTTTCTCTCCTTTGGCACATCTGTCACCCCTGCAACATGATCAACAGTCACGCCATTGGCGCACCCACCGTGCCTGTTACAAAAAGAGCAGATGCGCCCTCATGGCGCACTTCCCTCGCTTGCTGCAAATGCTTACCATGCGCCCTCTTGGCGCATCAAACTTAAGTGCAACATAAAACATCACGCCCTTTGGCGCACCCGCATCCATGCGGCGACTCTTTTCCTATGCGCCAAGTGTAAAACTATAAAAGGCGCAGGTGCATCCTCATCGCAGCAACATCATGTTGTGCAAACCTTTCATGCGCCGCGCCAAGTTCCCTTAAGCACACCAAAAGCATATGTTACACAAACTCTATATGCACCTTTGGCGCACCGAAGTTCCATGCAACATGAAAGAGTCATGCGCCATGGGCGCATCCTTTTCCCGTGTAACATAAAGATTCCGTGTGCCCTTTACACAAAATGCATCATACGAAATCTATGCGCTATGCTCCCTTTGGCGCTGATTTAACCCTTGCAGCATCCTTTTCTTGTGCACCTTACCTATTTAGCTCTGTGTCAATCAATATCATGCGCCATGCGCCCTGAGGCCTTTAAATTGCTAAATCTTTCTTACATCGAAGCATTTTCAATGGAAAATCAAGCAGTGACACGGCTTTCTTCAATTGGGTTTCACGTCTTATTCTTGCAGATCAGCAATTAAGCTCGAGAAGAACATATGTCAACATCGCCAAGAGACCTACCAAATCTAAAGGCAAGGCCAAGCTTACAGAGGAAGAAATGAAATATAAGTATCAGAGGGTCAAAATGCCCGACTCCCAGGCCGAATGTGACCTAGACATCAGAGACTCAGAGTTGGGTCATATTGATATGGAGGAATTCTGGGTCAGGACTCAGAAGGTCACAAGAAGTCCGTGGATGGACAAGCTAATAGGCAGTGCCCTGCACTTTGCTGGGGGAATCCCAGTCAGCGCCGTTAACAATGAATTCATGATGGTGGTTGCCCGGTGCTATAATAAAGACACAAGGTGTGTCGTAAATGAGAAGGGCGAGGTCGTAATCAACCTCACTGCCCGCCACTTTGAGATAATACTCGGCATTCCTCATCACTGGCACTTTGTGGCCATCAGCCGAGAGGATTGTATCAAAGCCTGGGACGACCATGAAGATCAGTGCATGCAACTGATGAATGAAGTCTATCTGAAGAACAAGAAAGTAGTGACCCGTTGGCCACAAATCATTCACCGCAGTGATTTTTTGGAGGAGCTCAGTGACACCATCACGTTCCTGAGCAGGGTCTTTGGGCTTCCTGACGCCCACTATTTCCACAAATGGATCTGTGATATTTAGAAACAATGAACAAAAATGTGCCCGATCAATGCTTCGAATGGGCAGAAATTATAAGCGACACAATATCGGAAACAATTACAATGATTCCCCTGTGGGAGATTCTACATGAATTCCTATGTTGTTTATGTTGCAGCTTCTGAAAGGGACTATCCAGCTCTGATGCGGAGTGGGGTTTGGCCCCAAGTTAGAATCTATGAATACTATCCAGAGTTGAAGCTGGAAAATAGCATCCCTCAATTTACAAAGATCAATGATGCATTTTTCTACTTCATCATCTGCCTGTTAAGGCCAAATATGACTTACGGTCGCACGACCAAGAGCATCGTGGCAGCCACTGAAAAATGGGGGGCCCTGTTCACCCAATTTCCCACATTCACTTATCTGAGGGCAGCTAACTTCTTGGGAGAGCCAACTAGACTGCCAAGGTATGTTGGGCCCAAATTGATTCTGCTAGAGCTGTCAAGACAGCTAATCACTTATCACGAAAAGTGCCTAAAAAGAAAGAAGGGTGGAACTCCTTTCCCCCTCACAGTGGGTAGATATACATGTCTTACTCACCACAAGGAAAAGACATGTTTGCAGAGCTGGAGCTTCTAAATTTGAAACATAACTTCCCAAAGAAGACCCACCTTTTGACCCAAGAAATTGTTTGCCGAGGGCTAAGCTCGATCCAATCCACATCCCTCAGATCGAGGATATCTACATCGACCTATATCATGAGGTGGAACTCAGGAGGAAGGACCATTCTCGTTTGGCATTGGCAGAAATCATCCAATACGGGGTAGCCATCGTCCCCAAAGGCTTCCAAACTACTGAAGAGGAAGTAGATCAAGTATATCTTAACACAGGTGGGGATGATTGGCCTTTTGCGGCGATTGATAGAAACAAAGCACCTCAGACAATTGAGGAAAGGGTCAAAGAAACTCTGCGCAGAACAGAGCATTGGTGCCGAATGAACGGGCTCATCTACCTCGGAGTCGATTTCACAACCTCTCCATTGGGTAACGCACCTCCTAGATCAAAACAGTAGCCTAAAGGCAAAGGAAAAGGCAAAGAGGGTGAATCCAGCACCACTCAAGAGGAAGCTCCTGAAAGTCCTCCTTCCACTGCACCGAAACAGATCATAACTCTGGCTTCTCCAGAGAAAGAAGTGGAAGAGGATGTTCCAATAGGCCCATCCACTCAGGATGTCGGCACTACTAGCATCAGCAAGGTCCCTTCTGT
Source organism: Taxus wallichiana var. yunnanensis (assembly GCA_018340775.1). Lineage (NCBI taxonomy): Eukaryota > Viridiplantae > Streptophyta > Pinopsida > Cupressales > Taxaceae > Taxus > Taxus wallichiana. The sequence continues at coordinate 459,410,095 of CM031242.1, read as the reverse complement.
CCCTTCTTCTTCTCCTCCTTCCCCTCCTCGAGTGACTCAAGCGACCATTCCTTTGGTCGTGTCCTCTCCCCCTTCTTCTACTGTTCCTCCCACTTCTTCGTCCATCTTCTCTTCTCTCGTAGACCTGTCCCCCTCCATTTCTTCCCTCATCTCTGAGCTCCCTTCCCTTCCCATGTCTTCCTCTCCTGCAGTATCTCTTCCTCCCGTGAGCACTTCTTCGGCCTCCCTCTCGATGCCACCTCCAAGTGTCTCCACGTTCTTCCCTTCTACTACTGCAGCTGCCCCCTTCTCTGTTTCCGGCCCTTCTCCCATAAGTCCAGCCTGGATCTCCCAGCACTTAAGTCAGTAGAAAAGGAAAGTTCCCATCGCTCCGATGGACTTTTCCGTAATCCCGTCCAAAGGGGCAAAGAAGCAGAAGCCCGTCACACGCTTCTCTCAGAGTGCTTCGGGAGAGAGGGTAATGGAGATCGCATACCCCAATCCCCTCAAGGATAAAAGGAGCTGTCTCCGACAGTTATCTGATGACTCAAGTCACAATGGGGACGTCTTCGAAAGCCTTCGGGAGAGGCCATATCTACGATTGATGCCCTCTGCAAAAGCTTCAAGAAACAAAAGAAGAGAAAAGGCTATTAAAAGAGCAAAATAAACATCTACTCCAAGCCTTACAGAAGATGGGCAGTGCACCTCCCACAACTGCTGAGACTCCTGAGCCTCTGAGCCAGGATAAAATTAATGAATATGCAAAGATCGGCGAGCAGGGCATGGTAGTTTCGGCTTGGAGGAGCCAAATCCTCAAGGACAGTGAAAGAGTGATCGCCAAGTTCTCTTATTTATATTTGAACATCAACAAGGTGAATAAGGAGCTCCAAGCGTTAGCAGGACCCATATCGGAAGAGCTGGACCATGCTAGGCTGCAACATGAGACCTTTCAACAAATGTTTGACTATTCAGTCGAAGATCTTGTCAAGTTCGGCATCTTCGGCCATCCCAGGGCCCTCAATAAAGTCATTTCCACCCTAGACTACCTGGGTGGATCAACTGGAATTTGTCCTTGAAAAGATCGATAAGGTGAAGGAAGAAGCCCTGGACGCGATGCACCAAATGGAACAAATCATTCTCAACATGTCACCAGGGTTGCTTACTCCTTCCTTCGCCTTAAGAAAAGTTGAGGAAACCATCCAGATCTTCAAGGAGATCGTTTCACAAGGGCTGGGGCCAGAGGTCACTTTTGACGCGGAGTCCATCAATAACCTGCTGGCCTGTCGGGACTTCATCGGGTTCCTCATAGAAGCGGAGAAAGAATATTCCAAACTCCCAGAGAAGCTCATAGACGAGCGGGAGACTTGCGAGGTGATCAGTGAGTGACACAAAGATCCTTCCCAGGATCAACTAGGGCCCATGATCAGCAAGTTCATGGAATACCGTGCTCAATTCCACATCTCGTCTCCTGAGCAGCAGCAAAAGCAGGCTACCCCCTTTCGGCCGCAGGATGACGACGATGAATAGCTTCTCTTTCTTCTTCTTCTCTCTCTTCTTCGACTTTCTTTTTGTAAATATCTGGAGTATGTTGGCACAAATGATGACATCATCCATGTTGCACCATGGGATGATGTCATCCATCAAGTTGTCAAAAGTCAACATGACTTTGAGATATTTTGTATATCCTTGTAGATATTTTGTAAATATCTTTGTAAATAGGTGGTTGGCTCCTTTTTGCCTTCTTTTCTTTCCTTCTTCTATAAATACCCCAATGCTTGTTGTATTGGGCATGAGTGGATATCTTTCAGATGAAAAATAGAAGTGAGGAGAAAAGACTTTGAGCTTTTTGTAAAGAAAGAATTATTAATACAATATTTAGACTTTGTGCTGAATACATGTGTTATATGCATTAGATCTTTCTTATGTCAGATCTGTGTGTTTATTCTGTTGGATCTGCTTCTGTTTTATTGTCATTTATTCATCAGTATTGCTTTGTTCATTTATGCAAGTAGGTTTGGCTCTGTTTACTACCAATCCCAAAACATAAACCCTCTGACCTTTCTGCTTTGGAATTCATTTCTTTTCTTTCTTCGGATCTGATCTTTCTTCATCATCTCTTCCATTCCTTTCTTTCCACAGTCGGAAACACCCTACTGGGATGAGATCCCAAACCCCCGAAGGCAGAATATTGTGAGACTTGCACAGATTCCTGCTGGTAGAATAGCAATAAACCAGTTTCGCTTTGCTGACTCAAAGAGGGGCTATGCCCTGCACACTGTTGGCTCATCTATCCATAGATCTACCCAAGTGACAGATTTTCGGACCAACATAAGTCAACTCTACCTTTTTCTACTCTACTTCCCAAACTAGCTTGCTAACTCTTAGTTGTACTAGAAACTGAAAACCAAGCACAAGGGCTAGGTTTCGAGTAGATTCGATGCACACCCATGGCCCAAGTTGTCTCTGTTGGTGTACTCTCATAAGAGGTTGATGAGGGTTCCTGTCATGCTTGCCAAAATGGGGAGTTCCAAATGCTATGGCTTCACTTTCTCTACGTGATCTCTAAATCCTTCATGAGCCATCTCTTTCCTCAATGCCATACATTATGTAATTTCACGTTGCTTACCTAAATACCTATCACATGCTTCATTATACATAATCCTCCTTTCTTCTCTTTGCCTCTCTGCCACTAGGTCTGCCATCCTTCACCACACCTGCTCATGCCCCTGCGTGTGGTGTGGTTTAGCTAGCCATTGGATTTTCTTCCAAATTCAAGGTTACCAACAAGATTTTGATCACCATTGGAATGCATTAAAGATAGGTTCCCTTGGGATAACATAAAAGTTGAAACTCAAGTACCTATAGGAAATAATAAGTGGAAATTGAGTACTCCAAAATATAGGTATTTAGAACACCATGGATCCAAGTGTCCACAACGCGCGTTCAAATCATATCAGCATCATAGAGGTCCTAAAATTCTTCCTGCATATAGACAAAGAGTGTGAATCCTCCTATTCCTTTTAGACACATAAAAACCAGCCACTCGTATAGCTCTATTGGAAAAATAACAAACAAGCTCTCATATAGATCCTGCTCTCCACCCACACACGTCCATCAAACTCAAATCCAGGTGTTGAATCTCTGAGTGTACTCTTCTTCTAGATCTATTATCCACTCCTCAACACTTGCCAAGGTCAACTAGTACATCTTCATCATGAAACATCCTGAAAACAACTGAAAAAGGTCCTGAAAACAGAACCAATGAGGCAGCCTAGAATTTCTTGTGAATATCCTAGACATCTTTGGCACATCACTCAGCTTGAGCTAAGCACTCACCCAAAGCACACAAAGGCACCAAGTCCCTCTTTAGAGTTGCTTGTACAAAATTTTAGCATGATGGTGCATATAGATATCTAGATTTATTATCAATAGTAAACAACACACAATGCATAAACCAGATCTAACTCTTAGAATAGATCTAGAATGAACTAAACAATGAATATAACAAGATTTACCATGTAAGAACTAGATTTAGTCATGTTCAACACCATTATCCATCCAATATTAACCATTTTATTAAGTATTGTAAAACACAAAATATTCTTACATTACATAAGTATCTTCATGAGTCATGTGCGTGACAAAACCAACATCATAACTCTACCATAGTTTTTCATCATTTAACCCATATAAATAAATACATAAATATAGGGGTGGGGACTTTCCCTTCACCACCCATACACTTTCTGAAAATAGGTCACATGCTAATAATAGCCATGTGCCTTTATAATAGGATGCACAACATGCAAGTGCTCTAACAATAGACTTCTTATAGTTAACTCTAAGTATAAATCCTATTATTATCCTAAACTATGCATGACGCTCATTGTCACTTGTTCCCAAAATATCATTGCGTGGAATGCAAATCTTCATTTCTTTGTGAACTCAACATGATAACTCCAAAAATAGCCTTTATCCAAAAAACGGATAATTCCTGATCTTAGGCGCTCTAATCCTATCATAGCGCCATGCACTCTTCCATCACCCTACATTTGGGAGCCCAATACTTAGGCCATTATTGTCTTCTCAACATAGACTCGGAATTGTAGGTGGAACATTGTGTTTTCCTATCTCTTAAGGACTTACCAAGACAAATATCTTCTCAAATTCTATTGGGAACTCTATGAGGATGATGGCTATGATATACTAGTCTTCAAAAATGGATTTAGAATCCTTACTCCTTAATTATTTGCTAAACCCCCTGCCTTCTTGTCCTATCTCAACTGTGGCAATAAACCCGTCTCACTAAATTCTCACTTCTTTGGTGGATATTTAGCTTAATTCCTTTCCAATAGCTTCATAATCCACTGAGCAAATATTTCTTCCAAAATTCAAAGTTTTTATCGAATAAATTTTGAGGATTTGAGTTTTCTTTTTCTAGTGCCCTAGGATCGGGGTATAACAAATAGTAACTTCTGTGAGTGAAAAATATATAGTTATTGCTCATTTTTATTCTTTTTTTTTGGGCCTATGTTCTATTGAAGGGTTTCTAAACTCTATAGAACATTTCTAAATGCTTGGTTCTCTATGAATAATCCTTAGAAATATATTCACAACCGGAGACTCTCTATAACCACCCAATACACGGTTTTCATTCTGTGACATCAAGAGACTACACATCGTATTTATCTAATGGAACAAGGAGAATACTAAAAACACAAGAACATAAGGAAATTCCTTCACCGATCGGAAGAACTTACAGTCTCCATCCTAATACTCACACACTCCTTCTTTGCATTCATGCAGAATCCCATCCCTAACAACCTCCCTCAATAGCAAGTTACGAGACATCCAAGTTTATCTAAACTATTGAAACATTCTAATTACAATGTTCTCATGGATAGTTTTAGTATGATCACTTGAGAAAACATTTGCATTACCTTCCTTTTCGAGGTGACAAAGACACACATCATGAGTTTTCCAAGACTGTATGCACACAAGGACAACAAATCTTCCCAATTCCACTTTGGAGCTCCAAATTTCGTTATCTTTAATTGATCAATGAGGAGAATTAGTTACAAATTGAGTCTTATACCTCCATATCTCTAATGGTTTCCCATAACTACTTTTCTAGGTATAATATGACCAAGATAACATTGAGTTTTCATACAAGAAAAAAAGGCTTAAGTGACTTTTTCAATTACATGACCAATCATTTCAACATTAAGAGCCCCTAAAGAAACTTGATGAACTAAAAATGATCTAGTTACATGCTAAGTCCAATAGACATGGCTCTAAACATACCATGAACAATCCAAAAATGGCTTGAGAATTTCAAATTTTCAAATAGTGAAAAATGGAGAAATACCTCTAATTCAAAAGTTTGAATCTCTCAAGTCTGAGGACAACAAAAATGACTTAATCACAGCACATTAGACCTAATCAAACAAAAATTTCCTTACTTAAAGCCTAAAATAACTTTGGTATTGATGCCCTGTATCAACAACAACTAGATATTTATTTCACAACTTATTTACACTTTCCTTTTTGCCTCAACTTATTGGTGGGAAATTTTATTAAATTTTTGGATGGAATTAGTCCCATTGTAAAATCCCTTTTTGAAACAAGATGGTCAACTACGGATGATGCGAGTTAAATAAGTTTTCTCAAGGTATATTAAAATTTGAGATGCTTTCCTAAATATAGCACAAGACAAAATCAATCAACTACCACACAACATGAAGAAAAGTGTATTCATGAAAACTAGAAAAGATAGAAACTTGTGTAATGTGTTGTCTTTGGAATAGTATTCTTGAAAGAATGAATGCAAGTAGAAAATATCTACAAAATGTAGACATTGAATTAACCATGGTTGTGATTCAAGTATAATTCATTGATAAATTATATTCAAAATAGTAGAGATAATTTCGATACATATGATAAACATGATAAGATAATAAGTTGAAAAGAAGAGTATGAAATAAATAATAAAAGAAAAAGACAAATAAAATGTCACTTTGATGAAATGAGATATGATGAAATTCCACAAACAAGAAATGATCGTATGAGGGTGGAGGCATTGATGTTATTATAGATAACTTAATAATGGAATTATCAAGAAGAAATGAAGCATATAATGTTTTGAATGATACGTTTGGATTTTGAACAAATTAAAAGATATCAATAATGAGACAATATTGAAATTATCTAATTCTTTAGTAAAAATATATAACACCGACTTGGATACCTCCCTTAACATTGAATGTATCCATTTCAGGACATTAATAAGATGTGAAAACTTGACAAGCATATCGCCATGTCAAATTATTTAAGAAAAAGTGGGCTAAACACTACATTACCAAATCTAGATGTTTGCTTGATACAAATGTTTCTTTACATTCCTATTGGGAACTACAATCTTTGGGAGAGCATTTTCCACTTTAAACAAGAGTACAAAGCAATTTTAGGTCAACAATGGGTGAAAATAGATTAAATGGACTTTCTATTTTGACATTGAACATGACATCAAAAAAAAATTATAATGATGTAATTGATAGTTTTGCTTTATGGTGAAGGCAAGAAAAAGCCTTTATAGCTTTAATTTTATGTGTTAAAAATTATATTATAATTGTTTTAAAAAATTGAACAGCAGGTGGGTCGGCGGCCTCGGAGGCGTATGCTCTGAGTACTACCTAGGGTGCTCAAAACCTTAATTCGGACTTGGTCATAAAGGAAAAGTAAGAGAATAAAACGTTAATTTAATCTACAACAATTTATAAATAAATCTTAGTACCCAATTTTATTTTGCTTCAATTTTTTTTGTACTTATCATCACTTTCAAACGCCTCTAAACATGTCTATAAACAATTGATTGTGCCTAATCCTAATTTATCTATCATCTCCATGTCTTCAATTTTAACATATGATCATCCAGTTTAAATTTGTAACAAACCATTCTAATATTCTTAAAACAAATAAATCTTCCATACACAAGTTAATCCAATGGTCACTAAACAAAGGATTCACTAGCTTTTTGCTACTATGTATGTAATCTTGGTCATGAGGCCTTTTTACTTTATAGTATTTATTCAAACTAGGAAGTCTCCATCATTACCATGAAATTTTATATCTAGTTATTGAAAAATTACCTATCACCATAATTTTTCTTCTCCTACTATCCATATTTAAGGAATGACTAATAATAGGTCCCAAAAATACTTCCACGTGTTTTTTCCACATCATATGTATTTTTCCCATTAAATCTATTGCAAGTTAGATGCAAATCAAGAACATATGAAGAAGTAGATCATGTAATGGGTTTACAATAATAACATGTACCCATTCATATAATTTCTTAAAGCATTTATGATAACCTTATAGCTTACAATTCTCTCAACAATTGTACTACGAAATAGGATTGACACTAGTGTTCTATTTTCTTGCCACAAAACCCACCAATGAATCATTTTTTTCTACCCACCTAACTTATATTTTTACAACAGTTTCATCTTTAGTACAAAACATAAGTGTCAAACCTACAATACTAGGGTTTGCTTTATAAGTAACATCAACCTTTTTATCTATCTCAAATATATAGACATGTTATCTTCAAATATATGTCGATGCTTTTCAAAATTGACTTAATTTTGTTGTTATTGATGGTCTATATAAGTTCGAAATAAAAAAATTATTTAATCTATGTCTTCCCCATAACTTTATTATCTCATAGATATATTTAGTGGATGCATTATATTATCTTCCCCGCTTTAATTAGTAAGATTGTAAAAAATTTCATGGAAATACTCTCAAATCGGCTCTTTACCTTGTGAATTTCCTTGATGTACTTCACATACATCCTTTTAAAATTTAAAGACATCCTTCCTCTCTCTTGATTCAAATAAAATTTCCTTTATAGATCTCATTCTATTTTACAATGAAAACCTTCATCTTCTCCTACGAAGAGCATACATTGTTTGTCATGAATTGTATTGATAGATCTTAGTAAAAATTTAAGTTCACCTTAAGTCAAACATTCTATTATTCTTAATTTCTCTATCTTTCCCATTCCTTTTATTGGAGATCATTGATCCAAAATATAAGCACATCCTAACTTCACTATAAGTAGGAAGCAACTTACAAAAACACATCTGAATGAATCAAAATGGATGCTTGGTGTGCCTCACATACATCTTTACAAAATTTAAAAACATGTTTCCTCTCTAATGATTCAAATATTTTCTCCTTAACATATCTCATTCTAATATATAAATAAGCAATGTTCATATTATCCTACTAAAGAGCTCACATTGTTTTTTTATGGATTCTATTGATATATCTTGCTTCAAATTTTAGTTCGATTCGAGTAATAATATATGATCTTCTCCCATTATCTATATATTTTCCATGTATTTTGGTGGATCTCAAATCACAATGGATGCCTAATGTGTTTCAAAAACATATTTGCAAAAATTAAGGATTTCCTTACTTTCTGATTATTTCAATAACTTGTACTTTACATGCCTCATTTTAATAGACAATGAAACACCTTAATCTTCTCCCACCAAAGAACCCACGTTGTTTGTTTATGGCTTGTGTTGATAGATCTTGTTGCAAATTTGAGTTCAGTTTGAGTCAAATAGTATAATATTTTCCCTTTCTTTATATCACTCGCATGAATTTTAATGGAACTCATTGATTCACAATATAAGTGCATCATAATTTCACCACAAGCGAAAAACCAACTTATAAAATATATTTAAGTGCATCCTAATGTATTTTAATGGAGCTCATTGATTAAAAATACAAGTACATTCTAATGTATTTTAATGGAGGTCCTTGATTCACAATATATGTGCATCATAATTTCAAAATGAATGCCCGATTTGAAAACCCTCTAATACTTAATAAGGCTAAAAGTATTGTTAGTATGAAATTCATTATCTTGATATATTGTAGCATCATCTAGTGTGCTTATATAATTAATGATTTACCTACAATCTTGTTATCTAATAAGACATTTATGTCTAGCCTCATTCCTTTACATCAATATAGGGTTGGGTTTGAGGTCACCCTATCTATATAGGAGGCACTCAACCTTACTCTATATAGATGAGAAAAGGTTGAGGTAATTTATGTGCTCAACCATCCTCTATGTATATGGGTTGTGAGGGGAGTGTCTCAATATTAAGGGAGAGGGAGATAATTTTATCAATAGATTGAGGTGTGAGAATTAGTGAACAACCCATCCCATATATAGATAGAGGGGCCTTGCCTATATAGGTTGAAAGAGGTTGGATGATTTGGGTTCAATGACCCCATACATAGATAAGGGGGTATTTATTCTCTCGAATAAATAAATCAAATCCTCATTTTCATGCCCTATTTATATATGGGATCTAAACCCCATATATGTAACTCCCAAAAAATCAGATAAACAAATTCAATAGTAAAAATACCGGAATAATGTTTTTGACTTGCATTGTTGTATACATGACACCTCATGGGAGCGATTTGGGTAATTCAATATCACACATGACATTTATACCAACATGGACTCACACATATCACAAGGAGAAGTGATTAGCTTCACAGGGAAGATGACACACATAACAAAGCCTACCTAAGAGGCTTACATAGGGGAGAGGTTATCAATGCAACTACCCTTATCCCTCTACTGAAGAGATCTGGCTAGCCTTTGGTTCCTCCAAAGAACACACACCACATAAAATTTGATAGAGCCTCTTTTTCCTACAGCATAACACACTCTTATACCTCCACTAATACTAGTCATGAATCCCCTTATTTCCTCCAAAGCAACACAAACTTCTCATTTATTCCTCCCTTCACTAGCTACACCTTATTCCTCTAATAATCAATGATGGAAGCTCACCCCAACAAGAAGAAAAAAACCACATGATACACATGATGACAATAATAACTACATTTCTCAATGATAAAGCACAAACAATGATCACATTTCCTAAAATGACGAAGAAAAACAAAAATTCAACAACATTACAAACTTATAAATATGATCATTTTACAACACAAATTTTTATGATTACACATTTATTACAATCATGTTTTTAATTTTTTTTTTTTGGAAAAGGTAAAAGTTGAGGGTGTTGAAAGGACCCACATCCTTGTACAAGGATCCTAAAGGCCAGATAAAATAATAAAGCAAAGAAGAGAAGTGACTCGAAATCAAAGTAGGAAAAGGAATAGATGCAACTACCCGAAACAAGATCAATTTACAACAAGCCGGTAGGAAAAGAAGTGAAGTGAAAACTCTTAACCAGGAAGTAGAAGAAAGAAAGAAAACAAAATAAGGAGTATGCGAGTCTAGGGGCTATAAGATAGAGAGAGAAAATAGGAAAGAAAGGGGAAGAGAGAAACCAAGGGAATCAGTGCCTTCCCTTCTTTCCTTTATTGGAGCACACTAATTTCCATTTATCATGTGCAATCATTTCAGAAATAAGGGGATTATATTCCATTAATTCCAAGGTCGAGGAACCCACAAGGGGGAGGCCATAATCCTTATCCGAGTTAGAGTGGTCAGATTCATGAGGTTGTTTTGGAATGAGTGATGGTCCTTCCAGAGAGGAACGAACGTAATTGTTTAACCTCTATAGAAGGAAGCTGAAGTAATAGGGTTTGCGAGTTGAATGTACATAAGATACAATAGAAGGTTCAATAGCTGCAACTGAGGGAGTTGTAGCTGCAACTGAAGGAGTTGTAGTTGGAACTCTTTGAACTTCCAAGTTAGCATTGTCCTCTTCCTCTAAAGATTCATCTTCTTCTAGATCTAGTGTTCTCCAATGCTTAGGTATCACTACTTTTATACGAGGAGATTGGGATGTATTTTGAGGGAAGGTAGCATGGAGATGACCCAACATTCTACAATTACGACATATGAAAGTAGTATTTTCATAGTCTAAAATATGGGAATAACTAGTGTCACCCATTTTAAGGGACATCTTGTCTAGACAGTCCCTTGTTGAGATCAACTTCAACACAAATCTTGACAAAAGTATATAAACCACTATGTAATCCATAGAAATCTACCTTGATGAACCTCCCAAGAAGGTTTCCAATATACTTAAGAGAAGAAGTAAATTAGAGGAGTAGATTTGAAAAATTCACCTAAATCTGGAACTGTGTGATGGAGAAGGTGTTAGGGTCAAAATTTGGAAACCATGGGGTAGTGAAGAGTCCTCAAAACCCCAGAACTAAGGGCCCTCTTCCAAGGCTCTTTGATAATCTTGTAGTTCATTGAAATAGACAATGAAGAACCCCGAGCAGAGAAAATATTTACAGTTATCTATCCATTGGGTGTGAATCCATTGGATAACTGCGTTTGACGATGGCTAGACACCATTAAATCTACATATCAAGGCTTTTTCTTTAATTTCTTACAGCAGGTTCAAATATTCTTCATCCTTGATCTCCGGGACCCAGGGGTTTTAACGGATTTCTCAATAATGTAGGCGAGGGACGGGGTAGGGGAGTTCTTTGAGATTTCGAGGAAGAGGCATTTTTAAATAGTGCCTCCTTGAAAGGAATGGTTACTGATTCTTGGTTCCTCTTGAAAGGAAGCAAGTCATATAAATCAACAAATCACGAGAAATGCCGCGGAGAAAAGAGGAAAATCATTCAAAGAAATTTTCCCAAAAAATGAGGCCAAAATATAGCCTAATTTTTGGGCAAGAATATGATTCAAATCTAGAGCATTAGTAAGTCAATGAAGGTGCGAGGACAGTGTTACTAGCGAGAGTACAAACAAAAATCTAGAGATGGTGAGCATTGGTAACAAACAACTTTGGGGTAGCATGTGTGAGGGCATCATAATCCATGAGACTACGCATATGTAAATTCCTTCCTTTCATTGTGATCAAATCCAATAGTGAGCATATTGGTGGTCCTTTCATTCTAAAATGTTAGGGATGAATCCCCGTCTTTCCCTATAAAACCCATGCTTGGGGTGAGTACTAGAGATATAAGGCTTATGAAGGAGGTTTGTCCATGCCCCATATTCCCTAGGGCCCTCCCCAAAGTGAAAACTATCCACCATTCCCAAATGAGGGATTCACAAACCAACACCATCTTGAGAAGAACCATGGCCACCGTGAGGAGAAAGGGATGGATCTTAGCGATCGAAAAAAATTAGGATTATCTATAAAAAAATGTCATCGAGAGCTCATGTGAAATCTATTTGGTAAGTAGTCCATGTTTTAAACTTTAACTTAAGGTCTAGAAAGGATTATAATATGTGATTCATACATTCCTTTTCTTTTCTAGAATAAAACTCTTTTACATCGTTTAACATTAAACTTAAGGCATTTTTCATTTAATATGGATCATATACATTATTACAATTACTTTTATAACCCATCCATTAATAGGGCTATTTATATACACATAAGGCTACTAAGTCTTATCCTAGGATATGTGTCTAAAGGCGTGCATCTTGGGTTTATATCATCTTGTGTGCATAGTTTTGTGCTTAAGCTAAGTTAATGAAAATAAAGACTAACACCTAGTAGCCCTAATTAACAAAGCTTAAAGCAAAGTCTAAAGCACCATCAAGATAAGAACTAAACAAGGTTAGACATTAACATTTATTATATTAGAACTTTGAAACTAGCATGCTAATTGTCTAAAAACCTCTATTCTCTTAATTAACAACAAAATTAGATGGACCTATGTAAGCTCCATGGCAATCAAATTGGTTGCTCTTGATATTCCAAGAACCTAGGAATGGGAGCTTATCAAAATTGGGCTACAAGACCCTTTTGACTCTTCCCATATGACCTAAGCACTTTGGCTAGAAAAGAGGCTTTAGCTCTTCCAAAATGGTGAATTCTCAAGGAAAAAAAGAAAGCTTTTAGTCTATTTTTCTATATGCTTTGCTTTTTTCTTCTCAAGAAGTTTAGGTGTAGGTATAAAGGTAGAAGGAGGGCTCCTTATATAGCCCAATGGATAAAGGAAACACTTCATCCCTTTGCATGTGGGATAAAAGGTAAAACAAGATTAGGAATGGATAAGGTTGCTTTATAAAAGGTAACCTTACTTTAGAAGGGTTTAATTTATACTTAGCAAGTCATGGGAGTTGGGGTGTTTTAATTAATCAAAGGTGATTAACTAATAGGTAGATGTAAGCTTATAGAAGCTAATTAGAGGAATATTAGTATGATTTAGGCTATAGAAGGGGATTAAATCAATTAAATATTGATTTATTGGTTAAATGAAAGGGAAAGCTAATTAATTAATAATAATTAATTAGTCCAGATAGAAGGGGTGATTAATTAATGGAAGGTCATTAATTAGGGTGTTTGTTGGATAGGCGACTTAACTAATTAGTGTATTGTAATTAATTAACGATGATAAGAGAGAATATGAGCACTTTTTGATGATATGTCGCCAATTTGCAAGAAGGGAGATAATTAGCGCAATTTAAGTATTTAAATTGCTCGGGCATAATTATGGGTGTCTACACATACCTTCATTACTCGATAGGGACAAGTGTAAGAAAAAAAGGAGATGTTCATAGTCTTAAGGATTAAGGGTCACGAGTCCTTCATTCATACTTTAGTAATTGATTTGGTCCACATTAAATATTATATGACACGAGGTTTCTTAATTCATGATGACATAAGAGATCCTACCACATTATAAGGATGGTCAAGTTTCGTTTTCCCATGGAACAATATCTCATGATTACACTTAAGAAGGCCGGGCGTTAAGTACAATTTTATTATATTTATGTTCCAATAATCATTGTAAGGAAATCAAAGGCACTTAATGTGATAACATATGCAATAATGGTAGTTACGAAAGGGTTTTATACTAAGGTTGATTGTTTTATTTAAATTTCCTTTCTACATTTTCAAGGTAAATAAAACAACACACTAGATATTTAATCATCAATTTCACACTTTGAAAATGCACTATAAAATGTCAAATTCAATTTTATTTAACATATATATCCAAATTTTACAATACATAATTTTGAATCAAAATGACATCCATGGTTAAATGCACATTTCTAAACACACCCATAAACACTAACAACTCATACATATTACAAATTTTCAATAATGTCTTTCGATACATAAAAAATGTTGGTTTAGCCTCTACAATTTCATTGTTTCAAATAACATGCAAAAATGATATTTTTAGTAACACTTCACTTCCTCCATGTCTCGGTACCTGCAACCACCGCATGGTCAGCAAAAATGTTGGCATGATCCACCTAAATCTAGCATAATTAACTTTTTAGTTTTCCTTTACATAAACAAAATATTTGTCACCACAACCTACGAGAGGGTTAGAGATATATAATCATTTCACTGCACTTCATTTCATAACTAAGGGAAGAGAGAGATAGGGAAGGGGAGGAGAGAGAAACATTATTTTTCCAAACGCCAAATTTCACACAACAAGCCACAAGATAGAGTTCCATATAGTTATTCATAAGTTTCAAAAAGTTTTCTTGTCGGTTTGTTGAATTGAATAAATTAATACGACTTATCGACACTAAAATTTTCCTCCATAATTTCTATTTCATTAATGTATGTATTAGGAATAGGATGTGATAGGAATGTTGTAAAAGTAAATATTTGTCGTAAGTGGTCCGGTAATGTTAAAATGTCAAAGTTTGGGTAATTAGAGAAGTAGGGTCTACGTGATTAGGAATTAGAATATTATATTGGTAATAAGGACAAGGAGTGAGGTCATAAATATTTTGTGTATTTTATTTGTAAAAAGTCTAAAAATGTGGAACCCATGTAAAATGATAAGGTTTATCTTATCTTAAGAGATAAGCTTACATGTACAAGATAAGAGTTAAGTATGGAATATGATTCGTCAGAGTGGATTTCTTATCCTATCTTAGAGATAGGATGGATAAGCTGGAAGTTCTATAAATAGAGAGCCACCCCCTCATTTAGCATAGAAAGAAGTAGTGAGAAATATTGTAGGAAGTGTGCGAAGGAAGCCATCAGTTAAAGGTGTGTTGAAGAAGCCATCGAGAGGTGTAATTGTAAAGTTTCTCCCATAGTCTTGTTGAAGTACCTCATGGGTGAGATTGTAACAATTTCATGTTAATATTATAATTTACTTTGATATTTCAGATTTGTCATCATTCCGTCTTATCATAGTCGATGGTATTCTTGTGTTCGGTTGTTGTTTTGTTTCAGTTACATCCACCAAACTAAAGGCTGCATTAGTAAATAATCATAGCAGAGTTCGGTGAAGAATTATCATAGTGCGGATTGGTGATGACATTTTGGTTCCGTTCTTAGGGACCATTCCTCGTTAGTGGATTTTACGGAGAGATATTCCCACTTAGTCAAAAATCAATTAGAGGGTAACCTTGTTTTTACTATGCATAGTAGTTACCATGGTAAAGTCATTTTTACCGTGAATAGTAGTTACCATGATAAAGTCATTTTTTCTGTGAATAGTATTTATCACAGTAAAGTCACTTTTTACGTGAATAGTATTTACATGATAACTTCACTTTTTACTTTCGTGAATAGTGTTTACCACGATAAAATCAGTTTTACCATAGTAAGTCAAGTTTTACCATAGTTTACCGTGGTCATTTCTATAGTAATTCCAATTATTTGTGCACATAAGTCTTGTTGATTGTACTTGTGGGTTGGTATTTCACGGTGGTTACTTTTGAAAATGGGAAAGATTCCTGTTTTTTCAGCTCAATCTAATGAAGATGCTTCTTCTTTCATTCGAAGTTTAAGCGATCTTGTATTTGTAATGGCCTTATAAGAGGGAACAATGGACTGAATTTTTTCCTACCTTTTTGGATGGTTCAGCACTTAGGTGGTTTGAAACACTAGGTGATAATGTGAAAAATTCATGGGATTTATTAACCGAAAGTTTTCTTGAAGAATTTGGTGAACAACGAATATGCGAGATCTCATGATTGAGATCACAAAGCTAACCCAAGAGAGAAGGAGAAGATAAGGGATTATCATGCTCGTGTTCTAGAGCTAAGGAGGAAGCTCGATGCCCAGATCCGGAAGGAAGGACTAGCGGATGGGTTGATGAATGGCGTGGATAATCTCCTCTGTAAGCACTTCATTCTTGGGATGAAGCCGGAGATCAGACAACGAGTGAAGTATGACCGCCCGACTACCATTGAACAAGCAAAGGAGATTGCAAGAAGGCAAGAAGAAAGCATGGAAGAGGAGCCCAAAGAAATTGTTGCTAAAGTAGAGCCTACACCGGCACCTTTGGTCAGAATCCTGACCACTCCCGGTGAGCACAAATATTTCTCCTAGTACATCTCTGAGTATGAAGATCTGCTTAGGAAGATGGGCGAGTTAACTATTAATCTTCTTGAGAAAGGAATTTAGTTCTCGGGGAGGAGATAGAGGTCCAAAAGAAATATTTACGAAGTTGTTTGTTATGGTTGTTATAAAAGGGTCATTATAAGTATAATTGTCAGAGATAGAGCTTCTACATACAGTACAAGAGATAATGATAAAGGAAAAGCACTGTGAATTCTCTTGATGTAGTAGATAAGAGTAGAAATAATGAAGTAGATGTGTTTGTAACAAAAAGAAAGAAAGAAAAAGATAATCAAGATGGGCCCGATCCTAAGAAGATGAAAGGAGAAACTAGTAAGAAACATAGGAGAAGAAAGTTGGGTGTGCGGGATTTTACGATTTCACGGGGCAAGGACCATACTCCATCTTGGAAGATCTATCCAAAAGGCACTGAAATATTACATATGGTCAACTCTTGGCTATGTCTTCGAGAAGAGGCGGGAGTTGCGAGGTGGACTCAATGCTCGAAGAAGGAAGGAGGTTGAGGTCCCACTGTTTTGGAGGCGAGGATCCTATGCTCCACAAGGTGAGGTATTATGTAATGGTATTTCAATTCATGATGTCTTAGTTGATGGAGGTGCTGCGATTAATGTAATGACCAAGTGCGTAATGAATATGTTGGGTTTAAAAATTGATCGCCCTTGACACTTATGTTAAGGTCATTAAATAAAGGAAAAACTAAACCGAAGGTGTAGTTTCAAATGTGGCAATATCTGTTATGGGTGTTGTATGTGTGGTAGACTTTCGGGTGATGAAAAATGGTATTGTTGCGTACCCAATCTTTTTTGGGAAGACCATGGCTAAGGAGAGTTCATGCAGAAACTCTTTGGAATGAAGGTTTCATGACACTTGGATGTGGTAGAGAGAGGGTGAAGATAAACGTGATCCTCGACATCATAAAAGCGAGAACTGTGGATTCAAGTGATGGCGATGATTGGACATCCTCGATTACTCTAGTACCGGTGAAGTGGACAACTTTGAAGATGAAGAAAGTGAGGTGGATGTTTCGATCATGGATATCTTCCCGAGTCACACCAACTCATGACCCCATAAAATTATCGAAGAAGAAGTTGATGATCGTCTCCAACAAATAAAGATTGGTGATCTTTGTGATGGAGAGTGAGAAGGAATCCTACCTCCGGCTCTTTGAAGGTACATACACCTATTCACTTTTGATTACAAGGAACTCCGTCAAGTAAGTTGGGTAGAACATTGTATTGAGTGGTAGATGGTCTTAAGCCCATAAAGCAAATGCCATATAGAATGAATCCTAATTTTCCAAGGCTAGTAAAAGAAGAAATAGATAAGTTGCTTGATGTAGGATTCATATTTCTTGTGGAGAATTCGAGAATGGGTTTCTCCCATTGTGATCTCAATAAAAAAGAATGGGAAGCTACGCATTTGTGTTGATTACGGGAAGCTCAATAAGGCAACAAAGAAGGATCATTACCCTCTTCCATTTTGAGATCAGATCTTGGGCGAAGTAGGCGGCGGAGTCTTATAGTTTCTTTGATGGATATAGCGGCTCTGACCAAGTTCGTATAGCGAGAGAAAGATCAGTGAAGACCACGTTCACCACTCCTTGGGAACGTTTGCTTATAGAGTTATGCCTTTTGGGTTGTGTAATGCTCGAGCAACATTCCGGCGTTTGATGAATAGGGTGTTCGAACCCTACATTGGGACCTTCATCGAGTATTTACGGATGATTTTTGCATCTATGGGAGCAAGTTGGACCACTGCACCGAGATGGAGACAGCATTTCAAAGGTTAGATGAAGCACAAGCCTCACTAAACCCTCTGAAGTGTGTCTTTGGATGTTCTAAAGGTGTTTTGTTAGGGCATGTTGTATCAGAGATGGTATTGAGTGCTTGATCGATAAAGTTTCAAAAATCAAAGATTTACCATTTCCTATGAATAGAAGTAAGTTGAGATCATTTTTAGGCCATGTGGGTTCTATAGAAGGTTCATCAAGAATTTCTCAAAGATTGCACACGACCACTAACTTGATTCTTGAAGAAGGATGTTGCTTATGAACCGGGAAACAAGGCGCATGAAGCTTTTGGACAAGCTGAAGGAAGCCACAGGTGTCTTCACTGTTTTGAAGAATCAGTTGGAGCAAGCCATTCATTGTGTACACTGATGCCTCAGATGCAGCACTAGGAAGTACTTTGAGCCAAAAGGATGAAAATGGGAATGAACATCCAATTTACTTTGGGAGCAGACAAATGAGCGATCTTGAGGTAAACTATCTTATGGCTGAAAAGAGGCTCTGGCTATCATTTTTGCTGTAAAGAAGTTTAGAAATTACTTGCTAGGGCAGAAATTTATAGTTGTAACAGATCATCAAGCTCTGAAATATATTGTCAATAAGCCTAACCCATCAGGGAGGATAGCAAGATGGATAATTTTGCTACAAGAATTTGAATTTGATATTATAGATAGGCCAGGAAAGAAGCATGTCAATGCAGATGCACTCTCTCGAGCCTATGATGGTTTAGGATCATCTTGTGATGATGATGATTTTCCTGATGCAACATTGTTCTCCCTTGACACAATCCCTAGTGAATACATAGATATTTGGAATTATCTGAATGAATTCAAGTTTCCTGATGGTGCCAATGCAAAGACTAAGAGAAAGATTACTCAAGCCGAGTCGTCCATATTCTATTCACGCATGGAGCATTATTTGAATAGGACACGATGGAGCCGTATCTGAGAGGCGATTGGACGTGATCAAGGAAAGGAGCTGCTAGAAGAATTCCACAATGGTACATGTGGAGGGCACTTCTCTGGACAACTTACAGCAAGAAGGATCTTGGATGCAGGTTATCACTAGCCCACTCTTTTTAAAGATTGTTATAATTATTGTAAGACATGTGATATTTGTCAAACACATGGTAAAGTAAGACTTCATCGGCTCCATTATGTCCTATTCTTCCACTTGGTCCCTTTGAAAAGTGGGAATAGACATTGTAGTCCACTTCGACTACATCATGCCAAAATAAGTATATTGTAGTTGCCAGTTATTTAACCAAGTGGGTTGAAGCTAGGCCATTGAAAACAACTTCCATGGATGAAGTGGCAAGGTTCATATATGAGCATTGTCACGGTTTGGTTGTCCATTAGAAATTGTAAGAGATCAAGGAAGCCACTTCATTAATGAGGTGGTAGAAGCCTAGTCAATAAGTTTTCTATTAAGCACGGGAAGGCAACAACATACAAGCCAAGCACAAATGGACGGAGTGGAGCAGAACAAATTTTGTGTTGTGTCAAATTCTAGCAAAAGATGCGGCCTTGCAGTACATAAATGGGATAAAGGATTCATGCGGCATTGTGGGCATATAGGGCAACATCAAAATCAGCAACAGGATACTCCCCATTTCGGTTGGCCTATGGCATTGATCCGATTCTTCTATTGAGTTTGATATTCCCACTTTGTGAGAGTTATGAAAAATGAAAGGATGGATGAAAGTGATTCGATAAAAGAAAGGTTGGTACATCTTCATTTGCTAGAGGAAATGAGGAAATAGCAAAGGATACAAGCCATAAGAAGAAAATGAAGCGAAGGAATACTTTGATCAAAAGATCCGATGGTCTCCATTTCATGTGAATGACTTGGTCTAGTATATGATTCAGATACAAAAAAGAAGACAGAGAAAATTTCTTCCAAAATGGATGGGGCCCTACAAAATAGCAGTTGTGTGCATGAAAATGATACGTACTGCATTGGAGGAATTGGATGGCACTCCCATTACTGAAATGGGTCAACCACGACAAGTTGAAGATTTTCCAAGCACCCGAAATAGTCTACTCAGGGACGGAGTAGAAGCTAGGAAGGGGAAGATGTCGACACTAAAATTTTCCTCCATAATTTCTATTTCATTAATGTATGTATTAGGAATAGGATGTTGTTAAGTATAATTAGTAGTAGCGTCTGATAGAAGATAACGGTGCCGTCGATGCAGGTGTCGCCATAATGTGGAGTACGATAACGATCAAAGTCTGATAGGAATGTTGTAAAAAGTAAATATTTGTAAGTAAGTGGTCCGGTAATGTTAAAATGTCAAAGTTTGGGTAATTAGAGAAGTAGGGTCTACATGATTAGGAATTAGAATATTATATTGGTAATAAGGACAAGGAGTGAGGTCATAAATATTTTGTGTATTTTATTTGTAAAAAGTCTAAAAATGTGGAACCCATGTAAAATGATAAGGTTTATCTTATCTTAAGAGATAAGCTTACATGTACTGAGATAAGAGTTAAGGTATGGAATATGATTCGTCGAGTGGATTTCTTATCCTATCTTAGAGATAGGATGGATAAGCTGGAAGTTCTATAAATAGAGGCCACCCCCTCATTTAGCATAGAAAGAAGTAGTGAGAAATATTGTAGGAAGTGTGCGAAGGAAGCCATCAGTTAAAGGTGTGTTGAAGAAGCCATCGAGAGGTGTAATTGTAAAGTTTCTCCCATAGTCTTGTTGAAGTACCTCATGGGTGAGATTGTAACAATTTCATGTTAATATTATAATTTACTTTGATATT
Source organism: Taxus wallichiana var. yunnanensis (assembly GCA_018340775.1). NCBI lineage: Eukaryota > Viridiplantae > Streptophyta > Pinopsida > Cupressales > Taxaceae > Taxus > Taxus wallichiana. The sequence continues at coordinate 459,389,226 of CM031242.1, read as the reverse complement.
TCAGATTTGTCATCATTCCATCTTATCATAGTCGATGGTATTCTTGTGTTTGGTTGTTGTTTTGTTTCAGTTACATCCACCAAACTAAAGGTCATGCATTAGTAAATAATCATAGCACGAGGAGTTCCCCGGTGAAGAATTATCATAGTGCCGGATTAGTGATGTGAGACCTTCTTTTACATTTTCCTACTAGTTGAGTTTATGGCGAATTTTCTCGAGAGGCTCGAAGCCACATTCAAAAAATAGATTCAAATGGGAAAATTCACAATAGGTAAATTCCTACATGCTCTCTTATATACAGAGCATTCAATAGAGTTGTAGAAAATGAGAACTAGAAAACGGGTTACAAATGGCTACTAGTTTTGCGAGCCACCGATTGTAGTTGGACTAGTTTGACTTAGTCAAAAGCTTCCCAAAGGCCTAAAAACCCATTTGCAAAACTAGCTAGTAATGTGTTTTTCCCCAACTAAAGGTTACATACAATTGTTTAGTGAAAATTCTATAGGTTTGTGGAGACGGATGAACATTTCTTTGCTCGGGATCCAAATAGAAAGTTGAAATGAAACCCAAGTTTTCACTTTTAATAGTTTCCTAAAACTACAAAACAAGGTGACATTGCTCGAGAGGGGCGGAGAAACGAGCACAAATGGTCAATCAAGTTTGACTTAAGGCTCGATTTGACTTCCCATATAACAAGGAACACAAACGAAACTTGGCATCTCTTTTCTAGGTTTTGGAAGGTTGTTTTGTGAATCATGAAATTCCAAATTTACTAACTTTTATAAAGGAACAATTGCTAGGTTTAAAGGAGAACTAAAACTCAACACATCAATTAGAGGGGTTGCATGTATCTGGTTTGATTACGAAGGCTGTCAAATTATCTAAGAATGTGGGTTTAAGGATATGGTTTACGAAGGGGATATTTGGATTACGTAAGTTACGAGGAGAAGTTTTGTTGTTTGCACTTCAAGTTCGATTAAAAACAACCAATGGTATAATAATTTATGGGTACATATTTTTTTATTTCATTGCAAATAAAGAACCAAAAATATAGAAATTGTGAAACATGAAGGGTAAGGAGACCATTCGAGGAGAAATAAATCAACCAAAGTTGTGGATCTCGATTACGCATCTCCACAAGGCATTTTGTCAAGCGGTTTACGTGCATATGAAACACTCCTCCACTTTCCTTTTCTCGAGCGTCTCTAAGGATGATTAAAAAAAAAGCATCCCGAAATTACGAGGAATTTTCTCAAAAATTTTGCATGCCAAATCAATATTCTATATTTTTCATACATGTCCACCCAACAATCTCAGTATAAACAACGACAAAAGACCGACCCTCCTCCTATCATTGCACTCCAAGAATTTCTATTTCCATTAGATACTTTCACAAACAGATTGTGTGTATATATATATATATTTTTCCATATTGTTGCATTTGGCATACATATTAAGAAGGGAACTCGGGCCTCAAATGCATTAGAACCTAATCCTATTCTAGTTGTTTGCCCATGCATCTCTTTATCTTATTGTAGATCTGCCATCTTGGTGTATGCTCTAAGAACACTAGTCAAAGTATAGTCATACAACCTAATACATTCCTCTTACGAGATGAATAAAAAGATTTAAAGGTATCCCTGCATAACCATTTGGAAAAAACAGCACCCTCCTTGAATATAAAATTACACAAAACCTTGCATTGCACACACATTCCATTGTAAATCATAAATGCATCCCATAAATTGCAACGTTTAACATAAATGACCACAAGGGTATTATCCATAGACATAAATAGGATAGAAGGAAATAACACTTTCAATGTCTTAAATAACAAGGCCATGATATGGCAAATCTTTTTTGATGGAGATGCTTGGAAGAAAATTATATATGCAAAATATTTAAACAAATTGAAAAGTGAATGGTCTTGTTAGAGTTTAGGTTTATGAAGTTAATATTTTACATGCACCAAAGCAAGAAAAAGATCGAAGAAGATGTAGAAGCATGCAATTGGCATATGAATTATTGTGTACATTATATCTACAATTTTTTTAATTGCAACATTTAGATGTCCAAATCCATGTCATCACCGAGAATTAGTTGAATACCATTATTTGAATCTTGTATAAATAGATTTCAAAATTATATTGATATGTTATAACTTTATATATATTATATAAAAACATGAGAAATAGATAGATATGTATAGAAGATGTAGAAGCATGCGGTTGGCATATGAACTATTGTGTACATTATATCTCTGAATTTTTTAATTCCAACATTCGGATGTCCAAAGCCATGTCATCACCAAGAATTAGTTGAATACCATTATTTGAATATTGTATAAATAGATTTCAAAATTATATTGATATGTTATAACTTTATATATATCATATAAAAACATGAGAAATAGATAGATATGTATAGAAGATGTAGAATCATGCATTGACATATGAACTATTGTGTACATTATATCTACATTTTTTTAATTGCAACATTCGGATGTCCAAAGCCATGTCATCACCAAGAATTAGTTGAATACCATTATTTGAATCTTGTATAAATAGATTTCAAAATTATATATATTTTTTTATTAAGGGCAAATAGTTTTGAAGGGACTATACCCTGTATACAAAAGGGCTCAAAAGCCAGATAGCAAAGATGAGAGAAGCAGCCCAGAGAAGGGAAAAACAGCCAACCAAGGAAGGCTCAACAGCCAAATATTACAATATAGGTGAAAAAAGGATCTAAACGTACATAGATCCAGAAAAAAGAAGGCAAGATCAAAAAGGAACCAAAAGAGAAACAACATAAGGAGCCCCACCACAAAACAGCTCCAGAACCACCCGATGACAGCCGCATCGCAGCCAAAAAATAGCATCACAACAGCCCTTTACTTGATGGCTCTGTCAATTTTGGTCTTGATAGCCTGCAGTGACATGAAGAAGGCAATGGCAGTGGCCTGAGAGGAGTCTTGTAAATCAGCTTGGGCAATTGCAATGTCCCTTTTCTCTTTAGGGCCCCATATGTCCTCATTGATCCCACTTAAACTGCAAACACTGTGGACATGTTGCTCAATGAAATTATAGATGCTTTTGAGGGCAGACAATATGCAGTCATTTCGGCTTTTAGCATTCCCCAATCTGCCATCTAGGGACTGTAGTTTCTTGAAGACTTCACCAATAACCCCCTCTTCCTCCTCACTTTGAAGGATCCTTTTACCCTTCACTCTTTCCATGTTTTTTATAGCCCCTTTGAGCTCTTGCAGCTCCTTTTCTAATCTGACCACCCTATCCAGTAATTCCTCCTCTTTGGGCTCCTCCATCGGCCTGCTGATATGCAGGAGGTTTTCAGCTAGTTCTAAGTCCTTGTGGCTCCTTAGGACTCATTGGGAAGTAGGGATTTTGGCTTTGAGGCTCTTTCTTTTCTTGTTGGAGACCGCCTCTTCATTCTTTCTTTTTAGCAGGGGGGAGTGGGAGCAGTGTGGGCAGGTGGAGGTATGGAAGAGGGAGGTGGGATAGGATTCACGGGAGGGCAGCTGGAGAAATGTCGGTGAATCAAGAGGATAAGGCCCTGGTGCAAAGGGACAGCCCTAGAGTGGCTTTGAACTTCCCTTATAGATTTCTCCAGAGAGTTAATCAGATAATGAGGAAAGCTGATAATGTTATTTCTACGAAAATGATTCAGAAAAATCAGATGTTTTTGAGGTATAGTAACATATCTTCCTTCAAGGGTAATATATCTTACCACCATTTTGGCTAGTTCAGCAAACGGTTCAGGGATCGACTCCACCTTGAGGCCAGTAGTCACGAACTCAAGATTCTCTCCCTCTTCCAGAAATTTCTTGGTTTCCACCTCCCTGTCTACCTTCTTATTGAAGAATTTTGTGCCTTCCAGGCTGAGGCCCGTGATCTGAGCTATGAGCTCTTCCGTGATTTCCATTTTCATGTTACTGTATTTAACTATTTTGTTCTTCCAACCCCGGGTGAATTTGATAGAGATGTCTTGGTCGAAGCCTTGGATCCTTTCAATGAAGTTAGACAGGCCCCCGATTTGCAGGTAATCCCAGAGCTCCGTGTTCTCTTTCCACTCAGGATTGTGGGTCGGCTCGGTTTTGCATGGTGGCCCCCCCATGTTTCCTCTACACCTTTTCCTGTTCTCAACGGTAAAATAGCTACCAATGTGCGGAATAGGCTGAACTTTGAACTTGGAATTTGAATCTTTCCTTCCTGTGAAAGCCGATTTAATTATTATGCTACACTTGTTATTATTGCCCCCACCTCGGCTTTCCTCCTCCAATGCGAAATGATGACATGACCCAGCCCACACATATCACAACAATCATCCAATCTTTTGTGATGTCATCAACATGTACTTGGGGATCCGCACATTAGTGTCTAAAAAACAGCCGTTAGTTATGATTTTCACTGCCATGAAGATCAATGATTATGGCTTTATTGACATGAGCGGGCGAAACATCCCCTCGATCCAAGTTTGAAAGGGATTATTAACACCGAAGTTAGCCAAAGCCTATCGGCTACCATATTTCCTTCCCGGTAGGTGTGGGTGATTTGGACATTCACAAAGCTTTTACATATATCAATAGCTTCTTCTATATAATCCCTAATAGACCAACTGGGGTGTTGCTTTTTATTCAGAGATTGATAATATTTAGAGAATCACCTTCAATTATGATATTTGGAATATTACAATCTCTGTGTATAATACCCCAAAGAGCCACCATGGCTTTGGAATAATGATTAGTTTGCCTACCCATTCTCCCAAAAAAGCAGCAACATAACAACCTCTTTGATCCCTGATGATTCCCCCTCCTCCAGAGTCACCCAGATTGCCCTTAGAGGCCCCATCAAAATTTAACTTGTGCCCGATCGGTGGGGGTTTAATCCATTGGACTATGTTTACATCGATTACCATTGTTATTTCTATTGGCGGTGGCAATATTCCATTCGATCGAGAATGCATTCTTCATTCTCAGGGTAGAGTCTATTTTTAGGGGTTTAAATCTAGCAATATTATCTTGCACAACAATGATAATTTCCTTATATACTTTTTGAAGCACATGTCTATTGTTTACGAAAATATTATCATTACGAGCCTTCCCGGATTCTCCACATAGTGTGGGGCGAACAAGTTGCCATAGCCTTTTCACCATGCAATGTTTGAGCGGAGAGCTCCATTGCTCCCAAGCCTGAAGGCAGGTAAGGGAAAAATCCATCTCAGATTAAATTTTGCAAAGACAAGCTGCCAAATTTTGGAAGCAATCTCACAATGGAGGAATAAATGCTTTATATATTCAGCCTCTTGCTGACACATGCAACATCTATTCGGCATGATGAATCCCTTCTTGATGAGGTTATCATTAGTTAGGATCTTGCCATTAATAATTAGCCACCAAAAAGTTCACTCTAGGGGTTAGCTCCGGCATCCACAATTTGTGCCACTTAATTTCGCTTGCCATGGATGCAAAGAAAGAATTATATCCTGCTTTAACAGTGTAATCCCCATCAAAAGAATCTTTCCAGATGAGCTCATCCTTAAGATTTTGATTACTTATCTGGATTAGGGAAAGTTGATTCTGGAGAGATATAATATCAGCCTGAATATTATCATTCTCCACTTTTAGCTACTTCCATTTTCTTTTGTTTCCATTCCTCTCAATGTACCCCTGGATTTTGTGTCCATACTTTGCAATTAAGTTGTCTTTAATATGATCATAATCAGAAATCCAGTTAGAATCCATCCACTTATCAGTCCAGAAGTTTATGTTTTGCCCATCTCCAAGCTTTCAGCTGCACCTCTGAGAAAGAATGTGTCTGCTGCGTAGAAGGTTGTTCCAGAAAATAGAACCACTCGGAAGGGACTGATCATAAATAAAGGAAATCTTGCTTTGATTTGAAAGATATTTGATCTTAATCAACTCTGTCCAAGGTCTGTGTTCTTTTATAAGCCTCCATCCTAATTTTGCAGTAAGGGCAGTACTCATATGTTTGATATCTTTGATGTCTAACCCCCCTAGTCTCTTAGGTTTACAAACCTGTTCCCAAGCCACAAGATGATATCTGAATCTGTCCTCAGTACCGTGCCACAGAAAGTGTTTTTGAATCTTCTCAATACTGCTCATCACAACTGTAGGCATGCTGAACATTGACAGTATGTAGATAGGCAAGTTTTGAAGCGTGCTTTTAACCAAAAGACACTTACCTGCACTTGAAAGAACTGCTCCTTTCCAGCCAGCCAACTTTCTTTGAAATCTCTTAATAAGATCATTCCATACCTCCACTGAAATCTTGCCAGTACTTAAAGGTAACCCTAAGTAAGTAGCTGGTAGAGAATTAATTGTGCATCCTAGAATATTAGCGATCTTTCTTTGCCTCTCCTCAGGAGTATTGAAGAAATAAATAGAGCTTTTGTCAAAATTAACTTTTTGCCCCGAGGCTTCCTCATAAAATCTGAGGACAATTTTAATGGCCTTTGCCTCAATAATAGAAGCCATTAGTAGCAGCAGAGTGTCATCAGCAAACTGTTGATGAGATGAGATCTGATTACCAGTAGTTGGAGGGAAGCCTTTTATCATGCCAATGTCAATAGCTTTGGAAATAGATCTGCTTAAACTGTCAGCCATAATAATGAATAAAAGAGGGGAGATTGGGTCGCCTTGCCGTATACCTCTATTACTGGAAAAAAAACCCACAGGTTCCCCATTAACAACCACAGAGAATCTAGAGGTAGAGATGCAAGAGTGAATGATTTTTCTGAATTTGCTTTGAAAACCAAATTTGGACAGGACCTCATCCATGAATCTCCAGGAGACTCTATCGAAAGCTTTATGCATGTCAAGTTTGATGGCCATCCCCACCTTTTTACTTTTATCCATAGAATGTATAGTTTCATGAACCATGATAATTCCATCTTGGATAATTCTTCCTGAATGAATCCACTCTGCTTTGTTGAGAAATGATCTCCATGAGAATAGGTTGCATTCTAGTGGTGAGAATCTTTGTGAAGATCCTATAAATGACATTAACCAAGTGATAGGCACTGAAATCTTTGAAGTCTTTTGCATCCATATTTTTTTTAGGCAAGCACAATGTGTGTATTATTTAGTTCTTTAATAAGATTTCCCATTACGTAAAATTCATTGACAACTTTCAAGAGATCTTGAGCATATTTCCCAACATCTTTGGAAAAAAAGTTAGCCAAGAAGCCATCTGGACACGGAGCCTTATCCCCTTAAAGCAAAGATAGCCTTTTTAATTCCTCAATGGTGACAGTTTTTGAAAGACTTTTAAATCTCTCAGCAGGTATTAGATTATTAGGAATGGAGTCTAAGAGGAAAGATGCCGCTTGTTCATTGTAGGAGGAATCTTCAGTGAGGAGGTTCTTGTAAAAATTTAGCGCCTCTGTTTTGATATCTTCAGGATCCTTAGTAATGTTTCCATTTCTTTTAGCAACTTCATAAATTCAGTTACAAGCTCTATGTTTGATGGCTGTCAGGTGAAATTTTTTTGTATTTGTCTCCATCCTTAAGCCAAAGGGCTCTAGATTTCATTCTCCAAAAGGTTTCTTCATGGCTGTTTATATTATGCAGATCTGATAGGAGTTTTTTTTCCCGCTGATGATCTTCAAGGGTCATACCTTTCATGGAGACATTTAGCTCAAGCTCTTCAAGCTGTTGCTTAAGTTCTTTCTTCTTTTCAAAAATGTTTCCAAAAACCTCTTTATTCCATTTTCTAACTTTCTGTTTAACATTCTTTAACTTCTGAAGGAGCCTGAATTGGGCCATCCCTATGCCTTCCCAAACCCACCACTCTTTAATTCAATCAAGAATGTCCTCATGTTCGAACCACATTTTCTCAAATTTGAAATTACCATGAAAAGGTTTTGTCCAATTGAAGAAATTGAGGACAATTGGATTATGATCAGATCCTGTTCTGGGGAGAGTAGAAAGATGGAAATTCTGGTCCAGGATCCAATTTGCAGAAATAAGAGCTCTGTCAAGTTTAACCTGAATTAAGCTCTCTCCTAATCTTCTATTAGACCATGTGAATTGATTGCCATGAAGCTCTATGTCCATAAGATTAAGAGTCGAGATGAAGTCTGCAAATTCTTCCATACCAAGGGAGAATTCAGAGCTTCCTCCAAACTTTTCTCCTGGATTCAAAGGAGTATTGAAGTCTCCCATAACTAGACAGATTCATGTTTTCAACCTTGCTTCGGAACAAGGTTAACTCTTTCCATAGCCTTCTTTTACCAGTAGCAGTATTGGGCGCATAAATATTAGATAAGATCCAGCTATGATTATTTTCAAGGCTTTTAAAGATAATAGCTAAATGATTCAGGTTGAGGAGAGTACCTTACCGTCAACCATCTTCGTATCCCAAAAGATCGCTAAACCTCCAGAGGCCCCTTGAGAGTCAACAGCAGCAAAGGCAGCGTTCTGCCAAAAATGTCTTTTGAAGTCTTCAACTGCTTTACTTTTCATTTTAGTTTCTTGAATGAGAAGAATGTTGGGTTTGTTTGCTCTTTTAATTTCCTTAAGCATTCTTTGCTTAGGCCCTCCATTGAGGCCTCTGACATTCCAAGAAATAACCTTCATTAAAAAAATTTGGAGATGCATTTGCCGGATGGCTCAGAATTCTCTGTGTACCATCTGCAATTTCTTTTTCAGTCTCTTTTTCTCTTGCTTCTCTCTTAGATGGCCTGCCTTTTCTAAAGGTTACTCCAAAATTTGTAGTTCTTCTAGCAGTGGCCCTTGTGATTCTTGAGGTGGAAGCTTCCCAGCCTCCAAGCTACTTTTCTTCCAGGCTTTTTGAACCTCTTTTCTTTCTTTTCACTAAGATGAATCCATCATTATCACAAACATTTTCCTTACTGATTGGGGTAATTTCCCCATCCTCCTTTCCTGTGGTAATATCAGCCTACTTATCCATTTTAGGAGTCAACTCCTCCACATCTGTGTCCTCTTTCTCTTGGTTTAGATCTCATGTAATGGATTCTAGATCCTCTTTGCCTTTTTCTTGTCTCATTTTTAGTTTCTCCATAGAGCTGCTCCTTAGCAACTCTTGATGAGATCTTGATTTTTCTTCCTCTTCTTCCATGTATGAGAGAGAAATGCTAACTTTTTCATTTTCTTCATCAATCTCCATGTTCAACTTTACTGGATTTGGAGTCAAAGAGTTCAATATTGAATCCACTGACATCTCCCTTTTGTTTTCTTCCTCATTCGGACCCAGATCTAATACTTGTTGAGACTCAATCAGCTTCTTAGGTTTCCAAAGTTTTCTGTAAACCGGTGGTCTCTTTGCCTTGAACCCTTTTTTCCTTTCTTTTAGCTTGGAATGCCTCTCCAAATGCCTATTTCCAGTAGCTGGTTCAAAAATCAGTTCTTTATCCACCTTATCTCTCTGATTTTGTCCTTGATCTTCAGGAATAACTGAAAAATCTTCCAGCTTTTGAACTGTATGTTTAGGACATTTGCTGGCAAAATGCCCTAATCTGTGGCATTTGCTACATCTTAACTTGAAAGCTTCATATTCTATTTTTGATTCCATTCTCCAAATTTGGATTGCAGAACAATGTTATCGGGGAGCTCCTGATCCATTTCTATGGAGACACAGAACCGAGAAAATGCCAGCCTAGATCTGTTTCTCATGGGCCCATCTAGGCCAATAGGTGAACCAATCGATTTGGCAATGTGAAGGAGGATTTCATCATCCCAAAGATGCAGAGGAAGCCCTGGGAGTCTACACCAGATGGGTATGGCATGAATATTTTCAACAAATGGATTAAATCCGGGGTACCATTTTTTAAAAATAGTCCCATATTACCCAGACACCAGGGCCCACCCAACAAAACCGAGTCAACATCAGACTGGAGATTAAATCTGGCCAGAAAAAAACCTTTTGCCATAGTGGTGATTATTAAATCCCCTTTTGGTTTCCATCTACGAATGGCCCATTTCCTAATGGTGTCCACATTAGGTCGTGCCCCCAAAAATTTGCCGACAAGTGCCAGATTGGTTTTCTCCAGAGCTCTTTGCAGACATCCATCAGGCACCTGTAAGTGGGTCACCCCTTCAGCATCTTTTGTACTTTTAAAATCACATGCAGCCTGAGGTTTCGCATTTTTGTCAGGAGGAGTCTTAACAACTTCCGCCCAGGCTCTAGACCCGAAGCTGCCACCAATGATCACATTTTTCGCTTTTATCGGTTCCTTAGCGGCTACATCGCAGTTCTTTGAGAGACATTCAGTAGCCAGAGCTGCTGAAACAGTGCTTTCAAAACCCTCACGCAGCCCGCCTGAAATTTCAAATTCGCAGCCCGCCCGAAGGAGTTCCATATGAGAAAACACGTTATTCATACATGAGAAATATATTATAACTTTATATATATTATATAAAAACATGAGAAATAGATAGATATGTATAGAAGATTTAGAATCATGCAATTGGCATATGAACTATTGTGTACATTATATCTACATTTTTTTAATTGCAACATTAAGATGTCCGAAGCCATGTCATCACCAAGAATTAATTAAATACCATTATTTGAATCTTGTAGAAATAGATTTCAAAATTATATTTATATGTTATAACTTTATATATATATTATATAAAAACATGAGAAATAGATGTATCTATGTAAAATTGTTGATTTCTTAATCCAAAAGAAAAGATTAAAAACGTGAATGTGTATAAATAAACAAGAAAGCCATCCACGCATTCTTGAAAAACATATTCATCCTCGGCATGGTCAAAGACCACTGACAAAGCAGCAATGGTTGGACCAGATATTATAGCAAACATGTCCTGATCAAGGAAAGGTCTAGAATCACAGAAAAATATAAGGAGGCATTTTCTGAGATTTCCGAATGAGATCGATCCACCTGCTTGTCGTCATCTCAGGAATAGCCATACTTTGTTCATAAGTTGTTCCAATTTCATTCTTGAGAATAGAGTGGTATGGTTCAGAAAGAAATTCCCAGGAAGATCTTTGCCACCATTAATGCGCTTCGGTTATTCCTGATAAAGTCTTCTTCTGTCATTTTTCTCTTAACTTGAACATTGTGTTGATCTGTGTTAAGCATGATAAGGGAGTATGATAGTACAAATGCAACATCTTTATCTGCAAGAACCTGTGGTGACTGCTCATAATATCTTTCTGCAAATGCCTCCATCACCCTCTGTATTTTTTGTGACTCTCCTCGAAAATGAAAGGTCTCAAGGAATGTGCAGAGTGTTGTGTCTATGCTCATATCAACAAAATCAAATGATTTTGCAAATTCCTTAAGCACCCACACACAAAATTCATCATGGTTGCCCAAGAAATCACCCACAAAGTTCTTGTCCAGACCAGATGTATATTAAGAGAGTATGATAGTACAAATGCAACATCTTTATCTGCAAGAACCTATGGTGACTACTCATAATATCTTTCTGCAAATGCCTCCATCACCCTCTGTATTTTGTGTGACTCTCCTCGAAAATGAAAGGTCTCAAGGAATGTGTAGAGTGTTGTGTCTATGCTCATATCAACAAAATCAAATGATTTTGCAAATTCCTTAAGCACCCACACACAAAATTCATCATGGTTGCCCAAGAAATCACCCGCAAGGTTCTTGTCTAGACCAGATGTATATCGAAAAAAGCAAGCAACACTCTAAGGGTCAAGTTTCTCGGGTAGAAGATGAATACCTTGTAGAATCTCGAGACCTTTCTTTGGGTCCCTATTGAAATGATCAGCTCCAAGCATCAAATTCCTTTTGATATACTATTTGTGCCATACAAATGACACCCAGTGGGAAGGATCCTCATAGCTCTCACAAGTTACTACCCAAAAAGCCTCATACTCTTCAATGTCCTTTCTTACTGGGGCTGGTTCAGGAAGTGAGGATGAAGCATTTACCCTATGTCTGCCATGCTGTGAATAACTACAATCAGCCCTTCCAATGCCAGAATGTGCATAGCAGACAATGGGCAATTTACAAGAAAGGCATTTTTTGACAGCAAGTTACCAATTTTGGAAATATGCATGCCCATGCATAGTGAATTCCAACCGTAGATTTTTTAGGAATATTAAAAATAGATTTTGTTTTTCTTTAGTTTGCTTTAGTTAACTCAGCTTTATCCTATTTTTAGGATTATATTTAATTCAAATAAATCTGTTTTAATTCATGCATAGTATGAAACTATTTTAAAGCACGAGTTTAAATTTAGAATGCTCAGTTGAAGAGCATTTGTTAGTGGGTGAGTTATTCTATTTAAATAACAACAATTGTAATTGCTTTATATGCACACACAAAGGTGTGAAATCTACACAAGCAAGGAAGGATGTGCATTGAAAGCACACAACTACGCACAACTTAATTGTAAAGAGTGAAGCTCTAAGTATGATGAAGCTTTTATTAATGGAGATTACGCACTAGCTTTGCTGGTTCGAATATTCATCTATTTATGCAAGTTATTTAAGTGTTTTGTTTATTTATTTTATGATGTTTGTTGTATAAGGCTGTAGATTTTCTATAAATTGGTATCGGGCGAGGTTATTCCAGCAGATTATTAAATTGGTAGCAGCTATGGCTTCTACATCCAGCATGCGAGATGCCACAATTTAATGGAAAGAATTACGAATGCATTGTTCGTTGACCATGAAGGCACTATTTAGATCTCAAGACGTGTGGGAGATCGTTGAAGATGGGTATATAGAGCCCACAAATGTAGCAGTGTATACTTCACTTTGGAGTTACGAAAGAAGGATGAAAAAGCTCTTTTCTATATTCATCAAGCAATGCATGAAAGCATTCTTCCAAGAGTGGCGACATCTAGTGAAGCAAAGACTACATGGGATACTTTACAAATTGCATATCAAGGTAAGGAGAAAGTAAAAGCTGCTAAGCTACGATTACTTCAGTAGAGATTTTGAGAATTTAACAATGAAAGATTCAAATTCAGTAGAATCATTTTTATTTATGTAGTTGGCTTAGTCAATCAAATCAAAGCCCATGGTGAGACTCTTGAAGACAAAATGATTATTGAAAAATTGCTTAGAAGTTTGCCTACGAAATTTGATCCTTTAGTTGTTGCTTTATTAAAGAAACTAAGGATCTGAGTTAGTTTTCTATTGATGAGTTACATGCATCACTAATCAATCATGAACAGAGGATGAATAGATCACATGCAAGTGTAGATTAGGCTTTTGCATCTCAGACAATAGGTAGTCATGGCAAAAGAAGAGGAAGTTTCAGCCCAAGAGGTAGAGGAAGAAGTCCATCTAGAGGACGTGGCAGCGGTTCATCAAAATCAAGTGTAAGAGGAAAAAATCAAGAAAGAGTTATGGTCAAAGACAAGATAAGTCTCATGTTCAGTGCCATTATTGCAAGAAGTATGGGCACTATGCTTATGATTGCAAGAAAAAGCAATATGATCAGGAGAGGAAAAATCAAAATCAAGTTGGAAGTTCTATTTCTAAACCTATGTTTATTGCATACACAAGGATTACCGAAACAATACCTTCTTTATCCCCTATTGAATGTAGTTCGTCAAAAGAGAGTCCATGTGATGTATGGTATTTGGATTTAGGTTATAGTAATCACATGACGGTAATCTAGATTTGTTTTATAGTTTGGATGATTTAGTTAAGAGAGATGTAACTCTTGGAAATAACAACATTGTGTCTATGAAAGGAAAAATCACGGTTAGTATTTTAACAAGACAGGGAGAAAACAAGTATGCAAGATGTTTACTATGTTGCAGGTTTGAAACATAACCTTATGAGTATTGGACAATTGGTACAGAAAATATACCAAGTCTATATGGAATACAATGAGTGCGTGATTACGACAAAGCTCCTAACACTCGATTGATTACAAAATTGAAGATGAGTAGCAATAGGATGTTTCCATTGATTTTGAAACCTGGAAAAAGAAGAAATCAGATCTGTTTGCAGCAAAATCAGTAGCTCAGTTTGTAGCAAAGTCCTGCACTAAGCCAAATCAGTCTTTTGTTGAGTCCTGTGCTCAAACAAATGAGTCCTGCACCAATGAAAATCAGGTTTGCGCTATAGCAAGCGAGTCTTGTGCTAATTCCTACGTAAATATAGTTGAGTCCCATGCTTTGAAGGAACACAATCAACTTTTCATTCAGTCATGAAGGATGAATCATGGCTTTGGCATCTAAGGTATGGAAATTTTAATTTTGGAGGTTTGAATTTATTACATAGAAAAAATATGGTTAAAGGATTGCCATTGATTCGAAACCTGGAAGGGTATGTGAAGGTTGTATTTTGGGAAGCAACACGAGAGATTCATTCCTAGTTGGCAAAATGCAATGAAGAGCAAGTGCACCACTTGAGATTGTACATTCGATTTATGTGGACTTATGTAGATTGCTTCTATTGGAGGTTGTATTTATTTTATGACATTCATTGATTGATGATTACATAAGGAAGACATGCGTTTATTTTTGAGAAATAAATTAGATGCCTTTGATACATTTCAGCAGTTCAAGGCATTAGTGGTGAAGTAAAGTGGATACTACATCAAAGTTCGAGAACGAACAGAGCGGTGAGTATGTTTCTAATGACTTTATGAATATTTGCAGATATCATGGTATACACAAATAGTTTACTACCAGGTATACACCACAACAGAATGGTGTGGCAGAGAGGAAAAATAGAACCATCATGGAGATGGCGAGAAGCATGTTGAAGGCAAAACATCTTCCAAATGATTATTTGGCGAGAGACGATGTAGCAAATTTTGTTTATATTTTGAACAGTGTCCAACGAAACTTGTTAGGAACATGGTTCCTCAACAAGCATGGACTAATAGGAAACATAGTGTTTCACATTTCATAGTTTTTGGTTGTGTAGCGTATGCACATGTACCTGATGAGCTAAGGAAGAAATTAGACAACAAAGGAGAAAAGTGTATTTTTGTTGGGTATTCAGAGAATACAAAACATACAAGTTGTACAATCCAGTCACTAGAAAGGTTGTGATCAGTAGGGATGTACAATTTATTGAGAATGAAGCATGGGATGGAAGTATAGAGAAAATAGTGAGTATAGCAATAGCTATTCCACATGATGATATGACAGATGAAACTTTAGAGCAACAAGGTTACGTATCTACAAATCTTGGACATGTACCAAAAGTTGTAGCACAAGCAACACCTCCATCTACATCGAGGTCAGGTCACCATATTTCAGCCATCTTTAGCCATGCGAGAGACACCACAGGGGAACACCGGAAGCTTACTCCATCACCACAAAGTAGTCTGCATCGAATACTCCTATGTAGTGAAAAATAAGAAGTTTAAGTGAGATTTATAATGTTGATACAACTAATTCATTTTCAGTTTTGCATTATTTTCTCAAGCTGCAGATCCTTTTGTATATTACGAAGAGGCTATAAAGAATGAATTTTGGGAAAAAGCCATGGATGATGAGATCGATGCTATAGAGAAGAATTAGACATGGGAGTTGATGGATCTTCCAAAAGGAAAGGACGTGATAGGAGTGAAGTGGGTCTACAAGACAAAAAACAATGCTTGTTGGAAAAGTACGAAGCACAAAGCAAGGCTAGTTACTGAAGAGGTTTTACGCAACAATATGGAGTTGACTATGACGAAACATTTGCACCAAGTAGCACATTTGGACATGGTAAGAATGGTTTTAGCAATTGCAGCTCAAAAAAATGGCTTATATATCGGATGGATGTTAAATCATCATTCTTAATTGGATTTCTTGAAGAGGAAGTTTATGTAAATCAGCCGAGAAGGTTATGAGATTTAAGGTCATGAAGGAAAAGTATCTTGATTTAAGAAAGCGCTCTATGGTCTCAAGCAAGCACCTAGAGCTTGGTACAATAGAATTAATTCTTATTTGATTAAGAATGGTTTTAGTAGGAGCAGCAGTGAGCCTACCTTATACACCAAGATAAATGAGCAAGGTAAAATTTTAATTGTTTGTTTATATGTGGATGATTTGATCATTACTGGAAATCTATCTACAGAGTCATTCAAATCAGCCATGAAGAAGGAGTTTGAGATGACAGATCTTGGTCTTATGCATTATTTTTGGGCATTCAAGTTCAACAATTAGAAGGTGAAGTTTTTATCTCACAAGAAAAGTATGTAAATGATGTTTTAAAAGGTTTAACATGATGAATTGTAAGCCGGTACCAACACCAGTTGTAGTAGGTTTAAAGTTGAGAAAAGAGGATGATGGATCATTTATGGATCCAACATTGTTTAAAAAGTTGGTTGGAAGTCTTATGTATTTGACGACCACAAGGCTTGATATTATGTATGGTGTGATCCTCATATCAAGGTTCATGGAATCTCCAAAAGATTCACATTGGAAAGCTGGAAAAGAATTTTGAGGTATGTACGTGGAACAAGGAATCATGGAATTCTTTATTCAAGTTCAGATGAGTTCAAACTCATTGGTTATACGAGATAGTGGCATCTTTGGAAGTATAGATGATCGGAAAAGCACATCCGGCTATACTTTTCACTTTGGAACAGGAGTGGTTTCATGGGCATCAAAGAAGCATCCCATTGTCATGTTATCTTTAGCAGAAGCAAAGTATGTAGTAGCAACAAGAGCAACATGTCAAGCTGTTTGGATGAGAAGAGTATTGACAGATTTACAACAGAAACAAGAGGAAGCTACACAGATTTTTGTGACAACAACTCAGCCATAGCATTGTCCAAAAATCATGTTTTTCATAAGAGGAGCAAGCATATTGATACGAGGTATCATTTCATCAAGGAGCTGGTAAACAACAAGGAAATTCATCTTGAATTTTGCAAATCCGAAGATTAGTTTGTAGACATTTTTACAAAGGCTTTGGCAAAAGAAGTTTTTGAATATTTGAGAGATTGTTTGGGAGTTTGTGATCCCGTGCATGGAAAATCTAAAAAATCAAATGAAGCTCCAAAAGAGTGAAAGCTACAGTTTGAAATTAAGGGGGAGTGTTGGAAATATGCATGCCCATGCATAGTGAATTCCAACCGTAGCTTTTTTAGGAATATTAAAAATAGATTTAGTTTTGCTTTAGTTTGCTTTAGTTAACTCAGCTTTATCCTATTTTTAGGATTAGATTTAATTCAAATAAATTTGTTTTAATTCATGCATAGCATGCAACTATTTTAAAGCATGAGTTTAGATTTAGAATGCTCAGTTGAAGAGTTGTTAGTGGGTGAGTTATTCTATTTAAATAACAACAATTGTAATTGCTTTGTATGCACACACAAAGGTGTGAAATCTGCACAAGCAAGGAAGGATGTGCATTGAAAGCACACAACTGCACGCACAACTTGATTGTAAAGAGCTGAAGCTCTGAGTATGATGAAGCTTTTATTAATGGATATTACGCAGTAGTGTTGGTTCAAATATTCATCTGTTTATGCAAGTTATTTAAGTGTTCTTTTTACTTCTTTTATGATGTTTGTTGTATAAGACTACATATTTTCTACACCAATGTCTTCAAACACATTACTGCATGTAACCTCGCAATCAAAATTTGCATACATCTCAAAGATAAATGTTTTGTATCTGCAGAAGTCCACCAGTGCTTCCATTGCCACTCCTTGTTGTTGGTAAGATGCACCATATTTGCCTTGTGCCAGCCTAATTATGACACAAATATAAAAGGCTTCCATCTATAACTTCAATTCGCAGCGCAAATGATGATAGAGGTTCAGAACAATGCTACATACAGTGGACAAAAATATAGGAGGGC
Source organism: Taxus wallichiana var. yunnanensis (assembly GCA_018340775.1). Classification (NCBI taxonomy): domain Eukaryota; kingdom Viridiplantae; phylum Streptophyta; class Pinopsida; order Cupressales; family Taxaceae; genus Taxus; species Taxus wallichiana. The sequence goes on along the minus strand of CM031242.1, from coordinate 459,371,458 downwards.
TCGATAACAGCCCAAACTGAATCAAATTATGGAAAAGTTCATCCTGTATGCCTACCTATTGATGCTCCTCCTAATTCAATAGCCGCGTTTATCAGACCCAAAGCAAAAAGTGGAACATCTTCAGCAATTGCTAAATGGTTTGACCCAGTTCCTACACCCATAGTATCAACAACATTTAGAAGAGAGCATAAGAAGTGGAAAATTTCCACAATGCCAGCAAGACCATATGGCTCCCAAGAAACTTTGTCATTAGCTACCTCCTTCCCAGTTTCCATCGATTCTGCTTTATCATCCAATACTACAGAAGAACAGACAGTAAATGAACCCTCATAAGACAATGTACTTGGAAATGATTTCCCAACATCAGCATCTGTACTACCATTATCAATGCTACTGCCATCATTATCGTCACCTACATATTCTTTTCCAAGATTGTCGATCTGCAGGGGAAAGAACCAAGAAAATACAAACCGAATCACTTGGAAATATTATCTCTGCTTTAATTACTTCTGTAACAAACCAAATGAACATACATGTACATCCAACTAGCATGCAGAAAGGAAGTCAAACAATTTTTTCAATACCTCAAGACTCCCAAAAAGTAGAAATCCATAACCTATAGGAAAGTAAATGTAGCTTACATGAGAATTGAACCTCACAAGCTCATGCATCATATGGCGTGTTGTTCTCTGTAGCAACTCCCCTTCGGTTCCAGCCTGATGAACTACTCGAAAGCATGTATTCACTAGGGTACACACATACTAGTTATTCAGAACTAAGGACATATTGCTTTTCATACAAGCCAAAAGAACTTGCAGTATTTTCATCAAGACAACCTCTTCAGATGGAGGATCGGTTACTTCAAACCGACAACCAGTCACAACATCCACGGTAGAATGCATTGCATGATCAACATGAACAGTATGCAGATCAAACACTTCCATTGTCAAAATCTTGTACACAGCAGATAAAACAACCCCGATGGTTGGTGCTCCGTCTCAATGAGACGCAGATAACATCTAGAAAGGATTTCAAATAAATAGAGGGGTTGATACTTAGCCATTCTTGTTTCCAGCTGAAAATTTTCCGTTGTAATGCCTTGAGAGAGTGTATAAGTTAATGATCTAATTCATCGTCTCCAACCATATAATGATCTGCCCATCTATTTTTCGCCTCATCACAGCCAAAACAACACTTACTCCCGCGTTAACTATGCATGCTAAAGAACCCTGTCCTCTTGTTACGCAACCATTCTGTTGAGGCTCATCTTCTATTGATCTCATTCCAAGTTGTGGTTTTGAATGCCCTATTGCTTGGCTACCTCTCATATAATTCCAATCGGTCAACCTACAATGATCTTTAGGCATTTCATGGATCAGTCCAGAACTAGTTTCCAGAAAATACAACGCTGCCGCTACATTTTCCCTAATCCAACCACCTATCAAATGGAAGTTCTAATTCCTTAAGGGCTGTAGATCTGGTAAGCGTGCTTTAAAATGATCAGATTCTTGCATTCAAGAAGGTCAGAACAACTATAGCATCAACAGAGCTCAATCATAAGTATCAATAGCTGCAGTATATGATGACTTTCAAAATATATCCAATGCCATATGAAGTCTGATTTCTACACTAAATCAAACTCCAATGAGAAAAAATTAGGGATAGGGTTTTACAAATGTGGCATTCTCCATCTTAATTATCTATGATTCTAATTCTTCATCGGCCATTGAACCTATGTAAACCTAAGTAACCAAGAGTAGTCTCATATTAAGCCTGAAGTATATTATTGTAGTAAGACAGGCTTACACATCACTAAATTTTCTCAAGAGTGTTCAAAGAAATATGAATGCCTTGCCATAGAGTTAAAAGTGCAATCATGATAAACGAAATACCAAATCTATGGTCTACACATTGTAAGCGTACTATTACTTTGTCAGCAGGTAGATTAGAACAGATTAAATTACCTGGAAATAAAAATGCAGATGGGCATTCGATTGAAGCTCTACTTTTGAATTTTGGGTCTCGAAAACAATCATATGGGTGTCTGCATCTTCATTCTTTGTCTCCTCCGTCGTAAGATTTGCAAAAATTATTATAATTTATGACATTTTTCGGCAATTGTTTTAACAGCTTTTGGAAAAGCCTAGCAGAGCTTTTCCATCCCCTCCCAAGCAATTAAAGTTAATTAAATTGTAAATAAAAATCGCACTTGAAAAGGGTGGTGGTGGATTATTGCAGAGATGCACGAATAGGTTATACATAAAATGGTGAAGGGAGCAAAGTTTAAATGTTATTGATGGCAATTATTAATGCAAAATGTACAAGCCTCTATATATATATATATTAATTGGCTAAGTTATTTATGGAATTTATTTATGTCTTTTTATAATATTTATAATGTTTGAATTATAGAAAATAAAAATATTTGTTAGATGTCACCAATTTATTGGTTGGAAGGAAAAATGCCTATTTAAATTAATCATAAAATCTCAAATATGACTATAATTTTTTTGGCCAATAAGAAAAAAGGAATAAGTTTTTCTAAAAAAGAAATAAATATTTATTTTTCAAAAAACTTAGCTTAAAGAAAAGAAATGACAAATGGAGTAATGTTATTGGTTTTTAAGATTAAATGTTTTTGCAAATTGAATCCTATATAGTCTACCTTCGGCAGTATAATAAGATGACTACTCAAAAATAAAAGATAAGGAGAAGGAAGACATGCTTGCGAGGGTTATAGTGCACGTAACACTAGTTCTCGAAGTGGAAAATAAACCAATACAACTAAGCATTACACGAGAATGCGCAAACCTCATAATCCTCAATATATTTCCTTCTTCTTCTACATACAACAAGAAAACCATTGACATATAGTATTTCCCTCGCGAGACATTTAAACCCACTTTAGATACAAAAATGATCCAGATCAATCACTTTGTATATAGTAGAATGAGGAGATATTAGAGTCATGTGTAGGGTGATTTAACCCATCTTGGTACAAATTTTAGAACGACTATTAGTGAGAGAACCATTTAGCATAGTTCCATGTAATGTCTGTTTATTTCATTCGAGAGTAAAGAGCCTGTGATGAAATCTCCACACATAGCCCCTTAAAATCCATGGTTTCAGTTTCACATCAAATTGACACATTTTGTAAAATTATTCACTTTCCTTGTCTATCCTCCCGCATCTCATGCAAAGCGGGTTCATTTTCACTCAATTGGTCAAGCTAGATCTGCACTTGAAGCAAAATAAAAATCCCCTTTTACATGTTCTTGAGAACAACCACCAAATCTAATGCACAACAAGAAATAAACCCACAAGAACTCCCATCGCGGTGCGGGGTTGGAGAAAAGGTAGATCGATGGTAGTCGGGTTAATTTAACCCATTAAATGGCTAATGGGGTCTTGGATGATTGGTAATGTATATCCTTTAACCAAAAGGAGGTGAAAGGTTCAAATCTCGACGCTATGTCTCTCCTTACGAGGAATAGTCGACCAAAGTCCTGTGTTGCCACTCCACCAAACAAATCCCGACCTACTTAAACTTAAACCTTTACTCACGCCATATTTTTTGAATTTTAATAATATTAATAACTTTGTTTTTATAAATTGTCTTAATTATTTAATTTGATCTAAATTTTATTTTAAATTTTAACTTCTAAAACTATCAATCTCATTATTATTTCTAAACCACATTCTTATTTATTTTATTTTATTTTACTCATTTATCCATTTTCATTTTATTTTATCATTTTAAATTTTAACTATCATTTTATTAACCCATAATATTATTGTTACTATCACAAGCCAGAAATTAAATGATTCATATGTGAAGCCTCGAAGGTCGACAAGGTCAAGAATTTTGTCCAAGATTGTAATAAGTGATGTTTGAGATCGAGCTCATATATGAAAAAGCATGAAGAAAACTACATTGGCCCCATGACAAGAGAGACAAGTTATTACAACCTTTGGATTTTCACAATGAAGGAAGAATAGTTGAGGACCAATGACAAGCACTACAATATATATCTAGAGGGGGTTGAGTGTCCCATATAAAGACATACTTCCTCCTTCGTCATTTCCTATTTATATAAGGGATCCCTAAATGCCACATATATAGAGGGGGTTAAGTGCCCATATATAAATAAGGGACCTCTCCCCCAAATTCTGAGAGGACATCATGAGAGAGTATAATATAGAATATATAGTTGTCCCCCATATCTACGTTATATCTCTGCAATAAGGATCATATGTTTATAAATGGATTTTCACAATAGTTGGGTAATTGACTATAAGGAGACATTTTCTCCTACTACGAAAATGGTCACATTTTGGTTGTTTCTCTCCATATCCGCTCAACTTGGTTGGAGAGTGTTTTAGATGATGTACAGAGAGGATCTTAAAAGGAGATTTAGATGAGGAGGTTTATGTGGTGTAGTCCAAAGGTATTCAAGTACTTGGTGGTGATCCTCTAGTTTATAAATTTATTAAGTCCTTTTATGGGCTTAAGTATGCACCATGATCTTGGTATATTATAATGAACAACATTTCCAAGATTTTGGATTCAAAACTATGGGGTTGAGCTCAATTTATTAACCAATAATGATTAATCATAGGTAAATGAATCACTCTACAAAATATTGGTGGGCATCCTAATATATCTTTTACTAACATGATTGGAATTATGATTGTTAGCAATCTTTCTCATTTTTATCTCAACTGAAGCTCTTACAATGGACACCAACAAAAATATTAAGGATTACATATTTCAAATTGATATATAAGGATAAGCCTATAAATTTAACAATAAACTTCTTGTTTCCATTTTATTTGTAAAAATTTGGGATAAACTTGGAGTAGTTTCTAGTTTAGTCATTAGGGGGTATTAAATATATTAGTAAACATTAACTAGTTAATTTAGATTATTTATACACATATAACTATCTCACCTGGATATGGAACTCCTTTAGGCTTGATAAAATACATACACTCACATGTAGAATGTATGCAGTTTGGCGCATGCCTTCCATTCTCTAAATTCTCTCTCTCTCTCTCTCTCTCTCTCTCTCTCTACAAGCAAAAAAACTCTTAGATATTGTAGTGGACCATAAAGAGATACCACTTCCTCATGAATTTATTTCAAATTTTACAATCTTTACACTCTTTCCCACTTATTCATAAGGGATTGACCCCATTTTCACCACGAGTTGGTTGGAATATTCATTTTTTTCTCCATAGAATCAATCTGCAATAGGGGTCTATGTTTTACTAATGTTTCATACCACCATTTGGATATTTAGAATTATTTTATAAATTGCTGGTCATATGTATAGGACTAATTGGGGTATTGGCCATAACCTCAAGGAAATTTTGGAAGCTCATAAAGGTCCATTTACAGGGGAGGGTCATAGAGGTCTTTACGAGATCTTAACCACCTCATGGCATGCTCAATTAGCTCTTAACCTAGCTATGTTAGGTTCTTTAACTATTGTCGTAGCTCACCACATGTATTCTATGCCCACTTATCCGTATCTAGCTATTGACTATGGTACCCAACTCTCTCTGTTCACGCACCACATGTGGATTGCAATAATTATCATAGTTGGCATTATTGCACACGTAACCATTTTATCGTAAGAGACTATAATTTAAATACTCAATACAACAATCTTTTGGATCGTGTTTTGAGACATCGTGATACAATTGTATCACATCTTAATTAAACATGTACACTCTTAGGGTGTCTTAGCTTTGGTTTATAGATGCATAATGATAATATGAGTTCATATGCTTTCAACTATTGTTATACAACTATAACTTATTTTTTTCAATGGATATAAAATACTCATACCTCAACACCTACTTTAACAACCCCGATACAACAAGATGCACTAGCTTAAGCAATGTTGATGGTGATTTGGTAGCAGTAGGTGCCAAAGTGGCTTTGTTACCTATTCCATTATGAATTGCAAATATTTGAGTACATCATTAATTCCTTCTAATTTCGATGAAGAAACATGGTGACATGTGACATCACCGACATTGCTCATAAACCCATGACAATTTAATGCCTGATGCAACAATCACTACTGCGTAATCTACATTAGGTCTCACAACCACAATTAAAACTATTTTAGATAGATTTTGTCTAAGAACCTATGCCAATTACACCAAAGATTTATAGGAGCATGAGTCTCTTCCACGTGAAGTTTTGGGTCAAAAGGGTCAAAGAATATAAGTATGTTTCACTAGGAGGCCAAAAATATTTAAAATCGAGTAAATTATGGATGCATTGTGTCTTTGTATATTTAAGATCTTAAAAATGTGTTTGATAATTTTATACGTGTTTTTCAAGTTTTGTTTGTGGTGAATATTTTCCAGTGGAAAAAATCGAAACAATTATGACATAGTTATATTCTTTGACCCAAGATAACCTTTTCATGTCATCATTGATAATGGGATTCAAAATAAAATCATTTCTTAAGACATATCTCAACACCTTGCATTCCCAATTACAAAAATCCACACCCATAATCACTTGGAAGACTATAATTGGGGCAAGATATAGGTACAATGATAGTGTACCTTTCAATTCTAAGTCAAGCCAATCAAGGAAAACCTCATTTGTGATATTGCACCAATTGAGGTTTATGACATATTTCTAGAGAGACCATAAATCTATGAACATGATGCTACATATCATGCTAGGTTACAAATATGGACTATTCATGTAAAAGTGTGGTTCTTCATTCTTTTTGAGCCATCTCTTATGACTAGAGTCACTTTGGTCTCTTCCAAACAATGTTGAAAACTCATATCACACACAAATATTTTTTAATACTCATATTATATCCCAAGACAAATGCGAAGAGAAACAAATCATTACTATCACATACCACACAATCATCATTGCAATAGAAAATAAATCAACATGTTACTAATGCAGCAAGGTGAAATCTTCGAAAAAGTCCTCGATACACACTACAAAGTGAAGCACCAAATCAACATGGTTCTCAAATACCCTCCTCTAGACATCCTCTATACCACAAATCAATTTGGTAGAATGATGAAGTATGGTGCCAAATACAAGAGATCTTTGATTAGGGAAAGATCAAACCTAGCTCTTTACTATGAGCGAGTTAAATAATCTTCATGCTCAATAAATACGAGACTTGACACATTTGCATAGACTATATGCACTCAAAAAAATTATAGTGAAGAATAAGTATCAATACCACACATTTATGACCTCTCGGACAAAATTTGAGGTGCTCAATACTTCACGAAGATCAAATTGAGTTAGGTTACCACCATTTTTTATCCATCCTAAATACATCTCAAAGAAAAATTTGAAGTCATGGGAAGGATTTAAAAATAGTTTGTTATGTTATTTGTCTTGGGAGACACCAAAATATGCTTAATGGATGAAAAAAATTAGTTTTATTTTAACTCCTTCACCATTGCCTACTTTGACGATATCCTCATCTACAACAACACTTGGTAGGATCACATCTTTCAAGTCTTAGATACTCTTCTCAAGCACAAGTTACAAGATAAATTATCCAAGGGTACATTTGGCATAATGAACATCCAATACCTATGATACATTATTGACCGCACTAGTATACATGTAAACCATAAGAAGATTAAGGTGATTTAAGAATTTCCTTCTCTTTGGGAAATCTCAAAAAATTGATAAGTTTTCTTGGACTCCCAAAATTCTATCCTAGGTTTGTTCTTAGGTTCTCTCACATCATATGGCCTCTCAATTAGATAATCCAGCTCAAAATAACCTTCAACTAGACACTTACGCTAAAACATGCTTTTGAGGTTCTCAAATGATACCTTTGCATAATGCACGTTATTCTTGCAATTCCCAAAATTCCACACTTTTTATAGCTTCACACCAATGAATTTGACTATGCACTCAAAAATTACTCTTCTATCATGTACATATGGTTGCATACCACTAATGTATGTTCAATGACATGCTTCAATGGTACTCCACCCATGAAAAGAGTTGTACACTATGATGTAATCCGTTAAGAAATGAAACGACTACATTTTGGGTAAGGAGACAATCAAACATAAGAAGGTAAAGGATAGTAAGGTTGAAAATTTCCTTATCTAACTACTAGTTCATGTGCTCATCACGGTGTTGGATACTTTTGGCCAAAATATCACAGTTAGGTGTCCCTCTGCTTAGTTAATAAATACTTTTAGATGCATATACCACTCTTTTACAAGATGAACATGTATGGGAATTCTATTTGTCTGCGAAAGGATTCTCTACAATCTTGGACATTCTATACTTAATGGTTCACTTCACTAGAGACTCCTTTGGGAGGCACATTACACCAAGACATTAGACTATTTTGGGATTTCAAAGATTGGTCACATTAACATCACATTTCTACGGCCGCACATATACAATCGTGTATACATAGAACACCAAATCAAGTGTTGTATTCATTGTTTCATTGCAAATCCGATGAACATGAAGGTATGCATTTATCCACATCTTTAGATTCCATCTAGACCCTAAAAATCCATCATCATGAATTTCATGATTGGGTTAGCTATGAATAATTTTGTATAATTCTATATTTGTTGTGGTGGATAGGTTTCCAAGATGCTCATCATGGTTTCTTTCCGAGAAAGGTGTTGTGATTTGGTTGTGCTCACAACTTCTTTAGCCATGTTTGGATACAATTTAAAGTCCCAACATCCATCATATCCAAATGTAATCCTTGATTTATGGATAAATTGTGGTAAATGTTGCACGAATTGATGAGTATGTCATTGGATTAGTAGACAACATTTCATCCTCAAACAAATGGAAAAATGCAAGTTTTCAATCACACACTTGTTCATCTTATGCATATGTAAAACCATGTGCATGCTTGCATTCGGGTTGATAAATTTTCTACATCCAACATGCCTATAACAAAGATGTTCATGGTTTTATAGGCCATAGTCCATTCTAGACATGTTTTTGGTTATAAATTAGTTTATCTTTAGATATATATTATTATGCACTAGTTAACATTGAGTCATGCACATTAAAAAGGAAGTGGACAAAGTACACAACTTTCTACAATCCATATAATTTATTCATCAATAGGTTGAACAGATTCTTCATTACTCACAAAAAAAGTAAGAAAAGTGCCATGACATGCATCACACACCTCAATCATTTTGAATTGGAGATAGAGTTTAGTTGAATCTTTAGCACACAAAAATATCAACACTCTTTATTATGGTACTTACATTATCCTCCACGCATTTGGAAAAAACATATTCCTTATTCATTTGCCTCTATACTTGGATATGTAATTAATATTTAATGTGGAGCCTATGAAGCCTTACTTTCCTCCACTTATTAAGCCAACAATGATGCAATACCCTTATAATTAGGATCCTGACACTTACATCTCATAAATAAGGACTAGATCATTGAGATAACTCACACTTGAACCCACCAAGGCACACATTAGTTGTTCCGAAGGGTCAAGTCTAGGGAATATGTTGAATACGTTAAGTGGTACAACCTTGCACAACTTTGGGTTTAGTTTCCATAGCTAAGAAAAGATGCAATGGTTGTTTCTCAAGAAAGGGTGACTACTTTGTGTGAAGCCTTGTAGTTCATACAAAATTTTCTTCTTGTATTAGAATTAGAGGTACTTAGCCTCATAACATCTTATGGAACACATACAAACTCATAACATCACTCAACATCGATGAAAATATTTGTAACATATTGAGCATCTTACAGTTACCTAACATCTCATTCAACACATGGTGACCTTTTCTAAGTGTCGTGGCTCTTTTTTCATTTTCCTTCATATTCTAATGATGTTTTAAATACATTGTAGCTTGCGCATCCTTGCATAAGCCATCCATAATACTTGATGCTCCAACAATTTTGTATAGATCACATCACAACTAATGTAGTCTTTGTAAACCTAGCTCACAATGTTTGTAACTTATGCAATGTTGTTCCACACCATGCGGACTTGAGGCATCATCACACTTTAGTGCATTGTTTCTTCACATGCAACATGTTTCTATTTTTTTTGAAAGAATTCTATACTAGGAAATCACTTAACAAATCAGGTGTCACACATCAAGTTAGGTGGTTGATCTCATCCTTGTGCCATGTCAAAGCATATCCTCATCATGTCATGTGTTATTCTACATCCATCACTCAATAATTAAATTTGAAGAAACTTTATAACCTACCTTCCTACAATTTTCGTAAGTTGTAACTACCATCTTATAATCATACATTGTGTAAACGTGTGTATATATATAAATATTTTGCATCCTTTATGGATCATCTTTTAATCACCTAGGAGGCAACACAAAGTAGAAAAAATATGAGATAGTTAGCCTTCCACTGAGTATTTGACTTCAAACACATATATAGTTGAAAATTCTTTCACTTTAGTCTAAAAAAATCAGCAAGAAACACTCCCCTTCTAATCACAATAGTTTACACTCTTAACCTCATTGGTACATTGCACACGTACTTTTTGTATTTTACAAATTGAATATGAGTTGCATTTATGCATATAAATTCTTCCACATTTGAATGTGTTTAGTTAAATGATGCCCTCCTAGCTCGGTTCAAACCTTAAGCCAACTTTATCTTTTCATATGATCCTTTTGTACTTATTACAACATGCCTTGGAATCTATATGGCTCCCATTCTTAAATGATATAGATAACCTCTTATTTGTCATCACTAGATCTTATTACCTAAGCTCAGTATGCTCATACCTTAAACTAAGTCACTCAAATACTAACTACCAATAACTTCACTCTAGGATTAAAACAATACCAAACCATTCTTGGAATATTTATAAACATTGAATTGGTATAAGAACGTCACACATTCTCAATTTCACTAAATCAACCTCTCTTATGGATGAAAGAAGCTTTGTGATCCATATGGCATAAGCTTTCCTTATGAGCAGCTTATAAGCTTGTAACCATACTCGATTACTTCTCCATTCATAACCTCTAGTACACACCTAATAATAGTGATTGGAGACACAATTTGAATACCCTTTTTTTCCTTCTTAAACATGTGTGAAAATGAGATAGGGTTACCTCATACAGATCAGGTGAAAACAATCAATACACAATCTAAATTAGGCCTAATTAGGTAGGTGATTTATAGTAGCGAGGGTCATGTAGTATAGAAATCACCATGATTTTATTCTTATAACATTTTATAGGCCCTAAACATGCACCCATGGTATACTTGAGTCACCAATATTCAATTCTATCTAACTCACATGCAAATTCTCCTTGTTACATTCCTTTATTCTTCACTCCCATATCTAAAAATTTCTATCATTCATAACTTTATCCACATGTGTGCACCAGGGCTGAAATTTTATAGGTTTTTTCAATAATAGAGGAATAAATTTTATCCAATTTCACCAAGTATAAATATTTTTATGTCTTTCCCTAGTTTGGGCATGTGAGTACAAAAATGACTATAAAAACCTTAAAAATAACTTTCAAGAGATCAAATAATTTTTTTGATTTTTGATCACCACCTCCATCTTTTGAGCTAACAATAAAAGGAAATAAAACCTTTAAGTATGACTATTAAATTCTTTCTTTCTGCTCTATTACAATCTTCTTATGAAAGTATTAGTTAGATCAATACAAAAATGCACAAACCACTGATTTTTTTCATACTCAAACCTTCATACATCCATTATTCAATGTGAAACACACTTTAAATTTCTCATTACATACCAAATCCCCTATGAATAGGTGGATTTTTTTAAGTATAGACTCCTATATAAATTCTAAGATAGCTCAACAACTCCCTAGGAAGGCTCAAAACATTCTTATAATAGAAATTAGATAGATATCATCCTAATACACTCATCTAGTATGTAAATAAAAATTATTACAAGATGACATGGCTCTTATGGCCTTATTTATATTATGACCCATCATACCAAATGAAATTCATCTTTACACTTCATTGACAAGCCATATTTATTCTCCATAACATTTACACACACATTTGAATTTGAAGAAACTTATAATGGAGGGAAAACACTTAACATAACTCTTAGACCATTTGACCACCTATCTAACTATCTTATAACTAAAAAAAATGATGCTCTGAATCGGACTCCCAACCTTAAAATGTTCATGAAATCCTATTCATGAGTCTTCATGATTGTCTTATTCTTCTCTTCATTTTTCTTCCGCTCTCTATGTGCTCCACGAGAATGATAAGCACCAATTTCATTTCGCATGCTCTTTAAGTGAACAACATTTATATTTTCTAGTCTTCACCATTTCTTCAACTATACCTACACATGGAACAAACATATTAGAAGAAAACACTTCTTCTTCACACTCTTTACTCCATTCCTTTTCATAGCTCCTTTCATTTGCATCCTCACAAGATTTCTTCTCTTCCTCCTCTTGATTCACTCCTCCCTCTTTATATTTTCTTGTATTCAAAACACCATTGCCTCTTTTCTTGTTCATGCCAAGACCCTTCTTATCCTTCTATGTATGCACTAGTGTTCTATCCTTAAGAAAATGTTCACACAATTTTGCATTTAACAACCTGACTCTACCCTATTTTATCTTTTGACTTCTTGATCAATCCTTGAGCTCATATATGAGTGTCTTAACTTGTTCTTGACTTAAAACTTCTAAAATGAAAGTTTTCTCTATAATTTTGCATTCTCTCACTCAAATATGAATTCCCCTTGTTGTATTTGATCCATATTTTAGCTTCCTTTATCCTTATCAACTCCTTTTTAATACAAGGAAAGAGATTACATATATTTCCCTCTAATTCATGTTCCTCAATAGTTTTAAGAGTTTGTTTCTACTTTGTAAGTCCTTCCTTCTTGGCTGAAAATCTTGTTATATTCATTATTTTAAAGTTAACTTCCTTGTCACCTCTCATGTATGCATCCTTGCATACCTTTGTTCCTTGGTAGGCTTCTTGACTTCTTTCAAATTCCCTTGCATATCTTCTCCCTATATTTGTTATACACATTCTCAAGTCAAATTCGACATTCATTTGCTCTATTTTGACTTGTTTTCTTGTCTTGGCATATTGAAAACTGAGATTACTATTATAAATCATAAATTATTCCTTATTTTCCTTTAATAACTCATCAATTACTTGTTCTAAATTCAATTTCAATTCATTTGGTAATATTATGTCGGTTTGTTTGTATTGAGAAGGTGTCAAGAACCATCTTCCTTCACTATACCACTCTTCATGACCTCTTAGGACATGCTCATACAATTTTCTCTTCCAACCATTTAAAACATCTTCAAATGATCATTGTTCATTTGAAATTATTACTTTGCTAACTAATTCGAATGCATAGTAACTTAGACTCTTTTATCATCATAGACTACTAACCTCTAATGGATATTGAATAAGAGAATGCATGGAAGGTATGATTTACCTTTACCCTATCCATTTGGTGCAAACTCTTGTGAGCTCCACTTCATTATGGTTGTTATAAAGCGAAGAAAAGCTAAAAAAATTTCCTTCATCAATTTTCATGAGAACTTGGAGTTCTTATATACTCCATCTCACTTCTAGTCTAAACCGAGAAGATTTTCCTATTGTTATCAACTAATCTTCATCATGGTTTTATTTCTCTTCAAGCACCACACCTACAATTTCACTATTATCATGACATGTTAGAATAAACACTTGTGTTTGGATAGCTCCTAGCTTCTTGCTTGCTTGTTCAATGCTCCTTCCATCCTTATCCCTATGTTTATCTCCTTCTTCAATGATTTTAAAATCTTCTTCAATCTTCCTATGGTATTTAAAATGACCATTACTTCTCCATCTTGTTCAAAACTTGTAGTATGTTGTCTTAGTTTTGAAAATTCCATTTTATCTATTTCTTTATTTCTAGCCTTTCTTCCTTGTATGGCTAGTTACCATAAGAACCTGCTCATATTCTTGCAAATTCTTTCATTTATATTTCCTTTGAATAAACTCTTCATCATCTTCATTAGTGTCTCATATTGAATTGCTATCATATGCCTACCGGTTTTCTTTATTATAAATGAAAAATACTAACTTCTTGAAATTTCATACCTCTTCTTGGAATGCATTTCCTTCCTTTGAAATATTTCTCCTACAAGACATGCAATTTCACCTTCTTGAGGTGTTATCATGAGTCATATTCTTATTGTTCTTGGATCCTTCATTTCTCTACCTTGTGGACTGATTTTTCCACCATTTATCTTTAGAAAATATCATCCTCATGCTTCCATTTATCTCTATTTTGCATGATCTTTAAACCTTGCTTATGCTGGCCCTTATTATATTTTTGAATTCTATGTTATTAACTTGATTTGCATATGTCTTCATGAGACACATATGGTTCTTATTTTCTATATCATCTTCAAGGATTGAAAACAAACACTTGGAATAATAATTACATTGAAAAATTAGAGGTCTATTTTTCCCTCATGATGTCTTAAGGATTTGAAATTATCTTTCATACATGTTAACATTGTATAAGTCTTCCATAAGAATTTCATCTTATCCATAACCCATTTCTTATTCACCAAGCATTGATCATATCTTAGGTTCATAGATGAAGACCTCTTACTCTTCCTCTAAAGACTGATTTTCACACTCTTTTCTGCCTCTAAATCTTTTTTTTTCCCATGTCTCTCTAAGATTTGAGTTTATTTTCTTCTTTATTTATGAAGGTAATTGTGTTATTCCTCATTATTTTGGTAATAAATTGTTCTATATGCCATTTTATTCTCTTTTTCATCTTTCAACCATTTCCTTGGTTTTTAGTAGCTTCATCAGGTCGTAGTCTAACCTCTCTTTTATCTCCTTGGTTTCTCTTTACATGTACAATTTACAATTTTGGACATCTCCCATATTCTTCTTATGACTACTTCCTCCCACCAAGTCATTCATATCTCATTTATCATGTAATCTATCACTTCTAATTGGAAACCTCACCTAGGCTATCTTCTTGAACCTCAATCTCTTGATGTCTTTGTACTTATCTCACCCAAGAATCTTACCTTTCCTTGGTCTATTGATAATCTTAGATCTTCACCTAGGTCTATTACACCCTAGTCTCTTGATCCTTTTGTTCAATGCCTCAATGGGATTTACCTACAATAACTTCTTCATAAAACATCTCAACAAGATACATTAAATTATTACCTTGTACCTTGTTCGTGGCTATCTCTATCTCTTTATCTCTTCCTCTAGCTTCACTCCACTCCTTCTCTCTCTCAAATATTCAATGGTCTTTAGGGATTCTTTTTCATAAACCACTTTTTTCTCCTTTTATTACCAACTTCTTCTTCTTGCTACTGCACTCATACAACTAGATATTCTTCTCAAAAGTTCTCATCTAGGCTCTAATACCACAATTAGTGCCCTCCTAGCTCTGTTCAAACATTAAGACAACTTGATCTTTACCTATGATCATTTTGTCCTTGTTACAACATACATCGGCATGTATATGGCTCCCAATCTTAAATGACATAGATTACCTCTTATCTTTCATCACTAGATCATACTACATAAGCTCGGTATGCTCATACCTTAAACACAATCACTCAAATACTAACTACCACTAGCTTCACCCTAGGATTAAAATAATACCAACCCCATGCTTAGAAGATTTATAAATATTCACATAGTATAAGAACATCAAACATGCTCAATTTCACTATATCAACATCTCATATGGATGAGAAGCTTTGTTATCCATATGGCATAAACTTGACTTATGAGTAGCTTTATCGGGCCCTAGAAAATTGCCAAGTATTTGAAGTGTGAAGATATTAGTGCATGTGCTAAATATTCACATAAGGAATGTGTGGAAGTGTTACGGAAGAAATACATGTAAGGATATATAGGGCAAGCATGCTAGAAGAATAGGGTTTATGCACAAAATATGGAAAGGGATGCGTGTAAGGATCATAGCGGAAAGGAAGAGGACTTAGTGAGTTTTGGGCATATGGAGCTAAATATAGACTTGGAGTGTGTGACACACAAGGAAGATTATACAATTAAGAAGATTTTATTTTTGAGGGAAGAAATTACAGTTCAAACAGGCACGTGGATCTATTAATAAGATCAAAACTAGGATTTAACTATAGATGATCTATTAATAGGTGGTGCTTGCATGTTTCTATTGATATATTGTAGCAGCACATGTCTATTCTTAGCATGAAAGCTATTTTGAGAGTGCATGGGAGGTGAATAGAAAGTTCCCCACCCCTATATATATATATATATATATATATATATATATATATATATATATATATATATATATATATATATATATATATATATATATATATATATATATATATATGTATGTATGTATTGATTGACATGATTTTGTGTGTTTGGGAAGAGATCATGTGTGTTAGAGTTATGTTGTTGGTTTATGAGTGCGCCTAACTTATGATAGTCATATATATGTATTTAGCTATTGTGGATTAATATAATGGATCATTATGGTTGGATATTGATTGTTGATGTCTTTATTACTAGTAACTATATGGTGAATTTGATCTTAGTGGTTATGTGAACTGTATGTTTACTTATTTATGTGTGTTTCTAAATTAAGCTCATGGATCTGGTTGTTATGATTATGGAATATATGTTCATGCATGCTAACTCCTTGACAAAGATGACATAAAAGAATGACTTGGTACCTTCATGCATTTCAGGTGAGCACTTAGATATGTCTAAGTGATGTGTCATCACATATAGGGTTTAGTAAGAACTACCTATAAGATGTTAAATAAGGCCATGTCATTTCACTTGGTTTTTGACACGGAGGCTATGTTTCTTGTTGAGTTTATGTTTCCCTCTCAACGTATTACATGTGCGGGAGGCTTGGATGATGAACAATTAGTAGAAGAGCATATAGATAAGTTGATGCAATTGGATGAGTGATTCTTCATTGCTCAATGGAGTCGGAAAATAGAGAAATCAAGATAGAAGGCATGACATGATAGTCATATCGAAACAAGGAGTTTAAGGTGGGAAGATGGTTTTTCTGCATGATTCAAAATTTGTGTGCCACCCTTGGAAGATGAAAATTCATTGGTTGGGACCATTTGTAGTAAAAAAAATATTGGAATCATGCACTTGTCGATTCAGGCACTAGATGACACTTATTTACCCGGTTACTTCAATGGGATTAGGTTGAAGCCCTACTATAAATAAGTCTTCTTAGTGTTTGTAATAAGGTAGTATTGCCATGTAGACTAGGTTTTCCTTTAATTAATTTCCCTTATATGTGTTTCCTTACATTGTTGTTATGCTTTGTCAATTTAGTTCAATAATTTTATGTAATAAGTGCACTTTTGCGCATGTAGCTGATTACTATCTATGTGAGTTCATGCATAGAGGACCATGCATACAATTAGTGTGGGGTAGGAGGAAATTAATAGCACGTGGATGAGATTTAATGTCCACATAGACCTAAGTACTAAAGAAGCACACATGTCATTGGTGATGTTGGTTGTTGAAGATGGTGATAAGGTTTCATAAAGAAGAATGATGATAATAAGGATGAGTCTAAAGGGAAAATTCATGCACGGTAAGTGTGTAGTGTAACATGAGGTAGGAAACAAAATAGATAGCTACTTAGTTTATGGCAATGTTGATGTACTTCGGCGCATGGATTTCACGAAATAAGGTCTCAATGGTAGGAGTAGTTTGCAGACAACAAAAGGTTTTATTGGAGTGCACGATGAAAACTATAGAAAAGATGAGAAAAATAGAAAAGTAGAATTAAATGTAGTTGTACATTGGTAGTTGGAAAATAGTTAATGTGGGTAAAAATTGAACGCCTATAAATATAATGTCGGGGTAAAAACATTATTACCTTACCTTATACAAATTTGTGAATGTTTTTGCGATCTAGGGAAAACTTTAGATATTTTGAGAGAAATCACTTACCGAAATGAACAATCATGAACCCGAGTGTGAAGGCAAACACAACCATGGGTAGAGTGAGTTTCATTGGAGGGAATCCACAGTAGATTGAGATGAAATGGTGAGATTTTGGAAGGAAATAATATTTTTTTGGTTAGGGTGTTGAGAATTAGCAAACAAAATATAGAGTTTAAAAAATAGAAGTATATCAAATTTTTGCTAGAGGTTTATGGCAAGATATTTGGAGTATGAAGGAGAGAAAGGACCAAGGTAAAATTTTGAGTTTACATGACTAAAATAACACCAAAAAAAGTAGTAATCGAGTCACCAAAGAAGAGAGGCAAGGGAAAATAAAATCCAAATCCTATAGTATATGTTTAGGAAGAATGGTACTCAAAAATGCAGTACCCATATGGAGTGTTGATGGGAAAAGAGTGGGTATCTCATGTTAGGACTATGACGGTAAGTGATTATAACCATAAAAATATTTGACTATGTGTGACATGGAAAAAAAAGCTGAGAGTGAAGAGGGTATTGAAGAATTTGGGACTATTGCGGTTGTATCGATTCCATTCTTCGAGAATCCTAAGAGGTTATATCAATGGTTAATTTCATGCGTACATGAGGACTATTTCTATTTTTAGGTAGAAGGATGTGCATTACCACGTAGTTGATTAAGAAGTATATTGGACTTATTAATACTGGGAATTATTTTGATGATGACTTAGCTAATGATGTCGAGGTAAAGAAATCTATAGTAGAGTTTGAGTATAAGAAAGGAGGGTACACATTTGATATTGTTAAGTTGAATGATCTTGTCATGAGGATGGCCACATGCTTACTCACCAAGTTTGAGTGGACAAGAAAGATGGACACAAGTGAATAAAAGATGGTTGTATATATGCAAGAAAATATCAGAAGGAACCATATATAATATTTCTTCCTTTATAGCAGAGGATATCATTGATGTTGTGCACGATGGTGATAAAATTATGTTTGGAAACATCTTACTAGTGATAGTGTTTTCTGAGATTGGGGTGCCCGATGGGCCAAAAGACAAGATATGGGAGTATCTTGTAGAAGATCCCTCCCTTGCAAAATGGTTTTCTAAGTATACATCCGATACAATGACACCAACATATAAGGTGCACGTGGACAATTGGTATAAGTAGATGCTTAATGCATTTGGTGCCAAGTGGAGAAATCTTGAATCGTTACCCACTCTTGTAGGGGAAGTTATTGATTTCACTGTCTATCAACAATTTTGTATTAGGAGGTTTACGTTAATTGATGGAACTAAAAGTCCATGGTGTAAACTTCCATTTTATTTTACAGTGTAGTACTTTTAGAGTGTTATGAATAGGTTTAAATAGGTGTAAAAATTGAGATTTTATCTAAGAAAATTGGATAAGGAGCACCATGAGATGCTTCAAACACTTTTCTACCCCAAGAAGCACACCTATGAAGAGAAGTATGTATCAGAAAGCATACATTTGTTGAAACCAATTACATTACCAATAACTTTGGTGGATGCAACAAGAATATACATTTATCTAAGGCCTCGGTTTGTTGATGGATAATTCATGGAGGAAGACGTTAGTATTCCCGAGGATCCCTCTATGTGGAAGAAGGTTGAATCAAATAATTAAGAGCACGAGGAGACCCCTTCTATCAATATAAGTGAAGGGGAAGTAAGGAAAATATTCTGTTTCAAGCATTCCCGTGAAACAGAGACATCAAAGTGTAAGGAGGCAAGTACAAACACTTATGTCGAAGGCATCTTGTGATAATAAGATCTTCGGTGCGAGAAGAAAAATAGAATAGTCCATAGTTTAGACTCCGAGGAGACATAGAGTCTAAAGAATGAAGAAATTGAGATCGAGGAATAATATGAGCCAAATTTGAGCTCACATGAGCATACCATTGAAGAATCGGATGTGGAGGACTAGAGCATGCATTTTTAAGACACACATGTGATGGAGACAAATAGAGAAGAAGTTGGAACATATGATACTCACACCTCGGATGAGAAAATAGAGCCGATAATAACACATGAGACTAGGCATACTCATGACCCTGAATTAGAGAGTAGAGTGGAAAAAGAGGTCGTGGAGATCATCGAGCATCTAGTAGAGCATGAGCTGTCCTGAAATGCAAAAGAAGAAATTAGTAAAGAAAATAAGGGATCATGGGTGGAGAATCAAACCTTGTTGTAGGTTTCCCGAGAGTGTTAATGGAAAGAGGTAAACATACATCCCCAGGACCTATAATAAAGTACATTGAAAATCCCAACAAGGTTTTTGCATATGAAGTATTAGAGCACAATACATTCAAATCAGCTATTTTTATGGTTATAATTTGATAAGAAGAGTCTTATGGAATGCACAAGGAAGATGTTATCTTAGGCACTTTAGTAACACATTGAGAAGCTAGAATTTGAAGTAAGCCCCATTCGTTATTGGATACCCGTGAGTCGATAATTTCAAGTGAGATAAATATGATAGTTGATTCCCGATAGTTGATGAGATGAACAAGCATACCTGCACTGTGCTTAAAAAGCTATTAGTGGAGGTGGGTTCTAGGATTTTTGAAAAGAACAACAATATATGGTTTATGCAGAGGGAGCTGGAGGAGAAAAATAAAGAGATAAGAGAAAGGGATAGAGAGATAAAGGAGAAGGAGAAGATTAATGCATAGTTAAAATGGGAGCTAATGGAGGAAAATGGAAGATGCACATGGCTTAGAAAAGGAAGAATGCATATTTGATGCAATCTTACTAGCGCACCCGATCCGGCCCCTCCCGATTATACCATGTATGAATCCACTTTCCAGTGTCTAGAGGATTTAATGCACATAATCACAACTCAAAAACAACCCCTTACATTAGAATATACAAAAGAATTTATGGCGTGAATAAAGAAGCAAGAAAGAGAAAAATTGAGGGCTCCATAACACAATACACTGAGTTAATTGAATCACTTTGAAGGTAGCAACTCAATGGATGAATTTGTTTATGAGAATTGTGAAGATATATATCATGTAGTGGGACTGCTTGTTACAAAAGATGAAGTAGATCTGAAGGAGTTCCATAAAAAATCACAAAGGAAACATGGTGGAACACGAACAAATTTTGGCGGAGAGGCTAAGCAAAAGTGTGAGGAATTTGATTTATTGAGGGCCTTGAATAAAATTAAGTTAAAGGAACGTTTCCCTCAAGTTATGTGTAAGATGGATGTTGGAGATGTAAAAAACAACTAGAGACTTTGGTCGAAACATTGAAGGCTAAGGGTGAGGATATGAATTTTGAAGAGGTCACTACCATTATAGGGGATGTATTTAATCAAGCATGTGGTGAATTAGAAGGGTGGAAAAATTAGAGGCATTAGTGAATAAGGAATTCCACCTCTTTTTTGCATAGTAGCCCTTGGATTATTTCATTCTTTGGAAAAATCTGGATAGATATTCTTTCATTCTTTGATTCTTGTAAGATTATTTTGGTGATGAGACATAGTGTTTCCAAGGATAGACAACATACCTAGTGTAGGGTAATGTTGGGCCCTGGAAAATGGCTAAGTATTTGAAGTGTGCGAGAGATTCGCATGCGCGTGGAAGGGTCATAATAGGAACATGTGGAAGTGTTATAGAAGAAGCATGCGTAAGGATAAATAGGGTAAGTGCACTAGAAGAATAGGGTTTGCTTGCGGAAGATGGAAATGGATGCACACAAGGATCATAGTGGAAAGGTAGAGGAATTAGTGAGTTTTTAGCATATCGAGATAAATATATAATTGGAGTGTGTGACATGTAAGGAATATTATGCAGTCAAGAAGATTCTAATTTTTAGGGAAGAACTTGCACTTCAAACAGGTGTATGGAGCTATTAATATGATAAGAAATAGGAGTTAACTATAGATGATCTATTAATAGGTGGATCTTGCATACTTCCATAGATATATTGTAGCGTGCATGGCTATTCTTAGCATGCAACCTATTTTGAGGTGTATGGGTGGTGAATGGAAAGTTCCCCACCCACATATATATGTACTTATTTGCATGGTTTTTGTGTTCGAGAAGAAATCATGTGTGTTAGAGTTATGTTATTGGTTTATGAGCATGCCTAACTTATGACAGTCATATATATGTATTCAGCTATTGTGGATTAATATAATGGATCATTGTGGTTGGATATTGATTTTTGATGTCTCTGTTACTAATAAATATATAGTGAATCTTATCTTAATGGTTAAGTGAACTGTATGCTTAGTTATTTATGTGTGTTTCAAAATCAAGCTCATGTATCTCAAGGTTATTATGATTAAGGAATATATGTTCATACGTGATAAATCCTTGAAAAACATGACATAAAATAGGGACCATGTACTTTTGCGTGCTTCGGTGAGCTCTCATATCTGTCATGCGAGTGATGTGCCAATGTGTATAGGGTTTATTAAGAAAAACAAACTACAAGCTTATAAGATTGTAGGCCTACTCAATGAATTATCCATTTATAGCCTTTATTACACACATGATAATAGTGATTGGAGAGAAAATTTTAATACCCTTTTTGTCCTTCTTAAACATGTGTGAAAATGAGATAGGGTTACCTTGTACGGATCAAGTGAAAATAGTCAATACATAGTCTAAATTAGGGATAATTAGGTAGGTGATTTATACCAAAAGGGTCTATAGTATATAACTCATGTTGATATGATTATTAACACCTTGTGGAGGTCCTAATCATGCCCCAATATCATCCTTGAGACACCAATCTTCAATTCTATCTAACTTATATGCAAATTTTCCTTGCTTTGTTCATTGTTCTTCACTCCCAGATCTAAAAATTTATGTCATTAATAATTTTCTTCACATGTGCACTCCAAGATTGAAATTTTATATGATTGTTCCACTGATAGGGGTAGAAATATATTCCAAATTTTGTCCAAAATAGGTAGAAAATATTTTATGTCTTTCCCTAGTTTGGGCTCGTGAGCACAAAAACAATTATAAAACCCTTAAAATTTAAGTCCGACTATTAAATTCTTGCTTGCTTCTTTATTTATAGTCTTCTTTTGACAATATTAGTTAGATTAACAAAAAAACAAAAAAAACTATGGAATTTTTTTCACATTCAAACCTTCATACATTCATTATTAAATGTGAAACACACTTTCACTTTCTCATTACACACCAAATCCCCTATGAATAGGTGGATATTGGCCAAGTATAGACTCCTAGATAAATCCTAAACTAACTCAACAACTCCCTAAGAAGGCTCAACAACCTTCTTATCATAGAAATCAGATAGATATCATCCTAATACACTCATCTAGTCTGTACATGAAAACTATTACAATATTCCATGAATCTTATGGCCTTATTTAGTTTATGACCCCTCATACCAAGTCAAATCCACCTTTACACTTCATTTACAAGCCATGTTTATTCTCCATAACATTTACACACACATTTGAATTTGAACAAACTTATAATGGAGGGAAAGCACTTGACATAACTCTTAGACCATATGACCACCTATCTAACTATTTTCTAACTGACAAATTTATGCTCATTCATCATTAACTATTCTATTTATTTTTTCATGTGTGTTCTATGGTACACTACTTATCTCTAAGTGTCATTATTACCCACAAAAATAGTCCTAAAAACCTCGATGAAAAAATGTAGAGTATACAAGAAATGATGACACTTGCTTTGGTGATTATATACAAAATTCTACAAACCTCAACCTACAAAAACATATTAAAAACTATTTTTATTTTAAAAAGTGTTATAAAACCAACATTTTAGTCATTTATGTGGCCCATGTACATAGATCAAATAGGTATTTTATTTAAATTTTCATCTAAAACTACATCATCAATTCAATTGTTATAAAAGTGAATTTCACAAATTCAAACAAGTTATTAGCTTATGTTACACCAAGCTCCCTTTTCAAATGGATATAGAAATTTGGGAAACAAAAATATAACATGTAGTAGTAGGGGAAAGACATTAGTTGGTGAACATGCACCAATAGATGAGCACCTATTTATGAGCATGGGGTACATCAAGCTTAAAAATATTCCCGCATTAATATAGTTGAGGGCAAGGGTTAAATTTGTATTGGTTTAGATGTTTTTGTGATTTTAGACGTAAAATACTTGTAGATTTTTGAAATAACCGTCACACATGACTTACATATTTAAAATGTAACTGTCATTTTTAATATATATTTATATGTAAATTATATTAATATATAATAAATATAGATTAATCTTTTATATATTTTATTAATATGATATAAATAACAATTTTTTGAATTTTTGAATGGTAGTATTGAAAAATTACCATCACAAAAAAATTGTTTGACAAGCATAGGTGGCCATTAAATTTAATCCCTTGTTGAGGGGACCCAATAAATGCACAGATTAACAAAAATTTGATATCTTCAAAATATTTAATAAAAATTACATAATTGATACATTCTCCCACTCAAAACATGGTTGATGTGACACATTGGGAACATGAACATATATTTAATAGTGTTTGAGGCTTCAATTTAAGATCCATCTTACAACATTAAAATGTTAAAATCATTTTCATAAGTACTAAAGTGTACATAATCACAAGTGTCAAGATTCATTTATAGGGACAAACTTGTTCACATTTAGATTATTTTTACAAAGTGTTTAAGTACTCTAATTCCACCTTTATGCACATAACCATTTGTGAAGTTGTTTTGTTTGAATTAAAAATAAATTTATAAAAAAACTTCATATACTCCAACTTTTTGCTCATAACTTCACCTTCTTTTGTCACCTTCACCTCATTAAAGCCAACACTTGCAACACAGTTGTATTAGACTCGCCATTTTTATTTAGAAATGCTAATTAATGCAAAGCATTAATTATTCCTCCAAAATTTGAATAATCCCTCCAAAATCTCATAATTTGAATTCAAATGGGATCTAATCTTATATATTGGATGAATAAGGTTATCAAGTCATTTGTTTCAACAATTGATAGAGTTCATAACTAGTAGACAAAAAAGTTGACAAAGATCAAATTTGGATTTGTAGGGAGCTCACATATTCAAGAAGTAAATGATGGTTACCTTTTAATATTCAAACAATGTTTGAATATGTGAAGAATGTCAAAAAATAGATAAAATGTTAAATATGTGAAGAATGTCTACATATGCAATGAATATGTGAATCACTTACCTTAACAACTAAAGAATATATAAATATAATTAAGTGTTGTATTTTTATGTACTCAATATTTGAATATCCACAATTAACTTTATATTGACTGGCTAAATATACACTAGAATTACCGAACATGCATTTGAATATACAACTACAACTTTTTCATTTTCTAATGCGCATTAAATTTTTTTGATGTGCACTGAAAATACTAAATATATTTGAGTTATTTTAGTGCATGTTCTTATATTCAGTATATATTGAGTTGTTTAAGTGCATGTTATGAAAGTACAATGTTATTATTGAATAAACACTTATATTAGTGAATATACTTTTGAGTTCAATTACCATAACAACTAACAAATGTGTTTTTATTCTAAACTAATGTTTTTCAAGCATGCATGCTAAACTAATGTTATTTTAAGCATGCACTCTGAACTAATGTTTTTCAGTGCATTTTAAATCCTCCATTCACCACAAACTCTGATAATATGGTGTAGTAAAATCCAAAAAAAAAGGTTTTTCGTGTCTCCATCTTACATTTTCAAAAAATAATTTTTTTATTGAATATACAATGTTATTATTGAATATACACTTATATTTTTGGATATAGTTTTTAGTTCAGTTACCGTATCAATTAAAAATGTGTATTGTTATGAATAACATTTGAATATACATTGTATATGTGAAAATACATTGAATGTTTGTTAAGATAAGATGAAGGATATTTGAATATAAAAAAGTGTTGTGCTTTTTCTTCAAGGAGTTAAAATATGCATATACCCTAACATAAATTAGTTCAATTGCTCCATGCTCACCAATTGTTATCTCTACCATAAACACTTGAATGATTGAATATACACTTGTAATTATACCATGGAAAGAAATGTGTTCAAAGGAAAAATTTACACACATTTATATAGTGTATATTTAATAGTTTCAGTGTATGCTAATAGTTTGTAGCTCAACCTAAGCACATTCAAACTTTGCATATGCACTGAAATAGCTGAATATACACTTTATATGTCAACTAAACACACACTTGTATATTCATTAGTTTCGGTGTACACTTGATGGTTTATAACTCAAATCTAAGCACATTCAAACTTTTTATATGCATTGAAATAACTGAATATACACTTTAAATGTCAATTGAATACATTCCACCATAGCTAAAATTGTTGAATATAAACTAATAACGCCTCTTACTTATACACTTTGAAGTAGTTGAGAACAAAATGAATATACTTACGTTCCTATGTATATGAGAACATTTGCAAGCAATATTAGGATTACAAACATATATTAAGTCTACATTGAGTTATTTTTGTGCATGTTCTTATTTAACCTTCCAATCACCATGAGATATAAAATTTTCAATCCACATTGAATTTTTTTGTACATGTTCTTATTTAACCTTCCATTCACCACGAACTCAACTAGAATATGTAGTAAATGTCATAAAATAGGGTGTTTTCATGCATGCACATTGAACTATTACATACAAGTTTAGAGTAGAATGATTGAGCTTACATAACATACAATGATCTAATTTTTTCATCTTCTACTATGCATTCACACATTCAATATATTATTTTATATTTCAAATTTCCAAGCTAGTCATATGGTGAGCTATGATTTTAGAGCCTTTTTAATCAACTCTATGGTTTTCATGCAATGAGTACATATGCAAGTAATACCAAGATTACAAGTTAGTATTATTTATTTTACGTATATATATGAGAATTAATGAATATATATTGAATATATGACAATAATTTTGTAATTTCAAATATTGCATTAAATGAAAAATTATAGGCGTATAGTCAATGTATATTCAATAATTTTTCTACATATGTGTATTAATGTTCAAATCGCCAAAAACTCTATCAATTCAATCTATTCACCGCTAACCT
The DNA here is from genome assembly GCA_018340775.1 of Taxus wallichiana var. yunnanensis. NCBI lineage: Eukaryota > Viridiplantae > Streptophyta > Pinopsida > Cupressales > Taxaceae > Taxus > Taxus wallichiana. The sequence continues at coordinate 459,344,370 of CM031242.1, read as the reverse complement.
ATAAATTGTTTATTAAGTAATTTCAATGTCTATGCAATATTTGAATGCAATATGAGTTTTTAATCAAGTGAACACTAAATGCCCCATCAAAATAATAATAACCCTTAACAAATTCAAAATTTGAGAGAAAATAGGAAAATAAGCCTTCCCATGTAATAAGGTACATGCAACCACTTGGTGTAAAAAAAAATTCCCTCTGCATCAAACCAAAATGCATTCAATTCACTTCACATCACCCTTATCACTTTATAATCCTCCATCATCATTTTGAATTACGCGTCAATGTAACATTCAATGCTACCATTAATTGGTACCCTTTACATTTGAAAGCACACACTAGGGAAAAAGAAGAACATTTTGGTCCATTTCCACCCTAAAATATCACCAAAGATCTCAGAAAACCAAACATGGTGGATGGATTCATGGAAAAATTTTTCTCTACTCACTCTCTATTTTGAATTTCCAAGTGGGTCATGAGGTGAGCCCATTTCCATAGTTGTTTAGATATTTCATTTGGAATCACAAGGGACTGAGGGGGAGTGAATCATTCCTACAATGATTTTTATTTTATTTACCAAACCATACATTCATAAATTATATTTTCCATACAACATTCATAACCATGTGTTCTTATTAAGATATGCAACATTAATCACAAGAGCAAGAAACAAAGTACACAACACAAGAACACCATATGTAAGTGGGAAACCCTCATGGGGAAGAAAACCCACTAAAACTCTACTTGTATTACACAAAAAAAAATTTAATGAATAAAAAACTTCACAAGGAGCACCAACCCTTAATTTAGTGAGGCACCCACCTCACGAGAGCACAAACCCCTAGTATAGTAGAGCACCATTCCCTAATTTAGTGAAGCACACACTCCATATGGAGGCTACAAATCCCTAGGATGACCAAGAAAAAACTAATCCACTTTTATATGTTTTATCTCTGATTTTTATACTGCCACAACTGATGGAGATCACATATTCAGCTCACAAACCCTAGCTCATACCCTAGGTCTTCAATCTTGCTCTTTCTTCTTCTTCTTAACTTGCCATGGCTCTAAAATATTTCTCTCATGTCTTCAATCAGTCCTCAACATGTCATTATATTCCAAAGACTTAAAATCCTACCCACATACCTCCAAATCACTCCCCTCTAGGTCGCACTTCTTCCCTCCAAGAGCACTAATTCAAAAATGAACCCAAAACATCACTTTTATATGTTTTCTTTCTTCTAACCCAAAATATGTCAGTATTAATTTTTTTTTCAACCAATGCATCATTAAAAACATCCCATAAATTTATCACAATATTAACAAGTGACCCATATGGGTCGACCTAACAAAAACCCTTCTTCCACGCACCAAAAATCACCAAAACCCATGCATTGGAATGCCAAAATATCCTAACACAAAAATAATTTTTAGTCATGATTTATAATTCATAAAACATGTTTAAAATAACATTTAATTATCATACATGGTCTTAATTTTCATCATCCAATCATATGCTTTTTCATTAAATGGGGCCACTGCTTCTATCTTTCTTCAAAACACTTGTTTCAACACCCTTCAGACCTTGATTTTGACTTTAGGACTCAAGATAAAATATAATAAACTCATATATGGCATGTGAAAACTTTATGGAAATGGAAATACCTATAAAAACTCATAAAAAGATATATCTCATTAAGCATCCACCGGTTCAATCCACAATAACTTTTTCCTTCACTAAAATAAGCTTCCCGGAAAGAAGTTTCCACAAAGCACCTATTAACACCCTTATTGAAACTTTAAAGAACCCAAAATGGATTAATTAGATGAAAATTCATCTCTATTCACATTACATGTGATATAAAGCATCACCAAATACATCTCAGTTCACACCAACTCAATTCTTTAGCAAAAATAGTTTTGTCTTGGATATCAATAAATATTCTTACTCACAAAACCCGACTTGGAAACCATAGAAAATATAATAATAATGATTAAAAACTTATATTTTTGTAAAATACCTTAATTCTTTCCAAAAACACTTGAATCACCACCTAAATCAACTTGTAGCTCTTGCTATGTCTAATTTACCACAGACTACTCCAAACTATCCCAAAACTACCCTTTGACCAATCAACATAAATGAAGCATTCTTGACCATTTATAAGCATTACCATGACCTGAAACCTTCATGAAAATTAAAAAAATTGTGATCTTTCATAAATGGTAATTTAGTCATTACCTTCATTAGACAACTTTTCCACAAACTCGGAACTCTTCGAAACTTGCATTATCGGTGGCCCAATATCACCACATTCTCTACCATAAATTTATAGAAATAGGGAATATTAATATACCACATCCAATCATAAATTTTAAATAACCAATCAAAATAGTGTGTGTACAAGTACTTTTCTGCAAGATTCTCCTAGCTAGGGTTTAGCTATATTTTCAAACCACTTTAACTTCTTAATGATTGTTCATAAAAGCGTGATGATAAAACCACCAAATTATTTTTGTGAAAGATTAATAAATTACCTAAGAATATATAAAAATATATTATGTCCCCATGTAAATCACACAACTCACAACGAGCAACATAAGGTCAACTTTTGCTTGAAAATCACACAACTTACCCAGTTTTGCCAAAAATTGCATTACTTGAAATTTATTCAACACTTTTACCTAAAAAAATTTCATTAAGCATAATTATAACATAATATAATTTATAAAACTCATTAAATATCCCAAATGCATCTTAAACTCTCCATCCAATCTCATTTACATGTGTAAAATTGTTTGTTTCCCACTATTTTTTCCCAATGACCTCATAGAAGCATCAAACCACTTAATGATAACCTAAAAATCACCATACACCTTAGGTACACTATCACAATGATTTCTAACATGATTAAAAATGACTGATTTGTTCCAAATATCACATCTCTACCTCAATCTTCTTGCTTGGGGCTAAAAACAAGCCCGAAATGACTTGAATCAACATAGAACTCATGAATTGACCTTTCTAACCTCATAAATATCTATATACATTGGTAAAACATCATACCATCCATGTTTTACCTCATGAAAAAACCAACAACCTCAAGAGAGCTCATCACCGTGACTTAACTCACTAGACCATGCACCAGATAACATTGAGCTTACCTAAACTTGACACCACCAATCAAAATTCATTTTGACATCTAATTGACACCTGATAGAGACTAATACCATGACATGACATCCTTTTACATCAATTAGGGTTGAAATCAATGAAAACACAACCACACAATGGCCAACAATCTCCCCCTTTTTCATTGATGTCAACCATCATTAAGAAATATTGATGGTAAACAACATGACCAACACCTACATGACCTCAATTAAATTTTTATGATGCTTCTCTCCCTTTTCCATATATTAAAAGGGTATAATTACTCTACTACATTTAAAATGACAACATATGACTCAACACAATGACAATAATGTAAAAAATTGACTTACTTTTCCAAAATGCTCCCCCTGGGACTAAATTGTCTTCTCTTTAACTCCAACAACAACATTTAATGATCTTATGGACCTATAAAAACTCCCCTTGAACATGTGCACCTCAATTTTGTCTTCATCCATTCTTGTCATCACTTTCTATGTTTGTTTTAAGCTCAAGAACACAAAAAAAACGTCTTCATATTTTACATTTTCACTTTTGGGAACACCGTTTCTAATCAACATTCTCGGTGAAAAATGGCAACATTCACAATGCTCTACAATCCTAAAATCATCATGAAATTCCTCCTAGTAGCTTCCCTAGATTCATACAACCCATCTCTGGTGAAATACACAAAAATTCTATATCATATCTTGATTGCTTGCCTAATAGATGCATAAATGCTTTCCAACAATCCTAAATTCGTATTTTTAGTATTTTCTACCTTATTAGCTTGATCATGTACATGAATGAGTCAATAATTCACTTACCTCTAATATTTATTTGGATAACATCATCTTTACTTCTTTTTATCCATTTTAGAGTACCTAAAACACCCCTAGGCTTTAAGTTTCTTACATAACCTTTGCATACTCCTAAACTTCTTTGTTTCATAGACATGATATTGTTTCTCAAGAGGTATTTCAACCTTGAACCATCTCAGTTGTAACATTTCTTTAGATAATCTAAATTGAATGAGCATAGATATTTATTCATAGGGAAACACATTATGAGTTACTTAGACTATTGTTCACTTTTAAACCTATTGAAAAATCATGTAGCTTACCTTCTTACATACCATTTTCTAAATTTTTCTCATCTTGACTCATGAAAAGACAATAATGATGTCATATCACAATTAAACCATATTCAGACCATGATGAAGACACTTAATGGAAAATATTCTTAGCACTAGGCACAAATCCCTTCTCATAGGATCAATTGTAGCACCTTACACAGATCTCTCTCGGCTTTCTTGACACTTAAAATCATCCTAAATTTTAAGATAGCCTTCCCATACTTGAATAAACTCTTCACATCCCTAAACATGACCATTTCCTCTTCTTATTCTTTATACCATCTTAAACTATGAGAATACTACAATCTAAACCTTTGGAGCATCTTCAACAAGTCTACACCTCATACACATTGCTGACACAACTTTCTCATACCTCCACTCAATCAACATAAGAATAAACATATTTAGATCATCGAAAGGTGTCTTAGACCATTACTCTATCATAGAATACATGAACATACCTGTAGATGACCCTTACTTGCCAAGATCACATCATTTATCACTTCATGAAGATACCCCTTTAACATTGTATCCACTTCAAAAGGAATATTTTAGACATACTTTTACCGTACATACCATAGATACACACTTTGGATACTTAAAAACATAACCTTTGATGAATACTAGATGGAAAACATAACATATCTTGAGGATAAATTATCAACTTAAATAGATTACTCAGATAACCATCCTATTCATAGATCATTGCTTAAACAACTTTGTTAATACCTCAACAAGCTTCAGTAGAGACTTAAAACTTATCTTTCACACATGAAATTATTGTACCACCCATATTCTTAATGATTACATCCACAAATTAAGATGAAAAATTTATGAGAAACTTCTCAACTTACCACCATTTAAGTCCATGAGAACATATGACTCTTTCTTAATCAGTACCACACCTTCATGAATATACTCAAGCCTTCTTGACACAATCAATACTCACTGCAACTCATCTAGTCATATATGGAAGAACCCTTCACTTTTCCATCCAATGTATGCAAAAAAAAATGTATCATTCATTAGTATGAGACTATACACCTTCATCAAAGAACATGCCTTTACTCATATTTTATGCTATGACTTTATTAAATTATTTCTCCGATGCCTCGAGTCACTTACCTACACGTATAGCTTCTTAGAACTTGATTTGGTGACACAAGATGGAATTTTGAACTTTCTTTATTTGGAGATTATTATTACATCTTGAATATGTATTTGTCACTCACGAACACCTTTTATATGAGACCATAAATTTTTGAATGTGTACACTCAGACCTCTTAGAGACAAACCACCATATTTCCTTGAACCATTGTTACATGCCTTTAAGCCTTCTTGAACTGAGAATAACATCTTTTTTCTCTGAAAATTCTTTATAACTATACTTTTTTCCCTTTCTTTTCTTCATGGTTCATAAAACCTTGTCACATGTTTTAGAATCACTCTCTACCTTAAGATCATTGTAATAGCTTGACTAGGCAACATGGGAAAACAATAATTTTTTCTATGTACAAACCCTTGAGGAGCTGATTACCATCTTTAACCACTACTAAAATGGATAGGAATTACTTGATCACCACTGAGACTAATCATTTCATAAGGATCGTACCTTTCTTTCATAATAAGTCTTCTTAAATCCCTTAGGACTATCATGCCTACACACATATACATGTACTTTCCTTTCTTCCTCTTATGACTATGTCATTTCTTTGATGCCTTAGAATCAATAATTTCAAACTTTTCAGTAATGTGGAACAATCCATTCTACTTCTAATGAACACACAAGCTTTTTCATACTTTCAAAACCTAGATTATCATACTTAGGATTTTAAGAGTTTAATGTACTATAATTGACCTTTGTACTTTGAAATTGTCACCTTTAGAAATTAATCAACACTTGCACCACCCAGAGTGTATATATTCAAATCATTGACTTTGAGGGATTTATACTACTCGGACTTAGAGTGTAGACTTACTTTGTGACATAGTGGACTCACTTGGTGACAGAGGAAATCTTGACCTAAACACTCATCGACACCAACACTATCACCAATTCTCAAGCATGAGGAGATACTCTAGAGAAAAACTTCACCTTGACTCATTACTTTAGTTTAGAACTTAGTATACCTTTATCAAGACTTGATGATGTCAAATATTTGACAAAATTGCATGATAGTACATACTTGTAGAGAATGAAAAATCCACCTCATACATAAGACTAGAAAAAGACCTAATTACAAGACTTGTCATGAAATCCCATGTTTATGAAAATCTCTTTGAGACATTACATATCACAAAGACGTAGTTATTAACACATTGACCTTCATAGCACATTCCTTTTTAGAAAACTAAGACATGACTGACCATAAGTTTTGACACTCTCTAAAGACTCATGGTTTCACATATCATCATGATTTCACACTAGTGATCAATACCTCTTGAAGATAAAATTTGATTCATACACAAACTAACACATTCTGAATGCTCTTGACATAGCTTATAAACTAGATAACCTTACACTTATACCTCAATAAAACCCATACCTTTATCATGACTCAGTTCATTAATTAACATGAGACAAGGATATAGAATAATCTTTACACATAACATGAATGACCATATGACCAAATATTAAGACACCTATAGAAGAAGCATGAATAAAATACCTTAGCAAGGAAACTTAATAATAATCACAATCCATTGATCATACTATGATGTTGACACAAATTCACCCTTACAAGACATCATAGACTTCTCAAGACTCAATAGACCTATAGATTTCATCAACTAACAGACCTATAAACTCAAATCCCCTTGGAGATGTAATCCCTTTTATGAAGAAACAACTTTACATCACTTGAGACAATTTATGACACACAAAAAAACATAACATGTTTATACACTCATTTAATGGCATATTTCACATACCGAGACAAAAATAATGACCTTGGAGCTACTTTAAACAAGGTAGACAAAATTTTAAGACTATAATGATATACACTCATACAATCTTACAGGACTCGGACAATTCTAAAAACAATTCACACATAAGCTCTCACAAGAGGACAATATTGCTAATGCCAACATGGCAGATATATGGTTACTTACAAGAACACATGACCCAAAACAAAATACTAATACTATGAAAACTTAGTGACTCATGATGAAATTACTTTACATACCTTATGCCTTTTTTAAGTCTCCAAAACTCTAAACATCTTCTATTTTTCATGCACTAAAGTAGTGAGGCATATATGTTCTTCCTCAACCAATGTAAACATGCTTCCTTGGCCTAGTTTAGGATTAAGTCTCCATACATTACATGGTGGGATTGAGAATCATGTTTATTCACTTCTTTTTCTTGAGTAACCATCTTCTTGACCTTTATATCTAACATACTAACCTTAGATTCAATCATAGAACATATTTTCTTCTTGAAAACCCTTCCATTTGATGCTTGAAAATTTCTAGTTCCTCTTTGTGTTCCACCTTGGAGAAAAAAATTTTTACAAATATGACCTTGGTTGTGGCATCTATGAAAAACAAAACCATTATTCTTCCTTCTAGGTTCAAATACACTTAAGTTACATCCACAGTCCTTATCCTTATGCCCAAACTCACAACATGAATAAAACTCACATTTGAAGAGATATATATCACTTCTAGGAGACCTCCTTTTGCAATCTCTATCTCTATGACTAAAATCATGAAAAACATAGTAAAATCCATTAAATGATGAACCATACCTCATAGCATTAGGTTGTCTAATAGGATTAGACATTCTCAAATCAATCCTCTTAGTCATCTTCTCATCTTAGTTTGCACTTGGACCAGCTCCATCATCATTCTTATTTTTCTCTCCTTCAAACCTTAGGATAATATTGTTATTTGTGTCTCTTTGACCTTATAAACACTCATCAATAGCTTTCGATATATTCTCAAGCTTCTCATACATCCTCAACCTGTTAGAAGCATCCTCTAAATTTGATTCAAGGGATTTCAATTTGTCTTCATACCTAAAACAAGATTCTTCTTTCTCCTTTAGGGATTTTGACATCTTCTCCACTTGAGATTTCAAATATTTGATAGATAGATCATAATATTTCTTCATTTCACTCATATTATATTGCAATAAAAAAAAGACTCGGAAAATTCATGTTTTTTCCTCCAAAGATCAACAAACTTACCCATTTGTGCTTCTAGGATCTCCTTCAAGTTGCTAAACTTGCTTCACAAGGAATTTCTCTAATACCAATTGCTGGAAGCATAAGGGAATGAGGGGGTGGATGAATCGGTACTAATTTTTTTTTATTTCATTTACCAAACCATATATTCATCAATTAGATTTTACATGCAACAATCATAACCACATGTGCTTATTAAGATATGCAACATAAATCACAAGAGAGAGAAACAAATTACTCAACAAAAGAACACCATATGTAAGTGGGAAACCCTCATGGGGAAGAAAAACAACTTAATCTCCACTTATATTACACAAAGAAAACAATTTTAGTGAACCACCAACTTGAAAAGGAGCACCAACCCCTATTTTAGTGAGGCACTAACCCCACAAGGAGTACTTGACCTCTAGTTTAGTAGAGAACCAACCCTACAAGGAGCACCAAACCCTAATTTAGTGAAGCACCCACTCAAAATGGAGGAAAAAACACCCTATAATGACCAAGAACAAACTAAGTCACATGTATATGTTTTATCTCTGATTGTTTTTCTCTGCCAAACTGATGGAGATCACATATTCACTCACCAATCCTAGCTCATACCCTAGGTATTTAATCTTGCTCTTTCTTATTCTTCTCAACTTACCATGGCTCTAAAATATTTCTATCATTTATTCAATCGGTCATAAAACTTTCATGCTCTTACTCAGCCTTAAAATCCTACCAACATACATGCAAATCACTCTCCTTTAGGTCCCACTTCTTCCTCTCTCAGTACTAGTTCAAAAATGAACCCAAAACATCACTTGTATATGCTTTTATTATTCTAACCAAGAGGAGGTCAGTCTTAAACCATTTTTTAAACCAAGAATCATTAAAAACATCCCATAAATTTATCACAACATTCACAAGTGACCCATAAAAACCCTTCTTCCATGCACAAAAAAAATCCCCAAAACCCATGCATTAGAATGCCAAAAATTCCTAACACCAAATTTTTTTTAGTAATGATTTTAAATTCATAAAAAAATATCAAAAATAACATTTAAACATAATACATTGTCTTGATTTTTATCAATCAATCATATTATTTCATTAAATGGGACCACTGCTTCTTATACTACTCAAAACACATGTTTCCAACCCTTCAAGACCCTCGATTATGAATTTAGGCCTCAATATGACACCAAATTAAAAAAAATATGGCATGTGACCACTTTATGGAAATTACAATAACTTTAAAAACTCATAAAGAATTTATATCGCATGAAACATTCACTAGTTCATTCCTCATCAACATTTTCCTTCAAAAAACAAGTGACCAAAAACATAGTTTCCACAAAGTACCTAGTTATCACCCTTCATGACTCTTTAAACAACCCCAAATTGATTCATTAGATTCTAAATTTATCCAAATTCACATTCCAGGTGATATAAATCATCACCCAATCCATATCATGATCCAACCAACTCGGTTCCTCGTAAAAAATAGTTCTATCTTGGATAACAAGAAATATTCTTACTCACAAATTGACATGTAAACTATATAAAATATCATCATAATGAGAATTTTTTTATAAATATAAATATATCTCAATCATATTTCCAAAAACTTGAATCATCTCCTAAATCCACACCAGCTCTTGTTATGTCCAATTTATCGTAGACTGCTCTAAACCTTGTCCCAACATTGCCCTTTAACTAGTCAACCTAAATGAAGCATTATTGAACATTTATCAGCATAACCATGACTAGAAACCTTCATAAAAATAAATTAAACCTCTTTATATTTCAAAATGGTAATTTAGTAATTACCTTCTTTGGACAATTTTTCCACAAACTTGAACTTTTCATAAACTTGCATTATCAGGTGGGGCCCCCATATCACCACATGCTCTATCATACATTTATAGAAACATGGAATATTCCTCTACAACATAAAATCATCAATTTTGAGGGACCAATAAAAACTATGTTGGTAGAAGCACTTTTCTGCAAGCTGCTCCTAGCTAGGGTTTAAGTAGGATTTCAAACAACTTTAGTTGCTTAACGATTGTTCATAAAAATGTGATGATAAAACCACCTCATTATTTATGTGAAATATGAATAAATGACCTAATAATCTATGCAAAATATCTCAGGTCCCCATGTAAAGCACACAACTCACAACGAGCATTAGAAGGTCAAATTTTGCTTGAAAATCACACTACAACTTACCTAATTTTACCAAAACTTGCATAACTTCATATTTATTATGTAATTTGAATTGAAACTTGTCATGAAGAATCATGAAAATATATTATAAGTTATAAAACTCATAAAATATCCCAAATGCATCTCAAAATCTCCATCCAATCTCATTTACTGTCTTCTAAACTACATGTTTCCCACTATTTTCTTCCCAAGGACCTCATAGAAGCATAAAACCATTGAATTCTGACCTAAAAATCACCATAAACCTCAGGTACAGTGTCATCATTCTTCTACCATTCTTTAACATGATTGATTTGGTCTAAATATCACATCTCTACCTCAATCTTATTGCTTCAGGGATAGAAACAAGCTTGTAATGACCTACCTCAACAAAGAACTCATGACTTGACCTTAATGACATTATGAATAACTATATGAATCTATAACACATCATAACATCCATGTTTGACCTCATGAAAACAAACAATAACCTCAAGAGATATCATACAATTACTTATCTCAATAGACCATGCATCAGGACAACACTTGAACTCGCCTAAACTTTACACTAGCAATCAACCTTCATGTTTGACATCTGATTGGCAATTGATAGAGACTAATACCTTGCCATGATACCCTTTTACATAAATGGGGGTTAACATCAATGAAAAAAAAACCTCACAATGTCCAAAACTTTCCTCTACATGTTTCGTTTAATGTTCTATATTGAGTTGTTTCAAAGGTGCATGTTCTTGTTTAATATTTTTTCAAAAGCCTCCACCATCACATATTTGTAGTGCATTTTTATACAAAAATTGTTTACATGAAATTTATTCACATTTTTATTTATGTTAATTTTTAAAAAATAATTTTAGGCCAACATGGTATTAAAGAAGAGAGCACAAAGGAGGAAGTCACAAATGGATCCTAAAAAAGGGTGTCAAATTTGATTATATACTTGACTTGAAGGAAGAGTTAATTAAAAAAAAAAAATCATACTTGTTCACATCATGAAACAAATCTAAAACCAACACCACAAATTAAGGCAATTGACAATGTTAGTATAAATTTCACAACATCTAAAACAATTTCCTTCATAACTAAGTGGATGGATTAAAGATATGGCTAGAACAACAGAGATGTTAAATACAATGGCTATTTTATTAAGGTTTCTATAAAAAAGTGGGTAGTCTCGGTGGGTACATTATAAAAATGGTTAAATGGTATCAAAACTACAAAATGAAAACGTCCCCCAACCATTTTAACATATCAATAAGAGTTTGGAATTGTATAATATTGTAAAGATGTCACTGATATGGGTCATGGTCTATAATAAAGTCATTAAAAATCATGCGGCACTAATATGTGAGATAAGGACTACTCTATTCATTATGGTATACTTGACAGATCTTGGTAGGAAAGGTTTAGAAAGAGGCATAGAGATTTGTCTTTAAGGACTACAAAAGGCCTTGATTGTGAAAGGTCGATTAAGCTTATCCTAATATAGTTTTTGCATTTTATGAAAACTTGGATCATATATATAAAATAAAGAAATATGGACCACAAAGGATATGGAACTGTGATGAAATTGGTGTGTAAGTTGGAAGGAATTATGGGATGAGAGTGATTATAAAGACGTGTAGTATAAGTACATCACCATACTCTCAATGAGTAGAGAGTGGATCACAATAGTTTGTTGTGTTAATGCAACATAGTAGAGTATACCATGCTTCTACCTATTTAAATGCAACAAAAATTAACTAACTACATTTCTAATAATGATACTTGTATAAATATGACACATAACCACACACATGGATGACAAAGGAATTATTTCTAAATTGGTTGCACCACTTTACTAAATCAGTTCTAGGTGGTGTTTCACCATCAAATAAAAATTTACTCATATTTTATGACCATGATAGCCAAGTGGTGTACATGAAAATCCAATAGGTAATAGCATTGGGTATAGATCTAATCATGTTACTGTGCACCCCAACCAAATGTTGTAGACTTTAGATGTCAATGTGTTTTCACTTTATAAAACCTACTTCAAGGATGAGAGATCCAAATGGATGGTCAAACATCACAAAATAGACACAGAAGATCATAATTGGAGACTCTTAGCAGCAAGGATTTCAAGAGAGCATTAACTCCATCAAATATAAAATTTGGTTTTAAGAGGACTGGAATATGGCCTCTCAACCGAGATGCATTGGTCAATTATATGTACCCTAGTGATGAATTCAATGTTAAGTTGATAAAGGAGAAAACAACATTGGAGAGAATTCTTGAAAAGGATAATTATAATAAATATGAAATTTAACAATGTATTAGAGAATTCAAAATCAATCCAACAATAAGATGATCAAATTCAACAAATAAATGATGAAGCAAGCCAACATCAAGTTGATAAATTTCAGAAATCATGGGTACATGTGATAGTTAAATAAGTAAGATAGGAGTACATGTTCATATTCATCTTGAACATGCAATTTAAATTCATGTTCAAGATGAAGATAACAACACACTAACTCATTTGAGTTAGACACGAGAACTCATCAAAGCAATGACATGATATGTATACCAACACTAGTTAGCCAAGCTGAATGGTTGAAAGAAGTTGTTGCAAACTTTGGGATTCCAATCGAGCTCCCCAATGAGGAAATTAAATTTACATGCCATCCCCTCATCCTAACATGCCAAGTGGAATAGTTCACTTCTATGGAGAATTTAATGAACAATAAAATGAATACAATAGTCATTTAGATGTTTCTTATTTGGAGTTCTCAAAAACATTTGAACAAGACACAATAGAACAACCACGCAATGTTGAATCAAAAACCACGTCAAGGGTCATTTTGGAACTTTCTTAAGATTCTAATTAAAAGGGTCAAGGAGAGATCAAACGTGAAAAAAATTACCTCTAAGGTTGACCAGGACAATCACAAATTCTCATATAGTCGACTACTTGAAATTTATAGATGAACAAGAAGCATAAAGGAAGAAACTAGAGGAGTTCAAAGTGGGGAAGAAAGAGTAACTCAAGGAGAGAAAGAAAAATAGAATCATTGCACAAGAAAAAAGGGAATAAAACAAACTTAAAAGGAAAATAAAGGAGGGAAATGGAGAAGATAAAATAAGAATAGGAAAAGAAGAAGAAAAAGAACATGAGAAACTACAACGGGAGAAAGAGAGGATAAAAAGGAAATGTAAAGGCAAATATGTTTTAGTAGTTTGTAAAATCCTTTTCCTTCACAACATCCAATTATGATGGATTTCAACAACATTTATACTCAAATTTTTCCAAATGTGGCTAATTACCAAGTCCACAACACCTCTACTTCTATAAATCAAATGCAATTTCCTTCAATGAAAGTACATAATTTCCAACAATACAATACAATTTTATCAAGCAAGTAATATGCAATATTATTTAACAAGTAAAAAAATATTTCAATTTCATACTTCCAATCCTATGCATGTCATTACTTCTAACAAAATGCAATTAGGCCATGCAAACAATCCACAAATTCCATCGCCAAGCTCAACCAACATGCCAATTACACCCCAAATGGAGAATGAAACAATAAAAAACATCAGAAGAAGTAAAATAATAGATAGAAATGAAGAAGAATTCAACTTTGGTACAATTTAGATGTATGTGATACATGAAATTAAATTATGCTACCTTTTTATGTGAGTGGTATTGATATATGTTACCGTTTTTGAATGTAAGAAGTTATAACCTTCATGCAAAAGATTAGAACTTACTTATGTAGTTTTTTTGGGAAAAATGCAAGAAATTTTTAGTTTATTCCATAAAAAGTTGTAGTTTATTCCATCCTATCATTATACATAAATATTTGTAGTTTATTCCATCTTATCATTATACAAGCAGAATTTTTTGTAATGTGTACAAACATGCATTATCTTCTTATAGGTTTTTTTTTTACATTTTTTTCTAGAATAATGATAGAAAATGAAAACAAGTCATTTCTAAGTGAGGTCATAAATGACCTTCCCTTAGATTAATGGTGTCAAAAGACACATTTGTGACATTATCCTCTATCCTCCCAATCGAGACAATCCCTTCTTAAACCTTCTTCTATCAAATAATCTGCAAAAAAAAACCCATGAGCAATAAACACATTTGCAAGAAACACCAAGATAAACTAATAGTCATATAATTGCATTATTGGTAATTTGTATCATGAATATATGAACTAATATTTCAAATTAGGTCTTCTATATCAAGAACTAGAATACTAGAATAAGTGTGTAAACGTTCACGGCAGACTACTAAAGAAGAACTAGAACCGTATTGAAAACTTTCATAGCTACCAATTGTAGACACTAAAATTAGGTCACACTCCCTTTGGTCCTTCGAAAAATAATCACCCTTCATCACATTCACCTAGCAATGGCCCTCTTCACCTCACTAATATTAATTTAATTAATCTAATTAAATTAATTCATTATCCTCACCATATTTATTATTTAAATATCTTAATTTAGATAATATCCACACATACACTTCACCTAGACACCTCATCAAGCCAACTCACCCTAAGACCTATTCTTAGTAAGTTTCCATAACTAACTAAGACTTACCCAAACCCTAAAAATCAATGCCTACATTCTCTCTAACCACATTCCCACATGCTCACAAGAAGCTTCCAATTCAATCTGCGGGTTAACGACATGAGATCCAAGAAAATCAAGAGGATCTCCCTAGTTTAATAAACCTAGGAAATCCTACCTTGACCAACGCCGATTAGCCCTAACCATCACTAGTTAAGATGGAACCGCCATCGGTTACCCTTTTAACCCCCAAAACAACCTTATTTTCAAGGTTGGCAAAGATTGGAAAAAGTTGGTAAACATTGAGATCTTCTTCTGAGAGATATCACATCTTCTAGTGAGAACACACATGCAAGGAAGGAGATCAAGCATTTTCTCCTGCACATCCACCCTAGTAATGATCTGATCTAACCAAGAAAAGAGGAATGCACATGCAGCCCATGCAGAAGCTCTCCTATGATTGGTGATCACCTACAGCCTTTAACCTCTTACCAGCACCTTCATCCCTCATTCACAGGGCCCAGGACCAGAATCCAAGTAAAACATTATACTTATCTGGTTCATTTTGTTTCATCATTATATTATCACCTATTATTTACCTAGCCACCCATTGACCTCCTTCAACATTATCCCTCCATATACCCATTAAAACCTCACCAAATCCCACCCAAATCACCCAATACCTCATTCCGACCAACCAAAATCCTTTGTGCAATCATAAAGGAGACCCAAAACCCATTATGTGGCATTCCCAGTCTTCCACAATAATGGCACCGATTACACCCAACCACCATCGGTCACCCTTAACCGGCATCGGTTTCTATATTTTCCCATACAACCTAGAACAATGACCTATCCACCTAATTCTATATCACCCTCATTCACCTGTGATCTACTGAGACCTCTGTCAAACTTGCAGAGAACCAGAACCAACTATTTGACCTTCGGATCCTATTCTAACCTAGCTTGTTAGATCAGATCTTTCTTATTGTGTTTTAAGTGAGATACCTAAATCATTTCAAATTACAATAGGATTTACTTTATTTCCCGCATTAAATTGTTTAAAATAGTGGACTGACAGCCATCTAGGAAGTATCACACTTCCTGGATCTAGCACACGCTAGGCAGTTCACTGCATATATTGTTTAACTCTTTTTGGTGGTCTTGCTTTTCATTACAGGTAGTTCCTCCTAGCCAAAAGGAAGCTCTCACAATCAGTTGTGGATTCAGAAGTCATACGCACACAACAACCCATCAACCAACATTTAAATAGGTATTCCTCCTACACTTGTTACCTATCTGTTTCATCAATACTTCAAAGAAATGTCTAAGAATTTGGTGATACATTTTTGCACGCTCGGTGGGACCCATCAAGGGTTCGTTGCATTTTATTCATTCATAGGAAAATTTTTGTGTTTGTTTCCCTTCTGAAAAGCATACACATTAATTTTCTTCCTTGGTAACCTACCTTTTCTTTCTATTTTCTCTAAAAGAAACCTTTCTTTTGGTGTAATTAAAAAGAACCATTTCTTCATGTTTTTGCATTATAGTGAAAGAGCATCCCTCTTCCTCTTCATCTTTTTGTGTCATCCAACTTCACACTTCGATTTGGGATTAAAAATAAGTGCATTGCATTCTGATTTATCGCATTAGCTCACATTAATTGCGGGCAACCTATATGTTGGAAGTCATGACCAGCTGATGGTTGACAAACAAACGAAGAAAAGCACTTTCTTTCTCTTTCTCTCTCTCTGATTCTTACCAAACCTCACAAAAATTGAAAATACACACATTCTTAAACAACATCTTACTTGGAAGAAGTTGTAGGTGATCACACGATCATGGCACAGTGGGCACCCAACTCGCTGCTCTGTCGAGTCATACTTCAGAGCGAGGCCCGCCCCCACCATAACATACCTGAAACCTCACCTTTTAGATCTCCTTCTTTGTAGGAAGCCATCCTCACCAAAAAATCTATTTCACAGTTCATGTGTCAGTCCTTAAATTAGCATAAGCTCAACAAACATAATAGAAAAGGCACTCCTAGGATCACATTTTTCTTAGTGTTTCTACTTGGCTTGTGTTTTGAGGTGAAAGAGCACGTTCTTTATTTTCTTGTTCATCCTTGCATCCTCATCACACTCCTATATTCAACTTCACTAAGTGTGCTGGACCATATCCCGATCATTCTCAAAATTTTGGGTGCTTGGACATCATATTTTAATTCATATCCTCATCATTCTTAGAATTCTGGGTCTGATTCCACATCAGATTTTAATTCACAACCACTATTATTTCATCACTATTTCAATTTCATAGTGATGATCGTGTCAATCCAAGGACCATCATCGCCGTTTTACCCTCTTACCATTATCGATTATACCCAACCGGCGCTCGGTTCGAGGTCTTTTGCTAACCTACTCAAAGGGACATTTATTCATCTTCATCCTTGCTATTTATTCATATTATTTTACTTTTCACAATCCCTGTCATTGCTATCATTCCCATTGACATTGTAAACCTCATCAGATTCGGCATACCTATCAAATTTGACCTTATACCTTGTTTTTCACTCACTGTCCATTTTCTACAAAGTGACTAGCGATTACCCCCTAATACCGAATCATTTTCCTAATCGGCATCGGTTAGCCTATTTCACTTTCCAACCCACATTTGATATCAAATACACATTTTACCATCAATTCACTGTTCTTTTTGCTTTTTCTGTCATTTACAGAGAAACAACCTTACTTGATCAGTTTGTTCACATGGTGCTTGACACAAAACAAGCAAAGCACACTCGTATTTCATGCCGGTTGTCAACCACTCCCACCCATCCTTCACCACCTTCCATTTTATCACCATCCATGGATCCCATCCACCCAATCACTATCACCACCAGATGAGGAGTTCACACGAATCCTTGACCAAAACCTGCCGCTTTGTAATTTTACCTTTCCCATTCATCTACTTGAGATGCCTCGGGTTATTTGATATATGGAATTCCGTATCTATCCCCCAAATCTCGCTCCCACTCCTGCATTGGCCCCATCTGGTTCCATGCTGCCCATCTACTTTACCCCCAGTCATTTTGTAGTTATGTCCTATACCTCCTATGACCGTCATGTCTTCCACCTCTGTGGCACCTACCACTTCCACCATACCCTCGAAAACTACCCAAAACACAATCTTATCTACCCCTAATGTCTTGCACATACCCATAGCTACACTACTACCACCTCCGGTGTCGGTGACCCCTCCCCTTTATCGAACATGGTCCTGTCCATTCCATAATCATTAGCCCCATTACCACCAAGGTTACCACGACCCTTCCACCTCCATATACATATTATCAAGCCTCCCATTTCATCCATTATTCACTTTGAGTATGCCCCCTGTTTCTCTACCTTCTTCTTCCAATCAACCTACATGGCAGCACTATATACTAGAGTGCCACCCCATTATATGCCCAAAAATAACCCTCTCATGCTATAGGAGGCCCCCAATCATCGCAACCTACCAACGACCTAATCAAATTGATGTTGGAAAAGATGTAGACATTGGAGGCATCGGTTCCGGCTCTCGCAACACTCTCACCTATGACGAGATTTACAACGAGCCCATCCACCCATCCATTCCTATCCACCCATACCCCGTGCATTGGGAAATGCCTAAATTCAATCGTTTCAATAGTAAAGAATACCCATAGCAACATTTACGGTCATTCAAACATGGGTGTTATCTGATCGCTCACGATGATGCCTTGCTCTTGAGAACCTTTCCCATGTCCCTCACTGGACCTGCATTAGATTGGTATAGTGGGTTACCTAGACACTCTATATTCTCATTCAATCAGGTAGCCCAAGCCTTCTTGGATCATTTCTCTATCAATATCATCAAGAAGGTTACCATGACCAACCTATACTCCATGCGTCAATATGAGGACAAATCTATCACGATTTTGTTGCTCATTGGCGTAGCTTGATCAATCAACTCACCTTCCAACTACAAATAGAACTCATCAAGCTCTTCACATGGGCTTGTTCTAGACATATCTCACTAACCTTACAGGTCCAAACCTTCCGAACATTTGATGAAGCATTCACTATGGCACGAAAGTTAGAGATTCGTGCCATCGATACCTTTACCTCTTGGTGAGCATTCTCCATCGTTATTGATGTTACTTAAATGGTCTCTTGTTAGCCAAGACTCTTCCATTGATGAAGGAGATAAAAGGTGTTGCTCTATGGGTGGAGGAGTAGGTGCAGTGGGTTCTAACCATCTCAGGATTTTGGGCTAGGAGGCTCCTCATCTAAGTCTTCCTGCTAACATCGATACCTTTGCCTCTTGGTGATCATTCTCCATCAGCTACCCAAAATCCTGTAGACCTTAATTTCATCTCTCTTACCCACGGAAGCTGAAGCTAGCCAATTTCCCATCTCTAAGACACATTTTACGAGAATTACCATTAGGTCCTCATCAACTCCACCTACAGACATGTCATTCTCATGTTTGGTGATCACCTTAGATTATGTGGATAGAGCCTTATTATGGGGTATCTTTCAAGCTTATTGTCTCAAATGCTTGAGATGCAGATGTCACTTACTAATACTTCCACTATCTACCCAAAAATATTTCGAACCAATCGAACCGAATACAACCACCTCTATCACGAATCCTTCCATGACACCTGTCATAGCTCAAACCACACCCTTACCCATAACCCAATCTACATCTAAACCCAAACCCACAACATTTTCCTCGACTAAACCTATTACCACTTTAGGGGTCACCCCAACCACCAGCCTTACTCATCCACCTATCAAACTGGATTTAGCTACATCTTCCAAAGTTAACACCACACCTACTCGACACCCAAACAGAAGCACAAACCCATAGAACTCATACTCTAGATGTTCACTAACATCACACATTTTCCTATCCCATCCGTCTTAGGATCTCAACTTCCCAACATGGTCAAGAAACCTCCACCCATCAATAAACCAAAAACACAACAACCCATTCCTTCCTCACAAACCTATAACCTACCCAGACCACCCACATGACTCACATCCACACCCACAACATCTTTACCACCCATACCTCCAATACCTTCAGCGATTCCTTCACTACCCACTACACTTCAATCTCTATCCCCTACACCTCCTACACGACCCACATCCTCTACCTTCATAGCACCCCCATTATCCCCATGGGTAACTCATCCTCTTCCCCCATCTGCCTTTCCTTCTAGACCTTGTACACCCATATCACCTTTACCCAAGAAGGTGCAACCCAAAAACAAAACTCCACTACCCCACAACAAGGTAATCAAAACAACCACACACCCTCCTGCCAGTTCATCCACCATACCCCTACCCAAATAGACATGACCAACACCCAAGACCATGCCAACACCCAAAATCATGACTCGACCTACTCCCCCTCTTCCAAAGGACTATTCCTCCACAATCAACTACACTTACACCCAAACCCACATTCACTTCCCATTGCGATCCACTAGGGGTCCTATGCCAAATTTTAACCAACCTCCTTGAGACTTTTGTCATCACATTACCACCACTCAGACCTTATGATCCTCTCAAACCCAAGCCAAAAGGGTTTGATGATACTAAAATTTATGCCTACCATCATGTGCCAGGGCATGATGTGGAGAACTATAAGGCCTTGAAAACCATCCTTATCCAGTTGTGTCCTCCAGAAGCCAACTTTGACGATGATGACCTTCTCGATGAGGATCTTGCTTCATCAACACCCATTCCCACACTTCCCACTCAACAACCACAATCTCCACCCCCACAACTCCTCAAAACATCGCCAAGATTTGAAATTAACATGGTTCACATAAGAGAACTTGCCACGCCACCACCCAAATGTCGTTGCGCCCAGCTCACCTCACAGGTTTTTCTCCTCCAGTAGGTTTTTTACCCATCATGTCATTATACCACTCACCCTACACCTTCTCCATTTTGCCAACTCCCCTTAGATCAACATGATACACATCACTACCCGTGCTTAGAAGGATAAAGGTAAAGAAAAGGTGACTGACCCACCAACCAATCCTATACCCAACATACCATCTAGCACCCATACCTAAAATCACTATTTATGCCCCACATATCCCATTTCTAATGGAGTCACACATCACACCATGCTCAAACAATTACACCAGTCTCCCCTCAAAATGTCCTTATATGACCTCATTCAAACCTCAAAATCCCATCGTCAAGCTCTCATGGAGGTTCTTCAATCTATTGAGGTTTTACCCAATGACCCTACACCCGTAGCCTCCATTATCACACCTCATCATGTAGCCTCTCTTACCAAATTACCACCTTCACCCACACCTCCACCTACTCACCAAGTAGCCTCCCTTAGCTTTTTAGAGGAAGAGATCGTGCCACACCAAAATGATGACCCAAACCCAGCCCTCTTCATCTCTGTCCACATCGATGACATATAGGTATGACATGTGATGATTAATGGGGGCACTAGCATTAATATTATTTCATCCCATGCATTCACTCAAATGCACATACCTGACAATTGCATGCATAAACATCTTGTCATGTTGCGTTCATTCAATGATGCTATTACCTCTACACTAGGCACCATCATCCTCCACATTCATGTGGGCCCCACACTATTCCAGAATTATTTTACGTCTTGGAGGGGGAATTCCAATATAACTTGTTGCTTGGTAGACCCTGGATTCGTGTCATGGGTTGCATTCCTTCCACTTTGCATCGTTGTGTAAAGTTTGAGCATGAAGGACACACCTATACCATTCCAGCTGACCCATCACCTTTTAAAACATGCAACATGCTTTACCAACCCAATGATGTGCTCATACCTATTAAGTCGTCTACCTCCACAACCACTACTTCTTCACCTACACCTCCACTTACCAGTATAGCCGCTGCTTCTACCACACATACCTCCTCCATTCCTACCATTGCCCACAACCTCCATGGCTGACCCATTAGCCTCCCAATCCGTTAGCTCTACCTCCGCATCAACCTCGACACATCATCCATTCCAACTACCTACATACCAACCACCGATCCCTTGGAAGGTGTTTTTCAATGCCTCACTCTGGGAATACCGCCTATATAGTGTCAACACATTCCTTACTCCACAAGAGTATGAAAGTCTTCACCAACACCCATGTTATGATCACCGTATAGGAGAATGCCTCCTTTATGGTCCTCCTCACCTTCATACTAATCTCACCTATGGGGGACTTGATACTACCACTTACACACCCAAACCACCATAACAAACTCACCCATTTTCCGCTGACTTCCAATCACTTACCAATCACCACTTTTCCCACACCTTCCTACACTGATGTGCATGGAAGGGTTTTGGTTTTGGATTTTATGAGAAAGGCTACCATACCATGTCATTCCATGTACCACCCACAAACATAATGACCGTAGTGGTATCCCTTTCTGAACCACCTACCAAATAGGCCCGCATTGAACTCATTAAGGACACTAGCCCTTCTCCACCTTCTTCACCCACTCCGCCTTCATCACCACCCTCACCGACGGAGTCGATGGATCCTAAATCTATCCCTCCTAACTTTTTTTTTTTTTCATAAACACCATTTCCTTGGGGCCTTTGACTTATCAACGTGAGGGCGAGGCCCCTTCCACTCTTCCCTTCCTGTATCCTAAGATGATCGATGATGATACACCTTTAATTAACGTTGTTCAATGTCAGGATGATGAATCTATACTCACCTACCTTGGTGCAAAAGACTCATATATTCATCGGTCGTTACCCTTCGAGACATAAACCATGTTGAATGAATCGACTATCGAGATCAACATTCATTATCAGGATGACCCACACATCTTAAAGATGAGTCAATCTTTAGATCTTGCTGAACTGGTAAGCCATCACTTCTTTTCTTAGAAATCATAACCACGCTTTCACTTGGTCTTACATAGACATGCCTAGTATTGACCCCACCATAGTGGTCCACAATATCGTCACCATTCCCGATGCCAAACCCATCAAACAAAAGCTGAGGAAAATGCACCCTCGCATTGCCCTTCTCGTCAAAGAATAACTTCAACATCTTCTTTTTGTTTCCTTCATCTTACCCATTGATTATCCTTGTTGGATTTCTAACATTGTCCCTATCACTAAAGCAACAAGGGGACTCCACATTTGCATGGACTTCCATGACCTCAACCTAGCATGTCCAAAAGATGACTTTCCCTTACTGGTATTGATCAACTGGTTGACCTTACCGCTGGTCATGAGATGCTATCACTCATGGATGGCTTCTCGGTTATAACCAAATCTTTCTTGCCCTAGAGGATCAACACAAAACCTCGTTCATCACCCCTTGGGGACCTTTTGCTATCGAGTCATGCCTTTTGGCCTTAAAAATGTTGGTGCCACATATCAGTGGGCTATGACTTACATCTTCCATGACATCATGCATCGCATATTGGAAGATTACGTGGATGATCTCTTGGCCAAATCTAAACGCCGCTCAAGACCTTACCATCCTCAAAACCATCTTTGACCATCTCATTAAATATTACATCCACCTTCATCCTAAAAATTGTGTCTTCACGGTCCTCTCGGAAAATTTCTGGGCTTTATCGTTTCCCTATGTGGTATAGAAGTTGACCCTACTAAATTCAAGGCCATTCTCGAAATGCCTCCACCCACTAACCTTAAACAACTCTGTAGCCTACAAGGTAAATTACAGTCTATTCATCGTTTCATTTCACAATTATCGATTGATGTTAACCATTTCATCATCTGCTCAAGAAGGATGTCTCCTTTAAATGGGATGATGACTCATCACAAAGATTTTGAGGCCTTAAAACAATACCTTCTCCAACCACTTGTACTCATTCCACCTAAAGATGATTAACCTTTTTACCTATATATCTCAGTTATCGATCATTTTTGGGAGCCATGCTCACTCATCATGATGAAAAACATAGAGAGCAAGTAGTTTATTACATAACTCGTACTCTTTTGGACTACGAGACCCGATACACCATCCCAAAAAACTTTTTTAGCCTTAGTTTTCATGGCCACCAAACTCCGTCATTACCTACTCAACCACAAAACCTATGTTGTGACCAACATCGACCCCTTACACTTCATGTACACCAAACCTTATCAAAATCAATGTGCATGCATGATGGCTTATGCTTTTAGCTGATCTTGACCTTGAATTCATTCATCAAAATCCATCAAGGGCCAAGCTATTGCCGAACAATTGGCTGATGCACCTATTTCTAGGGATCAACCCTCTAATTTTGACTTCCCGATGAGTCAATTGCTACCCTTTCCTGGATGAACCCCCTTACCAAATGACACTCTTCTTCGATGGTTCAAAGTGTCAGCATGGGGGTGGGGCTGGTATTATCCTCATTCCCCTTGATGGTGAACCCATGCCTTTGTCTTTCAAACTCGATTTTGAATGCACAAACAATATTGCCAAATACGAAGCACTCGTATTAGGTCTTTAAGCTGCCTATGCCCTAGATGTCAAATCAATCAACATCTTTGGTGATTCTCAATTGGTCATAAACCAAGTCAATGGTATATACCAATGTCGTAATGAGATGCTTCAAAAGTATAAACATCATGTAGATGTACTTTTGACCACCTTTGACCGTTACACCCTTCAAACCATCCCACGTTCAACCAACAAATTTATAGATACCATGGCCTACTTAGCTTCCCAAATACCCGCTTCGCCCGCCGATTCTAAAATATTTGTCACCATATAATGCCTCCAATCACCTTCTTATTTACCTCATGATGTTTACTCCATTGGAACCATCACCTCCGACCCGAGTGACCTTTGGTACAAACAATACTCTGACTACCTTTCTCTCTCCATCTTACCTCCTGATCTCACCCGTAATGGACAACACACCTTCCTTAAAAAGGTCTCTCATTACGTCATCCTGGGGGACTCCTCTATAAGCACGAATTTGATGGTATTCTCTTATGATGCCTCACAAGTTATGAAATTCCTTATACCATTAAGGAAGTTCATGACGGCATATGTGGAGGTCACTTCAATGGCCTTACTATTGCTAAGTGTATTCTTCACCTGGGATATTACTGGCTGAATTGACCCTTAACCATGATTGTTGCAACTATGCCAAATGTTGTGTAAAATGCCAACAACATTCTAATCTTCATCATACACCTAGTCATGCCTTACAGGTCATCCGTGACCTTTGACCCTTCTCTCAATGGGGTTTGGATCTTGTTGGAGAAATCAATCCCCATTCTTCCCAATGCCATCAATGGATCATCATTGCTACCGAATACTATACAAAATGGGTGGAAGCCATACCACTCATCTCCATGAAAGATGAGAAAATATGTGAGTTTATTAACCATCACATCATTTGTCACTTTGGTGTTCCTCATCGCCTCATCACTAAAAATGGAAAACAATTCAAAAACAAAACATTGCAAAAACTTTGCGATGCCTTTGGCATTCAACTTAGTTTCTCATCACCTTATTACCCAAAAACCAACAGCCAAGCCAAATCCACTAACAAAACCCTAAACAAAATTCTTATGAAAGTGGTTAATGATACTGGGAAGGATTGGCATACACACATTCCTTTTGCCTTGTGGGCATATCACACTAGTATTTGCACTTCCACTGCTGCCACACCATTTTCTATGGTCTACGGTATAGAGGTAGTTCTACCTCTCGAAGTCCAGATCCCTCACTCCACATTTCTCTCCATGACATGCTCAATGATGATGACTTTCATCATGACCATTTAACACAACTAGAGTTATTAGAAAAACTTCCTCTTAATGGTCTTGGATCACCTTCAAGTTTACCAAAAACATATCAAACGTGCCTACAAAAACATGTCCATGCACAAACCTTTCAAGTCGGTGACCTTGTCTTGAAAGAAAATCAACATGTAACTAAAGCAGAAAAAAGCAAATAGGGAAAATTTTCTCCTAATTGGCTTGGACCATACATCGTGACTCATACTTATGGATCAGGTGCTTATCATTTATCTTCACTCGATGGTAAACCTGAACCTGAGCCCCTTAACACCTTGCATCTTCAACCATTCTATTGTTGAATTTTAAGTCCTACCTCACCCTTTGTCTCTTTCCATGCTCGTCCCTTGAGTGCTATTCACTTCATACACCTCACTAGCAATTAAACAAAAATCATGTGAGTACCCATCACTTGTTATCTTCTCTTGAATATGTGTACCATGACACTACACATAACATGATTCTCATGGATACTTTTCATCTACCTTTAGATGAGATCCCATGGTTGTTTCATCTTTCCTTTTGCACGAGAGTCCTATCCTCCACCTTGGTCTTGTCCATGACTTCAAAGCCCTCACATGGGATATAACTCCTTGAGTCAAACTTCCAATCAAAAGATGACTCCCTCAAAAGGACATCTTCCTCTCGAAAATTGTTGCTATAAATAGACTGCTCCCTCGAAGGAAAGCTATGTAAAGCTCTTAAAAAAAAATGAGAGCAACCGAAGCTTCCCACATTGATCAACTTCACAAAGACCTCAAGGAGTTAAATTTTCTTCATCCCATATAGACTTCCCACATCAATCAGTCTATCTCAACTATAAGTCAAAACAACAAACCTTTTAATTCCTAGACTTTCCCATTGTGACCTAGGTTCTCTTTGAAGCACATGCTACCTATACCATACAAATAATTCCCCACATTTCACCCTTCAAACCATGCCCACTCCCATTTCCTACTACCTCAAGGGACTTCTTAGAACTTAGACATTTGGTGATCATGTGACTACTTTTCACCGTAGAACAATCAATCATGTAATGTCTTTAGGGTCTTACATTCATCACCTCCTCCAAGGTATGATCTACTCGGTATAATCCTAACCAATTAGGTGGCTTTATTGCCCCCTCTTATCTTTTTACCATCTTTGTTTACGTTTTGATTACCTTATACAGGACTTGGTCCTCGACGCTTACCTTTGGGGTAATCTTCTTCTTTCGCCACAATCGACATCACCTACATCACTTTACCTATAATCCACCCACACCTAACAGATCTAAAACCCACACCATGCCTAAAACCTACTAACTCATTTTCATACCTCCTCATATTCTTCCCTAGCTCATGGGAGAACTACATCGGCTTGAGGTCCCTTTTCACCGGGACTATGTAGGCAGCACTCCGAGGGCATGGGGCCCTTGGAGGTTAGCTTGGCCATTCTCTACCCTAAATAATTCATCTTCCATGTTCCTCACACCTCACTTAGTTTCCCTTTTTTATCCCAAATAGGAAATTAAACCAAACAAACAACAAGTTGCTTAACATCTTTATCATCAGCACAACATGCATTTACTATGACTACCATTTCTCTAACATCATCATACATATAATATACCACATCTCACATATGACCCATATTATCATTCATTACATAAAATAATAAATCACAACTTCACCAACTTTGAACTCAATCATGCCTAAAAACCTAACTCAACCATGCCTATAACCTAACTCAACCATGCCTATAACCTAACTTAACCATGCCTAACAAACCTAACTCAACCATGCCTAACAAACCTAACTCAACCATGCCTATGACCTGACTCAATCCATGCCTATGACCTGACTCAATCCATGCCTAAACCAACCTGACTCCATCATGCCTAACTCACCTAATTTTTATCCATATCAAAACAACAAATCAAAATCTCATCAATGCACCAATACATCGACAATCTCATCAACACATCAATAAATCAAGAATCACATATATCTCATCATATAAATAAATGGGTATCTCAATACAATATACATGGCTATCTCATCATGTCCATCATCTCAAGATCATCGGCGCGCAGGCAAATACATAATACAAAAATGTCATCAGCACGTAGGCGGTCTCATATATACAATAAAGTAATGAATCAATACAAAATCTCTTGGCACACGAACTGGTATATGCTCAAAATATACACAAAATTCATACATCCTCACTATCATAAGCACACAGTGAGCAAGTATGTGATAAAAATACAACTATCTCACAAGATACATGGTCGGTATATATCATAAAAATGACTATCATACATCAAAAAGTAGGTGGCCACATATCAGGCATCTCGGCGGATGTCCTCCATCTCTGTATCACCTGTACCATTAGCCTCCTAGGTCCTTGCTGTCACCTCAACTAGAGGCTTGTCCCCGCATTGGTAGCCTCTTCACGATCGGGCCTCGGAACTCACTAACCCCTGTGCTCTCCACCTTTGTGAGTGCAGATCTCGTCATCCTCTCACTTGGACACCTACTATGCCCTATACTTAATATAGGATATGAAGTCTATCTCGAGTGCCATTAGCTAGTCTTGTAATATCTAGCCTCACCTATAGCATCCCATAACTGGATATAGGCATGGATGCATGGGTGGTCCCATAGGTCTCGGCCCTGTACTACTTTCCTACGGGACTCTGTCACTCCTACCTGTGAATCGGGACCCAGTCCCCAGTTCCTCACGTGATGGTGGTGCATGTGGTGGTGCCCTCTGCCCCAAAGTCTTGTATCCGGGCTGTAAGAGCCCAATCAATGCCTAGTTTCTGGCCAACTGACTGCCACACTGAGCCTGTAGCATAAGGTCGAAACACTGACCATCGCCCTCCTCTCCATCTCCATCATCCATCCCTAGCCTGAGCAATCTAGGCTCTGCAGAATTTGGCCACTGTGCATGTATGCTTTGCTACCTCCACCTCGAGCCCTCTAACTATATGTCAGTGGTATACCCAATGGGTAATCAACATAGCCACCTACCCCTCGTAGGGTGTCTCTTTACACCATAATGGTGGTTAAATCTGACCCCCTCTAGGTGGTATGGCTCTCTAGGTGGGCTACCCATTGTCTGTACTCGTACTGCATCTCTGTGCACCCATGTCATCTATCTGCTAGTTCACTGGCTGCTCCTCCTACCCTATATGGGCACTTGTAGGCTTTGGTAGAGGTAAGAGTTATAATTAGTAGTAGCGTCGATAGAAGATAACGGTATTAGCCGTCGATGCAGTGCATAATTAGATAATGTGGAGTATGCGGTAATCAGTCAATAATGTGGAGTACGGTGATAAAGAATGTTGTAAAAAGTAAATATTTGTCGTAAGTGGTCAGGTAATGTTAAAATGTCAAAGTTTGGGTAATTAGAGAAGTAGGGTCTACATGATTAGGAATTAGAAATATTATATTGGTAATAAGGACAAGGAGTGAGGTCATAAATATTTTGTGTATTTTATTTGTAAAAAGTCTAAAAATGTGGAACCCATGTAAAATGATAAGGTTTATCTTATCTTAAAAGATAAACTTACATGTACGAGATAAGAGTTAAGGTATGGAATATGATTCGTCGAGTGGATTTCTTATCCTATCTTAGAGATAAGATGGATAAGCTGGAAGTTCTATAAATAGAGGCCACCCCCTCATTTAGCATAGAAGGAAGTAGTGAGAAATATTGTAGGAAGTGTGCGAAGGAAGCCATCAGTTTAAAGGTGTGTTGAAGAAGCCATTAAGAGGTGTAATTGTAAAGTTTCTCCCATAGTCTTGGTGAAAGGCAAGTGAAGTCAATAACACTTGAAGTACCTCATGGGTGAGATTGTAACAATTTCATGTTAATATTATAATTTACTTTGATATTTCAGATTTGTCATCATTAGTCTTATCATAGTCGATGGTATTCTTGTGTTATGTTGTTGTTTTGTTTCAGTTACATCCACCAAACTAAAGGCTGTGCATTAGTAAATAATCATAGCACGAGAGTTCCCGGTGAAGAATTATCATAGTGCCGGATTGGTGATGACATTTTGGTTCCGTTCTTTAGGGACCATTCCTCGTTAGTGGATTTTACGGAGAGATATTCCCACTTAGTCAAAAATCAATTGGAGGGTAACCTTGTTTTTACTGTGCATAGTAGTTACCATGGTAAAGTCATTTTTGCCATGAATAGTAGTTACCATGGTAAAGTCATTTTTGCTTTGGAATAGTATTTACCATGATAAAGTCACTTTTTACCGTGAATAGTATTTACATGATAACTCACTTTTTACCGTGAATAGTATTTACATGATAACTTCACTTTTTACTTGAATAGTGTTTACCACGATAAAGTCGGTTTTACCGATAAGTCAAGTTTTACCATAGTTTACCATGGTCATTTCTATTTTATTGTAGAAAGGTGTAAAGTCACTTTCTAGTATAGTGATTCCAATTATTTGTGCACATAAGTCTTGTTGATTGTACTTGTGGGTTGGTATTTCACGGTGGTTACTTTTGAAAATGGGAAAGATTCCTGTTTTTCAGCTCAATCTAATGAAGATGCTTCTTCTTTCATTCAAGAGTTTAAATGATCTTGTATTTGTAATGGCCTTATAAGAGAGAACAATGGACTGAATTTTTCCTACCTTTTTGGATGGTTCGACACTTAGGTGGTTTGAAACACTAGGTGATAATGTGAAAAATTCATGGGATTTATTAAGCTGAAAGTTTTCTTGAAGAATTTGGTGAACAACGAAATATGCAGATCTCATGATAGAGATCACAAAGCTATCCCAAGGAGAGAAGGAGAAGATAAGGGATTATCATGCTCGTGTTCTAGAGCTAAGGAGGAAGCTCGATGCCCAGATCCGGAAGGAAGGATTAGCGGATGGGTTGATGAATGGCGTGGATAATCTCCTCTGTAAGCACTTCATTCTTGGGATGAAGCCAGAGATCAGACAACGAGTGAAGTATGACCACCCGGCTACCATTGAACAAGCAAAGGAGATTGCAAGAAGGCAAGAAGAAAGCATGGAAGAGGAGCCCAAAGAAATTGTTGCTAAAGTAGAGCCTACACCGGCACCTTTGGTCAGAATCCACTGACCACTCCGGTGAGCACAAATATTTCTCCTAGTACATCTCACGAGTATGAAGATCTGCTCAAAAAGATGGGTCGATTAACTATTAATCTTCTTGAGAAAGGAAAGAATTTAGTTCTCGGGGAGGAGATAGAGGTCGAAAAGAAATATTTCTGAAGTTGTTTGTTATGGTTGTTATAAAAGGGTCATTATAAGTATAATTGTCCAGATAGAGCTTCTACATCGGTAAAGGAGATAATGATAAAGGAAAAGCACACATGAATTCTTTTGATGTAGTAGATAAGAGCGAGAAATAATGAAGTAGATGTGTTTGTAACAAAAAAAGAAAGAAAGAAAAAGATAATCAAGATGGAAATGATCCTAAGAAGATGAAAGAAGAAACTAGTAAGAAACATAGGAGAAGAAAGTTGGGTGTGCGGGATTTTACGATTTCACGGGGGCAAGGACCATACTCCATCTTGGAAGATCTGTCCAAAAGGCTGCAAATATTACATATGGTCAACTCTTGGCTATGTCTTCGAGAAGAGGCGGGAGTTGCGAAGTGGACTCAATGCTCGAAGAAGGAAGGAGGTTGAGGTCCCACTGTTTTGGAGAGCGAGAGCGGATCCCTATGCTCCACAAGGTGAGGTATTATGTAATGGTATTTCAATTCATGATGTCTTAGTTGATGGAGGTGCTGCGATTAATGTAATGACCAGTGCACGTAATGAATATGTTGGGTTTAAAAATTGATCGCCCTTGACACTTATGTTAAGGTCATTAAATAAAGGAAAAACTAAACCGAAGGTGTAGTTTCAAATGTGGCAATATACATTATGGGTGTTGTATGTGTGGTAGACTTTCGGGTGATGAAAAATGAGTGCTTGTTGCGTACCCAATGTACCCAATGCTGCTTTGGGAAGACCATGGCTAAGGAGAGTTCATGCGAAAAACTCTTTGGAATGAAGGTTTCATGACACTTGGACGTGGTAGAGAGAGGGTGAAGATAAATGTGATCCCTCGACATCATAAAGCGAGAACACAGTGGATTCAAGATGATGCCGATGATTTGGACATCCTCGATTACTCTAGTACCGGTGAAGTGGACAACGAAGATGAAGAAAGTGAGGTGGATGTTTCGATCATGGATATCCTTCCAGTCACACCAACTCATGACCCCATAAAATTATCGAAGAAGAAGTTGATGATCGTCTCCAACAAATAAAGATTGGTGATCTTTGTGATGGAGAGTGAGAAGGAATCCTACCTCCGGCTCTTTCGAAGGTACATACACCTATTCACTTTTGATTACAAGGAACTCCATCAAGTAAGTTGGGTAGAACATTGTATTGATGTTGGTAGATGGTGCTTAAGCCCATAAAGCAAATGCCATATAGAATGAATCCTAATTTTTCCAAGGCTGTAAAAGAAGAAATAGATAAGTTGCTTGATGCGGGATTCATATTTCTTTGTGGAGAATTCGAGAATGGGTTTCTCCCATTGTGATCTCAATAAAAAAGAATGGGAAGCTACGCATTTGTGTTGATTACGGGAAGCTCAATAAGGCAACAAAGAAGGATCATTACCCTCTTCCATTTTGAGATCGGATCTTGGGCCAAGTAGGCGGCGGGAGTGCTATAGTTTTCTTTGATGGATATAGCGGCTCTGACCAAGTTCGTATAGCGAGAAAGATCAGTGAAGACCACGTTCACCACTCCTTGGGAGCGTTTGCTTATAGAGTTATGCCTTTTGGGTTGTGTAATGCTCGGCAACATTCCAGCGTTTGATGAATAGGGTGTTCGAACCCTACATTGGGACCTTCATCGAGTATTTTACGGATGATTTTTGCATCTATGGGAGCAAGTTGGACCACTGCACCAAATGGAGACAACATTTCAAAGGTTAGATGAAGCACAAGCCTCACTAAACCCTACAAAGTGTGTCTTTGGATGTTAAAGGTGTTTTGTTAGGGCATGTTGTATCCGAGAGATGGTATTGGTGCGATCTGATAAAGTTTCAAAAATCAAAGATTTACCATTTCCTATTAATAGAAGTAAGTTGAGATCATTTTTAGGCCATGTGGGTTACTATAGAAGGTTCATCAAAATTTCTCAAAGATTGCCTGACCACTAACCCGATTCTTGAAGAAGGATGTTACTTATGAACCGGGAAATAAGGCGCATGAAGCTTTTGGACAATTGAAGGAAGCCACAGTGTCTTCACTGTTTTGAAGAATCCAGTTGGAGCAAGCCATTCATTGTGTACAACGATGCCTCGGATGCGGCACTAGGAAGTACTTTGAGCCAAAAGGATGAAAATGGGAATGAACATCCAATTTACTTTGGGAGCGAGACAAATGAGCGATCTTGAGGTAAATTATCTTGTAAGCTGAAAAAGAGGCTCATTTATCATTTTTGCTTTGTAAAGAAGTTTAGAAATTACTTGCTAGGGCAAAAATTTCTAGTTGTAACAGAGATCATCGAGGCTCTAAAATATATTGTAAATAAGCCTAACCCATCGGGGAGGATAGCAAGATGGATAATTTTGCTACAAATTTGAATTTGATATTATAGATAGGCCAGGAAAGAAGCATGTCAATGCAGATGCACTCTCTCGAGCCTATGATGGTTTAGGATCATCTTGTGATGATGATGATTTCCCCGATGCAACATTGTTATCCCTTGACACAATCCCTAGTGAATACATAGATATTTGGAATTATCTGAATGAATTCAAGTTTCCTGATGGTGCCAATGCAAAGACTAAGAGAAAGATTACTCAAGCCGATCGTCCATATTCTATTACTGCATGGAGTATTATTTGAATAGGACACGATGGACGATCTGAGAGGCGATTGGACGTGATCAAGGAAGGAAGCTGCTAGAAGAATTCCACAATGGTACATGTGGAGGGCACTTCTCTGACAACTTACAGCAAGAAGGATCTTGGATGCGAGTTATCAGCTTTGGCCCACTCTTTTTAAAGATTGTTATAATTATTGTAAGACATGTGATATTTGTCAAACACATGGTAACCGTAAGACTTCATCGACTCCATTATGTCCTATTCTTCCCTTGGTCCCTTTGAAAAGTGGGAATAGACATTGTAGGTCCACTTCGACTACATCACGCCAAAATAAGTATATTGTAGTTGCCACAGTTTATTTAACCAAGTGGGTTGAAGCTAGGCCATTGAAAACAACTTCCATGGATGAAGTGGCAAGGTTCATATATGAGCATTGTCACCAGATTTGGTTGTCCATTAGAAATTGTAACGATCAAGGAAGCCACTTCATTAATGAGGTGGTAGAAGCCCTAGTCAATAAGTTTTCTATTAAGCACGGGAAGGCAACAACATACAAGCCAAGCACAAATGGACGGGTGGAGCAACAAATTTTTGTGTTGTGTCAAATTCTAGCA
This sequence comes from Taxus wallichiana var. yunnanensis, assembly GCA_018340775.1. NCBI lineage: Eukaryota > Viridiplantae > Streptophyta > Pinopsida > Cupressales > Taxaceae > Taxus > Taxus wallichiana. The sequence goes on along the minus strand of CM031242.1, from coordinate 459,309,795 downwards.
AAGATGCGGCCTTGCGGTACATAAATGGGATAAAAGGATTCATGCGGCATTGTGGGCATATAGGGCAACATCAAAGTCAGCAACAGATACTCCCCATTTCGGTTGGCCTATGGCATTGATCCGATTCTTCTATTGAGTTTGATATTCCCCTTTGTGAGAGTTATGAAAAATGAAAGGATGGATGAAAGTGATTCGATAAAAGAAAGGTTGGTACATCTTCATTTGCTTTGAGGAAATGAGAGAAATAGCAAAGGATACAAGCCATAAGAAGAAAATGAAGCGAAGGAATACTTTGATCAAAAGATCCGGTGGTCTCCATTTCATGTGAATGACTTGGTTCTAGTATATGATTCGAGATACAAAAAAAAGAAGACAGAAAAATTTCTTCCAAAATGGATGGGGCCCTACAAAATAGCAGTTTGTGCATGAAAATGGTACGTCTGATTTGGAGGAATTGGATGGCACTCCCATTACGAAATGGGTCAACCACGACAAGTTGAAGATTTTCCAAGCACCAGAATAGTCTACTCAGAGGACGGAGTAGAAGCTAGGAAGGGGGAAGATGTCGACACTAAAATTTTCCTCCATAATTTCTATTTCATTAATGTATGTATTAGGAATAGGATGTTGTTAAGTATAATTAGTAGTAGCGTCTGATAGAAGATAACGGCGCCGTCAGTACAGTGCCGCCAATAATGTGGAGTACGGTAACAGTCAAAGTACAATAGGAATGTTGTAAAAAGTAAATATTTGTCGTAAGTGGTCCGGTAATGTTAAAATGTCAAAGTTTGGGTAATTAGAAGTAGGGTCTACATGATTAGGAATTAGAAATATTATATTGGTAATAAGGACAAGGAGTGAGGTCATAAATATTTTGTGTATTTTATTTGTAAAAAGTCTAAAAATGTGGAACCCATGTAAAATAAGGTTTATCTTATCTTAAAGATAAGCTTACATGTACGAGATAAGAGTTAAGGTATGGAATATGATTCGTCGAGTGGATTTCTTATCCTATCTTAGAGATAAGATGGATAAGCTTGGAAGTTCTATAAATAGAGAGGCCACCCCCCTCATTTAGCATAGAAGGAAGTAGTGAGAAATATTGTAGGAAGTGTGCGAAGGAAGCCATCAGTTTAAAGGTGTGTTGAAGAAGCCATTAAGAGGTGTAATTGTAAAGTTTCTCCCATAGTCTTGGTGAAAGGCAAGTGAAGTCAATAACACTTGAAGTACCTCATGGGTGAGATTGTAACAATTTCATGTTAATATTATAATTTACTTTGATATTTCAGATTTGTCATCATTAGTCCATCTCCTCCCTCGACGGGCTAGGTAAATCTCTCCATAGCTCAAGCTTGGCACTATGGAATGTCAGCTCATCCATCCCCTCCAAAAATAGTCATAATCAGCTCCTCGAGGCCTTAGAGGAGATAGATTAGACTGTGCACCCAATATGGGTAGCCAAAGAATCCAAAACATGTCCTCCAGGGTGATAGTAATCTCACCCGTTGGAAAATGGAACGTGTTGGTCACAGAATCCCATCTATCAATGAGTGCGATGATCAAACCGGGCTCCAAATACATGCGTGATAGCGATGAATGACACTCAAGCTAAATACCTCCACATGATGCAGCTCCTCTCAGGGTCATTGTGCCACGTTATCACCGAGAGGTAGAACCATGTCCCGCATATGTAGTCGTGTCTCCCCTACATCAATGCAAACCAAAAATTAATCTACATTTATCATATCCATATTTACAGCTTATAATTTTTACACACCCTATTTTCACCCTACCCATTTCAACTACCTAGCTCACATCCCCTTTGGACTCTTGTTCCCAATAACCCGACTGCACGGTTCACCCTTACCGACCCCGGTCACCCCTTAACCGGCATCGGTCACTTGTTTGGTGACCGATACCGGTTGACACCCTTACCGACCCTGATCACCCCTTAACCGGCATTGATCACCTATTTGGTGACCAATACTGGTTCACCCTTACCAACCCTAGTTACCCCTTAATCGGCATTGGTCACTGTTTGGTGGCCGATACCGTTTACCCTTATTGACACCGACTAAACTTGACTACGCCGGTCATTCATTGCAAAACCCATGATTTCCCAAAATCCCCTTTCTAAAAACCCCGTCCCTTGCCCCTTTTACGCACCTACACCGACCTAAACTACCCTTTGACCTCCACCCACCCCCTATACCATTTATTACCCTCCCCATTCCTAAATTTAATATTTAACCACCCACAAAAACAAAAAAAAAAAACAAACAAAACCTACAAAAATAATTTACTTATCCCTTAATCTATCAAATCACATACATGTAGAGTAGGGTGCTTACCTCGTCGCACTACCGTCATCTCGGTGGCATGTATGGCCACTACACTAGTGGCCCTCCCGATCCCTCTCCCACCTCTATCATAACCAAATCGGTACCTACAATCTCTATCCAATCAAATTCCTTGCACTAATCTTGTGGACCCACTTCTCACCAACCGATTACCTTTCATTCACACTACCAACTCAATGCTCCATTCCATCTGGGAACTTTTCTCTCTTTTCTCTCTCTTTTGTCGTTTTCTCAAATAGCTACAAGACAAATGAATAAAAAAAATGGGGATTTTTTATTTTTGTAACAAACCCGACCTAACCAACATCAGTTATCCTTGACCGGCATCGGTCGCGTGCCCTACCTAACCATCGTAGGTTGACCTATACCGTCGTTGGTTATCATCGACCAACATCAGTCACCCTCACCTACACATTTCCCTATATTTTACCCCTTTACCCTACCCCTACCTCCTTTTTTGCCCCACCCAACCTTTACCTTGATCATTTAACCAACACCACCTTTACCCAACCCATTTACCTCACCTTTCCTAACCTCATAATTTACTATCTCGATTTGTTTTCCTTTGAGGACTCATTATTTTACCCCTACCTGGGCCTTACCAAAGGTGCTTGACCTAGATATTTGGACCTGGACCATCGCTAGTGACCTTTGACCTCATGTGTCTGCTATACCTTGCGGCATAATTACTTGTGTTGTTGACCTAATGACCTTACCTAGCTTATTTCTGTGACCGTTTATCCTAACCCTACCTTTGGTGTACTAGAACATACCTACATGTTCCCGCACCTAACTTACATTGTGTTTGATGACCAAATCCTATACCTTGGATACCAGAATCACTTTTCCCTTGTTTGGATAAACCTATCAACCTTAGACGATGTAGAGTTTGACTACTCTTCAACCCGGTAGCATGCTGCAGTTTATACATGTGCATGCGTTTGACTGTTACTACCTTTGACCTTGACCCATTACCTAGCTTACCCAAGTAGACCTTTAAACCTTTTTCCTCATGCCCACCTGCCTTTTCCTCACATTTACCTTTTATCAAACCACTCACCGCTTCCACCTTCCGCCTCGTCGATTCTGGTTTGAGGGGGATCACCTTCACCCACACATGGGACAACCACATCTTATTTTTTTAGGGTCGTTTACCAATACAAGCTACACAATAAAAAGGGGCAAAATGTAGACACTAAAATTAGGTCACACTCCCCTTTGGTCCTTTGACAAATAAGCACCCTTCATCACATTCACCTAGCCATGGCCCTCTTCACCTCACTAATATTAATTTAATTAATCTAATTAAATTAATTCATTATTCTCACAATATTTACTATTCAAATTTCTTAATTTAGATAATATCCACACATACACTACACCTAGACACCTCATCAAGCCAACTCACCCTAAGACCTATTCTTAGTAAGTTGCCATAACTAACTAAGACTTAGCCAAACCCTAAAAATCAATGCCTACATTCTCTCTAACCACATTCCCACATGCTCACAAGAAGCTTCCAGTTCAATCTGTGGGTTAACAAGATGATATCTCGAGAAAATCAAGAGGATCTCCTAGTTTAGTAAACCTAGAAAATCCTGCCTTGATCGATGCCGGTTAGCCCTAACTGTTTTCGCTTAAGCCGTAACCGCCATCGGTTACCCTTTTAACCCCCAAAGAAACCTTATTTTCAAGGTTGGAAAATATTAGAAATTTTTTCAAACATTAAGATCTTCCCGAGAGATATCGAATCTTCTAGCGAGAACATGCATGCAAAGAAGGAGATAAAGCATTTTCTCCTGCACAGCCACCCTAGCAATGATATGATCTAACCAAGCAAAGAGGAATGCACATACAACCCATGCAGAAGCTCTCCTATGATTGGTGATCACTTGCAGCCTTCAACCTCTCACCAACACCTCCATCCCTCACTCACAGGCATCCAGGACCATAATCCAAGTAAGTAAAACGTTATACTTCTTTGGTTCATTTTTTTCATCATTATATTATCACCTATTGTTTACCTAGCCACCCATTGACCTCCTTCAACATTCTCCCTCCATATACCCATTAAAACCTTGCCAAATCCCACCCAAATCACCTAATACCTCATTCCGACCAACCAAAATCCTTTGTATAATCATAAAGGAGACCCAAAACCCATTATGTGGCATTTCCAATCTTCCACAAGAATGGCACTAGATTACACCCAACCACCGTCATTCACCCTTAACCGGCATCGGTTTCTGTATTTTCCCATACAACCTAGAACAATGACCTATCCACCTAATTCTACATCACCCTCATTCACATGTGATCTCCTCGAGACTCTTTTTCAGACCTGCAGAGAACCAGAACCAACTATTTGACCTTCGGATCCTATTCTAACCTAGCCTGTTAGATCAGATCTTTCTTATTGAGTTTTAAGTGAGATACCTAAATCATTTCAAATTACAATAGGATTTACTTCATTTCCCACATCAAATTGTTTAAAAAATGGGTGATAGCCGTATAGGAAGTATCACACTTCCCGGATCTAGCACACACTAGGCGTTCGCATATATTATTTAACTCTTTCTAGTGGTCTTGCTTTTCATTACGGGTAGTTCCTCCTAGCCAAAAGGAAGATCTCATGATGAACTCGTGGATTCAACATTCATACACGCGTAACAACCTACATTTGGACATGTATTCCTCCTACACCCGTTACCCTATCTCGTTTTGTCAATACTTTAAAGAAACGTCTAAGAATCAGGTGAAACACTAACATTTACCTAAAGGCATTATATTACAAAATAACGAGATAAAAATTGTGTATATAACCAAATTCGCCATATTTTTCAAACTCGAAATGGATTTCTTAACAATCCGAAGGCATTTAGCTACTGATTCTAGTTACATGGAAGATTTATTATATTACTATAGCCCAATAATATTCTGAATAAATCATCTACCACATCTTTTCTAGGATGACTATGTAATGGATTGCATGATGTCCTCTACTACTAATTCCTTTATTGTATTCCATATAAAAAGAATGGGAAAAAAGTGGATACATTATTTTAGACTTGGGAAAACCATGCAACTACAAATCTAGCTTTGTACTATTAGTTTTGCAGTCTAACAGAGATATTGTTCTTTAATTTCAATTAAAGAGAGGAAGAGATGAAAGTTATATTTTCTATATGTTTGGTCTTATTTTGATGGGATTGGGTGGTTGACTTACCTAAAAATTTGGTGTGGTAAGATCATGTAGTAGCACAATTTTTTTGTGAAAAAAGTGGATTGATGGTAAATTGGACTAATAAAGACCCAAAATCTAATCATATAAGGGGTATTCAAGTTTTGGCAAAGTGGAGAATAGCTATAGTTTAGGAAAATCATGATGGAGGTTGTCTTGGACATAATAACAGATCTACCTATACATCAACTTTTTTTTGTTCAATAACATATTTTTTGAAATTAATCAAAACAAAACCATTAAAAAAGAAGCTAGCAAAGGCCCATTATAAAAATTCAAAGATCAATGAGCTCTAATTATGTTTCAGGTTAAAAAAATCCATTATCATATCTAGTGATGCGTATTATTTTTGAATTAAAAAGGTTTCAAACATATTATGACCACGCTTAATTTTTCTCGCTTATAAAATATCAATGGAGAGATGATTATTATAAAAAAATCTATGCAAACCTCAACCTACAAGAACATATTAATCATTTTAAAAATTAAAAAAATATTTACTTTGCCCATATACATTAAGTGGATATAAAGGAAAGACTCATAACATCGAAGAAGCTCAACCAAATTTATAGTAATATTTTTAGTACATATATAAATACTATCATGTATGGTATCTTTGTGATCCTAAACTTTAATTTCAAATTTGACTCTAAAACCCCGTTACCAAATAATTTTTGGGAAATGACTTTCATAGGTCTAAACAAGCTATGAGCCAACAAAATACTATAGATCCTATGAAAAATGGAATATTGCAAATATGAAATATTTCATTTTCTGAAGCATGCCCTTAGATCCCACATACCCAAAAGAGGTATTTCAAACTACATACATCATTGGCGTATTAAGGCTTGTTTACTCTCCTAATTAATAAAATTAATAAAATATCTCTTTTTTTTAAAATTTAATTACTATCTTACTTGAAATCTCCTAGATGTAACTTTTGAAGTTACATAATTGATTGATAACTTGAAGCATGCATATAAAAATTGTTCAAAAAATATGTTCTATTAGATATTTTTACATATCAAGAACTACAAGAAACTATGTTTGATTCTTCAACTCCTCCCAACATTAACATAAAGACCTTATATTACCAAATAATGAAACAAAAAGAACACTTGAAATTCACCATTTTTTTTCAAATCTAGAGTACTTTCACAACAATCTAAGGGTATTTAAATTCGAATCTAGAAATATAAAAGCTTTATTGTATTTATATTATCCACAAATAATGTAATCTATAATGCCCACTAAAAACAACCCACTTGAGACCCAAGAACAACCTAGGATTAGTTAGGAAAATTATGGAATTTTTTTTTGTTTTGTTTAAAAGAGTCTACAACCAAGTTACAGGACAACAATTTTGCAAGCAAGTTTCAAAGCCCAATACTATTAATAGCTTATAGTTTTATTAATACGACTATTATAAAATATCACAAGGTCCAAACTTAGGGTTAGATTAATCAATTAGGTTAAGAGGGTAATTTCTCACTAAACCACCCTCTAACAGCTTAAAAGATTCAACTTGATTTTTCTCAAAATTAACACACTCAAAACTTCCCAAGAACATTCCCATTAGATAGGAAATTTCCTCACCTTTCTGGTGATATAAATAAGTCCTCCTAACTCCTCATATTTCTCAAGTTATGGGTTGGCAAGCCTTGGGGTGAAAATTTTCCCAAGAACGGGCTTGTGGGCCTAGGGAGGAAAATTTTCCCGAGGGTGGTCTCGGACCGTAGGGAGAAATTTCACTTGGAGAAGGAATCATGGAGAGGCAAGAAAAATTTTCCAAGGCACGGGCCAGCGGAGCGGGAAGGGATTTAGCACTTTTTCCTTTTTGGGACAAAAGCACAATTTACCTCCATGCACCCACCTGAACCCAAAAGAGGAAATGTGTCAGCATTTCCAAGTGCCACATGTCGATCCTCGATTCGTGTGGGGAAAATGGACTTATGGGGGAAACATACAAATTTTAGACTTTAAAAGAAAAAAAAAGGATACAAAGGGGTTAAAATGCTTTGCACCTCCACCGATGCCTAAGGTTGCCACGTGTCAGCAAACCATTGGATGTGGATTGGTGGGCCGACAGAGAATTTAGGAAATATTTCCCAAAAAAATTCTGAAATGCTAAGCTAAAAGGGGATCCGCTCCTCCGTCGATGCCATGTGACACCATGTGGCAACATCTGATTGGGTGTGGGCCGATGGGTGGCGGAGGGAACTTAGAAAATTTTCCCAAATTAATTTAAAGGTTAAGTTGATTGTTGCGGGCCCACGTGCAGCCGCGAAAAACAACCAAAAGGAAAAAGTGGGGCGGTGGGTCCGCGGGGAAATTTTTTCCAAAATTTCTTTTTGAACTTAGGTAATTTTTGACAAGAAGAAGGGCTTGTGGGTCAGCGAAGTGGTGGGGAAATTCGTGCCTTTAGATTTTTGACTAGAAAGTACTAAGGGAAAATTCGGGCCCACGGGTCCACCAAGGAAATTTTCCCAATTTTTTTGACAAGAGAATTATTTTTGACGCCAAATGAAGAAAAACTTCAAAAGGCCATAAATTTTGATTGGGAGATCATTTTTGGGCAAACGAGGAATTTTTGGAAAGCTCTCAATGTCCTCTTGCACAAGAATCATTAATTTTTTATTTTGTTAATGTTTAAGGGGTCAATTTTATAAAAATGATCTACAAGATTTAAAAAGGTGGGATGGTAAATTTAACTTATGAAATTTTAATCAATTGATCTTCTTCCTCTCTCAACATGTCAATTAGACATGGATAATTGTTCTTAGATGGATTTAGGATGGATTTGGAAGGTAAGTTTGTTTGATTGACTCCCAAATAAAAAATACAACTTTGACCGCAAAAACGACAACAAAATGGTTTGAGCCCAATTTTGCTAAGTTTTCTAAGAAATTCCTTATGTGTTTTGACCAATTGAATTCATTTAGGGCATACTACTTCAGTTTAATCATTTAATTTTCTATTTCATTATTGTAGGTTTGAACTGTGCATTTTGGTTAAAGTATTTGCCAGTTTGAAAATACAAAACAAAGATCAAATTTTAAAGGATCTATTTTCCATTTTCATCTTCCAAGTATTATAATTCATTCCAATTCTAATCTAATACATTTAATTGATTCAAATCAAACTATTCAAAACCAAAATGTAATTTTGATTTCCAATTTTACACATTTCCAAAAGACAGAGTTCTGTATTTTCCTCACACGCATTTCTTCCTTTACATTTCAAAATTACAACTTTCATATTCAATACAACATATTTCCATTACAAAACATATACGAGTTCATCCACTTCAAGTGGGAAAGGTTACAATAAGATTTCATTTCAACAAGGGACTGTCAAACTATTTTCTTTTTTTCTTCCTTGCTCCAGAACAACAACATGTAGATTTATCATTCTTCCAATTCTGATCACAACAAGAGCAGGGGAAAGGCAATGCTCTCCACCCAACCAAGACATCCAATGACAAGGAGAATCCATCCTTCTTCATTGGCCCCCAAGCCCCAACCATAATGTAATAGAAGATGTGATTCAACTCATGGCAACAAAGGCTTCCACAACACACAAGCAACATTTCCACATTTAAAATGTAGTCCAAAATAGAATGTAGTTTACAACTACATTAAAGCATGACAAACAACACTGAGGCTTATGGGGATGATACTTATGCCTCCCAAAGTGGAAATGAGTATCACCGCCTTATTTCAAACTACCAAAATATAGTATATCAAAGCCCTGACATGCCCTTATGCCTTCCCCAAGTACCCCTTATTCCTCACATTTCCTTATGCCTCCCCAATCTCTTATGGCACCCCATAACAAGTAAAGAAATACAAGCCATTTATTTGTAAGGTGGAACCCAAATCCCAACTCCTCCACACTTATACCTCTCCAAAAACAGTTGTGCCTCCCACAAAATGAACCCCATAGTCTTCTCCTACACCATTCCTAGGCCATCTACCCAACATCCCACAAACATGCCAAAACATCCAAAACAATACCAATTTCATAAATAGAAAAGAAGCATTACAAGATCCAAACTCCTACCTCTCCATGATGGGGTTGTTCTAAGTTCCAAAACAACAAGCTTTATCCCAATGCAAGCAATCCAAAACAACCAAGTACAAGCATTCAACAATCTTCCAAAAACTTCTCCAAGCAAGAGCTCAAAAATAGTAAAAGAATTCACCCCAAAAGAGGAGTTTCCAAAAGTGAAGTAACCCAAAAAATGAGGCAAGCAATTTGAATCTTATAGAAGAGGGAAGAGAAGAGGATGAGGTGGATCCATGTAGGATGCCACATCACACATCCTCAACCCCAACCCAAAAGTCAACTTCATTCTCCAATGCATAATAAATAGGTGGGTGAATAATATGACAATTTACTTACATACTCAAATCAAGCCCATATCCCAATGGATTGAAATTAAACCATGTAAGAAAAGTGCAATTAAAACTTACACTTTGTCTTCTCAAAATGCATTATAAAAGTCTAATTTCAACTCTCCAACCATAGGTATGGTTGGTAAATAAATTTAAGAGGTATGGGACAAGTTTAACTTGTCCCACAAGCCTCCAAAATCAGCCTCCAAGGAAAAATTTGAATTTCCAAGAAGGTGGAGTGTTTCACACTCAAAAGTTAACTTACACATCACTTACATATCTCTTACAACACTTAAACCAAGACCAACAACTCTATTGATTACATTCTCATGATATCTTTTAATTAATTAACTTAACAACATGATTACTCACAATATTAACACCACAATTTATTTAAATAAAAGGGATAAACACATCACTTAATAAACACATACAAACATCAATAAAAAGGAACCAAATAAATAAATACACATAACCCTTGGTCACATTTAAAGGTGATCCCCCATGGGAATCTCTAACACAATCAAACACACACAAACAATACAAGTTGCCATGGTGACCTTGTTGAATTCATCTAGAATTCTAATGTGGTTGGTCTCCAATCCCCCAATGTTTGTTGTGATATTTTAAACCTGCAAAATATGAATACCTCCTTCGGCCTCATGGCCATATCAGAACATCCAAAATAATATAAATAAAATTCCAAAATCATCTAGATATATGAATCAAAACAACATCCAAGCAACCAACAAGATCATTTGTAATTTTACTCAACAACTATATCATCATCAATTAATTTCCATTTCTAGGTCTACTCACAATATCCAAATATCACATGTCCGAACAACATCCATAATATAACCATGTCAAATAGTATATCATCATCAATATATAAAGTGTCTCTAATAATCATCATGCATCATATATGAATCAAAGTCAACCATAATCCATGATCTAATATCTAACATCACACTAAGCCAAAATTATAATAATGTCCATAATATAGTCAGCAGTATCATGATCAGTAACAAAAGTGTCGAAGGGAAGTGGGCACTACATAATCCTCTACCACATGTTTACGTGGCAGACCGGGTGATGGATTGCATCAAGTCCTCCACTAACAATGTCCTTAGTAAAGTATAGAAAATACAAAGAATGGGAAAACAAAAAGGAATATGTGCTTTTTGACTACTGACAATTATGTAGGTATAGAATTTAACCATAAACTATAAGAATTACATTCCAACAAAGATTATGGTCTATATTTTACCTTGAATGAAGAAAAACCAAAAATTAGAAATGCATATTTCATAGATGTTTAGTCTTTTTCACATGTGACATAGATGTTTAGATGGTCTATAATTCATTTATCCTAACAAAGGGAATATCGTTATGGGAAGATAAAATATTGATACTGTCATCATCATCCAGGAGGCTATCCACTCGGTGGAAAATCAGGAAGGTTGACCATGTTGATCAAGTTTGATATGCACAAAGCTTATGTTAGGATTTCATGGTCCTTTCTTAGACTTATTCTGACAAAACTTAGGTTTGGTACTCATTTTTTCAAAATGATAATGGCATGCAAACCTACAACCAGTTTCTCATTATTAATAATGGGACCCCGTGAAGGTTTTTGTTAAGAGGGAAGACTTCTTAGATAAAAGAACCTGTGTCTCCCTTTATTTACATAGTTATGGATGAAACCATCAATAGACTTTGCAACGAAGAACTTAGTCAAAAAAATTTAAAAGGTCTCAAAATATCTAATGGATTAAAACCTATGTGATTGAGCTAGTTTGTGGAGGATAATTATCTCGCTTAGGAAAGATTCTATCTTAGAAACCAAAAATTATAAATTAGTGCTAAAATATTATGAAGTGGTCTCTAGTCAGTTGGTTAACTTCAACAAAAGTGTTGTCTTCTTCATTAATGTTCAAGAGAAACAACATAATAAAATGATAATAATCTTGGAGTGTAAAATAAATTCCTTCTTGACACCTATTTGGGGATGCCCCTTATTAATAAAATATGGAAAATTCTTGTTGGAATCCCCTCATTGATTGAGTTCACATAAAAATTTCTTATTGGAAAGGATCTCTTATTTCATAGGATGGAAAAGTGTAACTCCTCCAAAGATCCATCCAAGGTATCCCTATCTATGTCATGTCTCTCTTTAACCCTCCAACTAAAGTTATTTTTTCCCTTGAAAGGATCTAGAAAAGGTTCCTTGGGTCAATGAATGAGGATAACTCTAAATAACCTTTGGTGTCTTGAAGTAAATTTACTAAACCAAAGTCTTGTGGGGGGCTTGTCCTAAAAGATATCAATATGATGAATGAATCCCTGTTGGCTAAAGTGGGTTGGAGGATAACTAAGGAGGAAGGGTTGTGGGTTAATATTTTGAAAAATAAATATTTACGAAATGTTGAAAGATTGGAAACTTTTTCCCTTGCTAATGATTTGCCTTCGGTTCTTCTTTTTGGATTTATTTTGTTTCCTCAAATGACATTCTAACTCAAGGCATTATATGGAATGTGTGGAAAAGAGTTAGAATCATATTCTGGGAAGATAATTGGCTGGAGATTTACCTCTACTTTTTTAAGAACCTTGGAAATATTTCTTCCCATTATTTATTTTGGAGGAGTGAAGAATGATCCAGATTATTGGGAAGGGAGGGGTGAGGGCAGAAGGTGGATCACCATCCTTCCTCATCCTAACTTTGTTTGATCTCTTCAACATTTTCATGATATCAATCTCAAACTCCATAAGTTTCATACCCCCGGATTCAGAATATGACATATTGGTCTGGAGAGAGGAGCATTCGAGGGAGTTCTCGATTAGTTCTACTTATAGCTTAAATTTTAAACCCTTGGCTCAGAACAATTTTTGGAAAAACTCTAGATTAAAAAATTTCTCCCTAAATTTAATATCTTTTATTGGTTTCCTATTCAAAACAAGATTATTACTCAAGAAAATTTGAGGAAAAGAGGAATGGTTATTCTAAGTAGATGTATCCTTTATGGTCAGTGGGAGGAAAATGTGAACCATATGTTCATTCATTTCCCCTTCTCCTCAACTGTCCTTTATCCTTTGGTTGGAATTTTTAATCTTTAGTGGATCATCTTGGAGTCCATGGATGGTCTCTACCCTTAATGTTTTTGTCCTTTCAAATTCCCCCTTCTTGTGGCTTCTTGGGATATAGCTCTCCCTCATTTCCTCTGGTGCTTATGGAAGGAAAGAAATGGGAGAATTTTTAGAGACTAGTATGCTTTAGCTGAAAGGTCAATGATCGTCTTCTATCTTCTATTAAGGAGAATTTGAGAATTTTCAAGTGTAAGATTAAATCTCCTTTCCCTCAAGGAGAAGCTATGGTTCTTAAAATTTCACCTCTAGTCCCCCTATTATTAATCATCTTCCTCATGTTCACAATGAATGGATTAAACCTGATGAAAATTGGGTGAAGTTGAACTTTGATGGGGCTTCTCAAGGAAACCTAAGCACTCCTGGAGGTGGTGGTATCCTTAGGGACCATAACAGAGATGCCTTTTTGCCTATGATGGTCCTTTGAGATAGAAATCTAATAGTTATTTTGAGGCTACGGTTGCTTTCTAGGAAATCAAGTTGGTTAAAGAGAAGGGTTTCAAAAGAGTTCAGATTGAAGGAGATTCCCTCTATATTATTAGCATTATGAAAGGAGATATGAACCACAATTGGGTCCTTAGGAATATTATTCATGATATTAGGGAATTGTTAAAGTTTCTTGATAATTTCATCCTTCACACCCTTAGGGGTGGTAATAAATGTGTTGATGTCCTTTCCAACATGGGAGTGCATAGTAATGAGTTCAAGATTTGGATGGAGGAGGACGAGTTCCCAAATATGATTAACACCCTTATTAATGATGAAAAAGGTAAGTGCTGATTTGAGAGGTTTTTTATTCCCTCACATGGCCTTGATTTATTTCATCAATGGTAGCATGAGGAGAAGGTCTATCGACATGTGTGACCAGTTGGGAAATGTTGCTATTAATTCTTGGGATATTGCTTGTACCCATTATCATGTTAACAATTCCTAGTTTCATTTTGAGTTTAAAATCATGGGTGATGGTAGAATTTTCACTGAACCCTATTAGTATGGGGCATTGAAGGTGAATCTATTGATCTAGAGGATTTTGAAAAAGGGGTTTTAGAAACTTCATCTCTTGACTTACAGGATCTGATCCTTTTCTAGTGCTTTGGATTTTGCTAGGGCTTGAGAGAACAGGCACGTGTTGATGAGAGGTATTAAATGATGGTGTATAAACATTCTATTTCTATGGTTTCAGGTATGGAGCTGAATGTCCTAGATATTTTTAAAGAAAAAACTCACAAAAACCATGAAATCTAGACCTTCTTCATAAGTAATGAGAAAGTCTATATCTTAGTGGATAGCATAGTTCGCTATTGCATTCTAGGAATTTGGAATATGTAAAAACCATTTTTCCTACTTGAGAGATATTATTTGGTACTCTTTCCATTCCTTCTCCATGGCAAAGAAGCGAAGAATATTGATGACAACATTGAACTTCCATTTGATATGTTCTTTTAAAATGTTCTTTTAGTGTTTTCTTTCCTATAACAAGTCGACTGGGTTTTATTGAACTAATGGAAGCTAATGAAGGAAAATAAATATTTAAAGGGGTTGGCCTTAACTTTTCATACTTTGGTGCCAATGAAGGGATATAAAAGGAGAGATAAGACATCATTTGAGATCTAGACTTGCGCATTTTATCTTACTTAAGCATTGTGAGCTAGTGGATCCTTGTTCTTGCACTGGAAGATGGAAACCCTCATGTGTGGATTTCCTAGGAGGATAAAAACCATTCTAGAGGTTGAGTGAAGTATGAAAACACTTCATCTTGACTTGAGATTGAAGTATAAGGTAGATTTAAGGATATATATTTCATTTTTAGATCGTTATTAGATTCTTTCTAGTGGATCGACCTACCTTAAGTAGGGTTTTGAGGGTTTTATGAATTCATATATGAATTTTCAGTTCATAATCTAATTTATCATAATTTATAAGGATGAAATCTCAGGTTCCATGATTTTTGGGGTTTCTAGACCCATAATTTATAATTTTCTTGTGGCTGTAATTGGTTGGACATCAATTAATTTTGAGCAATGTGTTTCTTCAAATTTTTCATTATTTTTGGCTCTTGCAATGAATAAATGATATATCTAAATTTTGGCAATATTATTTGAAGCATTTGATGGCATTTAGCATATATAATTTGTGAAGGGTGTAGTTCTCTAATTTCTTATATTTTAGTCTTCTACAATAAAAATCATATCTGAAATTTTATTGTGTTTAGGTTAAATTCATTTGCTTTTGGTCTAAGCCCTTAAAAGGGTCATTATATAATACCACATGTTTACATCTTATGTGGTATATTATGCTTGAAGGAAAGTATTTAAAAATTTACACTCACCATCTATCGATGCTTAACATGTTTTAACATAGTGTGGACATAAGTCTTCCTTTCTACCTTTTCATACATTTTGTCGAAGTCAATTAAATATTTTAATAAGGGTAAGGTTGAGACCCCTCTTGCATCATGGTCTCATGGTTCTCCTATTAGGCATGGCAAGCCCATCATTTCTAAGGAAATGGATCCTGGTTCGACTGATTCAGATGATAATTATACCTTGGTAGAATGAATGGCCAGGCTATGGAGGAAGAAAAAGAGTAACATGGATCGGTAAAGGAAAGATTGTAGGGTGGAGGTGGTGACCATTTCAGGTATGAGGGGGGAGAGCTCTTCCAAAGGGAACGATAATCTAGAGGCTGAGAATTAGGATTTGGATATGGAAAAGGTTACTCTTCATGTCCAGAAGGTTAAAAAGGATGTGGAATCTTTGGGTGATGCGGGTTTATATTTTGGTAAAATTTTAAGGAATCTATTGAGGCATCTAAGGGTATATATAAACTCCATAACAATGTTAGAGATGAGATCACCTATTTAAAGAAATTTTTTTCAACTTTTTATGACATTCTAGAGTAGTTGGATCAAGGTCGTAAGAGACACAGGATTAAGTTACACCTTAGTATCTATGATGATGAGGATCTGATTGAGATTAGTAATCACCCCTCGGTAAACTAGGGTGAAAGGAGGAAGGGTCATGTTGACCACAAGATGGAATCATCAAAGCATTTAAAGGACAAGCTTATGCAGTGCGACAAAATATTCTTGAACTATAGGTGGACTATTGGTGGGTTTTTTTGTCTTTGGGGGGGTCTCACTCTATTTTTATAGGCTAAGGCCAATTAGGGTTGTATCTGTTGGCTTTGGTCATGTTCTCATTTAGAGTTGTTGGTTGGATTAAGTTTTTTTAACATTCTTGTGACCTTGTTTATGTTTTTTCTTTTCTTGATCCTTCTCACGATGTATCTTTTATAAGGCACTTTGGAGCCATAATCCAACTTTATTACCTTATCTAATAAAAACATGTGATTGGGATGACTAACTAACCTAGAATTTTTAATTTCAAAAGATAGATAATTTGGAATTTCATGCCCATAGTACAACTATTTGAAGCCAATAATTTATTAAAGAAGATATTAAAGAACCAAAGATTGATCATTTATGGGGAATTCAAAATTTGGCAAGGGACAACAGTTATGGTTTAAGGAAAATTAGGATTGAACTCCTTTGAGAAAATATGAGATCAAACTCTACATGGACTCAATAATTCAATACCATCAATCTCTCACACCCCTAGTAAAACTATTTAAAACCAAGCATTACAAGGCGCTTATAAAATGCATACGAATATCAAATAAATATTCTTAAATTTCAATTTTTAAAAATGACTACCTTATTGTATCCAATGTGGAATGTTGTTTTCTATTTTAAAATGTTTCTAAAAATTATGATTGGAATTTATTTTTCTAGAATATATAAATTATCAATGTCAAGTTGATCAATATAAACAAATCTCTACAAATCTCATCTTACAATATAACACACAATTAATTAACAATGAGGAAAGAAACCTTCTCGCACCATACACAATCAATACATATTAAGGGTAGATTTCATAACATTAAAGAAGCTAATAATACATTATAGTATAAGTAATATAAAATTTTAAATGTCCATTGATACTAAATAAGGTCTTGTCAATCAATTTTATTCTAATGTTATCTAAATTATTAATTTTCATCTATGGTAACTTATTAAAAAATTAAATGTTAGTTCATTTATTAATTTCAACTAGGGTACACCAATGTAATAATATAACACTATCTAATTTAATATTCACATATGTTTGAAAACCCGCATTTAAGTTATTTAATGATGAAATCCTTTAAAAGGATATTAAGTTTGTAATCAATAATTACTCAATTATCACCATGATGAGATCACGAGTTTGATCGAAGTGTTGATGAGAAATCTTACCAAGTATAATAATTTGTATTCGAGTGTACTTGTATAAGTAATACCAAGTATGGAATAACAGTGACCTTCAACTTTACTTTTATATCTTTAATTTTGAATTTACCTCTAAACCCTAATTTAATACAGTTATTGAGAAAGGAATTTGATAGGATCAAACAAGTTATCTACCAATGAAATACTTTAGAACCTGAGAAAATTGAAAGACCGCCATTTTTAGTATTTCAATATTCAAATAATGGCCTTAGGTTATCTTTATACCTCGTTAATTTTATTTCAAATTACATACCTCATTTGGGCAAATAGGATATTAGACTTGTTTTGATTCCCTCAATTAGTCAATTTATGTATATATGTTACTCATTTTATTCACTCTTTAATCAAAAACTTTGAGATGCCTACATCTTGTTTAGAAAAAACCTAATTAAAAAAAAATAATACAAGTTCACTTACAAACTAAAAACAAAAAACCAATTCATTTTCAAAAACAATATCATACATTTACATGCATTCTACTAAATAACTCAATTTCCCACCACTTCTCAATCTGATAATACATTTCAGCTTGGGATTGGTTAGTGTTAGGTTAACCCATAGATAGGGATAGATTTCAACCCTCATTCAACCTTTGTTTGGCTGAGTGGCCCTACAAAATTAAAATCAAGTGTTAGAATGTGATATATATAGTAAGAATAAGTCACTAGAATAAGAAATTGAACTCAAAAAGTGTAAATGCAATCCGATACAATAATGTTGTTTAATTCTCTATAAATGCTAGAATTCTTCTTAAAATGCTAGAATGTCTTTTCAGTTGCTAAATGATTACTAAATTTCCAGAGATGCTTAGATGTTTTCTCCTCTATACATGATTTAGAATATCTGTGTATTTATAAACAAATTGAATTCAAATTAGGACCCTATTAGCACCTAGGAAAAGCTACAACAATCAAAAAGTGAAAAAGTTAGGATCACAAAATGATGAAGATTTGGCCACAAGAGGCCCTTCAAAAGGATACCCCCAAAGACTGTCTAGACATTTAGAATAGGAAGCCTATTTTTGCTCAATGGATATAAAACCGAGTTTGACAACTCTTGATGCAACAAGAACCAATAACTTAACTAGGGGAGTGGGTGATTTGATAGTAGTAGTTACCAAAGTGGTTTTTTGACCCATACCATTACAAATCACATATATTTTAGTGCATCATATTCATGCCTTCTAACTCTGACAATGTAAAGAAGAAATAAAGTGAAAATTGGTGTCATCAACATCACTCACACACCTACGAAAATTTGGAATTCCATACGTAACAATCAATGTTTGCAAAATCTACATTATGTTTCATAATCACGAATGACACTAGTCTAGATATTTCTTATCTAATCACCAATGTTAATGAACCAATGACTTCAAAGGAACGTGAATCTCTCTTACATTAAATTTTTTGGGTCAAAGTAGAAATTCTCCATGTCATCTCAACAATGAGATTCAAAATAACATAATTTTGTAAGACACAACTCAACCCCTTACTTCCTACTTCCACACATCCTTTCCCATACTCACTATGATACTTGTAGTTAGGAAAATATACAAGTACAATGATGGTGTGATTTCTAATTCAAAGTCAAACCAATAGAGGAAAATCTCTCTTGGGACATCACACTTCTCGAGGTCTATGACATATTTCTAGGGTGACCATACTTATATGAATGTGATGCTACATATTGGCACAAGTTGTGAAGATGGAATTTTCATGTCAAAGACCAATTCTTAATTCTCTTTGAACCATCTCCAACAACCAAAGTCACTTTGGTCTCTTGAAAACAATGTCAGAAACTCATCTCACATACATAGAGTTCATACTACTCATAATCCATTTGGAGACCTCTCGTACAGAGAAGCAATAAATCATTATTAGTGCACACCACAAAATCATCATCATCGAAACAAAATCTTGACAAATAATCTCTAATTAAAATTAAATGCAATGGATAAAACCTAACTTGGTACATTGCACCTCACGAAGTTTATGATACATTGCTTGAGAGACCATACTTCAATGACTGTGATGTCACATATCGAGCCAAGCCACAAAGATGGGATGTTCATGTCAAATGTCAATTCTTCATTCTCTTTGAGACATTTACAATAAACAAATTCACTTTAATATTTCCCAAATAATGCTAGAACCTCATATCACACACATAGAATTTGTGCTACTCATAATCCATCTCAAGACCCCTGTGTGGATGATAAAGAAAGCATTGTTAAATCACACCACACAATCATCATTTCAGAAGTATCACCTTAAAAAATTATCGATAAAGCAAGGAAAATTCTTCGTAAAACCAAAATGCCTCCCAATGCACTACGCAATAAATCACCACATCAATTTGGTTCTTGGATCCCCACATTCAGATATCCCTCTATACTGCATATCAATTTAAGAGAATGATGTAGTATGGTTCCAAATACAAGAGCTCATCGAATAGGGAAAGATCAGGTCTATCTCTTCAACATCTACATGTCTAATAGTCCTCACTCCTAGAAATGATGGTACCTAGTGATTTTTCATAGACTATCTCACACTCAAAAAAATCACGGTGAAGAATTGGTACCATTTCCATACATTGAAAACCTCTTAGAATAACTCCAAGGTTCTTGACACTTCACCAAGATCAACTTGAAATATAGTTACCACTTGTTTCCATTCCATCCTAAATGTCTTGAAGACAAATTTTATGATACATGAAGGATTATATAAATGTATTTTTATTTTTTTGAATTGACTAACACATTAGCAATGCGCCTGATGAATGACATACTTCAGAAATTTGTCAACTCCTTCACCATAATATACTTTAATGTCATCATCATCTACAAAACATGGGAATGATTGTACAACTGGTATGGTATGTTGTTCATCTTGACTAACACACCAACAATGTGCTTTATAGATGGCATACTTTAATCATTTCTCAACTCTATCATCATCTACTTTGATGACATCATCATCTACAAAAATATTTGGGAGGAGCACCTAGAGAACATCTTGGATACTTTACACAAGCACAAGTTTCAAGCCAACTTAGCCAAGTGTACATTTGGAGAAAAAAATCCAATAGCTAGGATACATCATTGATCGAGCCAATATTCATGTAGTCCCTACAAAGATCAAGGTAATCCAAGACTGGTCTTCTCTACATAATCAAATGAAATTGAGGAATTTTATTAGAATGGCAAACTTCTATCCCAAGTTTTTTCTCAATTTCTCTCACATCATATTACCACTTAATCAAATTGTGTGGGCCAAAGCAACCTTTAGTTTGACCCATGCATAACAATATGATTTTGGGGTTCTTAAACAATGCCTCTACAAAAGTGTATGTTCTTAGAATTCCCAACAATACAACACATCAAGTCTTGCATTCAAATCTTGTAGTCCTTTTTACATCACAAAAACCTTGAATAGGAAGCTAGTAATTTACACACATATTCTGATTCCATCTACACCATGGGAATCCATTAGCACAAATTTCATAACTAGGATATGTTGGAAGAAGAACCAACACAATGTTGTTTTAGTTTTTGTGGATAGGTTTTCAAAGATGGACATCATTATGCAAGAAATTCATTGACACAATTATCACTTCTTACACTTTCTTCAGTTATGTTTAGGTGCACTTTGGACACCCAACATCCATCGTATCTAACCACAATCCTTGCTTTGTGGATCATTTTTATAAATTTTTTTTTTTTGGGAATTGATGGTTATGTAGTTGGATAAATAGACAACATTTGATCCTCAAACAAATGGATAAATGGAACTTGTCAACCACACACTTGTCATCTTATGTGTAGGTAGAACCGTGTACATGTCTTACACACTTGGGTTGATAATTTTTTTACATCCAACATGCCTACAATAAAGTTCTTCACAATTTTTATGGGGCACAATCCATTCAATATATATTTTAGTTTCCAACCTACCCCACCTATAGAAATCTCCTATTGGCACCAATTAACACTTAGTCACACACACATATAAGGTAAGAAAATTTAATGTGCAGAATTTTATATAGCACATATAATTTATTCATCAATAGGTTCAACATATTCTCTCATGTTCACATAAAAAGTAAAAATACCACTATGACATGCATTATACACCTCATTCATTCTAAATTAGTGATCAAGCTTGGTTTCATCATCAGAAAGAAATCTTCAAGGGTACAAATAAAAATATCAAGCCTCTACATTATGGTCCTTACACCATTCTATGATAGTTGGAGAGACAAAATTCATTATTTGTTTGCCTCTATACTTGGGCATGTACCCAATATTATGGAGCCTCTTAAGACCTTCCCTTCACATCTTGAGCCAACACTGATACAACACCCTTCTAATTTGGATCCCGATGTAATATCTCTTTCTAGGGCTAAACACACAAACGATGAAATCACACAATCCCCAAACTGAATGCAATATGATTTTTATAACAACAGATCCAATATTACTTGAAACCCTAGCAGGGAACTGAATTTTGCATTTTAGGGCATCAAACACCCATCAACAATCTAAAATTAAATATACCAATTCTTCTCCAAATTATATATAATTAATGGAACCATTACCAAGCCAAACACATGTTCCAAATCTTAAATAATACCCAATTGCAATTTATTTTAGGACAACAAAAGTGTAATCCACAAAATATCTAAAAATGAGGTCTACAAACCCCAAATATTACAAAATATGGAAGATAAAAGCCTTATAAATTATGATAAATATGAATATAAAATAATAATCAAGTTTCATGCCCTATAAGGAACCCAAAACAACTCTAATCCTAGTCATTCCCTAGGAGAAGGGCTCCAAACAATGCAAAAACTTTAGAAATGAATTCTCCTTGATGCCCTAGTTGCAAACCATAAATATGATCATCAAAATTTTCCTTCACACCACCAATTTGGAGAATTTTCATTCTCCAATATGCTAAAAGGAAGGGTTTCTTACTCCTTGGATGCCACACTAATGGATTTTTTCCCTTTATTGGAGTTGGATTAGAGAAATCAGCCCTAGAACTAAGTAGAAAGTTATATATGTCCAAAGTTGATGAAAATGAGCATATGTGACTCCCTTCATACCCCTATGGTGGCTCCAAAGGTCTAAGGGGTGAATTACCCCAAGATTGACCTCTTGGGAAGCTTGCTTTATTTTCTATTTTCACTTTGGGAGCTCTCCAACCCAGCCAACCTGCCTTAGAGGCCAAAATACAAAATAAAAACATAAATATAAATAAATGAAATCTGAAATGTTTTATAAGAAATTCCTTGATCTTCTTCTTCTTGCCCATGGGAAGAAGAATGGGCTAGAAGCCTTCAATTTTGATTAATAAAAAAAAGGTAAATTACAATCCTTCCTGAAATTTTCTTATCCTAAAGTAAATGCATGTACTTAGATCCCAAGTGAATCTCATTTTCTCCTTCTTTGATGTACCTGCACATGAAACAAACATATCAAAGAAAACAAGAGTGTTTAACAACACTTTTACAATCTCTTCATCATGCCTTATGGACATGATAGCTAGCTCCCTTCCTTTTCTTGCCATCATCTCATAATTTCCATTCAAATGATGGATTCCCAAAAATTCATTAATGTTGTCCCAAAAAAAGTTGTGGCCTTGTATTTTTCTCTCAAAAATCAGAATGTTAGAGGTTAGAAACCACCTTAAATTAGCCAAAAATATGTCAATCTTAGAAGTAGTTTGGAATTTATTCAACCTTATAATTTGAGGCTTTTTTGTCTCATAAGTAAGAAAGTGGTTGGAAAAGTTGTGAATAGTTGAAAATAGGGTATAACATCTATAATCATGACCTCTATTCAAAATATTCCACACTATTAATGACACGGGGTTGGAAACACCCCAACATTAATGGAATAAGTCCAACAATTCTAAAAACATCCATTTACTAACTCCAATGATTGAATATACTTTTATGACATCAAATATAAAAATCACATGGCTTACTCCCACTTCATATCAAGCATCTCACTACCCCGGTAATGGTGATTATCCTTCCATCATTATTTTCCCAATGATCTGATATATGAAAAAGATAACAATAAGAAAATTCCCCTTGCTTATCTACCATGAATCCCTCTTTCAACATGTCTTGGATTCTCATTTCTTTTTCTTTAATCCAAAATTCTAATCTTTTCCCTAGGAAATTGAGGGTGAGTTCCCCCAAAATTAAATCCATTACATTCCAAGAATAAATTTATCTCATCTGAAACAAAATATTCAATGCAAAGTTTGTACCTATCTATGATAGAAGTGAGAGTTTTCCCCTTGGTTATGGTGATCATGGAGCCTTTATAAGAAACCGTACTCAAACCCATCCTTCATGAAAATTTCCCATCAATGAAATTATGTATGGTTCCATGAGTTACAAACATGGTGGCTTCTTGGCCTTAAAGAAGACCCTTCACCATGATTGGTTGATAAATATGTATTTCATACACCAAAATAAGAATGCAACCCTTTCCTCTTATTCTCCTTACCTTTTTCTCAAACATGGAACCATGGGTCAACCCCTCATCAATAAGAAAATCAGAATTTTGATCCTTCTTTAGATGATCCTAATGTAACAATGACTTAGTAAAAGAGGGCTGCAAGGAGTATCTATTAGGAATAGAACTACTAGGCTTACCTTTCCCAAGAGTGATTTTTGACATCTTTCTTACACCAACACATACAAAGATGAATTTACCCCAAGTACTAATTTTGGAATGAGTGATTCTCCCTTTCTCAAGTCTCATAACAACACCCATACCTTTATCATGATGATATCTCACTAGTGGTGCCATAGGAAGACACAACAAGCATGAGATATGATCATCCTTCCTATCTAGCTATGCATGATGAAAACATAATTGAGATGAAAATATTTCCAACAATAGATTTGAATTGTTCACATACCATGGGCTGCTCATGATGTCCTTATGATTCAAAATTTTTGAGTTTGAATCAACACTCTTCATTTGCATGATTTCTTCACCGAATGGGATCTTTTCCATCTTGCATTCTCCCCAAATTTGTTGGTGCTTGTCTTGGGTATCCTTTGGCTTCTTATCAAGGTTGGAAACTCCATTCATTGACCTCCTTTTGACTGCTATTTGGAACAGTCCAGCCAGTTGAATATCACTAATTTCCCTTGAAAAACTGAATTCAACTCCCAATTTTTGTAAACCCAGCTCTCTCTCTTCCCACTTAGTACCCTTCATCTTCAAAAATGTGTTAGATTATTCGTTATGATGACCAAAATTATTCAAAGACATAACATGAATGTGATGTAGTAACTCTTTAAGAAAATGATGAAATTTCTTACCATAGACTATTCTCCTAAAATTTCCAATGAGTGAATATTATCATAAGCATCGAAGTGTCCCTTATTACATGGGCATGCCTCCCAACAATTTCATCTGAAATCTAGCCCCATTAACCCCTTTTAATTCTGATTTTTGCACATCCTTAGCACCATGAGGAGTTCCCCTTTTCCATGATTTCCTATGGAGCATCAAACTTGCCCCATGGTCATCCTTTCTAACCCTTTTCCCATGACCACAAATCTGAGATAGTATGGTATAAAACAACAAATCTGAATTAGCTTCATACATTTGGTTGTCTTCATATGTGTTTGGAATGTCTTCATGGATCTTATGGAATTTTAATCCATCATCAATTTTGTTTCATTGACTATTGTTAGGAAAATTCCAGTAGGATGAGAGTGATTATGGGAGCCCATGAGCACCTCACTGAAACTGATCAAAAAATTAAATATCTGACCTTGAAAATCACGTGTATAAGCACCACACTTTAATATACCACAAATTTGAAACTTCTAACATGACCCTTGGTAACATAGGATACCATGCAAAACCTTAATCAAGTTTTTCAAACTCTTTTAACACATTTTTTAGTCAAGTTTCAAAATTCTTTTAGCTTATCAGTCACTTGTAGTGACATACAAACTTTAATAAAAACAATCAGTTTTGGCTTACGATTCTGCTTAATTTGAGAGAAAATGAAAACCAATGCCACCTACCTCTATACTACCAACAAGATAATTGTAACCAAAATTCATTTCAATAAAAACACTTTTGGAGACTAGTTTTACAAGTGGTTCTTGGGGCCTATTGGTCGATGTGTGATAAGACTTTCTGACGTAATTACGATAACCATCCTAGGAGTTGCCATTGTAACTTGAGCTCTGCTTGTTGTAATCAAATTCCATCAGGAATGATGAATTCTATGTATATGGGAGATGAATTTGGAATCATCAAACTTTGTGTTTTCAACCTAAAATGAGTGTTTTCAAGGCCCAAGTTGTAAGAACTTTAGATGTTTCCGCCAAATTTCACCAAAATTGTAACTTTAGCTAAACACACCTTCTAAGGGTCACATTTGACTCCTAACTAACCGTGGAACCTTTTAGATATTGTTTCAATAATTTATAGAGTATGAATTGATCAAATTATTGTATGAATTTATTTTGGGAAATTATGATGTTCTCTCTCTCTCTCTTTTTCTCTCTTTAGAAATAACTATGAAAATTTTGACCGGTTTTGAAAATGTAAATGGGTTAAAAACGTATATGGGTTTGAAATGAAATGGAAAATTAGACATGCAATGTATGTGGTTATTTTATAGTGAATGGAGAAGAAAATGAAATTTAATACTTTTTCTCTCTTCCTTTTCTCTCTAGAAGTAACTATGAAATTTTGACTGGTTTGAAACTGTAAATGGGATTAAAATGTATATGAGTTTGAAATGAAATGAAAATTGGATATGAGATGTATGTTGTTAGGATATGGTGATTTGAAAATAAAATTAATCCTATACTTTCTCTATCCTTCCTTACTCTTCTCTCTAGAAAAAGGGCAATAAAATGAGGAAGTGTGAATGTGTGAAGAAATGATATCTCTCTCCCTATCTCTCTCTATTTTCTGCTTCGATTGCTTGAAATTATGGATGCATGGAATTTATGCTTGAGTGTAGGGTATTTCCATACCAGTTTAGGACTAACCTTGTGTTGGTTGCAGGTACTCTGAATAAGAGGAATTCGAGATTTGATATGTTGTACTTAATGATTTGTCATTGCAAATTTATATTCATCTTACAATACATTTATTACCATAACATAATGATATTTAGTGTTGTTTGAAAAAAAATTCTTTATACATTTTAAAAAGTAAATAGCAATGTGGCCATATTATATAATGTCAAAATGAATGAGAAGTTGTACTCAATGTTGTACCTATGTTATAAATATATTAAAATAATCTTTTACTATGTTAGTTATTGATTTATCATCTTAACACCCATAATTCTAGGTGAGATCTCATCTCACCCAAATTATCAAAATAAGAAATGAGTTTATAATTCCTATTATACTTCCTCCCTAATCAATATTTTTTTAGTGTGTAAAACTCATATTATGTTAATAAAATACTCTAATCTCATTAATTTCCTTCTTGTTTTACATCTAAGACAAGTCCTACAAGTACCATTTCCTGAATTTAAATAACCTTGTGTGAGGAAATGGCTATTAAGAGTACCCTATCATACATGGGGTGAGAATGACCATCATTTTTAGGTGTCGTAAATCTAACCACCTCATGGGTAAGTTGTAAATATTAGGTGCGTAATTTTCCTTGACACTTTAGTGTGTAACCTAGTCCTTATGAGAATAGTTTGGGGTGTTTTCTCCTATGTATTATCTTGTTGAGGGACCTAACTGAGGTGAGGGGATTCTAAGTGCCAAATTTCACATGCATTAAATCAATGCGTTAAACTCATTAATCTCTCAAAGATAACAATGTTACCTAAGATTGTATTCTTGGAATACCTCAAGTGGCACAAAGGATTTACAAGATAAGGAAATTTGATTACTCTAATTTTGTCTTAAAGTAGGGTGTAGAAACCCTAGATTATTAATGAATGTAATAGATCATGTGACCTTTCATGATGGTAATGGTTAGATATGATATATCGTTACCAATAGTTTTAAATATTTACTTAGAAGCCTTTTGAATGCGTAAAATTTTATTGAATGTACCACTTGTATACATGCATGACTTTAGAGTTTCCTAAGAAAATAAAATCAATATTACGAAAGAAATCACACTCCTTGGAGATGGGAATCAGTAAGTGTAGAATTAAGTAGCATATGAATTCGTTTGTTTTAAACAATTCCAATTCTTGACCAAAGTAATCATGTAAATATAGTTAGAACATGGGTAAATAAAAATAATACTTTGTAATGATCAATAAGAAAATCATATGTCCTTGAGCAATTTGAAACCAAGTAAATTACCTAATTTGATCATAAAATGAATGTAATATAAGAGAGTTACACAGGTGATAAAATGACCTATTAAATCAAGAAACTAACTCTAAGGCATGGACACGTACTCAAGTACGCATAAACGTGGTTAAAAAATGATGTGAATGAAATAATGGACATGAAGCCTTGAGAATGGAATACCTTGGGCTGCTACCAAGGTCTTGTGAGTTAAGGACATTACACTCTAGTTTGACTTGTAAAAGTTAGTAGAACCCTTGGGCGTAGATGGGAATACATGAAACCTAGGATCACTCAAGGAGTATAATTAATGGCCAAAACTTGTAGTTTTTCTATAATTATTGAGAATGAATCCTTAATTTGATGAAACAAAATTACATTAAAATGTGATATTTGTCACTTAAATTCAATGTAAAACCATAAATCAAAATAATAAATATTTTAATATATTATACAATTGCTAATATCCTAACTTACAAAAGAAGATAAAATAATGGGTCGTGATAGAAAACAAGTTTTAAAATGGATCAATACTAAATAAAATTTCCTCTAATAAGTTATTTTAGGATGTAAATTACAATGTTGTAGATGCAAAGAACTTGATTTGTATGATTTGTATAATAAAAATTCTAAATCCTTTTTTAATATTTTTCAAATTAAAATATTAGTGATTAAATCATAAAATATATATATATATATATTTATATATAAATAAACTATTAGTGATTATAATCTAGATATATATATATATATGTATGTATATATATATATATGTATATATATATATGTCAAAAATAT
Organism: Taxus wallichiana var. yunnanensis; assembly: GCA_018340775.1. NCBI lineage: Eukaryota > Viridiplantae > Streptophyta > Pinopsida > Cupressales > Taxaceae > Taxus > Taxus wallichiana. The sequence goes on along the minus strand of CM031242.1, from coordinate 459,281,190 downwards.
TAATAAAATTTCAAAATTTTCTATATATATTAAATGTATATATATGTATATATATAAATAGGTTACATAGAATTATTAACTATCTAAGAATGTTTTATTAAATATCAACTATATATATATATATATATATATATATATATATATATATACATATATATATATATATACATATATATATATATATACATATAAATATATATATATATATATATATACATTACATATATATATATATATATATATATATATATATATATATATATATATATGTGTGTGTGTGTGTGTGTGTGTGTGTGTGTGTGTGTCAAAATTTAATAAAATTTCAAAAAAATTCCCTTAAATGTGTCCAAATGGTTACATAGAATTATTAACTATAAAATGTTTTGAAATATAAACAAATTTATCCATAAAAGAAAATATTGTTAGATTATTATTTGGGTGACAAATTACTAGGTATTATTTGACATGTGGGTAATGACATAGTCATCAACATATCCAAATGCATATTCTATAATTTTCATATTATTCTCATAATTATGAATATTCGTCGCTAAAATGTTCCTTGTGTGTGTGTATGAAGATCAATAAGATTACTAGGAAAGAAGCCTCCATCAAAGACAAGCTCAAACATGAAAAAAACAAAACATGTGATTGAAAAAAAAAACAAGAAAATAAAAGAAATGAAAAGATAAAAAAATCCATAAATATTTTATGGTTTTAACAAACCCTAAAAATCCTACATTTGAGAAATTTTGTATCGAAAGGTCACCAATCAATCTTACAATGGTATATGGAATTCTCACTTTCCTAATTTTGGGTTGACTCAATCCATATTTTGTATAATGGGAATCACTTTTCTTTACTAGTGAATGGTGTTGATATTTTTTATTTTTGATTATAGGTAAAGGAGGGTCAAGGGGACCCTACCCCATACAATAATTAGAGATAAATATGTATCAATGATGGAAAAATGAGGTAGCCTCTTCCAGTGGCATAGAGAAACAACAAAATAACATCATATCCAAACCAACAACACATTCAAACCAACAACATAAGAAGATCAAAACACTCAAAGAAATAATCTCTTATACCTCATCCCATTAGATCTTAAGTGCATCATATGGGGAGTATTATTCCCTTTGTTCTTTCTTCTCACAACTGTCTAATCCATTTTAGTATTCATATTTACATGTTAATTATTATGGATTAGAATCATAACTTCAAAATGCTCCTTAGAATTTGGATCCTGATGAAGGAAGAGGAAGGGAACATGTTCCCTTTTATGATTCCACCAAATCCATATAACTCTTAATATATTATTGCAATGGATCCTTCTAATTAGGAGGAATCAATTTCTCCTTTCTAGATTCTAAATCAACTTATTTCCTAGTCTCGTAATCTGAATCATAATATGACAGGTTCATTTACAACTAGGTGTCTAAGATTGGAATTCTTCCACCAAGAGCTTCTATCTTTGCAATGTTTTCTTTATATATGAAAATCTAAAGCTAAATTACCAAGAGAAAAACATGTTCAAAACCTAAAAGAAAACCATTCATAGTCCAAATTTTGTTTCTAAATTTTATCCTAAACTTTAAGTTCAATAGTGGTTGGAAAATCTACATAAGTATCCATATAAACCAATATTTGAGCATACATAATGTGCTCATAATCTTTAATCTTTGGATAAATAGCAAAATATTTTCCTATGTATTACCTATAGAGGTTAAGAAAATCTCAATCCAAAATTGTATGGGAAAAATAAGGTAGAAGAATCAAAACTAGCTTGACTTGGAAAGTATCAAACACTAGGTTAAATAATGGGAAACCACAATTTCATAAGTAGAAATGGGATTGAAAATCCCAAACTCTTCCAAAAATCAAATCTCTATCTAAGGTTTCAAAAAAAAAAAAAAAAAACCCATCGTGAAGTAGGATAAATATCCAGCTTACCTTCCATGATGGGGCTCCAATGGTTTGACATCCATTCATGAAGAGAGGGTAAACCCGGAAAAAAATTGTTGAATCTACAAATCAAGCCATTTTCATGAAAAAATCTTCAGATTACACAACCTTTGCTCCAAAAATAACAAAAATGGTGGATTTAGCATAAGCCATAGGCTTAAAAATATATATCTACTTGGGATCCATCATTCCCCTATTTATTTTACCTTTCCCATGTAGTTATTCTCTAAAGGATTTAGTTCATACTTGCTTAAAATCCCAAATAGGGGAAACATCCTTGGCGGCCACATTTCCATTTTATCTTGGTGATCCATCGAGTTGTTGGGAATGGGCCCAGTTTATTCCACTTGAAGGGGCTAAGCCACTGCCCCCTAAGACAATGACTCCTCAAGTGGCCACACCATCCTAAAGATTACCAACAACACCATTGGGATGGGAAGAATCATAGCCATGGAGTTCACCTTCGTGCTCAAACTAAGAAGAGACATCAACATATTCAATTCAATATTTTTGGTTTGAGTGAGATCACACATGGGAGCCATCACAATGTCGTGTCCTTTCCCACCACCAAAGTCACTAGGGATAAGACAAGATCTTCCTAACGAAAACTCTCCACATCTTCTTGAGACCCCATTACCATGCCCTCTGCCAAAACTAGAAGCATAGAACTGATATTTTTATTAGATAATCATATTTTGGTAATAATAATTAATATGTGAAGCTAACAAGACTTATGCTTATTATTATAACCAACCAAATATAGACCTAACGCCATGCATTACACATGCATGATTTTAAATTACCTTACACATTTAAATATAATCACTAATGAGGGTTATTTCATGCAGCTAATATAATTTTTGGTATAGTTTCCCTAATTGTAAAACATGATGATTTGTAATATCACAATTCAATTATTTTTGTGTGGTGGTGTGATATATATTTGTTAATCACATGAAAACAAAACTTAGTTCTCATTAATTATTTCAAAAAAAATTATACTTTCTTTTTTAATAAAATAAGTTTTGGTGTTTGAATTTGGGGTGTTACAATGTCCCTATTTAGAAATATTATAAAGCACTGATAGGAAGACATCATATATGCAATTACCTTCTTGAAATAAGAAACTTAGAAAAATTCATATATTTTAGTTAACTAACGAAGATCCAATTTATATGCCACACTAATAATTATTTGTAAAAACTTGTTGAGGTCCACAATATTTAGGTGAAATATTGTTATCCTTCATCTATTATTTCAATGATATTTCTTATTATGAACATAATTAATGAGGGTAGAATAATTCTCAATACAATGGGTATGATAGAGTCATTCAACACTTCCTCTCTAAGTTCTAATGTGAGGATCTTCAATGTTACAATTCTCAACAAAAAGGCTTCTATGAATTATGAGGATTTCAACTTAAAATTGTTCAATTGAATATGTAAATGGACAATGGTTTATTTGATTATTCACCTTAAATTTATTACTAATATTGTCCCATATTTCCTTCACGGTGTTGAAATCTCTTATATGTGACATTGTACCTCATCTATGAATCTAAACATAATGATGGTCTTGTATTTCTTATTCACCTTGTCAAATTTTTATTTTGTTCAACGTAATTTTTAATCACAAATAAAATATACATTCATAATAGAATAAGAGTCTTCAAATTCCAAATAAGTCTTTATTTTTCTTCCTTAATACATAATGTCTCTTTTAAGAGCTACAAATATAAAAAAATTAATTTAGATATTGTGCAAAAATTGATGGAAGATGGATTTGTTCCTCATCAATCCAATTATTAGCTCCTCTTTATGTTTCCTCGAATATGCATGGCCATATGTGATAGAAATTTTCATGTGAGAGTAGAATGGTATGTGGAACTTAGATAATACATGAAAATGATATGTCTAATCAATGTAACCTTCTCACAAGGAGATCCTTGTATGTGGATTACAATTCTCGATATATTTAGTTTTTTTGAATTCCAAGATTTATGCCTATCGATCATGATGGATTGGAAACAAATGGAATTGATATGAGTGCAATGTTATTATTAAGCCATGATGATTTATAAGGAATATTATTATACATCATGATTACAAATATATTAGGCGTTGGATGTAGTAGAATAAATCATGGATCACTACCAATAAGAGTGATCTACATGGACCTCCAATAATTAACATTGTGAAGATATCAAAGATCTTGGGTTCTTTTTTGTGTTCAAGAGAACTTATACATTAATATAAAACTTCAAATTAATATGCAATGTGGAAAAAATGACCCCTTTTAGAGAAATATTGAATTTTAGGGAGAAATTGTTTTAAACATGAGTTCACCTTTGTTTTAGCGGAATGTAAATTTTACCCCTATGATATTTTTATTTTTTTGTAAATGTTTTTGATTTGGTTTTTTTGGAAAGATAACTGACCTCATGGTTTGGATATTTTTCAAGATAGTCATAGATTGGTAATTGAATTTTTTTCCTTTTGTTTTAAAACCCCCTTTTGAAAAATTGAATTCCCCCATTTGTTTTATATATATATATATATATATATATATATATATATATATATATATATATATATATATATATATATATATATATATATATATATAGTAAAAGGAGGAAGTGGTGGGGGTTGAACTTATGACATCCACATTCAATTTTAATGGAACTTTACAAGAGTCACTCTAAGGAAAACTATGTGTTCTCAGTATATGTAAAAATTCGATTGGATTTTGTAGAAGGTCAACAAACCAATTGAGAGTAAAACGAGATTGGGTGTGGTGGAATGAGATTAAACCCCCAAGACAAATAAGATTTTAGTGTCTTGAATCTAGACTTGTATATGTATGAGATAGAGGACTTGATGGGAGGAATATCTAGAGCTAGATTCAGATCATCATGGGAAAATAACACAATAATGTTCTCACACAATATAATATTTCATTCTATATTTCAAACGTACAATACATGGCTATTATATAGCCAAAAAAAACAAAAAAACCTCCGAAATAATAGGTAGGTGTTACAACCAATATCCCAGAATAATATTCATGGGTATAACACTCCAACCACTAACCTATTTAATATTATACAACTATCTACCAAAACCTATATTAATAAGTTGTTTATTAATAAATTCACCATTAAAATAGTAATTACATTTCTACAATTACATAATTACTAACACCTCAAATATAATGTAAAAATTAATTTTCCTAACATTCTTCCCTTAATGTTTACATGGTAGTAAACAACTATCACATATCTTTTGCAGTTTGTCACCCGTGCTTGCTCATGATCTTGGTACAACACTCGAACTGAAGGTAGAAGAAGGAACACATCAACTTCTTATCAACCATGTACTGTTAGGAACACATATAACTGACAAGGATGGGAACATGCTCAGGAATCATCTACTTATCAAATAGTCACTCTAGGGAACACATCTGACCTAGAAGTGTGGGAACTCAAGCAGGAACACATCTGAACAACCTTCAATGGTTTTCCAAAGGCTAACCACAAACCTAGGTATGAACAGGAACACATCTAACTGTTCAACCTCTTCAAGACTCATGATGTTGCATTTCATTATGCTATCTATTCTTCACTATGTTATTACATTGGGGAATTATGTAGGAATACTCACATACACAAGTGAATAGGAACATACCACATTTGTTCTTATTTTTCACACCACACTAAATCCACACCAAATTGAAATGTTGAAATCAAATACACTCCACACTAAAATAAGACACACTAATCTAAAGAAAAATCACGCATGTGCCACTAAATTAGTGAAGTGGCCCCATCATTGGCGATTGACGAGAGGTCACTAGTTGTCCTCCATCCTCGATGCCTCCGTCCTTCATTGTCATGCTACTACCTAAGTTGGATTTGACTTGGACACTCTATAGTTTACAAATTGGGTTTATTTTTATTCCTCCCATAATGTTAAACACATTATTTTCCATATGTTGGGAAACATCGAAAATGCGTCTATAAGGTAATTTTTTTTTTTTTTACAATTTTTGACAACTATAACAAAGTGGCTAAAAAATATCTGATGAAACTTTTGAAAATACATAAGATGACTCAGATATTTTGAAAACTTTATACTAATAATGACTATGGACTATAGTCATATCTTATTAAAAGGACTTTATTTTTGACACTTTTAACTATAATTAAAATATTAAATCTAATACCACAAACAAAAACACTAAAGACTCATATTACTATTGGAGTATTTTACACTTGTTTCAAATGGTACGACATTACCTAATAAATAATTGGAACAAAGATGATACGAGTGGCTATATTGGAAAAATAATCTAAACACATAAATACCTTATGTTGGCGGATAAAAATGGCCTAAGTGTTAGGGCGCTAAAGAGCACGTAGGGTTCTACAATATATCTAAGGCGCCCAGGATCAAGACTTAGTCGTTTCTATTTTAAATGTTATTTTTAGAGTTAGTGTTCCGAGAACACAAATACATGAAGACTTTGGTGCACACAATGGTATTTTGGGAACAAGCAATGATTGAGCGCCATGCATAGTTTACGCTAATAATAGGATTTCTACAGAGTTAACTATAAGAAGTATATTGTTAGAACATGTGCATGTTGTACATCCTTTTGTAAAGGTGCATGGCTATTATTATCATGTTACCTATTTTAGAAGTGCATGGGTAGTGAAGGGTAAGTTCCCACCCCTATATATATGTATATATTTGTACGGTTTAGAGAGAGTAAACTATTGTAGAGTTATGTTGCTGGTTTTGTTGAGTGCATGACTCACAAAGATACTTCTATAGTGTATGAAGCTTCTGTTTTTTATAATATTTTATAAAATGGTTCATATTGGTTGGATAATGGTGTTGAACATGACTAAATCAGGTTCTTGCATGGTAAATATTGTTATAGTCATTATTTAGTTCATCTTACATATATTATAAGATCTAGATCTTGTTTATGCACCGTGTGTTGTTTACTCTTGGTTATGAATCTGAATATACATGTGCATCGACATGTTAACATTATATACAAGCAACTCTAAAGAGAGGACTGGTGCCTTTGAGCACTTCTGTGAGTTCTCATCTTAGGTGAGTGATGTGCCAATGCGCCTGTGTCATTTACTGATAAATTCTAGGCTACATCATTGGTTCCATTGTTGGGACCTCTTTTTCAGTTGTTTTCAGGATTTTGTGTGATGAAGACATACTAGTTGACCTTGGAAAGTGTTGAGGAGTGGATAGTAGATATGGAAGAAGAGTATGCTTAGATATTCAACACTAGATCTAAGTTTGACACACGCATGTGGGTGGAGAAAAAATTGTATGACTACTTATATGAGAGATTCTTTTTATCTTTCCAGTAGAGTTATATGAGTGGTTGGTTGCTTATGTGTATAAAAGGAATAGAGGTTTCATACAATTTTCTAGACGTAAGAATAATTTTAGACCCTCTATGATGTTGATCTGATTTGGATGCGTGAGCTATGGATACTTGGTTGTATGGTGTTCTGAATAGGTATATTTTGGAGTACTCAATTTCCACTTACTCTTGTCCAAAGGTAGCTGATTTCTAGTTTTTACGTTATCCCAAGGGAACATATCTGCAAGGCATTCCACTGGTGATCAAGATCTTGATGGTAACCCTAAATTTGGAAGAGAAGTTGATGGTTAGCTAAACCCCACCACGCGTGGGGGTAGGAGAAGGTTTGGTGAAATATGGTGGACCTAGCGGAAGAGAAGAAATGAGTAGAAAGGTGGATTAAGTTCAACGAGGTGTGCGAGAGAGGGATTTAGAGAAAAAATGCAAGGTTTCAAAATGGATGAAATTGTGGAGAGATATGGCTCATGAAGGATTTAAGCTCATGAAAAGGATGTGGAGCCGAGCATTTGAACTCCCCATTTGGGAAAGCATGATAGGGAACCCTCATCGGCCTCTTATGAGAGTGTGCCAACGGAGACAACATGGGCCGTGTGCATGCATCTAAACCTACCTAAAACCTATCCCTTGTGCTTGGTTTTCCAGTTTCTAGTACAACCAATAGTCAACAAGCTAGTTAGGATAGTAGAGTAGAAAGAGGTAGAGTTTTTATCAAAAATTTCAGGAGTGAATCAATTAGAAAGTAAATTTATGGCCGGAAGAGATGTCTTACCTATTATTTGGAGGATCGGTTGGAGGAACCTTTTCAGGCACGTCATTGGCACAGAACAGGAGCACAAAAATTTGGAATTACATCTGGGAGTAGTGTAATTTTGCATACTACAGGAGTTCAATTTAGCACCATTATTAGAACAAAAGTTAGTGAAAATTCTTGTTCAATTCCTATTACATGGGGAGGATAAGGAGGCATAGGTGGCTTGGGATCTGGCAGATTTGAAGGTGGAGTTAACACAAGAGGTTCTGGATCTAGTGGGTATGGTCCTCATCAGCCCCAAAATATTTACATGGAGATATGTCGTTTCATCTCTCAGAGTATAGGGGAATAGAAGATGGTACTGAACATGTGCATATGTGTGAGATACTATGGTGATAAAAAGGAATTACAACTTCTAAGCTTAAGGAAAATCAGTTTATAACAACGTTATAGGACGTGCGCACAACTGGTACAAGAAATTTGACCCTGATCAGACTTGTGTGGATTATATGGTGTTATGAGATGCTTTCATTAAAGAATTTTATATCCTTGAGTTCGAGTAGAAAATTATAAGCACGCTCAAGGATATCAAGCAGGGCACTACTGAGAGTGTCTGGGAATATGATGCCCATTTCAAAACACTCTTATCTAAACTATATTATGATATCCATGCAAGTCAACATGCATAGTGGTTCTTCGAAGATGTGATCACACATTTTAGGAGGGTGCTCTCACATAAGACATGTAAAGACCCACCAAAGGCACTTAAAGTAGCTTTGTGTGCTAGAGGCAGTCAGGAGCATAGACACTGGAGTGAGCCCATTCTTGGAAGCTTAGATTATAGTAATGGAAATGTAGTTAGAGAAACTATCAGCAAATACAATGCATGAGATGCGCACTGGAATTTGGTGCACAGATTGTGAAGTGGAGGGGCATACTAAGGATAGTTTTCCTTGTAGATCAGTGCATTCCTTACTGACTAGATTTTTAGATATGTCATTTAGACCATGATGCAAGCCGATATTCATTTTTCAACACATGATAATGAATAATGTGTCTTACTACTATAAGATGTTTCGGTCCACAAATCACAATAATGAAGATTACCGGATGATTGATCGATCCATGATGTCATTGATATTGGTTTATGAAAGACAAGATTTTGAATAACTTCTAAGGATAAAAGTGAGAAACATGATCATGATCACACTCAAGGGCACTATGATCAAAATGAAGGATGCTTTGAGAGAGGCCATGGTAGAGGTTGAGGATACCATTATGGATTCAGAGGCCGAGGCCATGGCGGTGGACAAGGTGAGTTAACTCATAAAACATGGTATATGTTGGATCTCCTGACCATTACAGGTGAGAGTGCCCTCAGAACATTACTTGTTATTTTTGTAGAAAGAATCACAACTATGAAGAATGCCCAATTTTTTTGAACATTTGAGAAAGAAACACAAACAAGAGAACAAGGGCGTAGGGATGGTTAGAATACAGTGTGCCATGGAAAACCAATGGATGTTGAAGTTAGCATTGGATCTTGAGATGGTACCTGTGAAGATTACTACATGCGCTGAGGTTGTTCTCACCAGAGAAACATTGCAACAAAACCTACCATTACTAACGAGGTTTTACATGCAAAATATACATACCCTACACATCAGAAGGAGGTTTATTAGGAAACCATGGAGGTACTCGAAATCTAGAGGTGAAATACAATGTTTAAAGGAACACTCATGGAAATTGGAACAAAAGAAGGCAGCTGAAACCCTTTCTGTCGATGTTGATGATCTCGAAGGAAGTATGCAATATTTTGTAATAGGAGAATATTATTCTATTAATAGGGATTTATTTAAAGGGAAACACTCCACGCACTAGTATTGAGAATAGATGATAGATTTTGCATGCTAATCTCCTCCCCATAGTAGGAACTATGACAAGAAGATCACTCTAAATGATGTTGTGGATGGATGGATGGATTTTGATCAGTATCCTGATTGACATAGGCATGAAAGTGAATGTGCTTACTTTATATGCATGGGTTTAGATGGGTAGAACTCCATTATAGTCAACTTCCAATATAATGTATATGGAAAATCAGACTAAGGCAATGACAATTGAGTCTTGAAGGATGCATCCATTACTATATACAAGGGGCCAAGTTCACTGGGGACTTTGAGGTCTTAACACTTGAAAAAGTGGACAACTTCTATCTCTACTTGGGCACCCTTGGTGTTATACAAATAATGTTGATTTAAGTTTTAAGAAGGGATATATCAGTTTTGAGAAGAAGTTATTATCCCTTTAACAAATGGTAAATATGAACCTTATGTTGAGCCTTTAAGTGAAGAAGATTTGAACATAATTTATGTGCGCACCATTCGATATTTAGAAGTACTTTAGCCATCTTAGAAAGGTAAGTGGGATGATGCATAGTCCATCAATGATACTACAAGTATTACATGTGATAATTGGGAACATGAAACCTATGAGATGGTTGGGCATGAGGTAAGAAGCATAACTCTATGCGTAAGTAGGTTGGGATGTGTTAGGAGGTTAGGCAACAACCCTTTACCCTGGTACACTGGCAAAGGAAACCCTGAGGTATTCTTAAGGGCCATGGAAGTACATTGGAAGGATTAGGTGAAAAGAAGGAACATGGTAATTTATAATTTATGCAGCACACAATGCACTTTGGTGGATGGTTCATAGGGATAATCTCATAGAATGGAGAGAAGTGAGAATTTCTCTATCAACCTAATTTCTCAAGAGTAATACACCTACCCAAATATGTGAGTATCATGGTAATAGTTTTGTTTAGCACCAAGTTCAGTATTGTGAGAGACTCTAGACAGAGGGAAGGAAGCTTTACCACCTTTATTGTGGGTGCACAAGCTTTATTTCACCTTGTGAGGCTGCGTGCACCATGGTATGTTTATGTGGAGTTGAATAGAGAGACTAGAAATTATCAGACTTGATTGCAGGTATGATACAAAATTTTGACTATTTCTACACTAAACCTCCAATGAATGAGGCATTATAGGTTATGAAGTTTTGACTATAGGAGATAGTGCAAAGGCCAAAGAACTCATTTAGGAGTTGCTTGGTGAATTAGACCTAGAAGCACATTTTGAAGAAGTAGATGAGACAGATGCATAATTGCTGAGCATACTTTCCTAGAGAAGGAGAAAGGAAAGATGGTCTACATGGTGGATGATGAAGAGGTGGAAAACCTAGACATAGATCATTCAGAGGGTACACATGAGGTATTATTCAGTGTGGATGAGAAGGCACTCACCTACCATGAACCCATGAAGATAAAGAAATTGAACATTGGCATGGATGTTGAACCTAAGGTGGCCATAATTGAAGATTATTGGTTTGAATTTGAAGTGTTTAATTTAATTGAGTTGTTATGTGACTTCCAGGACTTATTTCCTAGAGGCTACCATGAGTTAAAAGGCATGCATGAATCCTTGGGGGAGATGAAAATTAAATTAAAGGAAGGTGTGTGCCTAGTTAGGAAGAGACCTTACCGGATGAATCCTAACCTATGTGTAAAAGTTAAAGAAAAAATTGACAATATGTTGAACTCTGGCATCATTGAGCCCATAGAGGAATTAGAGTGGGTTAGCCCTATGGTAATCAACATAAATAAATATGGAAGAATCATGATTTGTGTGGACTACATGGATCTAAATGTTGCGTGTGTGATATATCTATTCCCTACACCATTCACTGAAGAAATATTGGAAGGCATTATAGGGCATGAAATTTACTCTTTTATAGATGGATTTTCCAGGTATCATCAAGTAAGGATTTCAAAAGAAAATCAAGATAAGAAAAAATTTACCACTGATTGGGGAAGTTTTGGATACACGGTGATGCCTTTTTTATTGAAGAACACTCTTGCAGTATTTTTGCATATTGTTGTTCAAGCATTCTAGGATTTTATTCACAAATTATTGTAGGTTTACTTGGATGATTGGACTGTGTATGGGCTTATCAAGGATCATTGTGAAAATTTGAGGTTAATCTTTGTGAGGTGCAGATAGTTAAGCATCTCTTTCAATATCAATAAGTGCATATTTGCTACACCTTTTGGAACTATGTTAGGGAATATCATCTACAAGGAGGGTTTATTAGTAGATCCAGCTAAGATTGTAATCATTTTAGGCTCGAAGGAACCCACCAGTAAGAGTGAGGTGCATAGATTCTTGGGCCACATAGGGTATTATAGATAATTTATCAAAGGATATGCTAAGATAGTTGTGCCATTGGAGGATTTATTAAAAGGTAAAGGGAAGTTCTATTGAGGAGAACCGCATCAATGCACATTCAAAGCGATGAAGGAGAGGCTTACTACGGTGCCTATTTTACATTTTCCTTTATGGAATCTATCCTTTCATGTATATGTGGATGCCTCTGAGATATCCATTTGATTTCTAGCTCATCCTAGAAAGGTATTATAGATCATCCTGCTGCTTTGCTTTAGCAAAGTTGATTCCTCCGAACATGATTATACAACTACGGAGTGCGAGGCTTTTCAATGATCTACGCGGTGTATAAGTTCAGAAAGTACTTGTTATCAACACCTTTTGTGTTCTATAAAAATCACATGGAATTTAAATACTTGGTAAATAGACCTATTTTATAGGGGCACATATGTCGATGGGTTCTATTATTTGAAGAGTTTGACTTTACATTTGTGGTAAATATAGGTAAAAGTAATTCTGGCCTAATCACTTATCAAGGATTCAATCAGTGGAGGATGTAGAGAGTATTGAAGATATAATGCCGATGATGCAATTATATAGGTTGAACTATGTGCCCTTAGAGTTAGAGGATATTGCTATCTTTTTACACACAGGTATGACACACACCCGAAAGAATGAAGGTCTTGGAAAAGAAATAACTTACAATTCACGTGACACCTTTCATGTTGATCAGTGGAGAATTATACAAACTAGGATGAGATGAAGTATTACGAAAGTGTGTATTGGAGCATGAGCGCACAAAAATTATGGAGGGCTCATGGTGGTATTGCAGGTGGACACTATAGAGGGATGCCACCATGAAAAATATTTTACTAGCTGGTTTATGGTGGGATACCTTATATAAGGATTACAAAGAATATTTCAAGGCGTGTCATCATTGTCAGCTCCTTGGAAAACTTGGGCAGAGAGATGAAATTCCTTTGAGGCCTATTGATAGTGCAAAACCTTTTGAGAAATCGGCAATAGAACTTTGTGGGTCCTATTTCCCCATTCATGTGCACATCATCACTTGTACATATTATCATATAAGGTGGGCGGAAGCGACACCTACAAAGGATTGTATAACATCTATAGTAGTAAGGTTCTTATGGGAAACTATTCTTACCAAGTATGGATGTCCTTTAATTTTGACATGTGTGTTGGGCCTCAAAATATTGACTAAGTACAAGAAGGCATGTGGGCATGCAGGACCAATATGGAGAAGGGCGTGTGAGGTAAAGGCATGCGCAGAAAAAGAGTTTAGTAGAAACCATAGCACATGCCTAAGGAAAAGAAAAGGGTTGCAGGACTTAGCCATATTCGGAGTTCCATGGAGCACATGAGAAAATCGTGACCCGACTAAGTATGCGAGTGGATAAGGTGCCAGCTTGGAAACTTGGTGGTCAATAAAGAAATATTCCATGCAATGGAAGGATCCAGAAAGACATCATTGTAGAGAGTGGATAGCCTAGATGGGTATAAGCATGCTCCATTAGAGGACCACCTTGACACTTGGTGATTGATTTGCTACTTTAGAAAGGCATGGCGGTGGGCAATACAACTATATATAGAGATGCTCAGGTAAAAGAAGAGGGACATTATCAAAGAAGAAAGACGTTATCGAGGAAGAGAGCATGAATAGAGAGAATGAAAGGTGGAGCTCTGTAGGAATAATAAGAAGGTTCTAGAGAGTTGGGGTTCTCATTTAGAGGACTATAGGAGTAATAGCTTGTCTAGAGGGATGGGTCTGTGAATATATTTTTGTACTATGGGAAGTATAGGTAGGACTTATGATGCATGAATCTTATCTACATTGATACATTGGCTTGATATGGCCTTGGTGAATGTAAATGGTTACTTGAACTATGATCAATATTAAATATATGGTTCTATTCTAAATATGTATTGTTCATGGGTGTAAAACATAGTGCATTTCATTTATGGTATGAATCAGATATGTTATTCATTTGATGTTTATTTTTATATCAAAATAGGTATAATGATGTAATACCTCATCTTAAAGTTCTTAGAATTAATGCATGGTTCTTAACCTTTTTTAATCTAATTTTTTGTCATTAAGTAATGTATTCTCATAAGAATCACATAAAGGAGAAGCTCGACACCCATGCATTCCTTAGGTGAGCACCCAGCTTCTTGTTGGGTGATAGGATGACACACATGGGATTAGACTATTATTCTAAGGGCATAAAAATGACTACATCTTGGTTTCGTTATCGAGACCTCTTTTCGAAGTTGTTGTGAGAAATGGATACATCTTGGTTCCATTGGTGACAAGCACTTGACTTTGAAAAGTGTTGAAGCATGGTTCAAGGGTATGGAGGATGAGTTTTCTCAAAGATTCAACACTGGACTTGAGTTTGATAAATGCAAATGTGTAGAAGAGCACTTGTACCATTAGCTATATGAAACCTTCTTCTATTACTTTCCAATGGAACTGTATGAATGGATTTCATCATATGCATCAAGATTGATCTTGTACTATAGATCGTGCATGTGGACCCAAGATGATTACCAAAGGCTACAGAATGCAGATCTAACTTGGATGCGTGTTGTTAATCACTAGTGGAAAAGAGTGTTGACCAATTATACTCTAGAATATGCCATTTCTAAGTATTATTGTCTAGAGGTTCCGAGTTTGAGTTCTTAAGGGAGCCTAGAGGATCATTTTTATGTTTTATCCCATTGGCTATGAATATATTGATCATTACATTAAGTTTGGAGGCATTCCCTATGGCCTAAGATTCTCTGAGAATTGGGAAAGGAATCTAGGGTGGAGGAAGATGGTGGATATTGTGATGAAAACAAAAGGGAGGAAAGATGACTCAAGTACAAAAGACACATGAAAGGGAGTTGGATAGAAACAATGTGAGGTTGCGAGAGTGATGGATTTATTGAGGTAGACATTGTGGGAAGGAGTTGAGGCTCACTTAGAGGATGTGTAACCTAAGCGAGTAGTCTATGTTACCCCATCTTGGAAAGCATGGAAGAGAATCCCATTTATCTTTTGATGATATTTCATCGAGTGGAGAAATGAGAACCATTGGCACACATTTAAACCCACTTGGTGACCAACCCCTGGTGCTTAGTTTTCTAGATCAAGAGATAAGTATTGTTAACTCCAATTTTATCGATGGAAGTAACCGATCTACACCTAGGAAATACAATTTCTTGTTTGGGACATCTATGGTTGCATAAACCATTCTCGTATTTGGAGGAATTTTTGACAAGGTGCAAATACAAAATTTTTGGTATCACATCTAGGAGTGGCACGGAACACACAACTAGCAGCGGGGCAATACCACAAACCATCGACGCGTAGTTCAATGGGATGTTGTGAAAATTGCACACGACCACTTCAGGCCATTTATCAGCTACACAAGGTGGATCTAGTGGTGTAAGGGCCAAAGGACCTAGTGGACCTAGTGGATCTAGTGGGTCAGGAGGATAGGACCTAGTGGGTCTAGTGGATCTGGTGGTAGAGGGAATGCAAGAGAAAACCAAGGTTCTGGGTTAGGTGGAAAAGGGCCTCATCCACCCCCACAAGTATTTTTGAAATGTATTTGCACCTACTGGACTACAGAGGTATCGAGGATGTTGTAGAGCATGTGAAAAAGTGTGAATTACTATGGTGCGTGAAGGGGATTACTACCCCAGAGCAAAAGGTAAGGTAGTTTGCAACAACATTGTAGGGGCGCGTGCATAGCTGGTACAAAAGTATGGCCCCCATCAAACAATGGTCGGGATTACACTTTGTGTTAAAAACACCTTCCTAGAAGAGTTCCATATCCCTGAGTTCGAGCAAAAGAGCATCAACGCTCTGAAGGATATCCAACAAGGAATGGAAGAGAGTGTGTGAGAGTATGATACATGGTTCAAAACTCTCTTATCAAAACTATCCTATGACATACACCCCTCTCAGTATGCTCAATGGTTTTTGGGGGATTGATAACACCATTTAGAAGGGAATTATCACACAAGACTTTCATAGACCCGCGCGAGGCCTTGGAAGCTACCCTACATACTAAGGATATTAGGATCGTTGATACCGGTGTGAGCCCTTTCATGGAGGCTCAAATTGCTACAATGGCCAATAAATTGGAGAAGCTATTTGCAAACTCAATGCATGAGGTTCATAGTGGTCTTTGGTACATAAATTGTGAAGTGAAGGGCATATAAAGGATAGTTTCCCTCAGAAATCGGTACACACCATGGTAGTAGACTATGAAATTTTCCATAGGGATCATGATGTAAGTAGGTGTCCTTTACTACATGCACAATCTATAAGAATGTGTCTTGCTATTACAAGATTTGTACCTCTACGACCCATGACACCAAGGATTGTAGGTTGATTGACCAAATTCATGATGCCATTGATCTTGGTGTGCACCAAACTAGCCTTATAGGAAGTTCCAAGGATGATGATCACCGCTATGAAGGGCGCGTAGATGGAGGGCGTGGAAGAGGTTTTTGTGGAAGATTTTGTGGTCATAGTAAATGAAGCGGAGGAAGAAGTGAGTTCCCATGTGGAACTGTTATAATTGTAGATCGACAGAGAATTATAAACATGAGTGTCCTGATCTATTACAATGCTTGTGGTGTGGAAAGAAGCATAAGTATGAGGAGTGTCTGAGTTATTTGAACACATGAGCCAACAAAACCAAAAGGATAAAGGAAATGGAATGGTAAGCATAAATAAAGTTGACCCATAATGGATGCCAAGAGTGGCGTGTGAGTAAGGATTAGAACCTATAATGGTGACAACATGAGCAGAGGCTATGCGCACAAGGGATATGTGAAGATAGAAATTGGTTATTAGGAAAGAAGTGGTACATGGGAAGTATCTCGAACCATACTCATCAGAAGGAGGTATATCAAGAGACTATGGATGTGATTTGGGGATTACAAGGAGAGATCCAAGTGTCTAAAGGAGCAGTCAAGGTAGTTGGAAAAAGGAAGAATGTTGAGGCTCCGCAAAAGGATCTGGATGAGGTCAGGGAAGTGTGAAAAATGTTAAGGTAGGAGAATATCATTCCCTTGCTAGGAGAATGGTTATGGGAGAAGGTACCACGTACCAAGGGAGAGAGCAAAAAAGGTGGTTTACATGTCAACCTTCCTCCTCACAACCTTGACTATGATAAAGAGATCACATTGAATGCAGTTGTTGATGGGTGGCTTCTGAGTAATATCCTCACTGACACAGGAGCGGAGGTCAATGTTCTCAAACTAGATTCTTGGCATCAAATGGTAAGGCCCACATTACAACCGTCTTCGAATGTGTTGTATATGGTGAACAAGACAAAGGAAATGCCCATTGGAGTGTTAAAGGATGTAGTTATCACTATTTAGGGGCTAAGTTCACTAGGGAATTTGAAGTCTTGGCATTAGTCGAGGCAAATAATTGTTATCTCAATTTTTCCCCTGAAATATTGATCAAACATGACCCTATGCCAAAGAAATCCAAGGGATGGTTCCATCGTACGAGCCCACATTTCAAATCCAACAAATAGGTTGCATGCAGGATCTACAATGGAGTAGTAGGGTCGGCGAAGGGCCAAACAACGTCAAAAAGAAACCGAGAGACTCACAAGAGAGAAGTAGAGAAAGGCTCAAAGGTTTCGGGCTTCACAAATGATTCAGAGTGAGTGAAAATTGGCTAAGTATGGAAGAATTAGTGGAAGCTTCCAAGTGTCTCAACGACACATCTCCAAAAAGTAAAATCCAAAGGCGAAGACTCAAACAAGCGCCGAGGTTCCACGTGTCCTAGTTCGAAAAGGATAGAGTCGGGGTTTAATAGTCAAAGTAGAGGTAGGCCGGTGGAAGGAGCCAAGTGTCGGCATGACTACTACTTCAAAAATAAAATCTAGGGCACGTTCCCAAATGTGCGCCAGTCTTCCATGTGTCTAGGGTCAGATTTATGGCCCCAAAGCAAAAGGGACTTAGTTAAAATAATTAGGAACAAAGAAAGCCATGGAAGGTGCCACGTGTCTCTTCAATGCATCTTCAAAAGTTAAATCTAGAAGTGGTCCCCAAACTAGTGCCAACTTGCCACGTGGCCATGTTGAAAAAATCAAAGTGGGAAGGTGGGTCGTCGGAGGAAGTTTGAATTTTTTCCCTGAGAAGGCGTAAAGTATAAAATTGAACTACACCTCCTCTTATGCCCAAGGTGCCATGAGTTAGGCATAAATTACATGTGAGTTATGTGTCATGGAGTGATTTTTTCCCAAATGGAAAATGCGGACCAGCGGGCCGAAGATGGGTTTTTGAAAAATGAATCACGGGGTTGCGGAGAAATTTTTGCATTTTTATTTTTGTGCCAAAAGGTTAAAAGTGAGTTTCGGACCTACGGACCCATTCTACTAATTGGTTTTTGCCATTTTTGTACATGGACCTGACTCAAATATTCAAATGAACATATCTTTCGATCCAGTTCCCGAAATCTAACAAATTTGGCACCATTGGAAAGGTCTCAACCTCGTCTATGCCATGGAAACCTGAAACTTTAATTTTGAGTAGGTTTGGTGGGTAAAAATAGGGAAATGTCTTCATGCCATTAATTTACAATCTGATTATCCCCAACAACCAGATCAGATTTGATTCGATCCGCCGTTCTCCCTTCTTTAACACGTTGAACAAACATAGAGCGGTGGACTTGACAGATTGTGGGTGGATTTAAGTAGCATTGATGGCCGGTAGCTGAGCTTCAAATCAAGTTTCTTGTCTCTTTTCTTCTTCCCCCTTCTCTACATCTATAAAGGAAGGATTTGGGACTCATTATAAAGGGTTGGATAGTTTTTTTTGACCCTCCTTCTTCCCGTGTCTGCAAGAGAATTTGTGGAGCATTAGAACCTCCCATTCAAATTGTAATACAAATTTTTGCCTCTTGGCTATTGTAATGTATTGTATCAACTCTGAAGTAATAATATATGTCTTTGGATGATTATCAACCCTCTCGTGTGTTTATTTTTGTCTCCTGATCTCTCTTTATAGTTTGGTTATATGTGCATGGTGATTGTATTGCATTTCTATGGTCTGTGTTAGATTGCAAATGAGTGTTTAACATTCCTTTGGTGCATCACCTTATTATCTTAGGTTTATTTCTTTCACATCTTCTCAACCCTATCCCCTTGGTAAGATAGAGTAGGTTTAGAATAGATCCTCTGTAATTTATTTGTGTGCACCTGAACAGAGGAATAGAACCCTTCATCCGGAGAGCTCTCTTGATTTCAAAGTCCCACACTTTGAGAGATGCTCCATGTTATGCTATCACACTGAGAGTATCAACCAATAGGTTGTACACATTTAGGGGTGCTGTGATTTTACACTAATAGTTTTGGCATGCTTGGTGGGACCAAGAGGTCTCCATTTTTATTGTAGCAATATTGATGTGCACTTGTTGTAATTTTTAGATTTTAAGAAGCCCTGAAATTACACATCTGGCGACTCCAAAAGAATCAGAGTCCACTTGGTTTCAATAGCCTAGGCTTGGAAGATTCATGAGAAGAATCTAGACTAGATCAAGAACTAGAGAAGAAGGATTATTTTTCTATCTACACTTTATCCCCAGATAGAGGGAGAAGGGGAGAAGAGCTCAGAGGTCTCCATCTCCACCAAACAGAACCTTGTCAACACCTCCTCTTGGTAGGCCATTCATTCAATCAACAAGGGTTCTCAGGCCAATCATAATGGCATAACCACCCAATCCCTATGTTAACTTCACTAGTAGCATCCCACTCACCCTCAATGCACAAAATCCAGTCTAGTTGCAGCATTAAAGAGCATCCCATATTTCACTAGAGAGAACCAAACTTCTCCTAGTGACCACATTCAAGACATTACAAATGTCTATGTAATTCATGAGATCACTGAGATGGACATTGCAGTCAAGTTGCTAGCTTCTTCACTCAAGGGTAAAGCTTCACAATGGTTCAGGAGTCTAACAACAGGCTCCATTCAGACCTGGGACCATTTGTGTAGAGCTCTCCACAACCAATTTGGAGAAAAGGGAGATAACCTGTCCTTGTTAGAGCATTTGACAACCATCAAGAGGGCCCCTAATGAAAAGCTGATAGATTTCAACTTCAGATTCCAAAGGACCTGGGATATAATTCCATTGGTTGTAAGGCCCATAGATGAAGGTTCTTTCTTATACTTTCTTAGAGCTCTAAATTCTGATATTGCTTTAATGATTCAATCAATGGGAGGAACAACCTTACCTGCAGCCTATAACATTTCCATAAGAGCTGAAATTTGTTTAATTCAGGCTGGCAAGCTTGCTCCTAGGCCACTTATGCCTCTATACCTAGAACTAGGAGATCCAAGCACTAGTCAGACACCCACATTAGCTCCTATACCTACTCCTAGGAATCAGAGTTCATTGAAGCCTCCACCTCATCTTCTAGCACTTCAAAAGAGCTTCAAGAAGTTATGAAACAACTACAAAACCTAGGGAATGAGCTAGTGACTATCAAGAGGCAACAGGCTCAGAGTTCTAGGCCATATCAACCTCAAGCTCAATATCAGGCTAGACCCCCATATTAGTAAAATAGACCACCAGATCAGGCTACAAATCAGAACCAAAACCAAGGACAACCTCAAGTTGTTAGGCCCTTCCAGGTCATATGATCCAAACATAGCTTCAACATCAAGGGCCTTGGTTCCAACACAAAACAATATGGCATAAGAATATGATTGGTGTTTCCCATGCAATCAGCCACATAACCAATCAATGTGTTTTAATGGTGCACTAAACCAGGCCTTGATGGTATAGACCATTGGTGTGTCACAAGAGTCTAGCCAAGAGGAAAATCAGCAGCAAGGAGTTCAACAAGAGGCATCTCCAAGTGAAACTATGCTTGTCAATTGGTAGGCTAAAGATTTATGTGGTATGAATCAAACCCCTTCTCAAAGTGTAGTTGCCAATACATGGTCCAAGAAAAGGAATATTGGAGAGGGACAATCACCAAACTCAGGTAATCCTCAACCCTCCATTACTCCACAAGGTATTGGCACTCAAAGTGCAACTCCCAATATGCAAAGTCAGTCCAAGCCACCTTCCAAACCCACTCAGACACCGGTTGTATCGACCCATGTGCAAGAGAAAATGTACCAAGAAAAGGGAAGAAAAAGCATAGCTCATTTACCATCATTGAACAAATGAAGAAGACAAATGTGAACATTTCAATGTGGGAGTCATTAGCTATCCCAGACAAAGAGATTTGTTGCAGACTGCTATGGCCAATTGGTCAAGCTCAAATCAGCCCCCTAACCAGCAAGAGAAAGTGCTTACCAATGTTACTTGGCATGAAGAAAACCATGGAGAACAACAAAGTAAGAATCTAAATCCCCCTCCATTCTATGTTTCATTGATCATTGGGGAAAATTGGTACATAATTGCATGATTAATTCGGGGGCAAGTAGCTTTGTAATGCCAAAACAAATAGCCGATCAACTGGGTCTTCAATATGAAGTCATCTCCGGGGCGTAGTGTAATTGGATGGGAAATGGTAACAATAGTTGGAGTCATCAAATATTTGAGCCTCACACTACACGCTTTCCCCAATGTGATTGTATTGCAAAACATATCAGTCATTGACTTACCACCACATTTTACATTGTGTTTTTCTAGAGACTTCACTTTGCTAAAATTGAGGCTATTTGTTTGCTAATTGGTCACACATGATTTTTAGAACAAGATATGGAGCCAAGGCTACAATCAGATTTGAGCCCATTGCGTATTACCATATTAAGCCTCATGTACCTAGCCCAATCAATGTGAACTATTCAGCTTTTGATCAGGAGGACCTCCCAAGAACTTGTGAGGCAGATACCAAGGTTGGGTGTATTCCAAACTTGACTCTTGATGAATGGGTGAACAAGAGGCATGATTTTGATCCTTACAAGGAAATGGAGGAATTTGAGCTAGGAGTCTAATGTTTGCATGAGGAGAATCACCCTCTTCCTGACATCACTAAGCCAAACCACAAAGATGATAATGAGGTATGGAAGTTATTCTTTGATGGCTCAAGGAGTAGACAAGGAGCCGAGGAGGAGCTATGATTGTGTCACCTCAAGGTATGAAATATTACTCATCCTTCCATTTCCAATTTTCTTGCTTGAAAATATAGAAGAGTATGAATATTTGATCCATGGACTACATTGAGAAAGAAAAAGAGGGATTAAAAACTTGCAATTATCAAGCGACAGTGAGCTAGTTACTAATCAAGTCCGAGGAAAAAATTTGCCAAGAATGATCTGCTAAAGAGCTACAAGAACCAGGTATGGGACCTCATTAAGGATTTCAAGCATTCAACATCAATTCCATCCCAAGGAAGAAGAATGAAGTAGCAGACAGATTGAAAATTGGGGCAGCCTTTGACATTGTAGAGAGTATCAAGAGTGATAAATCTCAGCCCCATATCAAGTTGGTTGTGAGGCCAGCTGTCCCAGATAACAACATGAGTTGGCAAGTCTTTGAAAATGATCAACAAATTATCAACTTTCTACAAGAAGAAGTTGAGTTCTCCTCCAAGAACCAAGACAAGTTGGAGCAGCAGTATGGCGATCAAGTGGTGTAGTTGAGGACCAACAAACTACCAAAGGGTCTTGTCACTTTGGAATCAATCTTCAACCCAAATGATCAGTTCCGAAAGGATAAAGCAAATATTCAAGTAAAGGGTGAATATTCCGAGCCCATTTCAAGAGATGAAGGAAAAACATTGCAGATTGGCAAGGTAAGCACTCAACAAGAAAAATCTAAATTTATTTAACTTTGTCAAGAATTCCCAGATGTCTTTTCCTAGACTTACAAAGATTTAAGAGGTTTCAACCCAAAGTTGACATAACACACCATCAATTTGGATCCGGGATCCAATCCTTTTAGACAAAAGCAAAGGCCAGTAAATCCTCACATCGAGGCTCTCATGAGAAAATAATTGAACAAGCTAATTGAGGCCAACATCATCTTCCCTATCAAGTATTCGAGTTGGGTTGCAAAATTGGTTCCCGTGAGGAAAAGAAATGGAGAAATATGAATCTGTGTGGAATTTCATGATCTGAACAGAGCATCACTCAAAGATCACTATCCACTTCCATCAATGGAATAGATCTTACAGGTTGTAGCTGGCTCTAAGAGGTTTTCATTGCTAGATGGATACTCAAGTTATAACCAGATAATGGTGAAAGAAGAAGATCAATTCAAGATAGCCTTCACCACCAAATGGGGTACATATGCTTATAAGAAGATGCCATTTGGACTATCAAATGTCGGAGCAACATTTCAATGAGCTATGGACATGGCATTCAAAGGCCTAATCAACAATATTGTCCTGGTGTATCTAGATGATATCACCGTCTTCTCAAAGAATGTTGCAGACCATCTCTTCCACCTCAGGTAGGTGTTTCAGAGGTGTAGAAGGTTCGAGTATCACTAAACCCAAATAAGTGTGTGTTCTTGCTCATGAGGGGAAATTGTTGGGCCACATTGTCTCAAGAGAAGGGTTGAAAATTGATCCTGAAAGGGTGGAAGCCATCTAGACACTTCCATTGCCACAACACAAAAAATATCTCCAAAGCTTCTTGGGGAGGATAAACTTTGTTCGCAGGTTTGTACCTGATTTTTCCACTCTTGTGAAGCCTTTAACAATGATGTTAAAGAAGAGTCTTGAATTTAAATGGATAGTAGAAGGAAAAGAGAGTTTTGAGGCCATCAAGCTCGCAATATCATAGGCTCCAACTCTTATTAACCTAGACTTCTCAAAAGAATTCATGTTGTATGCTTTTGGAGGGTCAGACACCATCTCAACCATCTTGGTCCAGCCCAACAAGGAAGGTTCAGAACAACCAATAGCCTTCTTTAGTTAGATCTTGGAGGACTACGAGGTAAAATACTCTTTCATTAAAAAACATGTCCTTGTTGTTATTAGGAGCTTGAAGAAGTTCAGACACTTGGTCTCAAACAATAAGATTCAACTACTAGTATCCCATCACGTGTCAAGGATTTTCTCCTAAATAAGGACTTGAATGAGAAGAGAGCATGTTAGATCACTCGGGTAATGGAATATGACATTGAGATCAAGGTGACAAAACTGGTTCGTGACAAGGGTCTATGTGAGCAGCTCGCTTCCAAGCAACAAGCTGAGTCAGTGGATGAAGAAGGGGTTGTCCTATTACTACAAAATGATCAAGAGCAGCCAACTAATGATGCACCTGTTCCATGTTAGACTCAAGCCTTGGTGCACTATCTCCAAATCGGTTTATGCCCTCCAGAATGGAACAAAGCAAAAAGGAGATAATTTATACTACAAGCCATCCCACATGTGCTCGTTGATGGTGTCTTGTTCAAGAAGGATATTAATAGTGTCCTATTGAGGTGAATTAGGACATGCCAAATTGAGAGAGTGTTGCATGAGTTCCATTATAGATAAGCAAGAGGCCAATTTGCTCCTCTAGTAACCTCTCTCAATATCATGAGATCTAGTTATTATTGGCCTACGGTGTTCAGGGACTGCTACTCATGGGTCAAGAAGTGTGCATTCTTCATAGGAAAGGAGAAGTTAGCAGCCCTTCCCCTTTGCCCAATTTCAGTGGATCAGCCATTCATGCAATGGGGACTAGACTTTATTGGGGTGATTAACCCAAATTCAAGTTAGGGCCACAAGTGGATACTTACAACAATAGATTATTTCACCAAGTGGAATGAAGCAGTGGCACTTAAGGAAGCAAATGAATCCAATATCTTAGATTTATATGAAGGAATAGCCACCAGGTTTGGAGTCCCTACCACTATTATATCAGATAATGCATTGGCATTCCTTGGTACAAGGATCACTAAATGGGCTATCAGGAATGGTGTATACCTTAGCACTTCATCAAACTATTACCCTCAAGGTAATGGCCAAGCAGAGTCCACAAATAAGAACCTACTAAGGATTATCAGAAGGACTCTTGATGAAAATCAGAGAACTTGGCATACAAAGCTCAAATCATCTCTATGGGTTGATAGGATCACATCCAAGAGGTCCACAGGTAACTCCCCATACAAGCTTGTATATGGAAAAGAGGTAGTATTGCCCACATCATTGGAGCTTCCTGCTCTAGAGCTCATGAAACAGTTAGAACTGGCTGAGTTTGAACCTATGGAAATCAGGTATGCAGAGTTAATGGAAGTAGGAGAGGTAAGAGAGCATGTAATGCAAGTCATGGAGAAGGATCAAGCATCGATCAAGAAGACCTTTGATAAGAAAGCAAGAACAAGGACCTTTCAAGAGGGGGACTTAGTTCTAAAGTGGGATGTAGATCGGGAAAAACTAGGAAGGCATTCCAAGTTTGATGCCATTTGGAGTGGCCCCTACATGGTCACAAGATGTACAAGTAGCAATGCCTTCCAACTGGCTAAGTTGGATGGTGAAGAATTGTAGATTCCAGTCAATGGGATCTACCTCAAACACTACTACTAAAAGGAAAAATCCTCACCCTTGTAAAATATTAGCCTAGGTTTTTAATTTCTCCAAGTGCGTATGCACATTGTTTTGTTGTAGCATAGGTTTTATTTCCCTAAGTGCTATGGAAAATTTTTTTGCTCCAGTTTTGCGTCGTTATACAAATTTGATGTGCCTCAGTGTGAACGCACCGAGCCCTTCAAAATTTTCAATAAGGAGACCCATAGTTTCCATAACAGTTGATTATTTTAAAATAGAACAAATACAGAGCAACTAAAATCAGGTCTCGAAGGGTCCATTTCTAGAATAGCGAGGTAGGTTCTAGATCGCCAAGTGCAAATGTCGGATTCAAGCTTAAATAACATGACCAGATCGTGCCACCGCCCATGACTTCCTACCCAATAGATAAACAAGGCAGCTGATTTCTTCATCTAGCAGGTAGATGCCCCCGTGAGACACCAAATTGTTATCTCAATTTCATCCTCAACAAAATTGATCAAACACGACCTGTGCCGGAAGAAATCCAAGGGACGGTTCCATCGTACGAGCCCATATTTCAAATCCAACAAATAGGTTGAACACGGGCTCTACAATGGAGTAGCAGGGCCTATGAAGGGCCAAACAACATAAAAAAGAAACCAGAGACTCTCAGGAGAGAAGAAGAGAAAGGCTAAAAGGTTTCGGGCTTCACAAATGATTCAGAGCGAGCCAAAATTGGCTAAGTATGGAAGAATCAGTGGAAGCTACCAAGTGTCTCAACGACACATCTCCAAAAATTAAAATCCAAAGGCGGAGACTCCATCAATCTCCAGGGTTCCACATGTCCCAGGTTCGAAAAGGGACAGAGTCGCGGGTTGAATAGTTAAAGAAGAGGCAGGCCGGTGAAAGGAGCCAAGAGTCAGCATGACGCTACTTCAAAAGTAAAATTTGGGGTGGGTTCCCAAACATGTGTTGGTCTTCCACGTGTTTGGGGTTAGATTTATGGCCCCGCAAAGAAAAAAAAAAGGACTTAGCAAAAATACAAAGGAATAAAGAAAGCTACGGAAGGTGACATGTGTCTCTTCATGCATCTTCAAAAGGTAAATCTAGAAGTGGTCCCCAAACTAGCACCAGCTCACCACGTGGCCATGTTGAAAATGTCAAAGTGGGAAGGCGAGGTTGTCAGAGGTGGTTTGAACTTTTTCCCCAAGAAGGCATAAAGTATAAAATTGAGCCACACCTCCTCTGATGCCCAAGGTGCCACGTGTTAGGCCTGAATTACATGTGGGATGGCAGGCCTGTGGAGTGATTTTTTCCCAAATGGAAAATGTGGACTGGTGGGCCCGAAGATGGTTTTTTGACAAAATTAATTATGGGGCTATGGAGTAATTTTTACATTTTGTATTTTTGTGCCAAAAGGCACAAAGTGAGTTTTGGGCCCGTGGACCCATTCTGCTAACTAGTTTTTTCCATTTTTGTACGGACCCAACTCAAATATTCAAATGAACATATCTTTTGATCCAGTGCCCAAAATCCAACAAATTTGGCACCATTAGAAAGGTCTTGACCTCATCTACGCCATGGAAACCTGAAACTTTAATTTTGAGGAGGTTTGGTGGGTAAAAATATGGAAACATCTTCATGCCATTAATATATAATCTGATTGTCCCCAACAACTAGATCAGATTTGATTCGATCTGTCATTCTCCCTTCTTCAACATGTCGAACAAACATAGAGCGGCGGACTCGACAGATTGTGGGCGGATTTATAGCGGCATTGATGGATGGTAGCTGAGCTTCAAATCAAGTTTCCCATCTCTTTTCTTCTTCCCCCTTTTCCACATCTATAAAGGAAGGAGTTGGGCTTATTATATAGGGTTGGAAAGTTTTATTTTGTTTTGTGTCTGCAAGAGAATTCGTGGAGCATTAGAACCTCCCATTCAAATCGTAATACAAATTTTTGCCTCTTGGCTACTATAATGTACTATATCAACTATGAAGCAATAATATATGTCTTTGGATGATTCTCAACCCTCTCGTGTGTTTATTGTTGTCTCTTGATCTCTCTTTACATATTGGTTATCTTTGCATGGTGATTGTATTGCATTTTATGGTCTATTTTAGATTGCAACCGAGTGTTTAACATTCCTTTGGTGCATCACCTTGTTATCTTAGGTTTATTTATTTCACATCTTCTCAACCCTGTCCCCTTGGTAAGATAGAGTAGGTTTAGAGTAGATCCTCTGCAATTTATTTGTGTGCACTTGAATAGAGGAATAGGAACTAACCTTCATCCTGGAGAGCTCTCTTGATTTCAAAGTCCCACACTTTGAGAGATGCTCCATGTTATGCTATCACACTGAGAGTCTCAACCTAATAGGTTGCAGACATTAAGGGTGTTGTGATTTTGCACTAAAAATAACTTCCCAACATTACTTGGGCCCCTGTGTTACATAAACAACGTCGACCTATGTTTTAACAAGGGGTATATCAGTTTTGAGAACAAGGAATAACATTTCATCATACCTTTAATAGATTAGAAATCAAGACCCTATATTGAACCCTTGGGAGAAGAAGTCCTTAACAGAATCTATTTGCACTCCATCAAAGACCCTAAGATAATTCATCCTACAAAATGGGTTATCCAATTTGACGATGCTCAATCGATGAGTGATAAAACTATCATACCATGTGACAATTGGGCACAAGGGACTTATGTGTTAATTAAGTGAAAATTGAGAGGATTTGTAACAAGGTTGAAAAAGGTGCACCCAGTCAAGTACCTAGGAAGGAAGAAGCTACCAAGTTACTCTGGAGGAGAAAGCCTTGATGATTTCTTGTGAGAGATGGAGGCTTAGTAGAGAACTGAGGATGAAAGTAGAAGCATGCTCAGTTATAACTTACTCAAGACTGTAGCATGTTGGTGGGAAACACATCATGATATTTTTCTAGAGTGGTGTGAGGTAAGAGTCACATTCTCTCGTAAGGGTCTCACGAAAGCGCCCACTATTATTCAAGACTACCATGGCAAAGAACCCACCTCTTCCCATATCCAAGCATGTGAGAAGGCCTGGATGGAAGGTACAGAAGCTTTACCACCTTTGTTATGGGTGCATAAGTTATTTTCCACCTTACAAGGTTGTTTGCATGCATGTTATATTCACTCAGAGACATGCCATCAAACAAGGAATTGGAAGGAGTTAATGACTGATCTCGTTCAATATTTTGAGTACCGAAGTACCAAGCCATCAGTAGATAAGGCGTTGCAAGTTGTCAAACACCTTACAATGGGAGATAGTGTCATGGAAGAAGATATGTTACTAGAGTTGCTGAGTGAACCTAGTTTGGAGACACGTTTCAATGAAGAGGAATAAAAGGATATACATATTTAGCACACATGTATTGAAAAGGAAAAAGGGAAAATGGTTTATGTAATATATGGTGAAGAAATAGAAACTCTAGATGTTAACCATTCTAAACGTATGTGTGAAGTCATAGATAGCGCCGATGAGTGAGCACACGACTACCATGAGCCCTTGAAAATGAATAAGGTTAACATTGGGTCAGAGGTAGAACCTAAGGAATCTATCATTGGGGATTATTGGCCGAGAAAGAAGTTTCAAAGATCATTGATTTATTGCATGAATTTCAGGACTTATTCCCACGTGGGTACCATGAGCTTAAAGGAATTCACCATTCCTTGGGGGAGATGAGGATCAAGTTGAAGGAAAGTGTGTTCCTGATTCGGAAGAGACACTATCAGATGAAACAAAACTTGCGCGTACATATCAAGGAAGAGATAGACAATATGATCTCTTTAGGCATCATTAAAGCTATGGAGGAATTAAAGTGGATAAGGCCAATGGTCATCAGTATCAAGAAGGATGGAAGGATAAGGATCTATGTTAACTACAGGGGACTTTAATGTAGTGTGTCATTGAAATGTTTCTAACCCCATTCATCAAGAAATTGTGGAAGGTGTAGCCGTGGCGCGAGGTCTATTCCTTCACAAATGGATTCTTAGGGTATCACAAAGTCAAGATTACAAAGAAAGACCGGAGAAAGAAAAAAATTTACCATTAAGTGGGGAAGATTTTCCTACACAGTCATACCTTCCTTTTGGATTAAATAATGTGCCTATTGTGTTCTCACACATCGTGGTACAAGCATTTCAAGACTTCATCCATAAATTTCTTCAAGTCTACCTAGATGATTGGACTGTGTATGGGCTAGTAAAAGACCATTGTGACAATTTGAGGCTGATGTTTGAGAGATGTCGGTAGTTGAGGATATCCCTCAACATTAAGAAGTGTGTCTTTTCTACTCCATTTGGAACCCTGTTAGGACATATTATATGTAAGGAAGGCTTGTTAGTGGATCCCGCCAAAGTTGTTATTATGGGATTGGGAGAGCCTACTAGTCAGAGCACAATGCGTGGATTTCTTGGGCATACAGGGTACTACAAGAAGTTCATCAAAGGATATGCCAAGATCACCACACCCTTGGAAGAATTTCTTAATCACAAGAGTTCCTTTCACTAGGGATAAGCGCAATAGAAGGTGTTTGACACTTTGAAGGATATGCTTATTACTTGTGCCCATACTATGTTTCCCTTCCTAGGATAAGCCTTTCCATGTTCATTTTAATGCCTCAAGGGAAACCATTGGAGCATTACTAGCACAAATGGGTGAGGGGATTGTTGATCACCCTTTTTTTACAATTTAGATGACACTAGCAGAACAGAATTTCACAACTAGTGAGCGCAAGGCACTGTCAATGATCTACGCACTACATAAGTTTAGGCACTATCTCTGAAAAAAACTTTTATATTCTACATAGATCACATGGCATTGAAATATTTGGTAAATAAGCCCATTTTTCAATGACGCATATGTCATTGGGTCCTATTGTTTCAAGAATTTGAGTTTTTAGTTGTGGTAAAACTAGGAAAAATTAATTCAGGACCTAACCACTTATCAAGGATTGAATCGGAGAGGACGTGCAGATCATTAATGATACCATGTGAGATGTGCACTTATTTAGGTTACAACGCATGCCCTATAACTTAGAGTATATTGTATAGTTTTCTTAAAACAGGTGTAATCGGACATGATGAAGGATTTGGAGAGGAAATAGTTAGCAATATGCCTCATGCCCTACATGTTGATTAGTGGAGATCAGTACAAGGTAGGCCATGATGAGGTTTTGTGTCGATGCATATTAGAACATGAGTGTGTGGTGATTATAGAGGAAGTGCATGGTGGGATTACATGAGGGCACTATGTAGGAAATGTAACCACATGGAAGATTCTACTCGCATGGATCTCGTGGGAAAGCATCTACCAGGGATTTTATATATTTTGCAAGTCCTAAAACCATTGTTAGTGCCTTGGAAAACCTAGAATGAGGTATGAGATGCCATTAAGATCGATAGCTAGCATAGAACCATTTGAAAAATGGGCGATCAACTTTTTAGGACCAATTTCACCAACCACGCGAAGGACTAGTTTACGGTATATCATTACTTGCATTGATTACTTAACAATATGGGAAGAGGTAGAGCCTACAAAGGATTACACTATAGCGAAAACTACTAGATTATAATGGGAAAACATAATTAGCAGGTATGGATGTCCTTCGACTAGTGATAGGGGAACACATTTTCTGAATGAAATGATCAGGATCTTGTTGGCAGAGTTCATGGTGGCCCATCACAAGACTACCCCTTATCACCCTCAAGTGAATGGAATAGCTGAGGTGTTTAACAAGATACTAAGTCACACATTGACCAAAATTTGTGATGTTGGAAGACAAGACTGGGATGACAAGGTATCATTCATTCTATGGGCATACAGAACAACCTATAAGAGGTTAAACAAGGCCACACCATTTCAATTGGTGTTTGGCACGGAGGCTATTTTTCTGGTTGAATTCATATTACCATCATTGTGTATAGCACATGCAAGAGGATTGGCTGATGAGAAAGCACTTGAGGAAAGGATTGACAAGTTAATGTAGTTGGATGAAAGGTGATCACTTGCTAGATGGAGTTAGAAGACTGAAAAGGCCAAACA